>JAGIQG010000018.1:1181903-2381903 GCA_024679065.1 Sphyrna mokarran | reverse complement strand
CCTTGTAAACCTTCTCTGCACTCTGAAGTGTTCCCCAACGGGAAGAGAACACTCTTGCCTGGCGATTGTCGAGCGGTGTTCATTCATCCATTGTCGTAGCGTCTGTATGGTCTCCCCAATGTACCAAATCCTCAGGACATCCTTTCCTGCAGTGTATCAGGTAGACAACGTTGGCTGAGTTGCAAGTACATGTACCACACACCTCATGGATGGTGTTCTCATGCGAAATGATGGCATCCATGACAACAGTTCCATTATGCTGCAGCAAAAAAGCACACCAACCTCCTCAGAAGACAAACATGGGACTCGGTGGACAGAATACCCTTCGTCATCCAGTACTTCCCCGGAGTGGAGAAGCTACGACATCTTCTCTGGAGCCTTCAACATGTCATTGATGAAGATGAACATCTCCCCCAAGACCAACCCCACTTCTTGCCTTCAAACAACCGCACAACCTCAAACAGACCATCGTTCGCAGCAAACTACCCAGCCTTCAGGAGAACAGTGAGCACAACACCACACAACCCTGCCAAAGCAACCTCTGCAAGACATGCTGGATCAAAGGCATGGATGCCATTATCTCACACAAGAAAACCATCCACCAGATACACGGTATGTACTCTTGCAACTCGGCCAACGTTGTCTACCTGATACGCTGCAGGAAAGAATGTCCCCAGGCATGGTATATTGGGGAGACCATGCAGACGCTGTGACAATGAATGAATGAACATCACTTGACAATCACCAGGCAAGAGTGCTTTCTTTCTGTTGGGAAACACTTCAGCGGTCACGGACATTTGGCCTCCGACCTTCGGGTAAACGTTCTCCAAGGTGGCCTTCACGACACACGACAGCGCAGAGACACTGAGCAGAGACTGATAGTCAAGTCCCGCACACCTGAAGCTGGCCTCAATTGGGATCTTGAGTTCATGTCACACTATCTGTAACCTCCATGACTTGCCTGGGCTTGCAAAATCTCACAATTGTCCTGGTTGGAGACAATACACATCTCTTTAACCTGTGCTTAATGTTATCTTCACTCACACTGTCTGTACCTTTAAGACTTGATTACCTGTAAAAACTTGCATTCCATTATTTTGTAAATTGAGTTTGTATCTTTATATACCCTATTTGTGAACAGAATTCCCACCTACCTGATGAAGGAGCAGCACTCTGCAAACTAGTGGTTTTTGCTAGCAAATAAACCTGTTGGACTTTAACCTGTTGTGAGACTTCGTACTGTGTTTAACCCAGTCCAACACCGGCATCTCCACATCACGTCCTGGACACAGCTGAAAATCTCCATGCAGGCTGCCAGACAGATATCTGTCTCTATGACTGGAATACAAATGTGTGGAATATACAGACAGGATTCAGTTTCTTTCCCTTCAGTTGCTGCAAGTCCCCAGTTTTCCCCCAGAATGGGAAAAGAAATGGAAAGTGGGACACACTGATTTCCCCCCAGAATGGGAAAAGAAATGGAAAGGGGGACACACTGATTTCCCCCCAGAATGGGAAAAGAAATGGAAAGGGGGACACACTGATTTCCCCCAGAATGGGAAAAGAAATGGAAAGGGGGACACACTGATTTCCCCCAGAATGGGAAAAGAAATGGAAAGGGGGACACACTGATTTCCCCCCAGATGTTGCTCAGAGGAGGAAGGTTTAACCTGAAGCTCATTGAACAACTTCCGCGTTGTGACCTCACAATGGAGCCCTGCCTGAATCGGCCAATCGGAATCACTCTGCTCCGCGGTGACGTCTCCGGGTTCCAGTGCGCAGGCCCGGCCCTGACTCCCCGCCTCCCCATCCTGGAGCCAAGGTTTCCAGGGCAACCGGCTGGCGGCTCCGCCCATAGAGAGAAGCCCCGCCCCCTGGCCCGGGACTGCGCATGTCCAAGGGAGGGGGAAGCTGCGCATGTGCGAGGGGAACACACCCTCTGACCTTCAGGCTGAGTGAGAAGGGTTGGAGGACCGGAAGGACGCTGGACCTCCAGCCAATCAGTGCTCCCCATTGTCTGAATGCGGAAGTTGGTCAATGAGCTTGTTGAGCAGCTCAATTCCTGCCCATCAAAGCTGCTGCTTCTCTCTCTGAATGAAGATTGAGCTTCAGACAGACTCAAACCTCCTCCTGTCTCCCGCATCTGTGAGTAAAACACTTTCTTTACTCCCCCTTTCCATTTCTTATTCTGGGGGGAAACTGCAGCAACTGAAGGGAAAGGAAGTGAATCCAGTCTGTCCGTTCCACACATTGTTAATTCATTCATAGAGACAGAGATCTGTCTGGGAGGCTGCATGGAGATTTTCACCTCTCTGTGTCCAGGACAGGAAGCAGTGAGCATGGATCTGTCAATCAGCCTCAGTCAGGAGAATTGGGAGGGTGAATATTAGATACAGCAGAGTGAGAATGGAGGGAGAGTGTGTGGGATGGAGATTTACAGCTTTTGGAGAATGAGGGAGGAATGTTCCACAGAAACTAGAATTGTCTGTTTTGAAGTTCTGTCCTGAACTGACAGTGATGACTTCTGTAAACTCAATTCGCAGGATATTGAAAGAGAAACCGCAAGCAGAAATCTCAAATGTCACATCTGGATCTGCTCGCAACCTTGGCCTTTGGATCTAGAAGGAGAATGTCCAGTTTGTTGATTTGAAAAGATTTCAAATGTCGGTGTGACTGTGAAAACACCAACACGCAACCACACTTGAGAAGCTAAAGAGCTTTAACAGTTACACAGCCTAATAAATATCACGCCATTCAGAGCAGGGAGAGATTGTACTCATTCTATGTGTGGGACGAGCCTTCAGCTGATTATCTACCCAAGACAGAGGCACCTGCACCATGGAGAAACCATGGAAATGTGCAGACTGTGGGAAGGGATATAGAGTCCCATCTCTCCTGGAAGCTCATCGGCGCAGCCACACTGGGGAGAGACCGTTCATCTGCTCTCAGTGTGGGGTAGGATTCACTCGGTTATCCCATCTGCAGAGACATCAGCTAGTTCACACTGGGGAGAGGCCGTTTATCTGCTCCCAATGTGGGGAGGGATTCACGCAGTCTTCCGACCTGCAGAGACACCAGCGAGTCCACACTGGGGAGAGGCCGTTCACCTGCTCTCAGTGTGGAGAGGCATTCACTCAGTCGTCCAACCTGCGGACACACCAGCGGGTTCACACAGGGGAGAGGCCGTTCATCTGCTCTCAGTGCGGCGAGGGATTCACTCAGTTATCCCATTTGCAGACACACCATCGGGTTCACACCGGGGAGAGACCATTCACCTGCTCTCAGTGTGAGAAGGGATTCACTGACTTATCCAGCTTGCGGACTCACCAGCGGGTTCACACCGGGGAGAAACCATTCACCTGCTCTCAGTGTGAGAAGGGATTCACTCAGGTATCCCATTTGCGGACACATCAGCGACTTCACACCGGGGAAAGACCATTCGCCTGCTCTCAGTGCGGGAAGGGGTTCAATCAATTCTTCAGTCTGCAGAGACACCAGCGAGTTCACACCGGGGAGAGACCGTTCACCTGCCCTCAGTGTAAGAAGGGATTCACTCACCTATCCAGCCTGCGGACACACCAGCACGTTCACACTGGGGAGAGGCCGTTCAGCTGCTCTCAGTGTGAGAAGGCGTTCAATCAGTTCTTCAGTTTGCAGAGACACCAGCGAGTTCACACCGGGGAGAGGCCGTTCACTTGCTCTCAGTGTGAGAAGAGATTCACTCAGTCGTCCCACCTGCGGGCACACCAGCGAGTCCACACTGGGGAGAGGCCGTTCACCTGCTCGCAGTGCGGGAAGGGATTCAGAGTTTCATCTCAGCTGTTGAGACACCAGCAAGTTCACGAGTGATTCCAGGGGGTTGGATTCTGCTGTTATTGTACCTGCTCTCAGTTACACCCAGGACTGCATTTTGTTCATTCTCACAGTTGGTCGATGGGGAGGGTCGGAGGGTTTCTTTCTGCGGGACTGGCCAGTCTCTCAACTTAGCCTCCAGTGGGCTGATGCTTTGTGAATCTTATTGTGAACACCTGGTTTCAAATTTCGCAAGGATTACATGGTGTTTGGAAGTTGAGGTTTTTTAAGGTCAGCGTTTTTATTTCGAACACCCTCCCAAATGCCCCTCCAGTCTCCTTTGAAATTGTTCCCACTTCTTCCATCCTCATTGGAAGCGACTTCCAACTCATTACCATTCGCTGCATCAAAATATTCTTGCTTGCATTCCCCCCTCTCCCTCACCCCCACAACTCTGACCCAAAACCTCAAATCTGTGTCCTCCTCATTCTTGTCCCATCAGCTAAGGGGAAAACCTTTTCTTTACCCATCTCATCCAAACCTGTCAGAATCTTGTCCATCCCGATCAAATCTCCCCTCGACCTCTGTTGCTCCAAGGAGGAGAAACCCAGCCTGAGATTGACAATAAAGAACAAATTGACAGAATGTGTTTGCAAGTGGGAATTTAGAAGAAATTGGGATTTACAAACTAACAGATCGGGATAGATTAGATCAGAATGAACCGAGTGTAGAGAAGTTACAAAGTGCCCAAAACATACTGTTTGCATAGGGGTATCCTTTAGAGATTTCAGACATGCATTTTTGAAAACATTCTGTGTTAAAAGCTTGGCTAACAATAATGGTCTTCAGATATAACTTAAGCAAAACGCACCACATTTCTTAGAACAATGAGCAAAGGAATGAGCAACTCTTGTCAAGGGCCAGACCGTCCTGGTGAATCAGATAACCAAGGACACAACAGGGGTCCCGGACAATGAATGGAACACACATTGCATCAGACAAGTCAGTGTGAAAAGTGTCAGAGACTGTGAACCACAAACTGGTGAGAGAGCAGACACAACATCGGATTCACATTGGGGAAAGACCATTCGCCTGCTCTCGGTGTGGGAAGGGATTCTTCAGTCTGCAGAGACACCAGTGAGTTCACACTGCGGAAAGACCGTTCTTGGTCCAGGTGAATAATCAATACCAATAATTATTAACCTAGATAACAAGGACACCTTTCTCAGGCTCCTACAGCTCAGCCTTCAACACTTATTCCCACGAAACTCATCTCCAAGCTCCATGGCCTCGGCTCCTCCCTCTGCGACTGGATCCTGAACTTCCTAACCCACAGACCACAATCAGTAAGGAAAGGCTCATTCTCAAAACCGGTGCCCCACAAGGCTGTGTTCTCAGTCCCCTACTATACTCCTTATATACCTGTAACTGTGCAGCCAAATTCCCCTCCAACTCAATTTTCAAGTTTGCTGATGATACCATCGTAGTGGGTCGGATCTCAAACAACGACGAGACAGAGAACAGGAATGAGATAGAGAATCTGGTGAACTGGTGCAGCAACAATAATCTCTCCCTCAATGTTAACAAAAGAGATTGTCATCAACTTCAGGAAGGAGAACATGCCCCTGTCTACACCAACAGGGATGAAGTAGAAAGGGTCGAGAGCTTCAAGTTTTTAGGTGTCCAGATCACCAACAACCTGTCCTGGCTCCCCCATATCAACACTATAGTTCAGCAAGCCTCACCAATGCCTCTACTTTCTCAGAAGATTAAGGAAATTTGGCATGTCAGCTATGTTTCTCACCAACATTTACAGATGCACCAAAGAACGCATTCTTTCTGGTTGTATCACAGTTTGGTATGGGCTCCTGCTCTGCCCAAGATTGCAAGGAACTACAAATGTAGCCCAATCCATCACGCAAACCAGCCTCCCATCTATGGATTCCGTCTACACTTTCTGCTGCCTTGGTAAAGCAGCCAGCATAATTAATGACCCCCCGGACATTCTCTCTTCCACCTTCTTCCATCAGATACAAAAGTCTGAGGTCACGTACTCAAGAACAGCTTCTTCCCTGCTGCTGTCAGACTTCTGAGTGGACTGGTATTGCATTGAGTTGATCCCTCTCTGCACTCTGACTATGATTGTAACACTACATTCTGCACTCTCTCATTTCCTTCGCTATGAACGGTATATCTTGTCTGTGTAGCGTGCAAGAAACAATACTTTTCACTACTAATACATGTGACAATAATAAATCAAATGTGATTAACCAGCATCAGTTATGTTTTTTGAACTATCTGATATGTAAGTGCAATACTCTGATCCAGTCACTGCGCAAGTTCCACCCTTGTCGCCAAGACAAAATCCACAGTCCTTGATAAATATGTACCTGTCAGGCAGGGAGGAAGTGGTCGAGCAAGGGAACCATGGTGTACTAAGGAAGTTGAATCTCTGTTGAAGAGGAAGAAGGAGGCTTATGTAAAGATGAGACGTGAAGGCTCAGTTAGGGCACTGGAGAGTTACAAATTAGCCAGGAAGGAGCTAAAGCTTTCTATAGGAATGTCAAGAATAAAGGATTGGTTAGGGCAAGATTAGGGCCAGTCAGAGACAGCAGTGGGAAGTTGTGCGTGGAGCCTGAAGAGATAGAAGAGGCACTAAATGAATATTTTCCGTCAGGAAAAAGTCAGTGTAGTTGAGGAGAATACTGAGATGTAGGCTTTCAGACTAGATGGGATTGAGGTACATAAGGAGCAATTCTTGAGAGTATGAAAATAGATAAGTCCCCTGGGCCAGATGGAATTTACCCTGGGATTCTAGGTGGTAATTATCGGACAGATGTCAGAGGTATGTTCTTTACTCAGAGGGTAGTAAGGGCGTGGAATGCCCTGCCTGTAGCAGTTGTGGACTCGGCAACTTTAAGGGCGTTCAAATGGTCAGTGCATAGGCATATGGATAACATTGGAATAGTTTAGGATAGAGGGTCATTAGATTGGTTCCACTGGTCGGCGCAACATCAAGGGCCAAAGGGCCTGTACTGCGCTGTAATGTTCTATGTTCAATGCCAGTCTGTGTTGGATCACTACAGTGTGTATGGCTCCCATCTCATCATTAACCTCAGCAAGGGCAGATGCTATATCATTGGTGACTTGCTCCAAAATCGGTGGCACACTGGTTAGCACAGCTGCTTCACAGCTCCAGGGTCCTGGATTCGATTCCCGGTTCGGGTCACTGTCTGTGGGGAGTTTGCACATTCGCCTCGTGTCTGCGTGGGTTTCCTCCACAGTCCAAAAATGTGCGTGTTAGGTTGATTGGCCGTGCTAAGAAATTGCCCCTTTGTATCCAGGGATGTGTAGGTTAGAGGGATTAGTGGGTATAATATGTAGGGATATGAGGGTAGGGCCTGGGTGGGATTGTGGTCGGTGTAGACTCGATTGGCCAAAGGGCCTCTTCTTGCACTGTAGGATTCTATGATTTACGTACCTCCCAAGGTGAATGCTGATGGACTTCAGTTGCTGATCCCACCTGAATATAAATCTGTACATTCGATACTAAAAAGATTTTTTACCCAGAGGGTGGTTAGGGAGTGGAATGCCCTGCCTGCGGCAGTTGTAGATGAGCCAAGTTTGGTGGCGTTTAAGAGGTTAGTTGATAAGTTTATGGAAGAGAAGGGAATGGTTTAGTTTGGAGGGTCATTGCTTTTTTTTTCATAATTGGTCGGCGCAACATCGAAGGCCGAAGGGCCTGTTCTGCGCTGTAATGTTCTATGTTCTATATAATCCCATGCATTCATTCCAGTAATCTCTACAACTTCTGCCTTACAATCAAACACAATTGTTGATCGATGTCAGGTAATAATGCAGCTTGTTTACAAAACTTGCACAATCGCCACACACACTTTACGCGCTCGCGATTGCTTCTGCGTTAGGGAACGTCCATTCAATTTTGATCATAGCTGTGGCAGGTCAAAGATCTTCTGCGCACAGAATCTGTAACAGAATCCAGATGGCCTTAAATTTAGCAATCAGAATAAACTCATCAAATTCTCTCTGCATCTACTATTAAATCATTCAGCTGCTGGGTCAGGTCCGCTATCTTGAGGCTTACCACGGGATACAGACTTAACTGAGTCCAGTTCTTCAGCGTGGGCTGCAATTCTCATCAATTAGGCTGTATGTCTACCCTATAACCACCACATCAAAAGCCCTTCCAAGCAAGTACCTAGTCCCCTTTTTGTCTGTCATTTAGTTTCACAATGTAGAGATGCCGGCGTTGGACTGGGGTGAACACAGTAAGAAGTCTGACAACACCAGGTTTAAGTCCAATCTGTAAATTATCTCAGTCTGCTGTTATATGTGCTATTTGAGACCAGAACACCTCATTCGCCTGAGGAAGAGGACAGCCTCGAAAGCTTGTGTGAGTTTACTATCGAATAAATCGGTTGGACTGAAACCTGGTTGTCAGACTTCTTACGATATTTAGTTTCACCACAGCTCTTAGTGAAGAGAACTTTTGTTGATCACCTGTTTTTTTGAGAAAATGTAGATTGTCTATTAGATCATTCAGTTCATCCACTTCACCGTCCCTCAATTCTGAGAGTGATACAGCGTGTGAAACCTCTGCTTTATTCCCAACATACTAAGCATGTGAAATAAGTTCCTTGATCAGAATCCAGCTGATTTCATTTATGACTGTATTTTTTCTTTATTCTTTTTCTTCTTTTAAATTCTTTTCTATTTTCTTTTCTTTCTATTCCTTAGGACTTTATTCCCTGGAGCGTAGAAGAATGAGGGGAGATTTGATAGAGCTGTATAAGATTTTGATGGGTATGGATAGAGTGAATGCAAGCAGGCTTTTTCCACTGAGGCTGGGGGAGAAAAAAAACAGAGGGCGTGGGGTTAAGGAGAAAAATTTAAAGGGGATATTAGTTGGGGGGCTTCTTCACGCAGAGCGTGGTGGGAGTGTGGAATGAGCTGCCGGATAAAGTGGTAAATGTGGGGTCACTTCTAACATTTAAGAAAATCTTGGATGGGTTCATGGATGAGAGGGTGTGGAGGGATATGGTTCAAGTGCAGGGCAGTGGGACTAGGCAAAAAATGGTTCAGCACAGACAAGAAGGACCAAAAGGCCTCTTTCTGAGCAACTCACTCCGTTCAGGGGTAATTCGGAGATGAGCAATGCATGCTGGGGCAGTGTCCCCATCCCAGGAAAGAATAAAGAATATTCCAGGGAAAGCAACGGGTGATTGGAAATGAATTGAAAGTGGGTCAGGAGGTGCTCATATCGTCCAGAGCTGCTTTTCAATGGATCCTCCTGTTTAAAATAAAAAAACACATCAGTCTGTTCCCTTCCCCTGATCTTGGAATATCACAATGCTGTTTTTAAAACATTCCTTCGTTAAAGAATCAGTCATTTAGAATTGGGAAACAGACAGAAATTAAATGTTCCGTTTCTTCCTGGGATCCTCCTGTGCCTGGCACCGGTGTCCTGAACGAGGTTATTAACATTCTCTGGGTTAAAGGTTCCTCCTGGTTCTTGCTGTCTGTTGTGTCCTTTCTCACAGTCTGCACCGGGACATTTATATGGAAAGATTGTTCAGAAATCCCAGTGAATTCCAGCCCCTTGTGTAACGTTCCATTTGGAATCTGTTAGATTCAGAGATGTCCATGTGTGTGTGAAAAGGATTCTGGATAAGGTTTTAGCCCTTTATCTGTTAGTAACAATGAACCCTTTATTCAATTCTAAAGTATAAAGTTCTCATTAGATATTAGAACCATAGAACCCTTCTGAAAGAGACCCTTCAGCCAATCTAGTCTGCACCTAACACAATCCCACCCAGGCCCTACCCCCATATCCCTGCATATTATACCCACTAACTTGCACATCCCTGGGCACTAAGGGGCAATTTCTTAGCATGACCAATCAACCTAACACACACATCTTTGGACTGTGGGAGGAAACCAGAGCACCTGGAGGAAACCCACGCAAGCACGGGGAGAATGTGCAAACTCCCACAGACACCAAATCCATGTATCGGCACAGCACAGCGATAGTCACTGAGCTGTCGTGTTGCCCATCAAATGGTCCAGGTCAAGCGTACACTAACGACGTGAAGCACCAGGATACTCTCGAAAAAAATCCAAGGGCAGCCCTCTCACAACCCATCGTGTGTATGCCCCTTGTTGGGCAACAGGGCAGACCAAAGCACCTGTGTATGTAAAAAAGACATCAGTAAACATGCACAATTTAGACAGACATTTACGAAATCCCCAGAAGCGCAGAAATAAAGCAAGTGAGCCATGAAATATGATTGGAAGGTCCATCGGAATCAATTGATTCCCAGGGACATCCCAAGGCTCTTGATCTTTATTTAGAAAATAAAAACAGAATTGATTATTTGAGAGTGATTAGATTCCGTAATGGTTTATTTCACTGTTCCAGAATGAGTCTTGTAAATTGAAACTGCATTCTATTGGGGAGTGTGTTCAATTTGTTACTTGTTTTAATAAAGTTGTCACTTCTTCTAAAATAAAGACCTGGTAACTGTTCATGATCGAGGATGGCAGATCCTGTTTTAGAACCTACAGTGCAGGAACACACCCTTCGGCCCATTGAGTCTATACTGACCACAATCCCATCCAGGCCCTATCCCCGTATTCCTACACATTTATCCGCTAATCACCTACACATCCCAGGACTTTAATCTACCAAAGCCAGTAGATTCCTACTATCTCACGCATAATTATTTAAGAATACAAGGTAAGTATCTATGCCTTTGAGGGTCGGGGAAGTCCAAAATCACACAGAATGAAACATCACCTCAGCATCATCACAAAATCAATTCTATCTATGTTTTACTGAACAAGTCTGCATTTTCATCACAAGATTACACCGAGAAGCACTGGCAACACCTTACTGACTTGATTGACTTTATGGAGGAGGTGACAAAGGTGATCTGTGAGGGTAGAGAAGCGGACATGGTGCACACAGATTGTAGTAAGGCTTTCAATAGTGTAGTAGGTTGTGAAAGGATACAGCAGGACGTAGAGGCACTGCAGATACGGGTGGACAAATGGCAGACGGATCCTAATCCGGGAAAGTGTGAAGTGCTGCACTCTGGGACAGCAAATGTTGAAGGTAAATACGCAGCTAATGACAGGCCCCAGAACAGCATTGATATACAGGGAGATGTCAGGGTTCAAGTCCACAAGTTCTTGAAAGTAGCCACACAACTAGATAGGGTCATAAAGAAGCCATCTGGCATGCTTATTTAATTGGTCAGGGCACTAGCTACAAGAATCAGGATGTCATGTTGCAGCTTTATAAAACTTTGGTTAGCCCACGCTTAGAATATTCAATTCTTGTCACCACATTACAGGAAGGCTTTGGAGAGAGTGCAGAAGGGGTTTGCCAGGATTAGATGGTACGAGCTATAAGGAGAGACAAACTAGGGTTGTTTTCTCTGGCGTGGCCAAGGCTGAGAGGAGACCTGATAGAAGTTTATAAAGCTATGAGAGACATAAATAGGGTTGACAGTCAGAATCTTTTTCCCAGAGTCAAAATATTTAATATTACTTAAATACACTTAAGGTGAAAGGGGGCAAGTTCAAACATGATGTGTGTGGCAAGTTTTTTTGACACAGAGTCTGGAATGTGCTGTGTGGGCTGAGGTTGGGGGAAACTAGATAGGGGCATTTAAGGGGCTTTTAGAGAAGTACATAAATATACAAGGAATACAGGAAAATGAACCAGACAGAAGGGATTAGCTTAATTTGATGTCCCCTTATTTGCGAAAGGATATATTGGCCTTGGAGGGAGTACAGAGAAGGTTCACCAGGCTGATATTAGAAATTACAGGGTTAGCTTATGAGGAGAGATTAAATAGACTGGGTCTGTACTCGTTGGAGCTTAGAAGGCTGAGGGGGGAATCTTATAGAGACATATAAGATAATGAAGAGGCTGGATAGGGTAGAGGTAGAGAGATTCTTCTCACTTAGAAGGGATAGCAGTACCAGAGAGCACAGCCTCAAAATAAGGGGGGGGAGGCAGTTTAGATCAGAGTTGAGGAGGAACTTCTTCACTCAAAGGGTGGTGATTCTCTGGAATTCTCTGCCCGTTGAAGGCTACCTCGCTGAATATATTGAAGTCACGGGTAGGTAGATTTCTGATAGACAAAGGAATTAAGGGTTATGGGGAGAAAGCGGGAAAGTGGAACTGATCCACTTCAGATCAGCCATGATCTTATTGAATGGCGGGGCAGGCTCGAGGGGCTGGATGGCCAACTCCTGCTCCTATTTTTTATAAAGAACAAAACAGCACGGGAAACAGGCACTTCGGCCCAATGAGCCCGCACCGCCACCCCAATGTTCCCACCTCTACCCGTGATCCCTGTCTATGTTTATAGATCACTGTTAAACACAACATTGTGGGTTGAAGGGTTCTGTTCCTGTACTGTACTTTCTATTCTATTTGTGATCTCCATTTACAAAAAGGGAATAGAGGCACTGGAGAAGGGGCAAGAAAGATTCACAAGAATAGTCCCAGAACTGTAATCACTTGTGAACTCGCTGGCGTTTCCCCAAGTTTGCTAACCCAGTGAATCCCTTCCCACAGTCAGAGCAGGTGACCAGCCTCTGCCCAGTGTGAACTCAATGGCGGGACAACTGTTCTTGAGAGCTTTTGAAGCCACTCCTATAGTCAGAGCATTTGAAGGGTCTCTCCTGGGTGTGAGTGACTTTGTCTCTGCGCTGGCTGGATAATCCTTTTGCACACACCCAGCAGGTGAACGGTCACACCCGCTGGTGTGAACTCACTGGTGTTTTAGTAGTGCTGAAGATATTCTAAAGCTCTTTATGCAGTGAGAGCAGCTGAATAATCTTAGCGCAGTGGCGGGACATCTCCACAGTTTTGAAGCCTCTCTCACACACAGGGGAATGGTCTCTCCCCTGTGTGAATGCACTGGTGGATCATCAATTTCTGAGAGCTTTTAAAGTCAGTCTCTCAGTCACTTATAGGGGCTGTCGTTGATATGAGTGGCTTTGTGTTTCAGCAGGCTGGATGAAGTAGTGAATCCCTTCGCGCACACACAGCAGGTGAATGGTTTCTCTCCGGCGTGAACTCGCTGATGTATCCGCAGGTTGTGCGGCCATTTAAATCTCTTTGTGCAGCGAGAGCAGCTGAACGGTGCATCCCCATTGTGAATACGCTGGTGCGTCTGCAGGGCGGACGATGTTCTAAACCGCTTGGTGCAGTGAGGGCAGCTGAACGGTCTCTCCTCGGTGTGAATCCTCTGGTGGATCGACAGGTCCTGAGAGCTTTTGAAACCACTCCCGCAGTCGGAGCATTTAAAAGGCCGCTCCTGAGTGTGCGTGAGATTGTGTGCGCGCAGGTTGGACGAATGGGTGAATCTCTTCCCACACTTTGCACAAGAGAACGGTCTCTCTCCTGTGTGAATGCGCTGGTGTACCCGCAGGTTGGATGACCTTCGGAATCTCTTCGGGCAGTGAGTGCAGCTGAACGGTCTCTCCTCGGTGTGAGTGCTCTGGTGAGACACCAGCTCCTGAGAGCTTTTGTGTCCGCTGCCACAGGCAGAGCATTTAAAGGGTCTTGCCTGGGTGTGAGTGACTTTGTGTCTCAGCTGGTGGGAGAGCCGAGTGAATCCCTTCCCGCACACGGTGCAGGTGAACGGCCTCTCCCCGGTGTGAACTCGCTGGTGGATCGACAGTGCCTGCGCGCTTTTGAAGCCATTCCCACAGTCGGAGCATTTGAAGGGCCGCTCTTGGGTGTGACTGAGTTGGTGTCTCAGCAGATAGGATAACCGAGTGAATCCTTTCCCGCACTCAGAGCAGGTGAACGGTCTCTCCCCGGTGTGAACTCGCTGGTGCATCCGCAGGTTGGATGATCGAGTGAATCTCTTTCGACACACAGAGCAATTGAAGGGTCTCTCCCCAGTGTGACTCCGGCGATGGATCTCCAGATCAGATGGGGCTTTGAATCCCTTCCCACAGTCTCCACATTTCCAGGGTTTCTCCATGCTGAGGCTGGGACTCTCCAGGTTAAACAATCAGTTCAATCTCACACAGAACACGGGGACACTCTCTGTGAAAGCTGCCATGTATTTCCAGCCTGTGGAACTGCTCTTTCCACACTCACTGCACTGGAACACTCTCACTCGGGGGGGCGCTTCCGCACAAAGCCCGCGCTCTGATTGGCTGGAGGACCAGGGTCCTTCCGGTCCTCCAACTCTTCCCATTGGTCAATTCCTCAGTACGTGCGTCGGAGGGCTCAGCCTTGCACATGCGCAGCTTCCCCTTTCCCTTGGACATGCGCAGTCCCGGGCCGGGGGAGGGGCTTCCCGCTGTGGGCGGAGCCGCCAGCCGGTTGCCCTGGAAACCTTGGCTCCAGGAAGGGGGGGCGGGGCTCCCGGGCCGGGCCTGCACATTGGAACCCGGAGACGTCACCGCGGAGCAGAGTGATTCCGATTGGCCGATTCAGGCAGGGCTCCATTGTGAGGTCACAACGCGGAAGTTGTTCAATGAGCTTCAGGTTAAACCTTCCTCCTCTGAGCAACATCTGGGGGGAAATCAGTGTGTCCCCCTTTCCATTTCTTTTCCCATTCTGGGGGGAAATCAGTGTGTCCCCCTTTCCATTTCTTTTCCCATTCTGGGGGGAAATCAGTGTGTCCCCCTTTCCATTTCTTTTCCCATTCTGGGGGAATTGCAGGAACTGAAGAGAAAGGAAGTGAATCCAGGGAGGGAGCAGACTCTGGAAAGGTTGGCCCAGGTCTCTCTCTCTCTCTCTCTCTCTTATAGACGTTTTGACATCTAAGTGAATGTTTCAGTGCACTGAGTGTGAAAAGAGCTTTAACCAGTTACACAGCCTGAAAAATACATGGCAGCATTCACAGCAGGAAGATACTGTACCGGTGTCCCATGTGTGGATGAGGCTTTAACTGATTGTCAAATCTGGATAGTTTCAAGGACCATGGGAAAACTGTGGAAACGTGGAGACGGTGGCAAGAGATTCAAAGCTCGGTCAGAGCTGGAAAATCATCGACACAGTCACACCGGCCGAGCATCTGCTCCGACTGTGGGAAGGGAGTCATCCAATCTGCTGGTCCGTGCTGGCGAGGGGCCGGTCACCTGCTCCGTTTGTGGGAAAGGATCCACTCAGTTCCCAAACCTGCGTCACCTGGCCGTTCCTCTGCTCTGTGTGCGGGCAGGGATTTATCAGGTTACCAATCTGCTGACCCGCCAGCGAGTTCATGTTGTGACTAGGCCTCTCCACTTTGTACTGAGTGTGGGAATGGATTGAAAAGGTCTTCCTGTATTCTGATTCACCAGCAAATTCACACTAGGGAGAAGCTGTTTATCTGTACAGAGTGTGGAAAGTGGTTTGGGGATGCGTCCAGCTTTGCAAGGCACCGGTGACTTCGCACCAGGGAAAAGTCATTCCATTGCACCGTGTCTGGCGTCACCAGCGAATGTTTGCCAGGGAGAAGGTGTTCAGCTGCTCCAAGTGTGGGAAGAGATTCCGTGATTCATTAGCCTGGGAGAAATACTTGGAAGTTCACACTGGGAAGAGACCATTCACCTGCTCTCAGTGTGGAAAGGATTCACGCAGCCATCCCACCCGCAAACACACCAGCGAGTTCGCAGTGGGCAGAGGCCATTCACCTGCTCCTTGTGTGAGAAGGGATTCACTCCTTATCAACCCTGCCACGACACCAGGCTATCCACACCAGAGAGCGGCCAATCCCCTGCTCCATGTGCGGGAAGGGAGTTACTCGCTCAACCAGTCTGCTTACATGTTGGCTCTGGGGAGAGGCCATACATCTGCTGTGTACGTGGGAAGGGATTAGCTCATTTACCCAAGCTGCATAGACATTAGCGAATACACGCCAGCGAGAGGCCGTTCACCTGCTCAGTGGGAATGGATTCACAGATTCATCCAACCTGCAGAAGCACAGGTAAGTACACACCGAGGAGAGGGGCTGGCCACCTGCTTTGAGTGTGGAAAAGGATTCACTCAGTAACCTGTACAGATACCAGGCCAGTCTAAGAGAACAGAAATGTCTTATAATTCAAACTGTGCGTGTTCATTGTATCAACTGAGGTCAGTCTGTACAGATGGAGTGCATTGATTGAATGGTTACGTGAGCCCATATAATGTGTTCTCCATCAGGGTGCTGGGTGCTGCCTGCTAGTCATCACCACCCCCCCACACTCCCTGTCCCCCACCACTACCACCTCCCCCATCCCACCTTCCCCATCACCACTTCCTCCCCACCACCCCTCACCCACACACCTCACCCACATCCCCTACTGCTCCCCACCCCAAGGAAGGACATTGTGGTTAAAGTTTGCGAGTTTCCTGCGGCATTAACATTCTTGGGCAGTGCTGTTTGAAGGAACCTTCCAATTCCTTAATTTATCCATTCTGTTTATTTATCCTTTGTGCTCAGTGCTTTGTTTAATTGGTTCACCCTTTTGCATAGAGAGAGGGTGAGTGAGTGGATGAAAACTTGGCAGACGGAACATAATATCAGAAAACGTGAAGTTGTGTGCACTTTGGTCGGAAGAATAAAGGAACTATATAAAATTTAAATGGAGAAAAATTGCAGAAAGCTGCAGCTCAGAGGGATTTGGGGATCATTGTTCATAAATCACAAAAAGCTAGCATGCAAGTTCAGGTAATTGGGAAGGCAATTGGAATATTGGCCTTTATTTCAAAAGGAATGGGATATAAAAATAGGGAGAACTAAACATTGTACTAGTTAGACTACAGCTGGAATATCATGAACAGTTTTGGTCCCATTATCTAAGAAAAGATTTGATTTTATTTATTATTAGTGTCACACTGCAATGAAGTTACTGTGAAAATCTCCAAGTTGCCACACTCTGGCACCTGTTCGGGTACACCAAAAGAGAATTTAGCCATTGCACCTAATCAGCACATTTTCGGACTGCGGGAGGAAACTGGAGCACCCAGAGGAAACCCACGCAGACACAGCAGCACATGCAGACTCTGCATTGACAGTGACACAAGCCAGGAATTGAACCTGGTGTTGTGAGGCAGCAGTGCTAACCACTCTGCCACTATGCTCTCCCAGTGGCACTGGGGACAGTCCAAAGGTTGATCCTGGGCAAGGAGGGATTTTCTTAGGAGGAGAGGTTGAGTAGATTAGGCCTGTAACTCATTAGAGTTCAGAAGAATGACCTTATTGAGGGATATTAGATTTTTCAGCAGGCTTGACAGGGGTAGATGCTGAGAGGTTGTTTTCCCTTGTCGGACCAGACAGAATAATCTGAGTAATAGGTCATCCCTTTTGGACAGAGATGAGAAAAGATTTCTGCTCTTAGTAGGTAGTGTGTTTGTGGAATTCTTTACCGCGGAGAGGCTGGGATGGTCAAGGTTGAGAGAGGCAGATTTTTAATCAGTGAGGAAATCAAAGGCTTTGAGAAGAAGTTGGGAAAGTGGAGTTGAGAGAGAAGGTGCAAATTCCACGCAGAATCGAACCCAGGTCCCAGACGCTGTGTGAGGCAGCAGTGCTCCCCACTGTGTTAAAAGAGGCCACGAGATTGGAGGAATTTGATGTGTATCAATGAACATCTCACAAGGAGGAACACTGACATTGGAGACATGCCACAGTCAATAAGGAAACAAGAGATGATTCGAGCAGCTGGGACTTGGAACTAGAAGCTGTTGTTAAATTGAACGAAAATCACAAAAAAGCCAAATTGAAATAAAAGTTACATTTACTGCAATGAGTTTGCTGCTGCATTTTATTAACATCAAATGACACTTTTTACAAGATGGGATTCATAGAGAAAATGTGATTAATGTGAAGACTGAGCGTTCAATACATAGGAGTGCACAGATTGTGTTCCGATGTAACTCAGAAACACAGGTAGGGAAACCAGTAATAGGGACTATAATCATTGTCTGTGTTATAATCCAGGTCAGAAATTCTAAGGTATTTTACGAAGTTAGCCTAGACCTTAAGTTTCACACTCTCACTTTGGCTAGGTTAAGCCTGAGAAGTTTCACTTTGGGTATGGTTTAAATGACCCACTAGGGAGCTTTTATCAAAGAAAGTTTAATGAAGTCGGCACATGGAAAAAAAAATTAGCAATAGCTTACAAACAAGAGAAAAAAAGAACTCTGATGTTGTGTAAACCTTAACAACTTAATAAATTGTTCCAGTGCAACAATCCTTCTTATAAACAGCCCCAGGTTTAGTACAGAAAGTAAGAATGCTCCTGTTGTTTTACAACTCAGCAATATTTGCTGTGAATGAGTTCTTTGGGTAGAGAACTGAAACTCTGGCTTCTCCATTCCCGAACTCCGAGCACCAGGATAATGTCATGCTGGCCTCTAGTTAGCAAACCATCAACATCAGACTTTTCACTCCGGGAAGGTGAAAAAAGCTCCTTCCAACATAGTAGAATTTCTACTAACAGGGAACGAGAGACACAGAAATACTGCCTTTCAGTCTGGATTGTACACAGCTTCTAAAACTGAAAGTGAATCCTTGGATTCCTCTGTAAAGAAATCATCTGACATTGACTTGTCAATCAATCCTCCCACATCACTTCAAAAGGTTGTAAACTCCCAGAAGGTGCATTAGGCCCAGAGTGAAAACAAACAAAACCCCATTTAAATCATTTAAGCAGCAATCAAAGGACACCTAATCCGGCAGCCAGTGCCAAAATGAGGCAACGGGCTTGCTTACAAACTGCAGAGAACATGATTTAAAAAAAACTTAAAGCACAATAGTGTCACATCAGGAATCTTCCCATTTAATAGCATTGATGATGGATTAAGAAATATGAATTTATCTGCAAAAAGTACCATCTCTTAGACATTCCACAAATTTCTTGGGATCTATTACCAATCTGATTGTCCCAGTCCACCTGCATATCTGAATGGGGATATTAATGAATGGTGTGAAGGGTTAAGTTTTAAGACCTTTAATGATACAGCGTGTAATTGCTGCGACTTTAAATGTAACATTGATCCCAGAAGCAACCTTTTTTTCACAGTACAATTGCTAATCGTAATGCTTGTGATCAAAATACTGGAATCTGAAACAAAATAGAGAAGGTCTCAGCAAGTCTGGCAGCGTCTGCAGGAAGAGATAAACGGAGTCGATGTTTGGAGTGACGTTGGCTCTTCATCAGAGAGAGGGAGAACGTGTCAGATATTCAACTGGAGCTGGGAGAGACTGAAACGGAATGAAGCAACCTTGAGAACAAAAGACTCGGTGTGGGAGTGGGGCAGGGGATTTGCATTGAGCTATTGCATTGAGTGGATATTTCTTTAAAAAGGTTTAAGATGAAGGAGAAAAGTCGTATCCTGAAGTTGTTGAACTCTGTCGCGTCCCAAGGTGAACAAACCATTCAGTCTGCACGCAGGCTGAGCTGGGTCCAATGTTCTTGTAAAGGATCAAGGGTGGGGTGGGTTTTTGGCTGTTCTGCTCAGGAGAATTTCAACATAATTGGCAGGGGGAAATGGGGTCCCAGCATCAGATGGTCAGATTCAGGTCAAGAAAGTAAAACATTAGCTGGTGATGAAGCTGTGGTGACGGAATTGGAATTACAGAAGGAAAAAGTATCCAGCGGGGGAAATTGAAGGGTTTAAACTGTTTCTATTTCAATGCGAGGAGTATTACAAACAAGGTTGTTGTGTTAAGGGCGCAGATAGCCCACATGGCAGCTGGGTGTAACTGCTAAAACATAAATGCAAACAAGGCTCAGTGAATACAGGAGGAGGCCACTCCACCCATCATGTCTATGCTAGCCCATTGAACATTCAGAGCAAGTGCACATCCTAAGTAACTTCCAAGTTTTTAATCCTTGGGAAAAATACTACTGAATCTGTTTTCAGGCAGATTGAAAAAACATCACGCAATAAAAATCTCATCTCCCTCCCCAGCTCCTTTTCCAATGATCTCAGAGGGAGTCACTTTCTGTTAAAGGGCCTGCCAAACCCACTTTCCCTGAAGTGCATCAGGAAAAGTCCAAAAAGAGATCAAATATTTTTACTGATAAAAGTTTATTAGTGAAACAGAGCATGGGGAAACAAACAAGAAATGAGTTAAGGATCAAAGGCAAGCAGAGTGAAAGGATGTTCACAATGTCCTGGACACAAATGGTTTGTCTTTCATTCATCTGTAGCCTGTTCCCTGCTCTCTTTGTGATAAATACAGGAGTCTCACAACACCGGGTTAAAGTCCAATAGGTTTATTTGGTAGTAAACGCCACTAACTAGTTAGTTAGCCACTAACTAACACCACTACCCACCCAAAAGCTAGTGGAGTTTACCACCAAATAAACCTGTTGGACTTTAACTCGGCGTCGTGGGGCTTCTTACTGTGTTTCTCCCTGTCCAACGCCGGCATCGCTACACCGTGACTCTTTGTGGTAGGCAGAATTCTCTAAATAGTAATTTTAAAAAGTATCACATGAAAAAGATTCACCAAACAGCTTCGGATATTGACTTTTACACTTCACGTGGGTGATCAGTCTGTCAAAGTGTAACCCTCTCTGGCTCCTTTAGAACGTAGAAAAACTACAGCACAAACCAACGAGCCCGCGCTGCCGTTTTAACAGTGTGAGTTCCCTCTTCCACCCATGTCCCTTGTCTATGCTTATGGAAATCCACATTGGAAACCAGATTGAGGGAGACTAATTTAGGGACAATTTGTTATACCAATCAGCTGAAGAGCACATCTTTGGGAGGAAACCGGAGCTCCCGGAGAAAACCCACGCAAGCACAGGGAGAATGCGCAAACTCCCACAGACACAGGCCCAAATCCATGTATCTGCACAGCACAGCGATAGTCACTGAGCCATTATATTGCACACCAACTGGTCCAGTTTAAGTGTACACTAACGACGTGAAGCACTAGGCAACTCTTGAAACATCCAAGAGCAGCCCTCTCACGACCCATCGCGTGTGTGCCCCTCGTTAGACAACAAGGTGGACTGAAGCTCCTGTGGTTAAAAGAGGAAAACATTAATAACCTGCACATCTTATGCAAACATTCAGGGGAATCCCCAGAAGCTCCAAAGTAAAACAAGTGAGCCAGAGCATGTCTTTTAAACTGTGGGAGGAAACCCACATAGACATGGGAAGAATGTGCAGATTCCACACAGACAGTAACACTGGCGCTGTGAGGCAGCATTGCTAACCACCCATTGTAACATGACTATTTGGTCACGAGATTAATTGGATCCCCAATTATTGACACCACATTCTCTCATTATCTTAGACAGGAATAAATAGAATGATTCCATACTATCTGTTTATCTGATTCTATATAATCCCTTATTCACACAATTCAACTGTTGAGGTTAATCGGAGCTTGAAGGTCTCTCTTGCCAAAACATTTAGCTTTAGGCAGGATCTTAGGGATACCAACTGGGATAAGCTGTTCGAGGGTAGGTCGACGCTATACACGTGGAAGTCTTTCAAGAGAAAACTAAAATCTTTGCAGGAAAGACACATGCCGGTAAGGAGGAAGGATGGGAAAGGTAGGATTAGAAAACCATGGGTTACTAGGGATGTTGAGGACTTGGTCAGGAAGAAGCGGGAGGCGTACGTTACATCCAGGCAACTGGGGACAGAGGCAGCGCTGGAAAAATATAGAGAGTGTAGACGGGATCTTAAAAGGGGTGTCAGAAAGGCAAAAAGGGGCCACGAAATGGCTTTGGCAGGTAGGATTAAGGAAAATCCTAAGGCATTTTACTCCTATGTAAGGAGCAAAAGGATGGTTAGAGGGAAGATTGGACCTCTCAGAGACAGAGGAGGGGATCTATGCTTACAGCCTGAGGGAATGGGGGAGATCCTGAATGAATACTTTGCGTTGGTATTCATGCGGGAGAGGGGCCTGATGTCTGATGCCGGCTTTGAGAAATTTGAGGACCCGTTAAAGGAAATAATCATTACGAGGAAAGAGGTGTTGGGGCTTTTAGGCAGCATAAAGACTTATAAAGCTCCGGGGCCTGATGGCATTTACCCCAGGCTGCTAAGGGAGGTGAGAGATGACCTTGCTGGGCCTCTGACGCAAATCTTTGTCTCTTCTTTGGACACAGTTGAGGTCCCAGAGGACTGGAGGATAGCAATGTAGTACCGTTGTTTAAAAAGGGTCAGAGGGATAACCCAGGGAACTATAGGCCGGTGAGCTTGACTTCAGTTATAGGTAAGCTAATGGAGAGGATCCTCAGGAACAGGATGTATGAGCATCTGGAGCACTGCGATCTGATCAGGGATACGCAGCATGGCTTCGTTAAGGGGAGGTCGTGCCTTACGAACCTAGTGGAATTTTTTGAAGAGGTGACAAAAATGGTTGATGAAGGACAAGCCGTTGATGTCGTCTACATGGATTTCAGTAAGGCGTTTGACAAGGTTCCCCATGGTAGGCTGATAAAAAAGGTGAAGGCGCATGGGATACAGGGCAGGTATGTAGATAGGTTGAGAACTGGCTTGGGAGGAGGAGACAGCGGGTATTAATGGAAGGCTCTTTTTTCCAACTGGAGGTCAGTCACTAGTGGTGTGCCACAGGGCTCAGTACTAGGACCTCTTCTATTTGTGGTTTATATAAATGACTTGGAAGAGGGGGTAGGTGGTGTGGTCAGCAAATTTGCTGATGACACTAAGATGCTTGGATTGGCGGGTACTGAGGAGCAGTGCCAGGCAAAACAACAGGACATAAATAGGCTGGTAGACTGGGTAGATAGATAGCAAATGGAATTTAATCCGGATATATGCGAGGTGATGCATTTTGGCCGGAATAATGTAGAGGGGAGTTATAGGATAAAAGGTAAAACTATCCGGAGTATAGAGACGCAGAGAGACCTGGGGGTGCAGGTTCACAAGTCTCTGAAGGTGTCAATACAGGTGGAGAAAGTGATAAAGAAAGCGTATGGTATGTTAGCCTTCATAGGAAGGGGTATAGAATACAAGAGTAGGAGTCTGATGTTGCAAGTGTATATAACGTTGGTTAGGCCTCACTTGGAGTACTGCGTCCAGTTCTGGTCACCATACTACCGGAAGGATGTGGAGGCCTTGGAGAGAGTGCAGAGGAGATTTACCAGGATGCTGCCTGGTATGGAAGGGCTGTCTTACGAGGAAAGATTGAAAACACTGGGGTTGTTTTCCCTTGAAAGACGTCGGCTGAGAGGGGATCTATTAGAGGTATATAAGATTATAAGGGGTATAGATAGAGTAAGTGGTGGTAAGCTTTTTTCCACCATTAGAAATGGATAGAACGAGGGGTCATGGCCTTAGGGTGAGGGGGGCTATGTATAAGACGAATATTAGAGGGCAGTTTTTCACACAAAGGGTAGTGGGGGTGTGAATGCACTGCCGAGTAAGGTGGTGGGAGCAGGCACGCTAGGGTTGTTTAAGGGTCTCTTGGACAGCCACATGAGCGGTCTGCAGATAGAGGGATATAGCAGGACTGTCTAAATATCTTATTTGTTTCCGCAGGCAATTCGGTCCACCTTGTTGACCAACAAGGCGCAAGCATTCGGCAGGTCGTACGAGAGCTGCTCTTGGAGGTTGCTTCAGGAGTGGCCTAGTGCTTCACGTCGTCAGTGTATGCTTAAACTGGACCATCTGATGGGCAACATGACAGCTCAGAGACTATGGCTGTTGCTGTGCTGACACATGGATTTGGGCCTGTGTCTGCGGGAGTTTGCGCGTTCTCCCCGTGGTTGCGTGGGTTTCCTCCGGGTGCTCCGGTTTCCTCCCACATCCCAAAAATGTGCTCTTAGGCTGATTGGGTGACAAATTGTCCCTATATTGGTCTCTATATGGGAATCTTCAACAACCGGCATAGCCTAAAGTCATGGATATGTCTTTAGGACGTTAGGACGGCGGCGCGGGCTCGTTGGGCCGAAGGGCCTGTTTCCCGTGCTGTGTTGCTCTTTGTTCTTTGTTTGCACTTTCTTAACATACACAGCAATTCAACTTTTACACTTTTAACAGTAAATAAAACTCAGTCTTTTACAATAACCACTGATTGATTGCAACTCAGCTGAGGTCACTCCTTATTCAATCCTCTGTTACTGACTGGCAGCGAATAAAAAATTCCGACTTCTTTTAATTCCGAATTCTTTTAATTCCGACATTTGGTTAGTATAATATTCACTGGTTCGAAAAGGCATTTTGTTTGGGGTGGAATTTCCCCAAACCAAATTCAGCACTGCAAACCTGCAGCATTCTGACAATGTTTTTGATAGCGGGGAGCTGCATACCAGCAGTGGGAAAGTGAGTGGAGGGGTGGGATCGGGGAGTCGAGTCTAAAAACATCCTGAAGCTGGGGTACCGTTGCGCAGTCTTGATCTGCTGGTGAACCGAGAGACCTCCCCACCATCTCCCCGCCCCCCAATAAGAACATAAGAAATAGGAGCAGGAGTCAGCCATCCAGCCCCTCGAGCCTGCCCCGCCATTCAATAAGATCATGGCTGATCTGAAGTGGATCAGTTCCACTTTCCCACTTTCTCCCCATAATCCTTAATTTCCTTGTCTATCAGAAACCTATCTACCCGTGACTTAAATATATTCAGCGAGGTAGCCTCCACCACTTCAATGGGCAGAGAATTACCCCCCCCTTTGAGTGAAGAAGTTCCTCTTCAACTCTGTTCTAAATTGCCCCCCTCACTTAGCTTGAGGCTGTGCCCTCTAGTTCTGGTATCCTTTCTAAGCAGGAAGAATCTCTCTATCTCTACCCTATAATGTGGAAAAGTGTGAGGTAATTCACTTTGGCAGGAATAACAAATGTGTAGAGTATAGGGCTAATGGTAGGACTCTTAATAGCGTTGATGAACAGAGGGATCTTGGTGTATATGTTAATAGATCCCTGAAAGTTGGCAATCAAGTCGATAAGGTTGTTAAGGAGGCATATGGAGTCTTAGCTTTTATTGGTAGGGGGATTGAATTTCGGAGCCGCAACGTCATGTTGCAACTGTACAGAACTCTAGTGTGGCCGCACTTGGAGTATTGTGTGCAATTCTGGTCCCCACATTATAAGAAAGATGTGGAGGCATTGGAGAGGGTACAGAGGAGGTTTACCAGGATGTTGCCTGGTATGGAGGGCAGGTCTTATGAAGAGAGGCTGCGAGATTTGAGGTTGTTTTCGTTAGAAAGAAGGCGGCTAAGAGGAGACCTTATTGAAACATATAAGATGATTAGAGGTTTAGATAGGGTGGACAGTGATAGCCGTTTTCCTAGGATGGAGAAAGCTAGCACGAGGGGACATAGCTTTAAATTAAGGGGTGGTGGTTTTAGGACAGATGTCAGAAGTAGGTTCTTTACCCAGAGGGTGGTAAGGGTATGGAATGCCTTGCCTGTGTCAGTTGTAGATGTGCCAAGTTTGGTGGCGTTTAAGAGGTTAGTAGATAAGTTTATGGATGAAAGGGGAATGGTTTAGGTTAGAGGGTCATTGCTTTTTCCTAATTGGTCGGCGCAACATCGAAGGCCGAAGGGCCTGTTCTGCGCTGTAACATTCTATGTTCTATCCATCCCCTTCATTATCTTGTAAGTCTCTATAAGATCCCCCTCAGCCTTCTAAACTCTAACGAGTACAGATCCAGTCTATTCAATCTCTCTTCATAAGCTAACCCCCTCATCTCCGGTATCAGCCTAGTGACCCTTCTCTGTCCTCCCTCTGAAGCCAACGGACATTAGCAACCTCCCCATCATCAGCAGCGTTGCTAACCCTCACACAGTAAGAAGTCTGACAACACCAGGTTTAAGTCCAGCCAATTTATTTGACAGTAAACTCACACAAGCTTTCGAGGCTCTGCTCTTCGTCAGGTGAATGAGGTGTTCTGGTCTCAAACAACACAGACTGTTTAAGATTACTGATTAGAATGCGAATCTTTACACCTAACCTGCTATTCAAGTCTTAAAGTGGCTAACAACATGAGTGGAAGGAGCTCTGAGCACAGGTTAGAGAGATGTGTATTATCTCCAGACAGCACAGTAAGTGAGGTTTTTTGCTAACCCAGGCAAATCATGGGGGTTACAGATAGTGTGACATGAAGCTAAGATCCCTGTTAAGACCGCCCTCATGTGTGCGGAACTTGGCTATCAGTCTCTGCTCAGCGGCTTTGCACTGTCGTGTGTCACGAAGGCCCCCTTGAAGAACATTTACCCGAAGGTCGGAGGCCGAATGCCCGTGACCGCTGAAGTGTTCGCCCACAGGAAGGGAACTGTTTTGCCTGGTGATTGTCGAGCGATGTTCATTCATCTGCTGTCGTAGTGATAGAGAATGAATGATTTATTTGGCGGCATGAGCTTGTGCTACCAAATAAATCTGTTGGATTTTAACCTGTTGTTGTGAGACTTCTTACTGTCTTTCTCTCACACACAGAGTGAACAATTAGCTTTATTCTTAAACCAGATTTGACAGAATATAACGTTGATCAAAATGAAAGAAGAAATTTTGCAGTTGAAACAATTCCCGCCAGCCCCGCAGATTGCACACGCATTTATCTGAACACAGCGTTCATTTCGAAATGAAGCCCCAGTCATGATAGAGTTGTGGAACATCTAAACTTAGTCCACAAACACAACCCTGACCTTCTGCTCGTTTGCCATTCGAATTCACCACCTTGCTCTCATGCTCACATTTCTGTCCCCGACCTGCTGGAATGTTCCGGAGAAGCCCAACACAAGCTCGGCGAACAGACTCTCCTTTTCTGATGAGGAATTTTACAACACATCACTGAGTTCAATAACTTCACACCCTGAACTCTCTCCTCCATTTCTATTTCTACCGAATGCCGGTCTACATCTTGTTTTAATTTTTTTTTTGCTTCCATTCAGAGCTGTCTTTTATTCTGCCATTAACACTTACTCTGGACCAGTGCTTTGTCTCTTTACTACAACCATTACCCTTTGCCTTTTGTTCCAGGACATTTTTAATCTCACCCACCCTCCAACCAATCCCTGACTCGTTCTACCTGACCTCTCTCTGCCTCTCTCCCCAGCATCAAACCCATCACATTTCTCCCTCTCTTTAGTTCTGAAATAGTTACATTGGACGTGAAACATTAACTCTGTTTCTCTCTCCGCAGATGCTGCCAGACCTGCTGCGTTTTTCCAGTTCTTTCTGTATTTATTTTAGATCTATCTGGAGTGATGGGAAAATCACTATTTACTAGGCAGGGTAAAATAAATGTCCTTCATCAGCTTTTGTGGATCATTCCAATGGAAATGTGCTCTCCCAGGCTCCAAGAGCGTCAGCCCCACTGGAAGCAAAGTTGTGAGGTGGGTCAGTCCAGCAGAAAGAAACCCTCCCACTTCACCCACTGCCAGAATGAACATGCTTCAGTCCTGGGTCTGATTAACAGCAGCAATAACAGCAGAATCCAACCCCTGGAATCATTTGTGAACTCGTTGGTGTCTCTGCAGATTGCATAACTGTGTGAATCCCTTCCCACACTGAGAGCAGGTGAACGGCCTCTCCCCAGAGTGAACTCGCTGGTGTGTCTGCAGATTGGTTAACTGAGTGAATCCCTTCCCGCACGCAGAGCAGTTGAACAGCGCTTTCCCGCTGTGAACTCGCTGGTGTCTCCGCAGGTTGGATGAAGTTTTAAATCTCTTTGCGCAGTGAGAGCAGCTGAACGGTCTCTCTTCAGAGTGAATGCGCTGGTGGGCCATCAGATCCTGAGACCTTTTAAAGCCACTCCCGCAGTCAGAGCACTTAAAGGGTCTCTCCTGCGTGTGAGTGACTTTGTGCGTCTGTAGGTCAGGTAACTGAGTGAAACCCTTCCTACACACGGAACAGGTAAATGGTGTCTCCCCAACGTGAACCCGCCGGTGTCTCCGCAGAATTGGTAACTGAGTGAATGCTTTGCCACACACAGCGCAAGTAAATGGTGTCTCCCCGGTGTGAATCCGCTGGTGCCTTCGCAGAGTGGGTAACTGAGTGAATCCCTTTCCGCAATCGGAGCAGCTGAAAGGCCTCTCCCCGGTATGAACAAATCTATGTTTCTGCAGGTGGGATAATTCACTGAATCCCTTTTCACATACAGAGCAGGTGAACGGTCTTTCTCCAGTGTGACTACGTCGATGAATTTCCAGCTGAGATGGGAACCTGTATCCCTTCCCACAGTCTCCACATTTCCACGGTTTCTCCATGTCCTTGTGACTCTCCAGATTAAACAATTGGCTAAATCAGAACACAGGTACTGTGAATGCTTTGATGTATTTTTCAGGACTCTTCCCGTAGTCAGTGGATTGAAAAGATCTCATACGGATGTGTATTTGTTTCAGAACTATTCCAGTCACACTGATGTTTAAAATCTGTGCTGCACTCAACAGATGTTGGAGACAGGAGGAGGTCTTAGCCTGTGTGAAGAGAAAAACAAAATCTGTGATGTTTGAAATTAAACTGCATTGACTTGGAAGAAAACCAAGGGAAAGACATTTTGCAAGGTCCCCAAGCTCCTTTCCCCATTTCCTCATCTGGCAGCCCAGCAGAATGGGCACAAGATTATCAAGAATAATAATAAGTGTACTTTAGGAGACCATTTTTAATATAGAGGAAGTAAAACATGAGTCATAGTGGCAATATCATCTATCTTACCACATTGTCCGTTTAAATATCGGCCATCTCCTGGGAAAAGTAGGTCTTTAATTGTGAACCTGAGGAAAGAGACTATCCTTTTATCCTGACAAATAAATGAGGGAGTAAAGGATGTCAATGTCTTTAAGAGAGAGAGAGAGACCTGGGCCAACCTTTCCAGAGTCTGCTCCCTCCCTGGATTCACTTCCTTTCCCTTCAGTTGCTGCAATTCCCCAGAATGGGAAAAGAAATGGAAAGGGGGACACACTGATTTCCCCCCAGAATGGGAAAAGAAATGGAAAGGGGGACACACTGATTTCCCCCCAGAATGGGAAAAGAAATGGAAAGGGGGACACACTGATTTCCCCCCAGATGTTGCTCAGAGGAGGAAGGTTTAACCTGAAGCTCATTGAACAACTTCCGCGTTGTGACCTCACAATAGAGCCCTGCCTGAATCGGCCAATCGGAATCACTCTGCTCCGCGGTGACGTCTCCGCGTTCCAGTGCGCAGGCCCGGCCTGGAGCCCCGCCCCCTCCTGGAGTCAAGGTTTCCAGGGCAACCGGCTGGCGGCTCCGCCCACAGAGAGAAGCCCCGCCTCCGTCCCGGGACTGCGCATGTCCAAGGGAGGGGGAAGCTGCGCATGTGCGAGAGAGGGGAAACAAGGGATTCGCCGTCATGCTGAGGTTTTGACCAATAGGAAGAGTCGGAAGACCGGAAGGACTCTGGTCCTCCAGTCAATCAGAGCGCGGGTGTTTGTGTGAATGAAGATTGAGCTTCAGACAGAGTGAAACTTCCTCCTGTCTCCCACATCTGTGAGTAAAACACTTTCTTTACTCCCCCTTTCCATTTCTTTTCCCATTCTGGGGAATTGCAGCAACTGAAGGGAAAGGAAGTGAATCCAGGGAGGGAGCAGACTCTGGAAAGGTTGGCCCAGGTCTCTCTCTCTCTCTTAAAGACATTGACATCCTTTACTCCCTCAGCCTGACACATTTATCTGTCGCTTCTTGGCTAAGGTCAAATGTAGAATCAACATTCTGCATTTGGGTGAAATCATGAGTTTACACTGACGCTTCATTTGAATTTTTTTAAAGAATCATCTTGGTCTTTTTTCCAAGATGCAAATGAATCAAGCCTTGGAGGTGCTGCAATGTCTGTTCCTATCAGCTTGGATCATGTAGATCAAGCCCAGCACAGGAGGTGAGAGCCATGTCTTGTCAGCTTGGATTGGGAATGTCTCAACTTGCTGAGACTTTGATTGGATTGAATTGGTTAGGTTGATTGGCCATGCTAAAATTGCCTCTTAGTGTTCTCAGATGCATAGGTTAGAGGGATTATTGGGTAAAGTACGTAGGGATACTGGGGGGGTAGGGCGTGGGTGGGATGGTGGTTGGTGCAGACTCAATGGGCTGAATGGCATCCCTTCTGTACTGTAAGGTTTCTATGATTAAAAGGATGTTCTGGAGCACAATAGAACAAAGACACTGTCCCTTTAACCCTTGGAGGGCGAGAGATCACCTTCCCCTCCCAGAAGAGTCTCAGCAACAATCAAAGCCATTTCGAAATTCCAGCCCACGTGTGACTTCACAGTAAATCCTGTTCCTGTGCCCAGCGACACCCCCTCCGCATACTCAATTTGTCGAGGATTCACAGATCCCAGCAAAATTGCAGGATTTCTGATCCTGCAAAGAGCCCCCATGTTGTTCCAATCCCAGCTAATGGACAAGGCAGATCCCAGGATGAAACCTGGCTTGATCGATCACTATTGTGAATGGAATTAGCTGCCGTCGGTGTTTTTTAGGCAAACTCATTGGGGTCTTTTAAAAGACTTCTGGATGAGTATATGGAAAAGAATAGGGTGGGGGTTATAGATAGGTCTGTGGATTGGTAGATGTGATCGGCGCAACTTGTGGGCCGAAGGGCCTGTTTGTGCCGTATTGTTCTATATTCTATGTTCTATTGTTACTGTGTTTAGAAAGGCGGAGAGTATTTGCTGAACAGATACAGGGCAACTGTTACATTTTTAAACAAAAGGATGAAACATTTATTGAAGAAGAAACAGTAATTACACTCGATGACAAACACACTAGAAAGATTTTCAATTCAGACATCAGGAGAAAAAAAAATCAACTCCCTCTTCCCTCAGCATTAACCTGTACAGATCCAATTCCCAAAACTGGGCTTCTATTTCCACATCCAGAGTTCAGCTGATACTATTTCAAAAAAAGACTTCTTTTCCTAGAGAATCACTGAAAAATTGGAATCTCCCCGATATCCATAACCATCTAAATCCACTGTTACTGTAACTTCCACACTACACATATAAGGTCAATAAACTGAGCATTGGGATAGTATTTTCATCTAGAGAAAGAGAGAGACATTTAGACTGCGATCTCCTCATCCCATTTCTCACGTCAACTGAACTCAAACTGCTTTTCCGTTTCTCCCTGGGTTGTAGCGGGCATCCTGCTGCTCGGCAACAGCACCATTTTTTTTCTCCACTTTGCTTTAACATCCCTAAGCAACTAACTCTTGATTTGATTTGTTATTGTCACACGCATTGACACACAGTGAAAAGTATTGGTTTTTCTGCGTTATACAGACAAAACATACCATTCATAGGGAAGGAAAGAGGAGAATGCAGAATGTAGTGTTACAGTCACAGATAAGGTGTAGAGAAAGATCAACTTAATGCGAGGTAAAGTCCATTCAAAAGTCTGACGGCAGCAGGGAAGAAGCTGTTCTTGAGTCAGTTGGAATGCGACCTCAGACTTTTGTGTCTTTTTCACAAAGGAGGAAGGTGGAAGAGAGAATGTGTGGAGTCATTAATTATACCGGCTGCTTTGCCAAGGCAGTGGGAAGTATAGACAGAGTCAATGGATGGGAGGCTGGTTTGTGTGATGGATTGGGCTACACTTATGATCTTTTGTAGTTCCTTGCAGTCTTGGGTAGAGCAGGAGCCCATACCAAGCTGTTATACAACCAGAAAGAACGCTTTCCATGATACTTCTGTAAAAGTTGGTGAGAGTTGTACCTGAAATACCAAAATAGTCTTCTGAGAAAGTAGGGGCGTTGGTGAAGCTTTCTTAACTATAGTGTCAGCATGGGGGAGCCAGGACATATTGTTGGTGATCTGGACACCTAAAAACTTGAAGCTCTCTCGATCCTTTCTACTCCGTCCCCATTGATGTAGACAGGGGCATGTTCTCCTTTACACTTCCTGAAGACAATGGCAATCAGCTTCGTTTTGTTGACACTGAGAGAAAGATTATTGTCGCTGTTCCAGTTCAGCAGATTCTCTATCCCATTCCTGTACTCTGTCTCATCATTGTTTGAGATCCGACCCACTATGGTGGTGTCATTGGCAAATTTGAAAATCGAATTGGAGGGGTTCTTTACTCAGAGGGTAGTAAGGGCGTAGAACGCCCTGCCTGGAGTAGTTGTGGACGCCCAAGTTTAAGGGCGTTCAAATGGTCAGTGGATAGGCATATGGATAGCATTGGAATAGTTTAGGTTAGAGGGTCATAAAATTGGTTCCATTGGTCGGCGCAACATCGAGGGCCGAAGGGTCTGTACTGCACTGTAATGTTCTGTGGTTCTACTGTCCTGGCTGGAGACAATACACATCGCTTTAACCTGTACTTAACCCTTTCTCTCCACTCATATTGTCTGAACCTGTAAAGACCAATCATTATCTTGTACATTGTGTCCATATATGCCCTGTTTGTGAAACAACCCTTCACTCACCTGAAAAAGGAATGACATTTCAAAAGCTTTTGCTTCCAAATAAACCTGTTGTACTTTAACCTGGTGTTGTGAGACTTCTCACTGTATTACCCTGGACACAGAGAGGTGAAAATCTCCATGCAGCCTCCCAGACAGATCTCTGTCTCTATGAATGGATTAAAAATGTGTGGAATGGACAGACTGGGGAACAATGGGTGGGGCGGGGCTCCCGCAGACGTCATCGCGTCATCAATAGCAAATTGATTGCTATTGGCTGTTCAGGCACGGCTCCATTGTGCCGTCACAATGCGTTCCCAGCACACGGCCTCCCATTGGCAGCGATACCACTGGTTACATTCGCAAACACTGCGGATTGGACAGCAGCTCAGCGCGGCAAAGCCCCGCCCACTCACCTCCCCACGTGGGCGCGGGTTCCGCCTCTCTCATTGTCCGCATGCGGGAGATTGACCAATAGTAACGGGTGGAGGACCAGATGGGCGCTGGTCCTCCAGCCAATCAGATTCGGGGCCTGGTGTCAATGGCCGCATGTAGCTAAAGCCATTGTGTTCCAGGGAAGCTGCTGCTCCTTTCTCTCTGAATGAAGCTTCAGAGTCAAAGCTCCTCCTGTCTCCCACATCTGTGAGTAAAACACTTTCTTTACTCCCCTTTCCATTTCTTTTCTCACATTAAGGGGAAATTGTTGCCTTGCAGAAACATAATTAATGGTAGGGTGTTGGGGAGAGTTATAGAACAAAGAAATCCAGGGCTACATATTCATAGCTCCTTGAAAGTGGAGTCACAGTAGGACAGAGTGGTGAAGAAGGCATTTGCATGCTTGGGTTCATTGATCAGAACAGGAGTTAGGACATCTTGCTGAAGCTGTACAAGATGTAGAGATGCTGGCATTGGAGTGGGGTAAGCACAGTAAGAAGTCTGCAACATCAGTTTTAAACCCAACTGATAGTAAATTCTCAAGCTTTTGGCTTTATAGCCTTTGTCAGGCAAATAAAGGCTATGAAGCCGAAAGCTTGCGTGTTTACTAAAGCTGTATAAGACCGTACTTGGAATACTGGGCCTATACTGTGCTGTAATGTTCTATGTAGAAGGGATATTATTAAACTAGAAAATGCAAAAGAGGTTTATTAAATGCTGTGGACACTTTGAGTTGTAAGGAGAGACTTGATTGACTTTTTTCTCTAGAGCGTAGAAGGCTGAGGGGTGACCCTTTATAGAGGACCATAAAATAATGAGCGGCATAGGTCAGCTAGAAAGTCAATATCTTTCCCCAAAGGTAGGGGAGTTTAAAACTAGAGGTTTAAGGTGAGAGGGGAGAGATACAAAAGGGTTCAGAGGGGCATTTTTTTTTCACACAGATGGCGGTGAGTGTCTGGAACAAGTTGCCAGAGGTAGTAATAGAGGCAGGTACAAAAGCATTTAGATAGTTACATGGGTATAGAGGGATATGGGCCAAATGCAGGCAATTTGAAGTACCTTAGAGGCTTTAAAAGGGGCAGCCTGGACAAGTTAGGGCCTTCTAAAGACCTCTATGAATCTATTCTGCTGTATTTTCACCATCTGAAACAATCCTATCAATTAAACATATTTTTAATCCAGTCACGGGGACACATATCTGGGAGCCTTCACGGAGATTTTCAGCTCTCTGTGTCCAGGACAGGAAGCAGTGAGCATGGATCTGTCAATCAGCAGCTTCAGGAGAATTGGGAGGGTGAATATTAGATACAGCAGAGTGAGAAGGGAGGGAGAGTGTGTGGGATGGAGATTTACAGCTTTTGGGGAATGAGAGAGGAAAGAATGTTCCACAGAAATTAGAACTGTCTGTTCTGAATTTCTATCCTGTACTGACAGTGATGACTTGTGTAATCTCATTTTTGTAGGATATTGAAAGAGGCAAAAATCTCAAACGTCACGACTAGATCTGACAAACTCACATCCCTTGGGACCTGAATACCATCGGCCTTTAAATCTAGAAAGATTTGTCCAGTCTGAAAGATTTGTAAAGATATCTTGCATTTGTGATGGTGAAATCAGAAGGTGAGGTCTTATAGACAGAAATCTAAACCAAACTTGAGATTGACATCTGATAAAGTCACTCAATTCATCGGGATCTGAATATCTTGAAGTCCAGAAGGATTTTCAGTTCTGTCTGCTTCAGAAATCTTTTGATATCAAGGTGATTGGATAATCACGCACATACATCTGAGTGAGTGTGTTCCAGTGCACTGACTGTGGAATTTTTAATCCAGTCCCAGCTTAAAAAAAAAACCACACACTTCACGGCAGAGATAGTCAATACAGGTATTCTGCGTGATCTGGAAAGACACGAGGATTCCCGCACCATGGAAAAACGGTGGAAGTGTGGAGACTGCGGGAAAGGATACGTGCGCCCATCTCAGCTGGAATCTCATCGCCGCAGTCACACCGGAGAGAGACCCTTCACGTGTTCTGTGTGCGGGAAGGGATTCACTCGGTTATACAACCTTCAGACGCACCAGTCAGTTCACACAGGGGAGAGGCCGTTCAGCTGCTCCGAGTGCGGAAAGGGATTCACTCGCTTATCCAGCCTGCGGACACACCAGCGGGGTCACACCGGGGAGAGGCCGTTCACCTGCTCTCAGTGCGGGGAGGGATTCATTCGGTTGTCCAGCCTTCGCACGCACCAACAAGTTCACACTGATGAGAGGCCATTCACCTGCTCTCAGTGCGGGAAGGGATTCACTCAGTTGTCCAACCTGCTGAGACACAAAGTCAGCCACACCGACGAGAGGCCCTTCAAATGCTCCGACTGCGGGAGCAGCTTCAAAAGACCTCAGGAACTGATGTTCCACCAGCGCATTCACACTGAGGAGAGACCATTCAGCTGCTCTCACTGCGCCAAGAGGTTCAGAACGTCGTGTAACCTGCGGGTGCACGAACGGGTTCACACCGGGGAGAGACCGTTCACTTGCTCTCAGTGTGGACAGGGATTCACTCGTCCGTCCTACCTTCTAAGACACCAGCAAGTTCACAAGTGATTCCAGGGGTTGGATTCTGCTGTTAATCACATCCAGGGCTGAACCCTGTTCATTCTGACAGTGGGTGAAGTGGGAGGGTTTCTTTCTGTTGGACTGGCCGATCTCACAACTTTGCTTCCAGTGGGGCTGATGCTCTTTGAGCCTGGGGGAGCACATTTCCACTGGAATGATCCACAAAAGAAGGACATTTATTTTATCCTGTCAAGTGGTGACAATCACGAGGCAGGAGTGTCCCCTTCTGATGGGGAAACATTTAGCACTCAAGGCTATTCGGCCTTTGATGTTTGGGTAAGCGATCTCCAAGGCGGCCTTCGCGACATACAACAACGCAGAGTGACTGAGCAGATTCTGATAGCCAAGTTCCACGCACATGAGGATGGCCTCAACCAGGATCTTGCGTTCATGTCACACTATCTCTAACCCCCACAACTTGCCTGGGCTTGTAAAATCTCACTTACTGTCCTGTCCGGAGACAATACTCATCTCTTTAACCTGTGCTTAACCCTCTCTCCGCTCTGCATTGTCTGCACTTATAAAGACTTGATGACTTGCTAAGACTTGCATTCCAACCGTTAGTTTGTATGTTGAGTCTGTATCTATAAATGCCCTGTTTGTGAACCCAATCCTCCATTCACCTGATGAAGGAGCAGTGCTCTGAAAGCTTGTGCTACCAAATAAACCTCTTGGACTTTAACCTGGTGTTGCGAGACTTCTTACTGTGCCCATCCCAGTCTAACACCGGCATCTCCACATCTCGTTTACCAGACACAGGGGTGTCTTAACCCTTTATTTGGGAGGGGGATAATGTGACCGATGCACCTACAGACATAGCTGTTGAATTCTCACCCAGAGATCGGCGTGGCATCGCCTGATTGGACTGTATTGACCAGGGTGATCAAACTTTGGTTTCGCATCTATTTTGGTGATTGCCAATCAATGAGGTATAAAATGTGCTGAACAGCAGAATAATCTCCCTCTCTCCCCCAATCTCTTTCCCCCCCACTCTCCCTCACTCTCTTCCCTTCCCTCTCTCCCCCAATCTCTTCCCCCCCCTCACTCTTTCCCTTCCCTCTCTCCCCACTCTCTTCCCCTCCCTCTCCCCCACCCCACCTTCCCTCCCCTTCTTTCCCCCCCGCTCCCTTTCTTTTCCCTTCCCCTTCCCTCCCAATGAAAACAACAGTGACCATTGCCAGCAGCAACCAGCCCGAGGAGAGCCACCACACCAAAGAAGGAAGGGAGATCAGAGCCCGATATCTATATCACACGGATAAAGGCCAATATTTGCCAGTCACAAACGTTAAGTCAAGATCTGGTATTGGATTGAGCTGTAGCATTCTATAAGATAACTTCATATTGAATGTGTGGGTCATTAATAACTATATATGTGAATAAATATTACTAATGACAAATGTACTCGCAATTCTTAGTCTACCGTACAAGGGTTAAAACAGACTGTGCGGCATTATGAAAAATGATCGAAGAAAGTCTTAGTTTAAACAATTTCTGCTGGCTAGGCGGTTTCCATAAACATTTAGGTGACTCCAGCATTCATTTTTCAAAGAAAGTTCCAGTCACATTAGAGTTTAAGATATCTCTACAGCACAGGAAGAGGCCCTGCTGCCCACCAAGCCTGTGCATATACACATTTCTATCCCTCTGTTTGCCTCCTGTTCATACCTCTATCAAGGTACATCTTAAACGTTGCTAAAGTGTTAGTTTCCACCACCTCTGCTGGGGCTGTGCAGTCCAGGCACCCACCACCCTCTGAGTGTACGTCTTCTCTTAACTTTACCACCTCTCACCTTAAATCTGTGTCCCCAGGTAATCGAGCCTTTCACCCTAGGGAAAAATCCTCTGACTTACCTATTCCCCTCATAATTTTGTACATCATTCCTCAGCCTCTGTCTTTCCAGTAAAAATTCATCCAATCTCTCCTCGTACCCCAAACCCTACAGACCAGGCAACAACACCCTTTTTTGCACTCTCTCCAAAGATCCTCTTCTGGTAGTGTGACGACAGAACCGCACGCAATATTCCAAATGTGGTCTCACCTAAGTTTTGTACAACGGTGACATAACTTGCCAACTTTTATACTCGATGTCCTGGCCAATGAAGGCAAGCATGCCACATGCCTTCCTGACCACCTTATTCATCCGTGTTGCCACTTGTAGGAGTCTGAAGGCTGAGGGGGGATCTTATAGAGACATGGGAGTCCCTGGGAAGTGTGTAAATAGATGATGATATTGATGTACTTGTTTTTATCCTACAGGTGCTTTGGTCCACCTTGTTGTCTAACGAGGGGCATACACGCGATGGGTCGTGAGAGGGCTGCTCTTGGATTTTTTTTCAAGAGTATCCTAGTGCTTCACGTCGTTAGTGTACGCTTGACCTGGACCATTTGATGGGCAACACGACAGCTCAGTGACTATCGCTGTGCTGTGCAGATACATGGATTTGGGCCTGTGTCTGTGGGAGTTTGCGCATTCTCCCCATGCTTGTGTGGGTTTCCTCCGGGTGCTCCGGTTTCCTCCCACACCCCAAAGATGTGCCCTTAGGCTAATTGGCAAAACAAATTCTCCCTAAATTGTCTCAAATTTGGTTTTTAGTCCCTAGATCTATAAACATGGACAGGGATCGCAGGTGGGAACATCAGGGTGGTGGCGCGGGCTCATGGGCCGAAAGGCCTGTTTCCCATGCTGTTTTGTTCTTTGTATATAAGATAATGAAGGGGCTAGATAGGGTAGAGGTAGAGAGATTCTTCCCACTTAGAAAGGAGAGCAGAACTAGAGGGCACAGCCTCAAAATAAGGCCAGTTTAGAATGGAGTTGAGGAGGAACGTCTTCACTCAAAGGATGGTGAATCTCTGGAATTCTCTGCCCGTTGAAGTGGTGGAGGCTAGTTCATTGAATATATTTAAGTCACAGGTAGATAGGTTTCTGATAGACACGGGAATTAAGGGTTATGGGGAGAAAGCGGGAAAGTGGAACTGATCCACTTCATATCAGCCATGATCTTATTGAATGGCGGGGCAGGCTCGAGGGGCTGGATGGCCAACTCCTGCTTCTAATTCTTATGTTCTTATGCTCCTCAGGATTCTGCCATTTACTGTATAATTCACACCTGAATCTAATCTTATAAAATGACATACAGTGGTTAGCGCTGCTGTGTCATGGTGCCAGGAACCCAGGTTCAATTCCGGCTTCAGGTTACTGTGTGGAGTTTGCACATTCTCCCCATGCCTGCATGGGTTTCCTCTGGGTGCTCCGGTTTCATCCCACAGTCTAAAGATGTGCGGGGTAGGTTAATTGGCCATATTAAATTGCCACTTAGCATCAGAGAATTAGCAGGATAAATATATGGGGTTCCGTGAATAGGGCCTGGGTGGGATTGTGGTCGGTACAGACTCGATGGGCTGAATGGCCTCATTCTGCACTGCAAGAATTCTATGGAAATGCATCATCTCTCTATGTGGATTAATCTCCATCTGCCATATTTCTGCCCAAGTCTGCAATCTATCTATATCCTTCTGTATCCTTTGAAAATCCTTGTTACTCTCTGCAACTCTGCCAATTTTTGTAAAATCTTTTGTGCCATTTGCAAATTTACTAAGCAGATAATGCCCATTTTTTTTCCAGATCATTTATATATATTGCAAATGGCAAAGATCCCAGCACTGATCCCTGTGGAACACCACCCTCCCTTCTGAAAAGCACCCTTCCATCGCTATGTTCAAGTCAGTTCTGTATCCAATTAGTCACCACATCCCAGATCCTGTGAGACTTGTACCAACCTTCTGTAAGGGAACTTGTCAAATGCCTTACTAAAATCCATGTAGAAAATATCCAAGTCTTTCCCTCATTCTTGTTACCTCTTCAAAAAACTAAGTTGGTTGGGTATGACCTTTCCCCATACAAAACCATGCTGCCTGTCACGAACAAATCCACTCACTTCGAAATGCAAATAAATCCTGTCTCTCAGAATCTTCTCCAACTGCACTCCAAAGATGTGCAGGTTAGGTTGATTGACCGTGCTAAAATTGCCCCTTATTGTCCTGAGATGTGTAGGTTAGAGGAATTGGTGGGTAAATATGTAGGGATATGGGGGTAGGGCTTTGGGTGGGATTGTGGTCGGTGCAGACTCGATGGGCCAAATGGCCTCTTTCTGCACTGTAGGATATCTATGAGCTTCCCCTCTGCTAACCTGTGATTGCCTGGATCATTTTGGTTTCCTTTAAACAAAGGAACATCAATGACCATTCTCCAATCCTCTGGAATCTCGCCAATGGCTAAAGAAGATGCTCAGATATCTGTTCAATTCTCAGCCAATTTCTCCCTTGCATTCCACAGTAACCTGGTGACTTGTCCATGTTTTAAAACGCCCAACTCTTCCTTCTTCATTATATTGACTTGCCTGAGTTATTCACACGCTGTTCCCTAACCCGAACATTTGAATGAAAAATGACCTGGCACTGAGCCAGGATGTGGCATGTGATCAATACCAGAATCGTGGGAGAATAAGTCACTTCTCCCAACATAAGGAAGTGCAGCCTTCAGACTATCATCCGTGAGTGAGAATGGAAAACCATACATCAAACAGTGACATTTCTTGCTGCAAAAGAAAGGGGATAATGAATGATTTTTTGTGCAATACCGCAAGAAAAAAATCACATGGATCATCCTTCTGAGATTAAGTATGTTGACTCACAGAGTGCTGGAGTTTGGGTTCCTGACCAAACCCTCACATAAACTCACATCAGCGTCTTCACACTGGGGAGAGGCATTTAATAGTTCCCTGTGAGTGAGGAAATTCATCCAATTTTCCAGTCTGTTGACATCCCAGTGAGTTTGGGACGTTGTTTCAATGTTGGTTGTGTGGGAAGGGGATCATTCACACTCTCTTGGCACACTCATAAGTTTCTGTTTGAATGTAGGGGTTGGATTCCGCTGTTAATCGCATCCAGGATTGGATCATGTTCATTCTGACAACTGAGGCCGGTTTCAGCTATTGTTAATATTGCCTATAAACGGGTTGGAGATTAATATTTTAGATCAATGTCAAATATATCAGCTGTGTTTTAGTTTGTCGAGTTCTGGATGTTATGAAGATATAAAGGGAGATTTTAAGCAGTGTGAAGGGAGGAGGGAGAAGTGGCACAGTTAAGAGAGGGAATTCCAGTGTATAAATTATTAGATCATAGAAACCCTACAGTGCAGAAAGAGGCCCATTGAGTTTGCACCGACCACAATCCCACCCAGGTCCTAACCCCATATCCCTACATTATTATACCCATATAAGAAACTGAAAGAGTGTCAGCCTGAATTGTGGGGGACTCGCGTCTCTGGAGTGAGCACTGCAACAATAGAGACTGAGATTGACTGAGCCATGGTATTCAGGGAAGTGATATTAAGCTTAAATTGCCTCATCCTTTGTCCGCTGCCCTATTTCAGGATCAGCAGGTCAAATTGAGATACTGAGCAAGAAATAGATTGGAGAAGAAATTGCAGAAAATAACTTTCTTCACCCAGACAGTGGTGAGAATGTGGAATTTGCTGCCACACACACTGGTTGATATAAATGTCTGCACGGGGAAGCTGGATAAACACAGACACACTGATTTCCCCCCAGAATGGGAAAAGAAATGGAAAGGGGGACACACTGATTTCCCCCCAGAATGGGAAAAGAAATGGAAAGGGGGACACACTGATTTCTCCCCAGAATGGGAAAAGAAATGGAAAGGGGGACACACTGATTTCCCCCCAGAATGGGAAAAGAAATGGAAAGGGGGACACACTGATTTCCCCCCAGAATGGGAAAAGAAATGGAAAGGGGGACACACTGATTTCCCCCCAGATGTTGCTCAGAGGAGGAAGGTTTAACCTGAAACTCATTGAACAACTTCCGCGTTGTGACCTCACAATGGAGCCCTGCCTGAATCGGCCAATCGGAATCACTCTGCTCCGCGGTGACGTCTCCGGGTTCCAGTGCGCAGGCCCGGCCCGGAAGCCCCGCCCCCCCTTCCTGGAGCCAAGGTTTCCAGGGCAACCGGCTGGCGGCTCCGCCCACATCGAGAAGCCCCGCCACCTGGCCCGGTGCTGCGCATGTCCAAGGGAGGGGGGAAAGCTGCGCGTGTGCAGTGAAGACCCCACGTCTTTCAGGCCGTATTGACCAATGAGAGGCATTGGAGGACCGGAAGCACTTTGGTCCTCCATCCAATCAGAGTGCGGGCTTTGTGTGAATGAAGATTGAGATTTAAACGAGAGGGAAGCTTTCTCCTGTAGATGGCTGATCCTAAAAGAGACCAACATCTGTGAGTAAAACACTTTCTTTACTCCCCCTTTCCATTTCTTTTCCTATTTTGGGGGAATTGCAGCAACTGAAGGGAAAGGAAGTGAATCCAGAGAGGGAGCAGGAAAGGTTTGTACAAATCTGTCAATCAGCAGCTTCAGGAGAATTGGGAGGGTGAATATTAGATACAGCAGAGTGAGAATGGAGGGAGAGGAATGGAGATTTACAGTTTTGGGGGAATGAGAGAGGAAAGAATGTTCCATAGAAACTAGAATTATCTGTTCTGGATTTCTATCCCATACTGACTTGTGTTTGTTGTAAATTGTTTTCCAGAAAATCAGAAGAGGAGAAATTACAGACAAGAATCTCAAAGGTCACATCTAGGTCTGATTCCTTGCAACCTGAAAATGGTTGGCCTTTGAAATTATTGTTTTTATCTGCCAGCTTCAGAACGTTTAAACCCAGCGTGAATGGAAAAGAACCAAAACCCACACACTTACCCGAGTGAGAGTGCTCCAGTGCACTGATTTTAATCAGTAACGCAGCCTGGATAAACACTATTCACAGTGGGGAGAGACTGCACACGTGTTCTGTGTGTCGCCAAGGCCTCACTGATTGTTAAACCCTGGAGAGATAAAAAGGGTCATAAAGCATGGAGAAACCATGGAAATGTGGGCTGTGCGGGAAGGGATACAGATCTCCATCTCTGCTGGAAACTCATCGACGTATCCACTCTGGGGAGAGGCCGTTCACCTGCTCTCATTGCGGAAAGGGATTCAGTGACTCGTCTACCCTGCAGAGGCACCAGCAAATTCACACTGCAGACAGGCCCTTCAACTGCCCCCAGTGTGGGAAGGGGTTCATTCAGTTGTCTCACCTGCAGACGCACCAGCGCGTTCACACCGGGGAGAGGCCTTTCATCTGCTCCCAGTGCGGGAAGGGATTCAGCGACGCCTCCAACCTGCGGAGACACCAGCGGGTCCACACCGGGGAGAGGCCGTTCATTTGCTCTCAGTGCGGGAAGGGATTTCGTGACTCGTCCTCCATGCAGACACACCAGCTGGTTCACACGGGAGAGAAGCCGTTCACCTGCTCTCAGTGTAGGAAAGGATTCAGTGATTCATCCACCCTGCAGAGACACCAGCGGGTTCACACAGGGGAGAGACCGTTCACCTGCTCTCAGTGCGGGAAGGGATACACTCGCTTATCCTACCTGCAGACACACCAACGTGGTCACACGGGGATGAGGCTGTTTCCTGCTCTGAATGCGGGGATGGATTTTGTTATTCATCCCACCTGCTGAGACATTACCGAGGGATTAGATTCTGCTATAATTGTACCTGCTCTCAGTTACACCCAGGACTGCACTTTGTTCATTCTCACAGTTGGTCAATGGGGAGGGTCGGAGGGTTTCTTTCCGCGGGACTGACTGATCTCTCAACTTTCCCTCCGGTGGGCTGATGCTGTTTGAGTCTCGTTACAAATATCTAGTTTCAAATTTCACAAGGATCACAGAGTGACAGGGTGTGAGGAAGCTCAGTGATGTTTAGTCAGTATTTCTGTTTGAAACCCCCTGCAAATGCCCATCCAATTTCCTTTGTTTATTGTCTCCACTTCCTCCCCCCTTGTAAGTTCCAGGTCATTACCATTCGCTGCATCAAAATATTCTTCCTCACACCCACCCCCCCGCATCTCTGACCCAAAACCTTAAATTTGCGTCTCCCTCAGCGGCTAACGGGAACAGCTTTTCTTTGTCACCTTATCTAAACTTGTCAGAATCTTGTCCGCCTCGATCAAATCTCCCCTCGACCTCCTTTCCTCCAAGCTTCTCAAACGTAACCTTGTCATTAAAATCCCTCATTCTCCAAACCATTCTGGGAAATCTCCGTGACATCCTCTCAAGGGAGCCTCACGTTCTTCCGAAAGTGTGGTGACCTGGAACCGGACTCAGTACTCCAGTTGTGGCTTAACCAGAGCTTTAGAAAGATTCAGCATCAATTTCCTGCTTTTGTTCTCAATCCCTCTATTTCTTAAGCCCAAGACGGCACTTGTTTTGCTAATTCCTTACTCCCTCTGTCCTGCCACCTTCAGAGATCTGTATCCCTGATCCCCAGCTCCCTCTCTCCCCGCTCATTCTGTAGAACTACGCCATTCCAGTCTGTATTGCCTCTCCCTCTTACTTCTGTCCAATCACATCCCTTTTCTCTGTACTGAAATTCATCTGCCACTTCAGAGAATGTTAAGAAATTTAAATGTGAAACTAAATACAGAGGAGCTTTCTTTAATATATCTCCCACTTTCAAAGATGATCTTCTCCCTTTTAAATGCACACAAGGCCGATAAGAGCACAAGAGGCCATTCAGCCCATCATTCTGATCCTAGCTCACTGAACGATCTAACCAATTAATCCCATCGCACTGCAATTTTCGTATCAGGTATCTGTTTGGATCCCTTTTGAAAGTTTCGGTTGAATTTGCTTCCAGCTGGTGAATTCTAAATCACAACAACTTGCGGTGTTTTTAAAATGATAATCATGTATATATTGTGTTCAGATTTTGACAGAGGATTGAGAAAGGTGGACAGAAGAACTTACAATCTACAGTTCAGAAAATGGAACAGACATCGCACAAATAGAGACAGCAAGCTTGCTGGAGGACTCATGGGGAATTGAGCCTTCAAACAATCAGGGCACAGGAGGGGGCTGATGGTGACATAACCCATCAGAGTTCAGTGTCACTGTGTCCAAAGTGGGGAGTCACAGGAACAGCGTACGGAGAAGCTAAAGAGAAAGCATTTGTGTCCAGAACATTATGAACATCCTTTTGTTCACATTGTCTTTGATCCTCAAGTCATTTTCTGTTTGTTTTTTAATCATGTTTCAATAAACTATTATCAGTAAAAAATATTTGATTTTTTTTTTCTGGACTTTTCTTGATTAGATTGACACACTTTGAGAGGGGTTGGCAGACTCTTTAACAGAAAGATGTGTGGGTTAGGTTGATTGGCCAGGCTAAGAAATTGTCCCTTATTGTCCAGGGATGTGTCGGTTAGAGGGATTAATGGGTATAATATGTAGGGATATGGGGGTAGGGCCTGGGTGGGATTGTGGTCGGTGCAGACTCAATGGGCCAAAGGGCCTCCTTCTACACTGTAGGGTTCGATGTTCTTAAAATGAATCCCTCTGAGATCATTGGAAAAGGAGCCAGAGGGGGAGATGAGATTTTATTTCTGATACAGTGTAAAAAAAGTTACATTCTCAAAAAAATAGTTTTTCCCTCTCATGGAAACATCTTCTCCAAATCCACCCTACCCAGGCCTCACAGTGTCCTCTAACTTTCAGTAAGATTCCCCCCTCATCCTTCTAAACTCCATCGAGTACAGACTCAGAGTCCCCAACCCATTTCTCATACAACAAACCCTTCATTCCAGGGATCATTCCCGTGAACCTCCTTTGGACCCTTTCCAAAGCCAGCACGTCCTTCCTTAGATACAGGGACACAAAACTGCTCCCACTACATCAAATGGAGTCTGACCAGATCTTTATACATCCTCAGAAGTCCATCCCTGCTCTTGTATTCTAGCCCTCTCGATATGAATGCTACATTTGCCTTCCTAACTGCCAATTGAACCTGCACGTTAATCTTAAAAGAATTTTGAACACGACCTCTCAAGGCCCTTTGTCTTTCTGATTTCCTAAGCATTTCCCCATTTAGAAAATAGTCAATGCCTTCATTCCTCCTTCCAAAGTGTATAACCTCACACTTTTCCACATTGTATCCCATCTGTCGTTTCTTTGCCCACTCTCCTAACCTGTCTGAGTTCTCCTGCAGCTTTCTCAATACTACCTGTCCCTCTACGTAACTTTGTATCGTCTGTAAACTTAGCAACAGTGCCTCCTCCTTCCTCCGAATCGTTAACGTATATTGTGAAAAGTTGTGGTCCCAGACACCACCTCCCCTGTGCTGACTCAGTCCTACTTTAACATGCACCTTCCTGCCAAATACTTTCAATTTATTTTGATTGGATTTATTATTGTCACATATATTCACATACAGTGAAACATATTGTTTCTTGCGTGCTATACAAAACATAGAGAAGGAAATGAGAGCTTGCAGAATGTAGTGTTACAGTCATAGCTCAGGAAATTGTGAGATAAATGCATTCAGAAGTCTGACAGCAGCAGGGAAGAAGCTGTTCTTCAGTTGTTTGGTGTCTAACCTCAGACATTTGTAACTTTTTCCAAAAGGAAGAAGGTGGAAGAGAGAATGTCTGGGGGGCATGGAGGTCCTTAATTATGCTTTGCCGAGGCAGCGGGAAGTGTAGACAGAGTCAATGGATGGGAGGCTGGTTTGCGTGATGGGACTGGGCTACATTCATGACCTTTCTTGTGGTCTTGGGCAGAGCAGGAGCCCATACCAAGCTGTGATACAACCAGAAAGAATGCTTTCTATTGTTGTAAGTAGAATAATACTTCTGAGACCAATTGTGATCAAAGTATAGCAAGTTTATTCAAAAGCTTTTGGGAGATACACCCAATATCTAACAGCGGTTCCCCACGCTTCTCTCTGAACACATCTTAAGTGTGTATATTTACACCCCCCAGTTAGGTATGTATCTTCTCATTCTCAGCAACTTCCCAGGCTGTGGGTTGTCCTATCGTGGGAACACGGCTGCTTTGGCATTCCTTCATGGTTCTCTCAAGGCCGCAATTGTCGATGGTGTGATTAGCCCCTAGCTAAAACACAGACCGGTAAAACAAGTTAAAGTTAACAGGGCCGGTGTAACAATTTTATATTCATAAGTTGTATAGTATATAATATGTTGGTACATGACTCTTAACTGTACATGATGAATATATACGAATATATATTTAGGGCACACAAGCTTCACTATATTAGGCAGAAGTCCACAATATTAAAGACATAGATACGAGCTGGCACATTTCTGAATGGACTATCATCAACTTGTGTACAACAGCGAGAGCAGTTGCAGTCTCCTTGTCTGGGGCACACAAAAACAAACCTTGCATCTGCCTGGGATAAATGAAAACAAGCCGGATACAATACTTTTTAACCGTTGTCCAAGTATTACAAAGTTCGTTAACCCATTTGCTACTGCACTGCAGTGCGTCTGTAAAAGCTGGAGAGAATCTTAGCTGACACGCCAAATTTCCTTAATCTTCTGAGAAAGTAGAGGCGTTGGTGGGGCTTTCTTAACTATAGTGTCGGCGTGGGGGGGACCAGGACAGGTTGTTGGTGATCTGGACATCTAAAAACTTGAATCTCTCGACCCTTTCTACTTCATCCCTGTTGGTGTAGACAGAGGCATGTTCTCCTTCCTGAAGTCGATGACAATCTCTTTCGTTTTGTTGACATTGAGGGAGAGATTATTGTTGTCGCACCAGTTCACCAGATTCTCTATCTCATTCCCGTCTCATCATTGTTTGAGATCCGACCCACTACGGTGGTGTCATCAGCAAACTTGAAAATCAAATTGGAGGGGAATTTGGCCGTACGGTGATTGGTGTATAAGGAGTATAGTGAGGGGACTGAGAACACAGCCTTGTGGGGCACCGGTGTTGAGGATGATGGTGCAGGAGGTGTTGATGCCTTTCCTTACTGATTGTGGTCTGTGGGTTAGGACGTTCAGGATCCAGTCGCAGAGGGAAGTGCCAAGGCCACGGAGCTTGGAGATGAGTTTTGTGGGAATAATGGTGTTGAAGGCTGAGCTGTATCAATAAATAGGAGTCTGACATAGGTGTCCTTGTTATCTCTGCGTTCCAGGGTTGAGTGTAGGGACAGGGAGATGGTATCTGCTGTGACTTGTCGCGGCGGTAGACAAACCGTAGTGGACCCAGGTAGTCGGGAGGCTGGAATTGATTCATGCCGTGACTAACCTTTCGAAACACTTCATAATGATGGATGTCAGAACCACCAGTTGATCGTCATTAACAACACGCTGCCTGGATTTTCTTAGGCATTGGAATGGTGGTCATCTTCTTGAAGCAAATAGAGATCTCAGATTGTTGTAAAGAGAGATTGAAGATGTCTCTGAATACCTCCATCAGCTGATCCATCTTTCCACCATCTCGTCTTTTAATATTGGATTGTAAAATCTTGCCAATAACAAAGTCAGACTAACCGGTCTATAATTTCCCACCTCCCCTCCCTTCTTAAACAGCGGTGTTACATTAGTGACTTCCCAATCCTCTGGGACTCTCTCCAGTGATTCCTGAAAGATCACGACCAATACCTCTGCAATTCCTTTCGCTATCTCTGTGAGAATCTATTGTAATCCAGGTGATCTAATCACCTTCTGACTTTCCAGGTTCTCCCTCCTTAGTGACGGCCACTACACTGACCGGTGTCCTGATCCCCCATCTGGCATCCCACTGCTGCAAAGTAACTATTCAGTTCCTCTGCCATTGCTTTGTTTTGTTTTATTACTTCTGTAGTTGTGTTTAGTACTTAGTGGATCAGTGTGTTTAATGTTGTGTATTTAGTACTCAGTGTATTTAGTACTCTGTGGATCAATGTGTTCAATACTCAGTTTAGTACTCTGGATTAGTGTGTTTAGTATTGTGTGGTTAGTACTCTGGATCAGTGTTTAACACTGTGGATCGGTGTGTTTAGTGCTCTGTGCATTTAGCACTCAGTGGACCAGTGTGTTCAGTACTCTGTGGACCAGTGTGTTCAGTACTCTGTGGACCAGTGTGTTCAGTACTCAGTTCAGTACTCTGGATCAGTGTTGAACACTCTCTGGATCGGTGTGTTTAGTGCTCTGTGTATTTAGTACTCAGTGGATCAGTGTGTTTATTTTCCAGTGGTCCAATGTCTATTTTTAGCTCCCTCTTACCTATTATCTGTGCACTGATTGTTTCACTTCTCCTGTTTTGATTCCTGTTGTGATTACGCTCTGGGGAAGGATGGTGACAGGATGGGACATTCTGGTTTGGGTCTTCAATGTTTTATTGATCCCAAAGGGACCAAACCTCAAGCAGAAATCTAACAGAGCTGAGAACAGACAACTTGCTGTGTGGGAACAGGGAAATTAACAGCTCCCAGAGGACTGAGAAAACAAGACTGCCTTGAATCCTAGATGACTCCTGGGCGTCGAGGCCACCATGTTTTCACTGCTTGGCATGGGAATGCTGACTCCCTGTACCAGGGACAGAGCGTGGGGAAAACAAGTGTTTGAGAGTTTGATGTGGTTTGGGCAGGTACAGATGATTCAATGACAGGTTTTGTAATTGGTCCATTCAAAATGTTAGCTCAGCAATGATTGGGATAATTCAGTCTCTGTAAATGTTGTGATGTGAAAAGTATAAGAAGGGATTCCCCACGCACAGAGATTTGTCGAGGTTTTACATGTTGCATTGACTGGTGCTGTGGTATCTGGGACAGAGCGGGAAGCATTTCCCTGGAGATGGTATTTCTACCCAGAGTGTAATGGGAATGCTGCTGTACTTTGATACCACTGCTCAGACATTAGCCTGTGTCAGCTCTTAGTGATACTGAATAAAATCTAACCACTGTCACCAATAAGGGTTAGCACTGGGAATCATTTCAGAGTTTGGGAAAAGGGGAGAAAGGATTAATTGACTCTCTGAACCCCACTGTCTAACATCACTGTGTCAGAAATAAAATCTCATCTCCCCCTCTGGCTCCTTTTCCAATGATCTCAGAGAGATTCACTTTCTGTTAAAGAGCCTGCCAAACCCCTCTCACCCACTTTCCCCAAAGAATATCGATCCCATCAGGAAAAATCCAGAACAATCAAATATTTTTACTGATAAAAGTTTATTAGTGAAACAGAGCATGGTTAAAAACAAACAAAAAATGATTTGAGGATCAAAAACAACCAGAGTGGAAGGATGTTCTGGACACAAATCTTTTCTCTCCAGCTCCTCTGTACCCTGTTCCCGTGACTCCCTGCTTTGGACACAGGGACACTGAACCCCAGGGGGGGTCATGTCACCATCAGCCCCCGATCACCCCCTCCTGTGCCCTGATTGTTTATTCTCCAGCCAGTCCTTTGGCGTTTGATAAGGTGGCCCATGGAAGACTTCTACAGAAAATGCAGATGTGTGGAATTGAGGGTGATTTAGCTAATTGGATTAGGAATTGGCTGGCAGATAGAAGACAGAGGGTGGTGGTTGATGGGAGATATTCATCGTGGAGTTCGGTGACGAGTGATGTGCCTCAGGGGTCTGTTTTGGGGCCCCTGCTGTTTGTAATTTTTATAAATGATCTGGATGAGGGTATTGAAGGATGGATTAGTAAATTTGCAGATGACACTAAAGTCGGTGGAGTGGTAGATAGTGAAGAGGGGTGTTATAGTTTGCAGAGGGACTTGGACAAGTTGCAGAGCTGGGCCGAGAGGTGGCAAATGGAGTTTAATGTGGAAAAGTGTGAGGTAATGCACTTTGGCAGGAACAATAAATGTGTAGAGTATAGGGCTAATGGTAGGGCTCTTAATAGTGTTGAGGAACAGAAGGATCTTGGTGTGTATGTGTCAATAGATCCCTGAAAGTAGGCAGTCAAGTGGATAAAGTTGTTAAGAAGGCATATGGAGTCTTAGCTTTTATTGGTAGGGGGATTGAATTTAGGAGCCGCAGCATCATGTTGCAACTGTACAAAACTCTAGTGCGGCCGCACTTGGAGTATTGTGTGCAGTTCTGGTCGCCACATTATAAGAAAGATGTGGAGGCATTGGAGAGGGTACAGAGGAGGTTTACCAGGATGTTGCCTGGTATGGAGGGCAGGTCCTATGAAGAGAGGTTGAAGGATTTGAGGTTGTTTTCGTTAGAAAGGAGGCGGCTAAGAGGGGATCTTATTGAAGCATATAAGATGATTAGAGGTTTAGATAGGGTGGACAGTGATAGCCTTTTTCCTAGGATGGAGAAAGCTAGCACGAGGGGACACAGCTTTAAATTAAGGGGTATGAGTTATAGGACGGATATCAGAGGTAGGTTCTTTACTCAAAGAGTGATTAGGGAGTGGAATGCCCTGCCTGCAGCTGTTGTAGATGCGCCAAGTTTGGTGGCGTTTAAGAGGTTAGTTGATAAGTATATGGAAGAGAAGGGAATGGTTTAGTTAGGAGGGGCATTGCTTTTTATTTTGGTCGGCACAACATCGAAGGCCGAAGGGCCTGTTCTGTGCTGTATTGTTCTACGTTCTATGTTCCTCCAGCATCTTCCTGTCTCTCTACTAGTGAGATACCTATCACAGTTTCCCAGCTGGGACACATTATTCTCAGCTAAATTCAGCCCCCAGCTCCATCGCCTGACTGTCATTGACACAATGTGGAGGTGCTGGTGTTGGACTGGGGTAAACACAATAAGAAGTCTGACAACACCAGGTTAAAGTCCAAACAGGTTTATTTGATAGTAAACTCACAAGCTTTGCCCCTTCATCAAGTGGATGGAGAGTTCTGGTGTCAGACGGAGCATATAACAGCACAGAGAGTTTACAGATTACTGATTAGAATGCGAATCCTTACACCTAACCTGTTATTCAAGTCTTCAAGAGGTCGACAATGTGAGTGGAGAGAGCATTAGGCAGAAGTTAGAGAGATGTGTATTGTCCCCAGACAGCACAGTAAGTGAGGTTTTTTGCTAACCCAGGCAAGTTACAGGGGTTACAGATAGTGTGACATGAAGCCAAGATCCCTATTGAGACCATCTTCATGTGTGCGGAACTTGGCTATCAGTCTCTGCTCAACAACTCTGCGCTGTCATGTGTCGTGAAGGCCCCCTTGAAGAACATTTACCCAAAGATCATGGGTTCATGTTGCAGTGTCACCCCCATGACTTGCCTGGGTTTGCAAAACCTCACTTACTGTCCTGTCTGGAGACAATACACATCTCTTTAATCTAATGCTCCTTCCACTCACATTGTTAGCCTCTAAGACTTGAATAGCAGGTTAGGTGTACAGATTCACATTCTAATCAGTAATCTGTAAACTGTCTGTGCTGTTAAATGCTCCGTCTGAGGCCAGAACTCTCCATTCACCTGACGAAGGGGCAAACCCGAAAGCTTGTGAGTTTACTCTCAAATAAATCAGTTGGACTTAAACCTGGTGTTGTCATTGACCCGAGCAATAGAGAGACAGGAGGGTGCCCCAGGTTCAAATGGGAAATCGAAACTTGTGTCTCAAAACCTTCCTCATTTGTCAGTTGACTCCATATTATTTTCACTGGGGGTTTTTATGATGAGATTAACTGACATGTTCATCAATCAGCATAATTCCAGATCGTTCAAAACTTACAGAGAAACACAAAATAGAGGAGCGGGAAGAGGTCATTTAGTTCTTCGATTCGCTATTCATTACAATCAAGGCTGATTGTCCAACTCAATAGTCTAATCCTGCTTTCTCCCTTTGATCCCATTTACCCCATAGAATTGTAGAAACCCTACAGTGCAGAAAGAGGCCCTTTGGCCCATCGAGTCTGCATCGACCACAATCCCACCCAGGCCCACCCCCATATCCCTACGTATTTTACTCACTAATCTCTCTAACCTACGCATCTCAGAACACTAAGGGACAATTTTAGCATGGCCAATCAACCTAACCCACACATCTCTGGACTGTGGGAGGAGACCGGAGGAAACCCACACAGACACGAGGAGAATGTGCAAACTCTACACAGGTAGTAAGCCGAGCTGGGAATCAAACCCAGGTCCCTAGAGCTGTGAAGCAGCAGTGCTAACCCACTGTGCTACCCGTGCTATATCCAACCACCTCTTGAATACATTCAGTATTTTAGCATCAACTACTTCCTGCGGTAATGAATTCCAAAAGCTCACCACTCTTCCTATTAGGGAAGGAAATCTGCCATCCTTACCCAGTCTGGCCTACATGTGAATCCAGACCCACACAGCGGGTGGGTGACTCTTAACTGCCCCTCTGAAATGTCTGAGCAACTCACTCCGTTCAGGGGTAATTCAGAGATGAGCAATGCATGCTGGGGCAGTGTCCCCATCCCAGGAAAGAATAAAGAATATTCCAGGGAAAGCAACGGGTGATTGGAAATGAATTGAAAGTGGGTCAGGAGGTGCTCGTATCGTTCAGAGCTGCTTTTCAATGGATCCTCCAGTTTAAAATAAAAAACACATCAGTCTGTGATTTATCAGACTATAAATCAGGTACTCATGCGAGGATCCACCTTACTGTTCTCCGGAGCTGTGATTTTGAAGAGTGGCTGTGAAGGGCACCCATATTTTAGCTGGGAGGTTAGCTGGAGTGTTTCGGCAGGGTTTAAACTAATATGGAGGGGGGGGTGGGGAGATAGAGGGAACTGGGAGTGGGAGAGAGATAGGCGACAGGGTAATTCTGGAGAGTAGGAGGGAGGATCAGAGAGTGCCTGAGGGCCTTCAATGCATGTGTTTTAATGCGAGGAGTGTGACTGGCAAAACAGATGAACTGAAGGCAATAATGTTCGAGAGGAAGTTAGAAGGGGTGGCGGTGACTGAGACGTGGCTAAAGGAAGGGCAGGACTGGCAATTGAATATTCCGGGGTATAAGTGTTTTAGCCATGATAGAGGTGGTTTGAGGAGAGGAGGGGGAGTGGTGTTATTAGTTAAGGATCGCATCATAGCAGTGCAGAAGGAGGGTGGTATGGCTGAGTTAGGAATTGAGTCACTATGGGTGGAGTTGAGGAATAGGAAGGGAGAGGTTACTATGTTGGGTGTGTACTACAGACCGCCCAACAGTCCACAGGCCGTGGAAGAAGGGATATGTAGGGAAATTTTAGATAAGTGTAGGAAGAATAGAGTAGTTGTAATGGGAGATTTCAATTTCCCTGGGGTAGATTAGAAGGTGCCCAGAGCGGAAGGTGCGGACGGGGAGGAATTTGTACAGTGTGTTTTAGAAGGGTCCTTGGAGCAGTATGTGGATAGCCCAACTAGAGAGGGGGTTATACTGGATCTGGTTCTGGCGAATGAGCCAAGGCAGGTGGTTGACGTTGTAGTAGGAGAGCATGTGTCAAATAGTGACCACAACTCTGTCTGCTTTCGGGTATTAATGGAAAAAGATGAAGCCTGCCCTAAGGGGAGGGTGTTAAACTGGGGGAGGGCTAGATATAGCCAGATTAGTCAGGATCTTAGGGATACCAACTGGGATAAGCTGTTCGAGGGTAGGTCGACGCTGCACATGTGGGAGTCTTTCAAGGGAAAACTAAAATTTTTGCAGGAAAGACACGTGCCGGTAAGGAGGAAGAATGGGAAGGGTAGGATTAGAGAACCGTGGGTTACTAGGGATGTTGAGGACTTGGTCAGGAAGAAGCGGGAGGCGTATGTTAGATCCAGGCAACTGGGGACAGAGGCAGCGCTGGAAAAATATAGAGAGTGTAGACGGGATCTTAAAAGGGGTGTCAGAAAGGCAAAAAGGGGCCACGAAATGGCTTTGGCAGGTAGGATTAAGGAAAATCCTAAGGCATTTTACTCCTATGTAAGGAGCAAAAGGATGGTTAGAGGGAAGATTGGACCTCTCAGGGACAGAGGAGGGGAACTATGCTTACAGCCTGAGGGAATGGGGGAGATCCTGAATGAACACTTTGCGTTGGTATTCATGCGGGAGAGGGGCCTGATGTCTGATGCTGGCGTTGAGGAATTTGAGGACCCGTTAAAGGAAATAATCATTATGAGAGACGAAGTGTTGGGGCTTTTAGGTAGCATAAAGACTTATAAAGCTCCGGGGCCTGATGGTATTTATCCCAGGCTGCTAAGGGAGGTGAGAGATGACATTGCTGGGCCTCTGACACAAATCTTTGTCTCGTCTTTGGACTCAGGAGAGGTCCCAGAGGACTGGAGGATTGCAAATGTAGTACCGTTGTTTAAAAAGGGTCAGAGGGATAACCCAGGGAACTATAGGCCGGTGAGCTTGACTTCAGTTATAGGAAAGCTAATGGAGAGGATTCTCAGGGACAGGATGTATGAGCATCTGGAGAGTTGCGATCTGATCAGGGATACGCAGCATGGCTTCGTTAAGGGGAGGTCGTGCCTTACGAATCTAGTGGAATTTTTTGAACAGGTGACAAAAACGGTTGATGAAGGACAAGCCGTTGATGTTGTCTATATGGATTTCAGTAAGGCGTTTGATAAGGTCCCTCATGGTAGGCTGATAGAAAAGGTGAAGGCGCATGGTATACAGGGCCAAGTATGTAGATGGGTTAAGAACTGGCTTGGGAGGAGGAGACAGCAGGTAGTAGTGAAAGGCTCTTTTTCCAACTAGAGGTCTGTCACTAGTGGTGTGCCACAGGGCTCTGTACTAGGACCCCTTCTATTTGTGGTTTACATAAATGACTTGGAAGAGTGGGTAGGTGGTGTGATCAGCAAATTTGCTGATGACACTAAGATGATTGGATTGGCGGGTACTGAGGAGCAGTGCCTAGCAATACAACATGACATAGATAGGCCGGTAGATTGGGCAGATAGATGGCAAATGGAATTTAATCTGGATAAATGCGAGGTGATGCATTTTGGCCGGAATAATGTAGAGGGGAGTTATAGGATAAAAGGTAAAACTATCCGGAGTGTAGAGATGCAGAGAGACCTGGGGGTGCAAGTTCACAAGTCTCTGAAGGTGTCAGTACAGGTGGAGAATGTGGTAAAAAAAAGCGTATGGTATGTTAGCCTTCATAGGAAGGGGTATAGAATACAAGACTAGGAGTCTGATGTTGCAGGTGTATAGAATGTTGGTTAGGCCTCATCTGGAGTGCTGCGTCCAGTTCTGGTCGCCGTACTACAGGAAGGATGTAGAGGCCCTGGAGAGAGTGCAGAGGAGATTTACCAGGATGCTGCCAGGTATGGAAGGGCTGTCTTACGAGTAAAGATTGAAAACATCGGGGTTGTTTTCCCTTGAAAGACGTCGGCTGAGAGGGGATCTTTGAGGTATATAAGATTATGAGGGATATAGATAGAGTAAATGGTGGTAAGCTTTTTCCACCATTAGAAATGGATAGAACGAGGGGTCATGGGCTCAGGGTGAGGGGGCTATGTATAAGACTAATATTAGAGGCCAGTTTTTCACACAAAGGGTAGTGGGAGTGTGGAATGCACTGCCGAGTAAGGTGGTGGGAGCAGGCACGCTAGGGTTGTTTAAGGGTCTCTTGGACAGCCACGTGAGCAGTCTGCAGATAGAGGGATACAGCAGGACTGTTTGAATATCGGGAGGACCAAATAGTAGTAGACTATCTTTTAGTTTCGTCTCGGGAATGTCTTAGTTTTTTTTTTAGCATGTTTAATTAAGTCTTATTTGTTTCCGCAGGCAATTCGGTCCGCCTTGTTGACCAACAAGGGGCATGCATGCGGCATGTCGTGCGAGAGCTGCTCTTGGAGGTTGCTTCAGGAGTTGCCTAGTGCTTCATGTCGTTAGTGAATGCTTAAACTGGACCATCTGATGGGCAACATGACAGCTCAGACTATCGCTGTTGCTGTGCAGACACATGGATTTGGGCCTGTGTCTGCGGGAGTTTGCGCGTTCTCCCCGTGGTTGCGGGGGTTTCCTCCGGGTGCTCCGGTTTCCTCCCACATCCCAAAAATGTGCTCTTAGGCTGATTGGTTAACAAATTGTCCCTATATTGGTCCCTATATGGGAATCTTCAACAATAGGCATAGCCTAAAGACAAGGATATGTCATTAGGACGGCGGCGTGGGCTCGTTGGGCCGAAGGGCCTGTTTCCCGTGCTGTGTTGCTCTTTGTTCTTTGTTCTGTTCCCTTCCCCAGACACAGCTGACCTTGGAATATCACAATTTTTCAAACATTCCTTTGTTAAAGAATCAGTCATTTAGAATTGGGAAACAGACAAAAATTAAATGTTCCGTTTCTTCCTGGGATCCTCCTGTGCCTGGCACCGGTGTCCTGAACGAGGTTATTAACATTCTCTGGGTTAAAGGTTCCTCCTGGTTCTTGCTGTCTGTTGTGTCCTTTCTCACAGTCGGCACCAGGACATTTATATGGAAAGATTGTTCAGAAATCCCAGTGAATTCCAGCCCCTTTGTAACGTTCCATTTGTATCTGTTAGATTCAGAGAATTAGAGAGGAGTAGCACAGTGGGTTAGCACTGCTGCCTCACAGCTCCAGGGACCTGGGTTCGATTCCCGGCTCGGGTCACTGTTTGAGTGGAGTTTGCACATTCTCCCTGTGTCTGTGTGGGTTTCCTACAGGTGCTCTGGTTTCCTCCCACAATTCAAAAATGAAGCTGATTGGCCGTGCTAAAATGCCCATAGTGTCCCGGGATGTGTAAATTAGAGAGATCAGCAGGGAAAACTGTGGGATTATGGAATAGGGCCTAGAGTGGGATTATTGTTAGTGCAGTCTTGATGGGCCAAACGGCCTCCTTCTCCACTGTCCATGTGTGAAAAGGATTCTGGATAAGGTTTTAGCTCTTCTTTACCTGTTAGTAACAATAAACCCCTTATTCAATTCTAAAGTATAAAATCTTCATTAGATATCAATTCTATCTGTTATCTACATCCCCCCGAACCAGTATATATTTTCATCACAAGACTGAACTGGGAGCACTGTCAACATCTTACTAACCTGATCGATTTTATTGAGGTGACAAAGGGGATGAGAGAGTACTGTGTGCAGTTTTGGTCGCCACATTTGTGGAAGGATATATTGGCCTTGGAGGAAGTACAGAGAAGGTTCACCAGGCTAATACTGGAGATGAGGGGGTTAGTTTATGAAGAGAGATTGAATAGACTTTCATAAATGACCTGGATGAGGAAGTGGAATGATGGGTTAGTAAGTTCATTGACGATACGAACGTCGGTGGTATTGTGAATGGCCTGCAGGGATGTCAGAAGTTGCAGTGGGACATAGACAGGATGCAAGACTGGGCGGAGAAGTGGCAGATGGACTTCAACGCAGATAAATGTGTGGTGGTCCATTTTGGCAGGACCAATGGGACGAAGGAGTACAATATCAAGGGTAGGAGTCTTGGCAGTGTTGAAGAGCAGAAGGATCTTAGGGTCCGGGTCCATAGGACTCTTAAATCAGCCTCGCAGGTGGAGGATGTGGTCAAGAAGGCATACGGTGTACTGGTCTTCATTAATCGAGGGACTGAATTTAGGAGTCGGGAGGTAATGCTGCAACTTTATAAGACCCTTGTCAGACCCCACTTGGAGTATTGTGCGCAGTTCTGGTCGCCTCACTATAGGAAGGATGTGGAAGATATTGAGAGAGTTCAGAGGAGATTTACAAGGATGTTGCCTGTATTGGGGGGCAGGCCTTTTGAAGATAGGTTGAGGGAGTTGGGACTCTTCTCCCTGGAGAGACGAAGGTTGAGAGGCGACCTGATAGAGATTTATAAAATGTTGAGAGGAATAGATAGAGTGGATTCTCAGAGGCTATTTCCCCCGGCTGAAATGGTCACTACGAGCGGACACAGATTTAAGGTGCAGGGAAGCAAGTACAGAAGAGATGTTAGGGGTAAGTTTTTCGCTCAGAGGGTGGTGAGCGAATGGAATTGGCTGCCGGCAGTGGTGGTTGAGGCGAACACGCTGGGGTCTTTTAAAAGACTTCTGGCTGAGTACATGGGATCTAATGGGATTGGGGGTTATAGATAGGTCTACGCTTGGTAGGTATAGATGTGATCGGCGCAACTTGTGGGCCGAAGAGCCTGTTTGTGCTCTAGCGTTCTACGTTCTATAGACTGGGCCTCTACTTGTTAGAGTTTAGAAGGCTGAGGGGTGATCTTATAGAGACATAATGAAGGGGATAGATAGGGTAGAGGCAAAGAGATTCTTCCCGCTTAGAAAGGAAACCAGAACTAGAGGGCACAACCTCAAAATAAGAGGAAGGGGCAGTTTAGATCAGAGTTGAGGAGGAACTTCTTTACTCAAAGGGCGGTGAATCTCTGCCCATTGAAGTGGTGGAGGCTACCTCACTGAATATATTTAAGTCACGGGTAGGTAGATTTCTGATAGACAAGGGAATTAAGGGTTATGGGGAGAAAGCAGGAAAGTGGAACTGATCCACTTCAGATCAGCCATGATCTTATTGAATGGCAGGGCAGGCTCGAGGGGCTGGATGGCCGACTCCTGCTCGTATTTCTTATGAGAGTAGTGGGTGTTGTGTACGTGGATTTTGGTAAGGTTTTCAACAAGGTCCTTCATGGAAGGCTCATCCAGAAGATTAAGATGCAATGGGATTCATAGTGACTGGGTTGCTTGGATTCAGAATTGCATGGAAGTCGGAGAGTAGCGATGGGTGTTCTTCCGGCTGGAGGTCTGTGACTAGTGGTATTCCATAGGGATCTGTACTGGGATCTCCGTTTGTGATATATATAAATGACTTGGATGAAAATGTGAATAGATGGGTTATCAAGTTAGCAGACAACACAAAGCTAGATGGTGTAAAAGGTTGCCAAAGGATATAGCGGGATATAAATCAGCTACAGATACGAGTGAAGAAATAACAGATGGAATTTAATCTGGGCAAGTGGGAGGTGCTGCACTTTGGGAGATTAAATGTTCAGGGTAAGTATACAGTTAATAACAGGCCCCTGAACAGTATTGATGTACAGAGAAATCTGGGGGTTCAAGTCCATAGCTCCTGAAATTGGCCACACAGGTCGATAAGTGATAAAGAAGGTGTGTGGCCTGCCTGCCTTTATTGAGAACAAGAGTCAGGATCTCATGTTTCAGCTTTATAACAGCTAAGTTAGGCTGCATTTAGAATATTGCATTCAATTCTGGTCACCGCATTACAGGAAGGATGTGGAGGCTTTGGGGAGGGTACAGAAGTGGTTTACCAGGTTGCTGCTTGGATTAGAGAGTATGAGCTATAAGGAGAGACTGGACAAACTAGGATTGTTTTCTCTGGAGTGGCAGAAGCTGAAGGGAAGCCTGAGAGAAGCCTAGAAAATTATGAGAGACACAGGGTTAGCACTGCTGCTTCACAGCTCCTGGGTTCGACTCCTGGCTCGGGTCACTGTCTGTGCGGAGTTTGCACATTCTCCTCGTGTCTGCACGGGTTTCTTCTGGGTGGTCCAGCTTCCTGTCACAGTCCAAAGATGTGCGGGTTAGGTTGATTGGCCCTGCTAAGAAATTGCCTCTTAGTGTCCTAGAGGGATTAGTGAATATAATATGGGGGTAGGTGCAGACTCGATGGGCCAAAGGGCCTCTTCCTGCACTGTAAGGTCCTATGATTCTATAGATAGTGCTGACAGTCAGAATGTTTTCCCCAGAGTTGAAATGTCTAATACAAGAGGGTGTGCAATTAAGATGAGAGGGGGAAAGTTCAAAGATGATGTGAGGGGTAAATATTTTAAAAAGTGTGGTAGGTATCTGGAATGGACTGCCAAGGGTGATGCTGGAGGGAGATACAATAAGGGGCTTTTAGATAAACACATGAATATGCAAGGAAGAGGAGGATATGGACCAAGGGCAGGCAGAAGGGATTAGTTTAATTTGGCATTATGTTCATGCTGTATTGTTCTATGTTCTATTTGTGATCTCCACTTAGAAAAAGAAATCAAGGCACTGGAGAAAGAAAAATTCACAAGAATAATCCCCAAACTGTAATCACTTGTGAACTCGCTGGTGTTTCACCAAGTTTGCTAGTCGGTCAGAGTAGGTGCCAACTCACTGGTGGGGCGCCTGTTCTTAAGAGCTTTTGAACCACCAGTCAGAGCGCTGAAAGGGTTTCTCCTGGGTGTGAGTGACATGCCAAGGCAGGCTGAGGTCAATCCTCTCACACACTCTACCCGTAATGCAGGTGAATGGTGTGAATTCATTTGTGTTTCAGCAGCGCTGAAGACATTCTAAATCTCTTTGCGCAGTGAAAGCAGCTGAACAGTCTCTCCTCAGTGTGAGTGCTTTGCTGGAACACCAGTTATCCACAGCTTCTGAAGCCATGCCCACAGTCAGAGCAGGTGAATAGTCTGTGTGAATGCACTGGTGGGTCATCAGTCACTGAGCTTTGAAATAGAGCATTTAAATGGTCTCTCCTGGGTGTGTGATGTTATGTCTGTTCAGAATATCATGTTGCAGCTTTATAAAATTTTGGGTTTGGCTGCACTTAGAATACTGCATTCAATTCTGGTCGCCACGTTTCAGGAAGGAGGTAGAGGCTTTGGAGAGGGTGCACAAGAAGTTTACCAGGATGCTACCTGGATTAGATAGTACGAGCTTTAAGGAGAGGCTGGATAAAGTAGGGTTGTTTTCTCTGGAGTGGCAGAGGCTGAGGGGAGACCTGATAGAAATCTATAAAATTATTAGAGTTAGATTGTACTGATGGGCAGAGAATCTTTTTCCCCCTGAGTTGAAATGTCTAATACAAGAGGGCGTGCGATTAAGATGAGGGGAAAAGTTCAAAGATGATGTGAGGAGTAATTTTTTTTTTTTTTTTTAAACACAGTGTGGTAGGGGTCTGCCAGGGGTGATGCTGGAGGCAGATATCTTAGGGATGGATAAATCCCTTCCCGCACACAGGGCAGGTAAATGGCCTACCCTGAGTGTGAGCACAATGATGTGCCCGCAGACTCACTGAATCCTTTCCCGCAGGCAGAGCAGCTGAACGGTCTCTCCTCAGTGTGAACGCGCTCATGGGTCCCCCAGAGTTTTTGAAACCGCTCCCATAGTCGGAGCATTTAAAGGATCCCTCATCGCTGTGAGTGAGATTGTGACTCAGCAGGTGGAATAACCGAGTGAATCCCTACCTGCGCACAGATGAACGGTCTCCTCCGAATGTGAAGTCGATGATGTGCCCGCAGATTGGATGAGTTAGCGAACCTTTTCCCACACACAGGTGATTGGCCTCTCAATGCGAATCGCTGGTGAGATGATGTTCGAAATCTCTTTTTGCAGTGAGAACAGCTAAATGGGTCTCTTCTCGGTGTGAATCGCCCTGGTGGGACATCAGATACTCCAGAGCTTTTGAAGGCACTTGCACAGTCAGATCTTTCAAAGGGTCTCTCACTGGTGAGTGACTTTGTGTCTCTGCAAATGGGATAACTGAGTGAACGCCTTCCTGCAAGCAGAGCAGGTGAACGGCTTCTCCCCAGTGTGGAGTCGCTGGTGTGCCCGCAGCGTGGATAACTGCGTGAATCCCTTCCCGCACACGGTGCAGGTGAACGGCCTCTCCCCGGTGTGAACCCGCTGGTGCACCCGCGCCGCGGATGAGGTTTTAAATCTCTTCGTGCAGAGCGGGCAGCCGAACCGCCTCTCCTCGCTGTGCACCCGCTGGTGTACCTGCAGTGCGGACGACCATTTGAACCTCTTGGCGCACTGAGGGCAGCTGAACGGTCTGTCCTCCGCATGAGTGCGCTGGTGGCGCACCAGCTCGCCGGACGTCTTGAAGCCTCGCCCGCAGCACGAGCAGCGAAAAGGTCGCTCATGGGTGTGAGTCACTCCGTGCCTCCGCAGGGTGGAAAGCTGAGAAAATCCCGTCCCGCAGGCCAGGCAGGTGAACGGTCTCTCCCCGGCATGACGCCGCTGGTGTCGCTGCAGGGCGGAGGGCTGAGCGAAGCCCTCCCCACATGCTCCGCAGGCGAACCTGTTCTCCCGAGTGTGACTTTGCTGGTGTCTCAGCAGGGCAGAGGGCTGAGTGAATCCCTTCCCGCACTCAGAGCAGGTGAAGGGCCTCTCCCCAGTGTGAACTCGCTGGTGTTTCAGCAAGTTGGATGAACTTTTGAATCCCTTTGCACAGTCAGAGCAGCTGAAGGGTCTTTCCCCGGTGTGAATGCGCTGGTGGGTTTCCAGCTCTGAGGGGAACCTGAATCCCTTCCCACAGTCTCCACATTTCCAGGGTTTCTCCATGCTGAGGCTGGGACTCTCCAGGTTAAACAATCAGTTCAATCTCACACAGAACACGGGGACACTCTCTGTGAAAGCTGCCATGTATTTCCAGCCTGTGGAACTGCTCTTTCCACACTCACTGCACTGGAACACTCTCATTCAGGAGGGGTTGCCATACAAAGCCCGCGCTCTGATTGGCTGGAGGACCAGGGTCCTTCCGGTCCTCCAACTCTTCCCATTGGTCAATTCCTCAGTACGCGCGTCGGAGGGCTCAGCCTTGCACATGCGCAGCTTCCCCTCTTCTCTTGGACATGCGCAGTCCCTTGGCCCGGGGGGAGGGGCTTCTCGCTGTGGGCGGAGCCGCCAGCCGGTTGCCCTGGAAACCTTGGCTCCAGGAGAAGGGGAGAAATTATCACATTGGACCCTAATGGACCCAACTGGTCATTTCCATATATAGTAATATATACTATATTAGTACAGTAAGTGTCATTACTATTCTAATAGACACCTTTAGATTTCCTCACAGATTTTACACAGAGAAGGCAATTTAGTCTGAAGCTCATTAACCAACTCCGCATTCAGACAATGGAGGATCTCTGATTGGCTGGAGGACCACAATCCTTCCAGTCCTCCAACTCTTCCCATTGGTCAACACCTCAGCGGAGAGGCTGGGTACATGCGCCTCTCTCGCTCGCTTTCTCTCTCCCTTGGACATGCGCAGTCCCGGGCCAGGGGGCGGGGCTTCTCGCTGTGGGCGGAGCCACCAGCCGGTTGCCCTGGAAACCTTGGCTCCGGGGCGGGGGGAGGGGCACACGGGCCGGGCCTGCGCACTGGAACCCGGAGACGTCACCGCGGAGCAGAGTGATTCCGATTGGCCGATTCAGGCAGGGCTCCATTGTGAGGTCACAACGCGGAAGTTGTTCAATGAGTTTCAGGTTAAACCTTCCTCCTCTGAGCAACATCTGGGGGGAAATCAGTGTGTCCCCCTTTCCATTTCTTTTCCCATTCTGGGGGGAAATCAGTGTGTCCCCCTTTCCATTTCTTTTCCCATTCTGGGGGGAAATCAGTGTGTCCCCCTTTCCATTTCTTTTCCCATTCTGGGGGGAAATCAGTGTGTCCCCCTTTCCATTTCTTTTCCCATTCTGGGGGAAAACTGGGGACTTGCAGCAACTGAAGGGAAAAGGAACAGAATCCAGCCTGTGTATTCCACACGTTGTTAATCCAGTCACAGAGATATATATCAGTCTGGCAGCCTGCATGGAGATTTTCAGCTCTCTGTGTCTAGGACAGGATGTGGAGATGCCGGCGTTGGACTGGGGTAAACACAGTAAGAAGTCTGCCAACACCAGGTTAAAGTCCAACAGGGATAGCACAGAAGCACAACGGTTAGCACTGCTGCTTCACAGCTCCAGCGTACCAAGTTCGATTCCCAGCTCAGGTTATTGTCTGTGTGGAGTTTGCACATTCTCCTCGTGTCTCCTCGGAATAGATAGGGTGGACTCTCAGAGACTATTTCTCCGAGCTGAGGAATAGATAGGGTGGACTCTCAGAGACTATTTCCCCGAGCTGAAATGGTCACTACGAGAGGACACAGATTTATAGAACATAGAACATTACAGCGCAGAACAGGCCCTTCGGCCTTCGATGTTGCGCCGACCAATTATGAAAAAAGCAATGACCCTCCAAACTAAACCATTCCCTTCTCTTCCATAAACTTATCAACTAACCTCTTAAACGCCACCAAACTTGGCGCATCTACAACTGCTGCAGGCAGGGCATTCCACTCCCTAACCACCCTTTGGGTAAAGAACCTACCTCTGATATCCGTCCTATAACTATACCCCTTAATTTAAAGCTGTGTCCCCTCGTGCTAGCTTTCTCCATCCTAGGAAAAAGGCTATCACTGTCCACCCTATCTAAACCTCTAATCATCTTATATGTTTCGATAAGGTCTCCTCTTAGCAGCCTTCTTTCTAATGAAAACAACATCAAATCCCTCAGCCTCACCTCATAAGACCTGCCCTCCATACCAGGCAACATCCTGGTAAACCTCCTCTGTACCCTCTCCAATGCCTCCACATCTTTCTTATAATGTGGGGACCAGAACTGCACACAATACTCCAAGTGCCGCCGCACTAGAGTTTTGTACAGTTGCAACATGACGTTGCGGCTCCGAAATTCAATCCCCCTACCAATAAAAGCTAAGACTCCATATGCCTTCTTAACAACCTTATCGACTTGACTGCCTGCTTTCAGGGATCTATGCACAAATACACCAAGATCCCTCTGTTCATCGACACTATTAAGAATCCTACCATTAGCCCTATACTCTACACATTTATTATTCCTGCCAAAGTGCATTACCTCACACTTTTCCACATTAAACTCCATTTGCCACCTCTCAGCCCAGCTCTGCAACTTGTCCAAGTCTCTCTGCAAACTATAACTCCCCTCTTCACTATCTACCACTCCACCGACTTTAGTGTCATTCGCAAATTTACTAATCTATCCTTCAATATCCTCATCCAGATCATTTATAAAAATTACAAACAGCAGGGGCCCCAAAACAGACCCCTGAGGTACACCACTTGTAACCGAAAGGTGCAGGGAAGCAAATACAAAGGAGATGTCAGGGGTAGGTTTTTCTCTCAGAGGGTGGTGAGTGAATGGAACCGACTGCCATCGGAGGTTGTTGAGGCAAACTCATTAGGGTCTTTTAAGAGACTTGTGGATGAGTATATGGAAACGAATAGGATAGGGGGTTATAGATAGGTCTGTGGATTGGTAGATGTGATCGGCGCAACTCGTGGGCAGAAGGGCCTGTTTGTGCTGTATTGTTCTATGTCTGTGTGGGTTTCCTCTAGGTGCTCTGGTTTTCTCCCACAGTCCAAGGATGTGTGGGTTAGGTTGATTAGCCATGCTAAGAAATTGCCCCTTAGTGTCCAGGGATGCATAGGTTAGAGGGATTAGCGGGTATATGGGGTAGGGCCTAGGTGGGATTATGATTGGTGCAGACTCGATGGGCTGTAGGGCCTCGTTCTGCACTGTACGGTTCTATGATTCAGGTTTATTTGATAGCAAACTCGCAAGCTTTTGGGTTTGCCTATTTGTCAGGTGACTTCTTAGTGTTGGGGACGTGACAAGGTAAGTATGTGGGGTTACAGGGATAGGGCTGGATGGGATTGTGTTTGGTGCAGACTTGATGAGCTGAATGACCCCCTCCTGCACTGTTGGGTTTCTATGATTCCATGAATTAACGGGAATGATATTCACCAGATGACCAATATCCTTTAAGATCCACTCAGACATTGGTTAAATGGTACATGATCAATCAGGGACTGATCTTATGATGCTTAGGACAGTCAGAATCACAGGAGACTAGTGACAAAGCTGAATAATTGAATACCATGTAGAAATAGCTGTGAGTGAGGGTTAATGAGCTACAGTTTTCCAGAACTCGGTGCGCGACACAACACAACATGAAATAAGAAGATAAATTGGTCAACAAAACAGCAGACACCCACAGTCAACCATGTGGGTGCATGTTTCAGACACTATTTATTACGATGACATTCATGTGGGGGATTTCTTTTAATTATGACTCAGCTAACACAAAGACTCACTGAGACAATAACCTGGTAAAAGATATTCTTTATTTTCCAAGATTGATCAACATACGAGGGAGAGCGATTTGGAGCAATTCCAAATCCATTCTGAAATTACATTCCTCTGAATTCTGCAATTATACAATTTTCAAAAGCTGTGTATCCAGCCCACGTGGGTATAAGTCAATTGATATAAACATATTTTGGCCAACTTATTTAAGAAGGGATCTCTTTTTCTGTAGAGGGAGTACAGCAAAAGTTTTACCAGGCTAAATCCTGAGATTTTCATATGAGAAAAGATCGGTTAGGATTATATTCATTGGAGTTTAAAAGAGTGAGAGGGGATCTCATAGCAACTTATAACATTCTAGACAGGATAGATTCAGAAAGAATGTCCCAGAACTGGGGCTCACAGTTTGAGGATAAAGGGTGAACCTTTTAGACCTGAGATGAGGTCTTCACTCAGAGGATGGTGAATGTGTGGAGTTCAGAATGTAGTTGAGGCTAAAACTTCTAATTTGAAGAAGAAATTAAACATAGTTCTTGAGGCTAACGGGATTAAAAGCTATGGGAGGAAGGGGGATTAGGATATTGAACTTGATGATCAGAATGAATGACAGAGCAGTCTCGAATGGGCTACTCTTTCCTCCTAGTTTCTAATAACACCTATTCCTGCGCAGTATGGGACTGTGTGATAAAGTCGTAGACTTTAAGAATCTTGCTCATATCTTCCTGATATTTTCCAGACTTGCTTAACTGGTGTCTGGTTTAGGATGTATCCCTTTCATGACGGCTCTGTGATAAGAATTGATAAGATAAGAATTCCCTTTGCTCAGCAGCAATATTGTGTTTTAAGGCATATGAATTTTTTTAACTTTATTACGCTCCATCGTGCCTTACAAGGATTCTGTTGTTAACAAAGCTTTTAATCCAAAATATGTTTTCAAAAATACGTCTAAAGTCTCTAATAGTGATACCCCTGTGCAAGCAGTAATTCTCTAATAATAGTATCTCTGTGCAAGCAGCATTTTTGGGGTGCTTTATAAATCTTTATAACTCTTCCTGTATCCTATCTACTCCAATCTTATCTCCCTCAGTCTTACCCGTCCCGATTTGCTGTTCTTTGCTTTCAGGCCATCCCAAGATAAGGCCACTAAATGGATGTTGTCAAGCCCATTTTGGGTGGCACGGTGGCACAGTGGGTTAGCATTGCTGCTTTGCAGCTCCAGGGTCCTGGGTTCAATTCCCGGCTCCAGCTCACTGTCTGTGTGGAGTTTGCACATTCTCCTCACGTGGGTTTCCTCCGGATGCGCTGGTTTCCTCCCACAGTCCAAAGATGTGCGGGTTAGGTTGATTGGCTGTGCCAAGAAATTGCTCCTTAGTGTCCAGGGATGTGTAGGTTAGAGGGATTAGTGGGTATAATATATAGGGATATGGGGGTAGGGCCTGGGTGGGATTGTGGTCGGTGCAGACTTGATGGGCTGAAGGGCATCTTTCTGAATTGTAGGGTTCTATTCTGTAAGGAAGTATCCTTGGATTCTGGAGGATTATTCTGTAGTAACTCTTTTCTATCTGAGGATCATCTATAAGCTCGCCACCTCGGTCAATGTTTGATGTAGCATGTTGCGATGATAAGAATTAATGCAAGTGATTGCAGCATCGCTATTGAATCTGAATCCATGGATGGATATTAATATTCAATCCCTAATTCCATTTATTGGCCCATGTATTCAGCTTTCGAGATGCCTTAGCTTCGTTCTCCTCTTTTTTTTAAATTGACTCAGTCTCTGTTTTCCATAGATTATAGAATCATAGAAACCCTACAGTGCAGAAAGAGGCCCTTCGGCCCATTGAGGCTGCACTGACCACAATCCCACCCAGACCGTACCCCCATATCCCTACATATTATACCCACTAATCCCTCTAACCTACACATCCCTGGACATTAAGGGGCAATTGTTACAAACATAGAACACTGCAGCACAAAAACAGGCCCTTTGGCCCACAAGTTGCGCCGATCATATCCCTACCTACCAGGCCTGTCTATAACCCTCAATCCCACTAAATCCCATGTACTCATCCAGAAGACTTAAAAGACCCCAGCGAGTTCGCCTCTACCACCACTGACGGCAGCCGATTCCATTCACTCACCACCTTCTGAGTGAAATGATTTTTTTAATCTATTGCAATTTACCTTTAAGGTGAGGATTTGTGCTAACTCCTTTTTGCATGTATTCCCGCAGGCGTTGATTTTCGTTAATCTGGTAGAGGTTTTCTTCCTCTTTCGCCAGGCTGTCTGAGAGAATCTCATGATCACCAATCATCATAGGCTCAGTTAAATTGGGTTGTTGTCACATCGTGGCCCAGTAGCACAGTGGGTTAGCACTGCTGCTTCACAGCTCCAGGGTCCTGGGTTCGATTCCTGGCTCGGGTCACTGTCTGTGTAGAGCTTGCACATTCTCCTCGTGTCTGCGTGGATTTCCTCTGGTTTCCTCCCACAGTCCAAAGATGTGTGGATTACATTGATTAGCGACGCTAAGAAATTGCCCCTTAGTATCCACGGATGTGGAGGTTAGAGGGATTAGTGGGTAAATGTGTAGAGATAGGAGGGTAGGGCCTGGATGGGATTGTGTTTGGTGCAGACTCGATGGGCCGAAGGGCCTCTTTCTGCCCTGTAGGGTTCTATGATTCTACATATAGAATAATCGGGAAATTATACTCTTCCCGATTAATTCAAAAGGAGTTAATCCTGTTCCTCTCAGTCACAGTAATATCGCAGGCAAAGCCCATAGCCAATTGTTTCCCTCTAGTAGTATAGCGTGAGCTAAATTATTCTTCCACAATTTAATTACACCATCTCTCACTGTGTGAGCTGGTCCCTGCTACATTTTAAGTGGAGGCTGTTGGTATGGCTATTAACTCACTCCCCCTTTACCCACTCCAAGGATTTGGTCACAGCTAACAATTCAAATACTTGAGCCAAGTTATTTCCAGGGGTCTGTTCTCCTGCAATCATTGTACCTTTATCATCTACCACTGCCCATTCAGTGTGGAGTGCCCCCCCCCACAACATATTTACTTGCTCCATCCATGTAGAGATTAAATACCCCTTCCCTCACAAGTGGTTCCTCTGCCAGACCCCACTTGTCTCCTCATTCACTTCCGCTCCATTCCTTGTCCGCCTGCAAGATTTTCCCATTGATGAGTAAACTATTTTATGCACTCAATTTATTCAGTCAATTAACTATGAGAAACCATATTGTTTAAATATAACCAAATTCAAACTTTGAGAAAATTTGAATTACCCAAACCCTTCTTGCATTACTAGATTGTAATAAACACCCTTGAAATCTAGATTGTTTATTACCTGGGATGCACAAGTAACATTTTAAAACTAAATACAAAAAATACATTCAGTTTGGAGCCAAATACGTTAATTTGGTCTCTCTGTTAAATTAGAAAGACAAGAGATCAAACAAATTTCAATGTGACAACGTCATGATTTCTTCAGATGAAGACAAAGGAAAGAATACAAGATTCCCTCCAAACTTTACACAGAATACCACAGTGCGGAAGAGGCCCTTTGACCCATCAAGTATGAACTGATGCATGAAGTTCCCTGATCTATCCACCTATTCCCACTTGGCCCATAGCCTTGAATATTATGGCATGCCAAGTACTTATCCAGGTACATTTTAAAGGATGGGAGGCATCCCGCCTCCCGGGAAATGCATTCCAGACCATCCCCACCCTCTAAGTACCAACATTTTCCCTCAAATCCTCCCTAAACCTCCCACCCCTCACTTTTAATTTGGGAACCTTCAACTGAGCTGCTCCCTATCTACCTTCTCCATGCCCCTGATAATCTTGAACACCTCAATCAGGTCGCCCCTCAGTTTTCTCTGCTCCAAAGAAAACAGTCCAAACCATCTAACCTCTCTTCATAACTTAAGTTTTCCAGCTCAGATAGAGTCCTGGTAAATCTCCTCTGCATCCCCCCTGTGTGTTCACATTCTTCCTGTAATACTTCCTATAATCAGTGTCCAGAATTCCACACAGTACTCCAACTTCACCGAAGTTCTATACAACTCTATCGTGACCTCTCTGCTTTTGTAATCCACACCCCCATTGATAAAGACAAGTGTGTTATATGCCTTTTTCACCACCTTATTAACCTGCCTTTCTGCTTTCAGAGATCTGTGGACAAAGATATCAAGCTCCCTTTCTTTTTCAGAACTTCTCAAATTACTCCTTCTAAAGTGCGTCACCTCACACTTTTCAGGGATAAATTCCATCTGCCGCTTATCCGCCCGTTTGACCATCTCGCCCAAATCTTCCTATAACCCAAGGCACGCAACCTCACTATTAACTACTTGCCCGATCTTTGGGTCATTGGCAAACTTATTGATCCTACGCCCCACATTGTCATCTATGTCACTTATATAGATGATGAACAATAGGGGACCCAGCACCCTTCCCTGTGGTACACCACTTGTCACTGGCCTCCTGTCACTAAAGCTGTGTCTGTCACCACCCTCTGCCTCCTACTGCTAACTCAATTATGAATCCACCTTGTCAGGTCATCCATATGCATTAGCCTTCTTAATAAGTCTCCCGTGTGCGGCTTTGTCAAACGCTTTGCTGAATCATACCATAGACCCCTGTAGTGCAGAAAGAGGCCCTTCGGCCCATCTATTCTGCACCGACTACAATCCCACACAAGCCCATATCCTTACATTCTACTACCTGCCTAACCTAAGCATCTTTAGACACTAAGGCGCAATTTTTAGCACGGCCAATCAACCTAACTGCGCATCATTGGACTCTGGGAGGAAAGCAGAGCACCCGGAGAAAACCCACGCAGACACGAGGAGAATGTGCAAACTCCACACAGACAGTGACCCGAGCCGGGAATGGAACCCAGGACCTTAGAGATGTGAAGCAGCAGTGCTAACCCACTGTGCTGCTCCATCCGTGTCCCCTGAAATCCATGTAAACGACATCAACCGCACTACCCACATCCACACACATGCTCAAAAGATTCAATCCCACTAACAAAACCAAGGCTGACTATCCCTGATCAAACCTTGCCTCTCCAAGTGGAGATAGAGGCTCTCCCTCAGAATCTTCTCTGGTAATTTCCCAGCCGCAGACGTGAGACTTGCTGGTCTGTAATTTTCCGACTTGTCCTCACAACCACTGCTGCCTCACAGCACCAGGGGCCCAGGTTCGATTCACGGCTTGGGTCACTGTCTCTGTGGAGCTCGTACGTTCCCCAACCCGTGTCTGCATGGGTTTCCTCCGAGTGCTCTGGTTTGCTCCCACAGTCTGAAAGACGTGCGGTTAGGTGCATTGACCCGAAGTCTGGTGATATGGGGAATTTCACAGTAACTTCATTGCAGTATTAATGTAAACCTTATTGTGATGAATAAATAAATAAATTTGATTGGCGATATGAGTTGTTCCCCTTGGAGGAAAGGAGGTCGAGATTTGATCGAGGGGATTTGATCGAGGCGGACAAGATTCTGACAGGGTTAGATAAGGTGGACAAAGAAAAGCTGTTCCCATTCGCTGATGGGACAAGAAGGAGGGAGATGCAGGTTTTGCTCAGAGATGTGGGGAAGGGGAGTGGATTTGAGGAAGAATATTTTCATGCAATGAATGGTAACATCCTGAAAAATTGCTGCCAGAGAGGGTGGAGGAAGTGGAGACAAACAATTTCAAAGGAGAGTGGAAGGAGATTCTAACAGAAATGCTGACTAAATACCTCTGAATTTCTCAACACTCTGTGATCACTTGTGAGCTTGTTGGTGTCTTAGCAGCTGGGATGAAACCCTGAATCCCTTTCACACTGAATGTTTTCTCCCCAGTGTGAACTCACTCATGTGTCTGCAGATTGGATAACTGAGTGAATCTCTCCCGACACTGAGAGCAGATGAACGGCCTCTCCCCGGTGTGACTGCGTCGATGTGCTTCCAGCCCTGATGGGACCCTGTACTTCTTCCCACAATCCGCACATTTCCATGGTTTCCCCATGGTCCTTGCTTCTGTTTTGGGTAGACAATCAGTTGAAGCTTCGCCCACACATAGAACGTGAGTACAGTCCCCCTCACCTCCCCCACCGAATGGTGTGATATTTAATCAGGTTGTGTAACTAGTTAAAACTCAGAACACTCACTCAAGTGTTGGTGCTTTTCCAATCACAGTAACATTTGAAATATTTATGAATCAAAAGATCAAACATTCACTTCTCCTCCTGTTTTCCAAGGAATCGGACTAGCTGTGACATTTGAGATTTTGATCTGCGATTCCTCTTTCAATACAAGTAGCATCACTGTCAGTACAGAATAGTAATTCAGAACAGACAATTTTAGTTTCTATGGGACATTCTTTCCTCTCTCATTCCCCGAAAGCTGTGAATCTCCATCCCACACACTCTCCCTCCATTCTCACTCTGCTGTATCTAATATTCGCCCTCCCCAATTCTCCTGAAGGTGCTGATTGACAGATCCACGGTCACTGCTTCCTGTCCTGGACACAGGGATGATAACAAATAGGAGCTGCAGTTGGCTATTCAGCCCATCGAACCTTTTTGAACCATTCAATTAATAATCGGCTCATGTATCTCAGCATCATTACCCCCACACTCACCCCCTATCCCTTGACATCTTCAATAAGTAGAAACTAATCAATCTCTCTCTGGAAAAGCTCGAGGATCTACATTGCTCAGGCATCGAGCGGTCCAAAGCTTCACCACACCCTTTAAGGAGGAAATTCCTCCTCATTTTAGTTCTCTTTCCATCTTCCTGTCTGTTCCCCAAAACCCTCGACACTGTTGTCAGTCAAAAATCAATCAATGCATTCTGGAATATTTTCAATGAGCCTTCACTGATACCTGTGGAAGAGAAATACAAAAAAAAACCAACAACCCTCTGAGGGAAGAGGTGTCTGGAAATATATAACGTAGCTGGTGTATTATATTTGAAAATGAAACTGATTGGTCCTCTTGCAGGAAATAAACTTTCAGGAGAATGTGGAAAAGAAGGGGATTGGGACTGGAATTTTCGACAGAGATTCAGCTGAACTCGAGTGGATTCCTGCTGTGCTGTACTCACTCTGAGAGTTGAAATATACAACATCAGAAATAGGAGCAGGAGTCGGCCATCTAACCCCTCGAGCCTGCCCCGCCATTCAATAAGATCACGGCTGATCTGAAGTGGATCAGTTCCACTTTCCCGCTTTCTCTCCTTAATTCCCTTGTCTATCAGAAACCTATCTATCCGCGATTTAAATATATTCAGCGAGGTAGCCTTCACCGCTTCAACAAGCAGAGAATTCCAGAGATTCACTATCTTCTGAGTGAAGAATTTCCTCCTCAACTCCAATCTACACTCTTATTTTGAGGCTGTGACCTCTAGTTCTGGTTTCCTTTCTATGCGGGAAGAATCTCTCTACCTCTACCCTATCGATCCCCTTCATTATCTTGTAAGTCTCTATAAGATCCCCCCTCAGCCTTCTAAATTCCAACAAATACAGACCCACTCTATTCAATCTCTATTTAATAACATAACTGCAGCATTGTATTATACAACTAGAAATAATAAATATACTTTCTTACAGAACTGTCAATATATCTAAACAAACAATAGTCTGAGGGACTGTTTTCCCTCGAAAGACGTAGACTTAGAGGAGATCTAATAGAGGTGTACAAGATTATGAGGGGTATAGATAGAGTAAACAGGGTTAAGCTTTTTCCTAAGATGGACTCAAATAGCACGAGGGGTCACGGGCTTAGGGTGAGGGGGTAAGGTATAATTTGGATGCTAGAGGGAGTTTTTTCACACAGAGGGTGGTGGGGGTATGGAATGTGCTGCCAAGTAAAGTGGTGGAGGCAGGTACTCGGAGTTATTTAAGAAATACTTAGATGGGCACATGAACAGAATGGGAATGGAGGGGTATAGAAAACTGATTTAAAATAGGGATCATGGGCCTTGGGAGTCACTGGGAAGTGTGTAAATAGATGATGATATTGATGTACTTGTTTTTATCCCACAGGTGCTTTGGTCCACCTTGTTGTCTAACAAGGGGCATACACGCAATGGGTTATGAGAGGGCTGCTCTTGGATTTTTTTTTTGAGAGTATCCTAGTGCTTCACGTCGTTAGTGTACGCTTGACCTGGACCATTTGATGGGCAACACGACAGCTCAGTGACTATCGCTGTGCTGTGCAGATACATGGATTTTGGCCTGTGTCTGTGGGAGTTTGCGCATTCTCCCCGTGCTTGCGTGGGTTTTCTCCGGGCACTCCGGTTTCCTCCCACATCCCAAGATGTGCTCTTAGGCTAATTGGCAAAACAAATTCTCCCTAAATTGTCTCAAATTTGGTTTTTAATCCATAGATCTATAAACATAGAACATAGAACATTACAGCACAGAACAGGCCCTTCGGCCTTCGATGTTGCGCCGACCAATATAAAAAGCAATGCCCTCCAAACTAAACCATTCCCTTCTCTTCCATATACTTATCAACTAACCTCTTAAACGCCACCAAACTTGGCGCATCTACAACTGCTGCAGGCAGGGCATTCCACTCCCGAACCACCCTTTGGGTAAAGAACCTGCCTCTGATATCCGTCCTATAACTATCACCCCTTAATTTTAAGCTGTGTCCCCTCGTGCTAGCTTTCTCCATCCTAGGAAAAAAGCTATCACTGTCCACCCTATCTAAACCTCTAATCATCTTATATGTTTCGATTAGGTCCCCTCTTAGCCGCCTCCTTTCTAATGAAAACAACATCAAATCCCTCAGCCTCTCTTCATAAGACCTGCCCTCCATACCAGGCAACATCCTGGTAACCTCCTCTGTACCCTCTCCAATGCCTCCACATCTTTCTTATAATGCGGGGACCAGAACTGCACACAATACTCCAAGTGCGGCCGCACTAGAATTTTGTACAGTTGCAACATGACGTTGCGGCTCCGAAATTCAATCCCCCTGCCAATAAAAGCTAAGACTCCATATGCCTTCTTAACAACCTTATCGACTTGATTGCCAACTTTCAGGGATCTATGCACATATACACCAAGATCCCTCTGTTCTGCAACACTATTAAGAGTCCTACCATTAGCCCTATACTCTACACATTTGTTATTCCTGCCAAAGTGAATTACCTCACACTTGTCCACATTAAACTCCATTTGCCACCTCTCGGCCCAGCTCTGCAACTTGTCCAAGTCTCTCTGCAAACTATAACACCCCTCTTCACTATCTACCACTCCTCCGACTTTGGTGTCATCCCCAAATTTACTAATCCATCCTTCAATACCCTCATCCAGATCATTTATAAAAATTACAAACAGCAGGGGCCCCAAAACAGATTCCTGAGGTACACCACTAGTAACCGAACTCCACGATGAATATCTCCCATCAACCACCACCCTCTTTCTTCTATCTGCTAGCCAATTCCTAATCCAATTAGCTAAATCACCCTCAATCCCATACATCTGCATTTTCTGCAGAAGCCTTCCATGGGCCACCTTATCAAACGCCTTACTAAAGTCCATATATACCACATCAACTGCCTTACCCCCATCCACCTCTTTGGTCACTTTTTCAACAAACTCAATAAGGTTAGTAAGGCATGACCTACCCTTCACAAAACCATGCTGACTATCCCCAATCAATTCATTTCTCTCTAAAATGAATTGGACAGGGATTGCGGGTAGAGGTGGGAACATCGAGGTGGTGGCGCGGGCTTGTTGGGCCGAAGGGCCTGTTTCCCCGTGCTGTTTTGTTCCTTGTTGAGATCAATCTTCATTGAAACAAAGTTAGTGCTCTGATTGGGTGGAGGACGAGACTGATTAAAATCCTCCAATTTTTCAAGATGGCCAGAAGTGATGAGAGATTGGAAATTGACAACGCGTGTGAGGGTTTTTGGGGAATGCTCGTTGACTGGTTGTCCCAGGCTCAATGGGCCAAATTGCTGACTGCAAGTCCTATTTCTTCTGAATTCTGCGTGCTGGACAGTAAGCAGTGAGCACACTTCTGTCAATCAGCACCTTCAGGAGAATTGGGAAAGTGAATATTAGATACAGCAGAGTGAGAATGGAGGGAGAGGAATGGAGATTTACAGCTTTTCAGGAATAAAAGAGGAAAGAATGTTCTACAGCAACTAGAATTGTCTATTCTGAACTTCTACCCTCACTGACCCTGATGACTAATGTAAATTCCTTTTGCAGGATATTGAAAGAGGAATCACAGGCTAAAATTTCAAAAGTCACATCTAGATCTGACAGTCATATTGCTTGGATTCTGAATCTCAATATGATATGAGCAATATGAGCAACACAGCACGGGAAACAGGCCCTTTGGCCCAATGAGCCCACGCCGCCGTCATAACTATATAGTAGCAATTCCATTATCCTATTATAGATTTAGGTTATTCCTAATATGGAAGACTCTCACTATAGGGACAATTTGTTTCCCAATTAGCCTAAGAGCGAATTTTTGGGTTGTGGGAGGAAACCGGAGTGCCCGGAGAAAACCCACGCAACCACGGGGAGAACGCGCAAACTCCCGCAGACACCGGCCAATTCCAAGTGTCTGCACAGCTACAGCGATAGTCACTGAGCTGTCATGGTGCCCTTCAGATGGTCCAGATAAAGCACTCATTTACGACATGAAGCACCAGGCAACCCATGAATCAACATCCAAGCGCTGTCCTTGCACCACCTGCCGAATGCATGCTCCTTGTTGGTCAAGTATGGACCGAATTACCTGTGGAAAAAAAAGCCATAGTTAAACAGTCCTAATATATCCCTCTATCTGCATAACGCTCATGTGGCTGTCCAAGAGACCCTTAAACAGCCCCAGCGTGCCTGCTCCCACCACCTTACTCGGCATTGGCCTTTGAATCTAAAAGGAGAAATGATTGTTCGATCTGTTGATTTGAAAATTTCACGCATCAGGGTGACTGGAAAAGCACCAACACACTCGAGTGAGAGTGTTCTAGTGCACTGACTGAAGAGCTTTAACCAGTTACACACCTTGAATAAATATCACCCCATTCACAGCGGGAAGAGACTGTATTTATGTTCTGTGTGTGGACGAGGCTTCAAACAATAGTCCACCCAAAAGAGAGGCAAAGACATCTGCAGCATGAACACACTATGGAAATGTGTGGACTGTGGGAAGGGATACAAAGCCCCATCTCTCCTGGAAGTTCATCGGTGCAGTCACACTGGGGAGAGGCCATTCATCTGCTCTCAGTGTGGAAAGGGGTTCACTCGATTAGCCAGTGTGTGGATACACCAACGAGTTCACACTGGAGAGAGGCCGTTCGCCTGCTCACAGTGTGCGAAGCGATTCACTCAGTGATCCGCTGCAGTAGGGAACGAGTTAACGAACTTTGTAATACTTGGAGAATGGTTAAAAAAAAGTATTGTGCAACTTGCATGCAGCTTGTTGACATTTATCCCAGTTAGATCGAGGTTTGTTTTCGTGTGCCCCAGACAAGGAGACTGCGGCTGTCCTTGTACACAAGTTTATGATAGTCTATTCAGAAATCTAGCTGACCCAGCTCGTATCTATGTTTGTGTCTTCAATTTTGTGGACTTCTGCCTAGCATAGTGAAGCTTGCATGCCATAAATATATATTCATATATATTTATGTACTACTTAAGAGTCATGTACCAACACATTATATACTATACAACTTATGAATATAAAATTGTTACACCGGCCTTGTTAACTTTAACTTGTTTTACCGGCCTGTGTTTTAGCTACGGGCTAATCACACCATCGACAATTGCGGCCTTGAGAGAACCATGAAGGAATGCCAAAGCAGTCGCGTTCCCACGATAGGACAACCCACAGCCTGGGAAGTTGCCAAGAATGCGAAGATACATACCTGACTGGGGGGTATAAATATACGCTCTTAAGATGTGTTCAGAGAGAAGCCTGGGGAACTGCTGTTAGATATTGGGTGTATCTCCCAAAAGCTTTTGAATAAACTTGCTATACTTTGCCTCACAATTGGTGTCAGAGGTATCTTTTACCTACAACACCACCCTGCAGCGACACCAGCAAGTTCATACAGGGGAGAGGCCATTCATCTGCTGTTATTGTGGGGAGGGATTCACTCAGTAATCCAACCTGCAAAAATACCGGCGAATTCACACAGGGGAGAGGCCATTCACTTGCTCTCAATGTGGGAAGGGATTCAAGTTTCAACCCAGCTGCTGAGACACCAACAAGTTCACGAGTGATTCCAGGGGGTTGGATTCTGCTGTTATTGTACCTGCTCTCAGTTACATCCAGGACTGCATTTTGTTCATTCTCACAGTTGGTCAATGGGGAGGGTCGGAGGGTTTCTTTCTGCGGGACTGGCCGGTCTCAGCACTTTTCCTCCAGGGGGCTGATGCTCTTTGAGCCTTGTTATGAATTCCTGGTTTCAAATTTCACAAGGATCACAGAGTGACAGGGTGTGAGGAAGCTCAGAGATATTTAGACAGTATTTCTGTTTGAAACCCCCCAAAATTTCCTTTGTAATTGTTTATTGTCTCCACTTCCTCCCCCCTCATAGGCGGCGAGTTCCAGGTCATTACCATTCGCTGCATCAAAATATTCTTCCTCACACCCAACCCTTCCCCGCATCTGACCCAAAACCTTAAATCTGTGTCCCCCTCGTCCTTGACCCATCAGCGAATGGGAACAGCTTTTCTTTGTCCACCTTATCTAAACCCGTCAGAATCTTGTCCATTTACGGTTGTGTTGAGCTCCAGATTTTCATTCTATACTAAATACTTTTGATTGCCTTGCCCAACAAGAATTTTGATGAAGGTAAAATTCTGCCAATTCTGGAAACTGAAACAAAAACAGAAAGTCTGACAGCATCTGTAGAGAGAGAGAATAAAGCCAACATTTTGAGTCAGGATGATTCTTTGCCAGAGCTGGAGACAAGGAAAATTGGACAAAATTTATACTATAAGAATCAGAAATCAATTGGAAACTCCCACAGATACAGGCCCAAATCCATGTATCTACACAGCGATAGTCACTGAGCTGTCGTGTTGCCCATCAACTGGTCTGCTGAAGCAAACAAAGAACAAAGAGCAACACAGCACGGGAAACAGGCCCTTCGGCCCAACGAGCCCGCGCCACCGTCCTAACGTCCTAATGACATATCCTTGTCTTTAGGCTATGCCTATTGTTGAAGATTCCCATATAGGGACCATTTAGGGACAATTTGTTACCCAATCAGCCTAAGAGCACATTTTTGGGATGTGGGAGGAAACCGGAGCGCCCAGAGAAAACCCACGCAACCATGGGGAGAACGTGCAAACTCCCGCAGACACAGGCCCAAATCCATGTGTCAGCACAGCAACAGCGATAGTCTCTGAGCTGTCATGTTGCCCATCAGATGGTCCAGTTTAAGCATACACTGACGACGTGAAGCACTAGGCAACTCCTGAGGCAACATCCAAGAGCAGCCCTCGCACGACATGCCGCATGCATGCCCCTTGTTGGTCAACAAGGTGGACTGAATTGCCTGCGGAAACAAATAAGACTTAATTAAACATGCTAAAAAAAACTACGACATTCCCGAGACGAAACTAAAAGATAGTCTACTACTATTTGGTCCTCCCGATATTCAAACAGTCCTGCTATATCCCCCTATCTGCAGACCGCTCATGTGGCTGTCCAAGAGACCCTTAAACAACCCTAGCGTGCCTGCTCCCACCACCTTACTCGGCAGTGCATTCCACACTCCCACTACCCTTTGTGTGAAAAACTGGCCTCTAATATTCGTCTTATACATAGCCCCCCTCACCCTGAGCCCGTGACCCCTCGTTCTATCCATTTCTAATGGTGGAAAAAGCTTACCACCATTTACTCTAGCTATACCCCTCATAATCTTATATACCTCTAAAAGATCCCCTCTCAGCCGACGTCTTTCAAGGGAAAACAACCCCAGTGTTTTCAATCTTTCCTCGTAAGACAGCCTTTCCATACCAGGCAGCATCCTGGTAAATCTCCTCTGCACTGTCTCCAGGGCCTCTACATCCTTCCGGTAGTAAGGCGACCAGAACTGGACGCAGTACTCCAGATGAGGCCTAACCAACGTTCTATACACCTGCAACATCAGACTCCTACTCTTGTATTCTGTACCCTTTCCTATGAAGGCTAACATACCATACACTTTTTTTTTACCACATTCTCCACCTGTACTGACACCTTCAGAGACTTGTGAACTTGCACCCCCAGGTCTCTCTGCATCTCTATACTCCTGATAGTTTTACCTTTTATCCTATAACTCCCCTCTACATTATTCCGGCCAAAATGCATCACCTCGCATTTATCCGGATTAAATTCCATTTGCCATCTATCTGCCCAATCTACCAGCCTATTATGTCCTGTTGTATTGCCTGGCACTGCTCCTCAGTCCCCGCCAATCCAAGCATCTTAGTGTCATCAGCAAATTTGCTGATCACACCACCTACCCCCTCTTCCAAGTCATTTATATACACCACAAATAGAAGGGGTCCTAGTACAGAGCCCTGTGGCACACCACTAGTGACAGACCTCCAGTTGGCAAAAGAGCCTTCCACTACTACCCGCTGTCTCCTCCTCCCAAGCCAGTTCTCAACCCATCTACATACTTGGCCCTGTATCCCATGCGCCTTCACCTTTTCTATCAGCCTACCATGAGGGACCTTATCAAACGCCTTACTGAAATCCATATAGACAACATCAACGGCTTGTCCTTCATCAACCGTTTTTGTCACCTGTTCAAAAAATTCCACTAGATTCGTAAGGCACGACCTCCCCTTAACGAAGCCATGCTGCGTATCCCTGATCAGATCGCAGCCCTCCAGATGCTCATACATCCTGTCCCTGAGAATCCTCTCCATTAGCTTACCTATAACTGAAGTCAAGCTCACCGGCCTATAGTTCCCTGGGTTATCCCTCTGATGTAAAGATGCCGGCATTGGATTGGGGTGGTAAGAACTCAGTAAGAATTTAGCAACACCAATTTTTAATCCAACTGATTTATTTGATAGTAAAATTGCCTATCAAATAAATCGGTTGGATTAAAAATTGGTGTTGGTATATTCTTACTGAGTTCTTATCTCTCTGACCCTTTTTAAACAACGGTACTACATTTGCAATCCTCCAGTCCTCTGGGACCTCCTCTGTGTCCAAAGAGGAGACAAAGATTTGCGTCAGAGGCCCAGCAATGTCATCTCTCACTCTCTTAGCAGCCTGGGATAAATACCATCAGGCCCCGGAGCTTTATAAGTCTTTATGCTACCTAAAAGCCCCAACACTTCATCCCTCATAATGATTAGTTTACAGAGTGACTTGGACAAGTTGCAGAGCTGGGCCGAGAGGTGGCAAATGGAGTTTAATGTGGAAAAGTGTGAGGTAATGCACTTTGGCAGGAACCATAAATGTGTAGAGTATAGGGCTAATGGTAGGGCTCTTAATAGTGTTGAGGAACAGAAGGATCTTGGTGTATGTGTCAATAGATCCCTGAAAGTAGCAGTCAAGTGGATAAAGTTGTTAAGAAGGCATATGGAGTCTTAGCTTTTATTGGTAGGGGATTGAATTTAGGAGCCGCAGCATCATGTTGCAACTGTACAAAACTCTAGTGCGGCCGCACTTGGAGTATTGTGTGCAGTTCTGGTCGCCACATTATAAGAAAGATGTGGAGGCATTGGAGAGGGTACAGAGGAGGTTACTAGGATGTTGCCTGGTATGGAGGGCAGGTCCTATGAAGAGAGGTTGAAGGATTTGAGGTTGTTTTCGTTAGAAAGGAGGCGGCTAAGAGGGGATCTTATTGAAGCATATAGGATGATTAGAGGTTTAGATAGGGTGGACAGTGATAGCCTTTTTCCTAGGATGGAGAAGCTAGCACGAGGGGACACAGCTTTAAATTAAGGGGTATGAGTTATAGGACGGATATCAGAGGTAGGTTCTTTACTCAAAGAGTGATTAGGGAGTGGAATGCCCTGCCTGCAGCTGTTGTAGATGCGCCAAGTTTGGTGGCGTTTAAGAGGTAATTGATAAGTATATGGAAGAGAAGGGAATGGTTTAGTTTGGAGGGGCATTGCTTTTTATTTTGGTCGGCACAACATCGAAGGCCGAAGGGCCTGTTCTGTGCTGTATTGTTCTATGTTCTATGTTCTATGTTCTATGTTCTATGTTCTATGTTCTATTATTTCCTTTAACGGGTCCTCAAATTCCTCAAAGCCGGCATCAGACATCAGGCCCCTCTCCCGCGTGAATACCGACGCAAAGTATTCATTCAGGATCTCCCCCATTCCCTCAGGCTCTAAGCATAGTTCCCCTCCTCTGGCCCTGAGAGGTCCAATCTTCCCTCTAACCATCCTTTTGCTCCTTACATAGGAGTAAAATGCCTTAGGATTTTCCTTAATCCTTCCTGCCAAAGCCATTTCGTGGCCCCTTTTTGCCTTTCTGACACCCCTTTTAAGATCGTGTCTACACTCTCTATATTTTTCCAGCGCTGTCTCTGTCCCCAGTTGCCTGGATCTAACGTACGCCTCCCGCTTCTTCCTGACCAAGTCCTCAACATCCCTAGTAACCCACGGTTCTCTAATCCTACCCTTCCCATCCTTCCTCCTTACCGGCACGTGTCTTTCCTGCAAAAATTTTAGTTTTCCCTTGAAAGACTCCCACATGTGCAGCGTCGACCTACCCTCGAACAGCTTATCCCAGTCGGTATCCTTAAGATCCTGACTAATCTGGCTATATCTAGCCCTCCTCCAGTTTAACACCCTCCCCTTAGGGCAGGCTTCATCTTTTTCCATTAATACCCGAAAGCAGACAGAGTTGTGGTCACTATTAGACACATGCTCTCCTACTACAACATCAACCACCTGCCCTGGCTCATTCCCCAGAACCAGATCCAGTATAGCCCCCTCTCTAGTCGGGCTATCCACACGTGCTCCAAGGACCCTTCTAAAAAATACTGTAGAAATTCCTCCCCGTCCGCACCTTCCGCTCTGGGCACCTTCCAATCTACCCCAGGGAAATTGAAATCTCCCATTACAACTACTCTATTCTTCCTACACTTATCTAAAATTTCCCTACATATCCCTTCTTCCACAGCCCGCGGACTGTTGGGCGGTCTGTAGTACACACCCAACACACCTCTCCCTTCCTATTCCTCAACTCCACCCATAGCGACTCAATTCCTAACTCAGCCATACCACCCTCCTTCTGCACTGCTATGATGTGATCCTTAACTAATAAAGCCACTCCCCCTCCTCTCCTCAAACCACCTCTATCATGCCTAAAACACTTATACCCCGGAATATTCAATTGCCAGTCCTGCCCTTCCTTTAGCCACGTCTCAGTCACCGCCACCACTTCTAACTTCCTCTCGAACATTATTGCCTTCAGTTCATCTGTTTTGCCACTCACACTCCTCGCATTAAAACACATGCACTGAAGGCCCTCAGGCACTCTCTGATCCTCCCTCCTACTCTCCGGAATTACCCTGTCGCCCATCTCTCTCCCATTCCCAGTTCCCTCAATCTCCCCACCCCCCCTCCATATTAGTTTAAACCCTGCCGAAACACTCCCGCTAACCTCCCAGCTAAAATATGGGTGCCCTTCCCAGACAACTGTTCCCCGTCCCTCTTGTATAGATGCCCTCCCTCCTGAAGACTTCCCAATGGTCTAAGAATCTGAATCCCTCCACCCTACACCAATCCCTCAACCACGCATTCAGTTGGAGCACTTCATTGTTCCTAACCCTGTCATTCCCAGGCATCGGCAGCAGCCCAGAGAATGCCACCCTGGAGGCCCTACACTTCAGCCGAGCCCCCAACTCCCTGAACTGCCTACGTATGTCCCCCCTGCACTTTGTTCCTACATCCTTCTCTCCCACGTGGACTATTACATCAGTGTTAGCTCCTCCACCCTTCAAAATTCCCTCTACCCTCTCCGTAACATCCTGGACCCCTGCTCCAGGGAGGCAGACTACCATCCTGGAGTCCCGCTTTTGCCCACAGAACCGCCTGTCAATCCCCTTGACCTTCTCATCCCCCACCACTATCTCACATCCCTCACTCCTACCGTCCTCCGGGGCATTCTGATCCCCCTCCCTTGCACTCTTTTTCTCGCAAATGATATCTCTTAGCTTCGGGAGCCTGAGCGTTGACCAATAATTGGCTGACATCAGTCATTCAATGTTGAGACATCTTGAATAGGAGCCAATTCATTCCCTCCAGTCATGGTTAACAAGTCATAGGATCACAGAACCCTACAGTGCAGAAGGAGGCCCTTCGGCCCATCGAGTCTGCCCCGAACACAATCCCACCCAAGCCCTACCCCCATATCTCTACATATTATATCCACTAATCTCTCTAACCTACACATCCCTGGACACTGAGGGGCAATTTTTTAGCATGGCCAATCAACCTAACCCGCACATCTTTGCACTGTGGGAGGAAACCGGAGCACCCGGAGGAAACCCACGCAGACATGAGGAGAATGTGCAAACTCCACACAGACAGTGACGCAAGCTGGGAATCGAACCCAGGAACCTGGAGCTGTGAAGCAGCAGTGCTAACCCACTGTGCTACCATGCCACCCTAAGTCTTGTTTTTTTTTATATTATTGTTGGGCTGAGAAAGGAACATTTCATAAGACATCGGAACCCAATTAGGCCACTTGACCCATCGCATCTGCTCCACCATTCCTCATCCGCATTCTCCTGCCTTTGCCCCATAACCCCTCATTAATGAGGAACCTATCTCTGTCTTAAAGACACTCAGTGACCTGGACTCTACAGCCTTCTGCGGCAAAGAGTTCCACACATTCCCCACTCTCTGGCTGAAGAAATTCCTCCTCATCCTGGTTTTGAAGAATTGTCCCTTTAGCCCAAGGTTGTGCCCCCTCGTTCTAGTTTTTTTTACTAGTGGAAATGCCCTCTGTGTCCACTTCATCCAGACCTCCTTTAAGTTTCAATAAGATGCCCCCCCCCACCATCCTTCTAAACTCCAGTGAGTACAGACTCAGAGTTCTCAACTGTTCTTCATACAAAAAGCTTTTCATTCTAGAGATCATTCTTGTGAACCTCTTCAGGGAGGTTGTGAAGAAACTATATGGTATGTTAGCCTTTGTAGGAAGGGATATAGAGTACAAGAGCTGGCCTTTAATGTTGCAGTTGTATAAAACGTTGGTTAGACCTCATTTGGAATACTGTGTCCAGTTCTGGTCGCCTTACTACCGGAAGGACGTGGAGACTCTGGAGAGAGTGCAGGGGAGGTTTACCAGGATGCTGCCTGGTATGGAAGGTCTGAGTTACGAGGAGAGATTAGGCAAATTGGGACTGTTTTCCTTAGAAAGACATAGACTTAGAGGATATCTAATAGAGGTGTACAAGATTATGAAGGGGATAGATAGAGTAAACAGGGTTAAGCTTTTTCCTAGGATGGACTCAAATAGCACGAGGGGTCACGGGCTTAGGGTGAGGGGGGTAAGGTATAATTTGGATGCTAGGGGGAGTTTTTTCACACAGAGGGTGGTGGGGGTATGGAATGCGCTGCCAAGTAAAGTGGTGGAGGCAGGTACTCTGGAGATATTTAAGAAATACTTAGATGGGCACATGAACAGAATGGGAATGGAGGGGTATAGAAAACTGATTTAAAATAGGGATCATGAGCCTTGGGAGTCCATGGGAAGTGTGTAAATAGATGATGATATTGATGTACTTGTTTTTATCCTACAGGTGCTTTGGTCCACCTTGTTGTCTAACGAGGGGCAAACACGCGATGGGTCGTGAGAAGGCTGCTCTTGGACTTCTTTTCGAGAGTATCCTAGTGCTTCATGTTGTTAGTGTACGCTTGACCTGGACCATTTGATGGGCAACACGACAGCTCAGTGACTATCGCTGTGCTGTGCAGATACATGGATTTGGGCCTGTGTCTGTGGGAGTTTGCGCATTCTCCCCGTGCTTGCGTGGGTTTTCTCCGGGTGCTCCGGTTTCCTCCCACATCCCAAAGATGTGCTCTTAGGCTAATTGGCAAAACAAATTCTCCCTAAATTGTCTCAAATTTGGTTTTTAATCCATAGATCTATAAACATGGACAGGGATTGCGGGTAGAGGTGGGAACATTGGGGTGGCGGCACGGGCTCATTGGGCCGAAGGACCTGTTTCCCGTGCTGTTTTGTTCTTTGGACCCTTTCCAAGGGCAGTACATCCTTTCTTAATTATGGGGCTCAAAACTGCTCACAATGTTCTTAATGGGGTCTAACCTCACCAGATCCTTGAATGAGGAAATCCCTCCTCATCTAAACTTTCTCTCCTACCTTTTATTACCTATCTGTTCCCCATGATGCTCATTCCTTTATCAATCAGTCTAACTCATCCTGGAATATATACAATAACCCTCGGCCTCCACTGTGGAAGAGAAATGCAAAGACTAATGATTCTAATAGGCAAGAGATGAATGACTGGAAATATATATTGTACCTACTGTACAGTATTTGTTTGTCTGGAGCTTAATTTTCATTCAGAGAGGAGCAGCAGCTTTGCTGGGCGGACAATGGAAGAAGTTCCACACAGTGATGTACACAAGGCCCAGACTACGATTGGCTCGAAGACCTTCCAGTCTTTAATGTGTTTAAAGGATGGGATGGCTCCAAGTGGTTAAGATACAGGGGGTTGTGACTGATAATGATCTTGAACTTGCCACCTATGAGGATAGTGGGATCTTGAGTTCACGTCGCACTATCTATAACCCCCGTGACTTGCCGGGGGTTTGTAAAACCTCACTTACTGTCCTGATTGGAGACAATACACATCACTTTAACCTGTGCTTAACGTTCTCTCCATTCACACTGTCAACATCTTTAAGACTTGAATAGCTGTAAAGATTTGCATTCTGATCAGTGTACTGTAAATTAAGTGTGATTTTATATGTCCATCTCTGATCGGAATCATCCGCACACCTGATGAAGAAACACCGTTTCCGAAAGCTTGTGCGATTACTATCAAAGGGTTGGACTTTAACCTGGTGGGGTGAGACTTCTTACTGTGTTTACCCCAGTCAAACAACATCTCACATCATGAGAATAGTCAAAGAGAAATGATAAATCATTTCGAAATGAAACTGGATGGACTTACACAATGGGACAGTTATACCAGAAGGGGTGAATTACTGAATCAGAAACTAGATGGATTTAGACAATGGGACAGTCACTCCAGACTGGGTGAATTACTGAATCAGAAACTGGATGGAGTTACAGAATGGGAGTCACTCCAGACTGAGTGAATTACTGAATCAGAAACTGGATGAAGTTACAGAATGGGACAGTTACTCCAGACTGAGTGAATTACTGAATCAGAATCTGGATGGATTTACACAATGGGACAGTCACTCCAGACTGGCTGAATTACTGAATCAGAAACTGGATGGAGTTACAGAATGGGAGTCACTCCAGACTGAGTGAATTACTGAATCAGAAACTGGATGGAGTTACAGAATGGGACAGTTACTCCAGACTGAGTGAATTACTGAATCAGAAACTGGATGGAGTTACAGAATGGGAGTCACTCCAGACTGAGTGAATTACTGAATCAGAAACTGGATGGAGTTACAGAATGGGACAGTTACTCCAGACTGAGTGAATTACTGAATCAGAAACTGGATGGATTTACAGAATGGGACAGTTACTCCAGACTGAGTGAATTACTGAATCAGAAACTGGATGAGTACAGAATGGGACAGTTACTCCAGACTGAGTGAATTACTGAATCAGAAACTGGATGGAGTTACAGAATGGGACAGTCACTCCAGACTGAGTGAATTACTGAATCAGAAACTGGATGGATTTACAGAATGGGACAGTTACTCCAGACTGAGTGAATTACTGAATCAGAAACTGGATGGATTTACAGAATGGGACAGTTACTCCAGACTGAGTGAATTACTGAATCAGAAACTGGATGGAGTTACAGAATGGGACAGTTACTCCAGACTGAGTGAATTACTGAATCAGAAACTGGATGGATTTACAGAATGGGACAGTTACTCCAGACTGAGTGAATTACTGAATCAGAAACTGATGGAGTTACAGAATGGGACAGTTACTCCAGACTGAGTGAATTACTGAATCAGAAACTGGATGGATTTACAGAATGGGACAGTTACTCCAGACTGAGTGAATTACTGAATCAGAAACTGGATGGATTTACAGAATGGGACAGTTACTCCAGACTGAGTGAATTACTGAATCAGAAACTGGATGGATTTACAGAATGGGACAGTTACTCCAGACTGAGTGAATTACTGAATCAGAAACTGGATGGATTTACAGAATGGGACAGTTACTCCAGACTGAGTGAATTACTGAATCCGAAAACTGGATGGAGTTACAAATTGATTCCACTCCAGACTGAGTGAATTTACTGATCAGAAACCTGGATGGATTTTACAGATGGGACAGTTAACTCGACTGAGTGAATTACTGACAACAGAAACTGGATGGATTTACAGATGGACGTTTATTCAGATGAGTGAATTACTGAACATCAGAACTGATGGATTTACAGAATGGGAGAAAGAAAGTGGGGGGGGGCGGGGGGGGGGGGGAGAAAAAGAAAGGAAAGGGGAAAAAAAAAACAGTTACTCCAACTTGAGTGAATTACTGATCAGAAACTGGATGGAATTACAGAATGGGAATCACTCGACGAGTGATTACTGAATCAGAAAGCTTGAGGATTTACAGAATGGGACAGTTTACTCCAACGAGTGAATTTACTGATCCAAATACTGATGGATTTCAGAATGGGACAGTTACCCAGATTGAGTGAATTACTGAATCAGAACTGCTGTTCCAGAATGAACAGTTCCTCAACTGATGATTACTGATCATAAACTGGTTGGCTTTACAGAACGGGCCAGTTTACTCCCGCGAGTGAATGACTGAAGCAGGAACTGGATGGATTTACAGAAGGGACAGTTACTCCAGACTGAGTGAATTACTGAATCAGAAACTGGATGGATTTACAGAATGGGACAGTTACTCCAGACTGAGTGAATTACTGAATCAGAAACTGGATGGATTTACAGAATGGGACAGTCACTCCAGACTGAGTGAATTACTGAATCAGAAACTGGATGGATTTACAGAATGGGACAGTTACTCCAGACTGAGTGAATTACTGAATCAGAAACTGGATGGATTTACAGAATGGGACAGTTACTCCAGACTGAGTGAATTACTGAATCAGAAACTGGATGGATTTACAGAATGGGACAGTTACTCCAGACTGAGTGAATTACTGAATCAGAAACTGGATGGATTTACATAATGGGACAGTTACTCCAGACTGAGTGAATTACTGAATCAGAAACTGGATGGATTTACAGAATGGGACAGTTACTCCAGACTGAGTGAATTACTGAATCAGAAACTGGATGGATTTACAGAATGGGACAGTTACTCCAGACTGAGTGAATTACTGAATCAGAAACTGGATGGATTTACAGAATGGGACAGTTACTCCAGACTGAGTGAATTACTGAATCAGAAACTGGATGGATTTACAGAATGGGACAGTTACTCCAGACTGAGTGAATTACTGAATCAGAAACTGGATGGATTTACAGAATGGGACAGTTACTCCAGACTGAGTGAATTACTGAATCAGAAACTGGATGGATTTACAGAATGGGACAGTTACTCCAGACTGAGTGAATTACTGAATCAGAAACTGGATGGATTTACAGAATGGGACAGTTACTCCAGACTGAGTGAATTACTGAATCAGAAACTGGAGATTACAGAATGGGCAGTACTCCAGACTGAGTGAATTACTGAATCAGAAACTGGATGGATTTACATAATGGGACAGTTACTCCAGACTGAGTGAATTACTGAATCAGAAACTGGATGGATTTACAGAATGGGACAGTCACTCCAGACTGAGTGAATACTGAATCAGAACTGGATGGATTACAAATGGGACAGTACTCCAGACTGAGTGAATTACTGAATCAGAAACTGGATGGATTACAAATGGGACAGTACTCCAGACTGAGTGAATACTGAATCAGAAAACGGGGAGTTACAGAATGGGACACACAGACGAGGATACAATCAGAATGGATGGATTACATGGGACAGTACTCCAGACTGAGTGAATTACTGATAGAAACTGGATGGATAAATGGGACAGTTACTCCAGACTGAGTGAATTACTGAATCAGAAACTGGATGGATTACAGAATGGGACAGTTACTCCAGACTGAGTGAATTACTGAATCAGAAACTGGATGGATTTACAGAATGGGGACAGTACTCCAGACTGAGTGAATACTGAATCAGAAACTGGATGGAGTTACAGAATGGGACAGTTACTCCAGACTGAGTGATTACTGATCAGAATGAGGATACAGAAGGACAGTTCTCCAGACTAATTACTGAATCAGAAACTGGATGGATTTACAGAATGGGACAGTTACTCCAGACTGAGTGAATTACTGAATCAGAAACGGATGGATTTACATAATGGGACAGTTACTCCAGACTGAGTGAATTACTGAATCAGAAACTGGATGGATTTATAAATGGGACAGTTACTCCAGACTAGTGAATATGAATCAGAAACTGGATGGATTACAGATGGACAGTTACTCCAGACTGAGTGAATTACTGAATCAAAACTGATGGATTTACAGAATGGGACAGTTACTCCAGACGAGTGAATTGAATCAGAACTGGAGGATTACAATGGACAGTCACTCAGACTGAGTGATTATGAATCAGAAAGGATGGATTACAAATGGGACAGTTACTCCAGACTGAGTGAATACTGAATCAGAAACTGGAGGATTACAGAATGGGACAGTTCACTCCAGACTGAGTGAATACTGAATCAGAAACTGGATGGATTACAGAATGGGACAGTTACTCCAGACTGAGTGAATTACTGAATCAGAAACTGGATGGATTTACAGAATGGGACAGTTACTCCAGACTGAGTGAATTACTGAATCAGAAACTGGATGGATTTACAGAATGGGACAGTTACTCCAGACTGAGTGAATTACTGAATCAGAAACTGGATGGATTTACAGAATGGGACAGTTACTCCAGACTGAGTGAATTACTGAATCAGAAACTGGATGGATTTACAGAATGGGACAGTTACTCCAGACTGAGTGAATTACTGAATCAGAAACTGGATGGATTTACAGAATGGGACAGTACTCCAGACTGAGTGAATTACTGAATCAGAAACTGGATGGAGTTACAGAATGGGACAGTTACTCCAGACTGAGTGAATTACTGAATCAGAAACTGGATGGATTTACAGAATGGGACAGTTACTCCAGACTGAGTGAATACTGAATCAGAAACTGGATGGATTACAGAATGGGACAGTTACTCCAGACTGAGTGAATTACTGAATCAGAAACGGATGGATTTACAGAATGGGACAGGTACTCCAGACTGAGTGAATTACTGAATCAGAAACTGGATGGATTACAGAATGGGACAGTTATCAGACTGAGTGAATACTGAATCAAACGGATACAAATGGGACAGTTACCCAACGAGGATTACATCAAAATGGATACAAAGACAGTACTCCAGACTGAGTGAATTACTGAATCAGAAACTGGATGGATTTACAGAATGGGACAGTTACTCCAGACTGAGTGAATTACTGAATCAGAAACTGGATGGATTTACAGAATGGGACAGTTACTCCAGACTGAGTGAATTACTGAATCAGAAACTGGATGGATTTACAGAATGGGACAGTTACTCCAGACTGAGTGAATTACTGAATCAGAAACTGGATGGATTACAGAATGGGACAGTTACTCCAGACTGAGTGAATTACTGAATCAGAAACTGGATGGATTTACAGAATGGGACAGTTACTCCAGACTGAGTGAATTACTGAATCAGAAACTGGATGGATTTACAGAATGGGACAGTTACTCCAGACTGAGTGAATTACTGAATCAGAAACTGGATGGATTTACAGAATGGGACAGTTACTCCAGACTGAGTGAATTACTGAATCAGAAACTGGATGGAGTTACAGAATGGGACAGTTACTCCAGACTGAGTGAATTACTGAATCAGAAACTGGATGGATTTACAGAATGGGACAGTTACTCCAGACTGAGTGAATTACTGAATCAGAAACTGGATGGATTTACAGAATGGGACAGTTACTCCAGACTGAGTGAATTACTGAATCAGAAACTGGATGGATTTACAGAATGGGACAGTTACTCCAGACTGAGTGAATTACTGAATCAGAAACTGGATGGATTTACAGAATGGGACAGTTACTCCAGACTGAGTGAATTACTGAATCAGAAACTGGATGGATTTACAGAATGGGACAGTTACTCCAGACTGAGTGAATTACTGAATCAGAAACTGGATGGATTACAGAATGGGACAGTTACTCCAACTGAGTGAATTACTGAATCAGAAACTGGATGGATTTACAGAATGGGACAGTACCCAACTGAGTGAATTACTGAATCAAAACTGAGGATTTCAAATGGGACGTTACTCCAGACTGAGTGAATTACTGAATCAGAAACTGGATGGATTTACAGAATGGGACAGTTACTCCAGACTGAGTGAATACTGAATCAAAACTGGATGGATTTACATAATGGACAGTTACTCCAGACTGAGTGAATTACTGAATCAGAAACTGGATGGAGTTACAGAATGGGACAGTTACTCCAGACTGAGTGAATTACTGAATCAGAAACTGGATGGATTTACAGAATGGGACAGTTACTCCAGACTGAGTGAATTACTGAATCAGAAACTGGATGGAGTTACATAATGGGACAGTTACTCCAGACTGAGTGAATTACTGAATCAGAAACTGGATGGATTTACAGAATGGGACAGTTACTCCAGACTGAGTGAATTACTGAATCAGAAACTGGATGGATTTACAGAATGGGACAGTTACTCCAGACTGAGTGAATTACTGAATCAGAAACTGGATGGATTTACAGAATGGGACAGTTACTCCAGACTGAGTGAATTACTGAATCAGAAACTGGATGGATTTACAGAATGGACAGTTACTCCAGACTGAGTGAATTACTGAATCAGAAACTGGATGGAGTTACAGAATGGGACAGTTACTCCAGACTGAGTGAATACTGAATCAGACTGGATGGATTTACAGAATGGGACAGTTACTCCAGACTGAGTGAATTACTGAATCAGAAACTGGATGGAGTTACAGAATGGGACAGTTACTCCAGACTGAGTGAATTACTGAATCAGAAACTGGATGGAGTTACAGAATGGGACAGTTACTCCAGACTGAGTGAATTACTGAATCAGAAACTGGATGGATTTACATAATGGGACAGTTACTCCAGACTGAGTGAATTACTGAATCAGAAACTGGATGGATTTACATAATGGGACAGTTACTCTGTTACAAACTTTATTCCAGGTGAAAATCCTGCAACCACGACCACCCCTCGCGCATGCGCAGTAGTCCCCTTCCCCTCGCACATGCGTATTGCACCTTCTGTACACGTGACCCCCAGGTGTGCTGCTGACTGGAGCATGCGCATTAGGAGGAGCGGGGGGGCGTTTCGGTGCTGGGCCGGAAGTTCCGGACACCCGGTTATCGATCAGGATCCGCTCACCCGGTTCGCAGCAGCGGTAACAGGCCCGCGGGAATTACTGCCATCTTAGATCGGCGACTGGAGACAAGGTCGATAAGCCCCGCTCCTTGTTGGCTCTGATTGGCTGCAGAATCAGGTACCTGCGGCAGCCCCGCCCCTCCGCCCTATTGGTCCGCCAGCTGGATGTGGAACGGTCAGCGTAGTCCCCGCCCCTTGGTGATTCCGATTGGCTGGAGGACCGGATGGGGTAACAATCAATCCGGCTCAGCCCCGCCTCCCATTGTTTCTAATTGGCTGGAGGAGCTGCCCCTCCCTTCCTCACTCCTGTCTCCCGCTTCTCGTTTACTCTGATTGGCTGGAGGACCAGGTGCCTGTCTCAGTCCTCCCGCCCTTGTCCCCTGACCCAATTCTTCCGGCTGCGGGAGGGGAGACATTTCAGCAGAGGTTCCACTTCCCGGCTCAAATGAATGAGGACGCTGTGATCTGGGAAGCAAGGAAACCCCAGGAGGGAGCCGCTGGAGTCCTCCAAACCCCCAGTAAAACTCACTGATTTTACTGTCAGCCTGGAGTGCTGAGCCCTGGCAAAGGAGAGGGAGGGAAAAAACTGGGAGTGGAGGAAGGAGATGGTGGAGTTAATGAGATAGGTTTGGATTTCAGCCCAGGGGGGGAGGGAGAGTAAATGATGTACGGATTTACAAGGAGAAAAAGAAATGCTTCATAGAAACTAGAGTTGTCCTGAATTTCTATCCTGCGATGACAGTGATAAATTTTGTAAACACCCTTTTCAGGATATTGCAAGGGGAGAATTTACATACTGAGACCAAACTTCACATCACAACTGAACATAAGTCATCAGGATCTGAATATCGTGGAGATGTGAAGCTGGAAGGAGAATTCCTTGAATGAGGGAGAAGATTTTGAACATCTGGAAAATCACCGAGACATTCACACACACACACGCCTCGAGTGAGCGTTCCAGTGCACTGACTGGAAAACATTTTAACCAGTTACACAGCAAGAAAAAAATATTACGCCGTTCACAGCACGGAAACCGTAGATTCTCTGTGTGCCCGGGGATTTAACTGATCATCAAACCTGGAGAGACACGGGGACGCCAGCAGCATGCTGAAATTGTGGAAATGCGGGGACTGCGGGATGGGATTCAGATCCCCGGGGGAGCTGGAGATTCACCACCGCAGTCACACCGGGGAGAGGCCATTCACCTGTTCCGAGTGTGGCAAGGGATTCACTCAGTTATTCATCCTGCAGAACCACGAGCGAGTTCACACTGGGGAGCGAGCGTTTACCTGCTCGGAATGTGGGAACGTCTTCAGTGATTCGTCCGCCCTTTGGAAGCACCAGAGAGTTCACACGGGGGAGAGGCCGTTCGCCTGTGCTGAGTGCGGACAGGGGTTCACTCAGTTATCCAACCTGCTGAGACACCAGCGAGTTCACACCGGGGAGAGACCCTTCACCTGCTCTGTGTGCGGAAAGGGGTTCACTCAGTCGTGCAATCTGCGTAGACACCAGGGCAGCCACACTAACGAGAGACCCTTTAAATGCCCCGATTGTGGGAGCGGCTTTAAAAGCTCCGCTCACTTGATGATCCACCAGCGCATTCACACCGAGGAGAGACCGTTCAGCTGCTCGCACTGCACAAAGAGGTTCCGAACATCATCCGCTCTGGTGATACACCGGCGGGTTCACACCGGAGAGAGGCCCTTCACCTGCTCTGTGTGCGGGAAGGGATTCACACAGTCATCCAGCCTGCTGAGACACCAGCGCAGTCACACCAATGAAAGACCGTTTCGATGCTCCGATTGCGGAGGCATCTTTAAGAATTCCACAGATCTGATGATCCACCAGCGCATTCACACGGGGGAGAGACCGTTTGGCTGCTCTCGTTGTGCCAAAAGGTTTAGAAGGTCATCCCATCTGTGGACACACCAGCGAGTTCACAACGAGGAAAGACTCAGTGTTGGAAGGGATTCAGTGACTTCTCACTGAAGACTGAGATGATAAGGATTGGATTCTGCTGTTAACCACATCCAGGACTGAACCTTGTTCATTCTGATAGTGGGTGAAGTGGGAGGGTTTCTTTCTGCTGGAATGGCCGGTCTCACAACTTTGCTTCCAGTGGGGCTGATGCTCTTTGTGCCTGGGAGAGCACATTTCCACTGGAATGATCCAAAAAGGTGACAAAGGACACACGTACCTTTTTCCTGGAAAGTAAATAAAGAACAAAACAGCAGGGAAACAGGCCCTTCGGCCCAATGAGCCCGCGCCGCCACCCCGATGTCCCCACCTCTACCCGTGATCCCTGTCAATGTTTATAGATCTATGGATTAAAAACCAAATTTCAGACAATTTAGAGAGAATTTGTTTTGCCAGTCAGCCTAAGAGCACATCTTTGGAGTGTGGGAGGAAACCGGAGCACCCGGAGAAAACCCACGCAAGCACGGGGAGAATGCGCAAACTCCCACAGACACAGGCCCAAATCCATGTATCTGCACAGCACAGTGATAGTCACTGAGCTGTCGTGTTGCCTATCAAATGGTCCAGGTCAAGTGTACACTAACGACGTGAAGCACTAGGATACTCTCGAAAAAAAATCCAAGAGCAGCCCTCTCACGACCCATCGCGTGTATGCCCCTTGTTAGACAACAAGGTGGACCAAAGCACCTGTAGGATAAAAACAAGTACATCAATATCATCATCTATTTACACACTTCCCAGGGACTCCCAAGGCTCATGATCCCCATTTTAAATCAGTTTTCTATACCCCTCCATTCCCATTCTGTTCACGTGCCCATCTAAGTATTTCTTAAATAACTCCAGAGTACCTGCCTCCACCACTTTACTTGGCAGCGCATTCCATACCCCCACCACCCTCTGTGTGAAAAAACTCCCTCTAGCATCCAAATTATACCTTACCCCCCTCACCCTAAGCCTAAAGAAAAATAGTGTTTTTCTTATCATTTACAGCTACATCTAAAGTAAATACAGGATGTAGCGGGACGGTTAAATGCTAAGCATCCACAAAGCATAACGGGAAAAGTAGCCAATCTTACACTCGCACAGGGGCTGTAGCAGCCTGTTGAGTAAGCAGTGTGTGATAAGATATACTCGACGTGAAACTGCTGCGCGTGTGAAGATTCCTAGGCAAGGACTGATTAGAAGAACAGAGACAGCAGATATGTCCTGCTTTTCAGAGGACAAACTGATGGACCCAGAGTAGATGAAGAACAGCTACAACAATGATTTAATAACAAGAATGACGACGGTAGCATTAAAACGGTCACTCTGGCTGAGACTTAAGAAGGCTGGGATTTTTGGTCAACTTATAATTAAAACCAGATGCAGGTCATAAAGTTACTCTGAGTCACGATTCTGGTCTGGAAACTGAGCTGACGCTTGCTCTGTTGATCAAATAAGGAAAGTTTTTTTACCTTTGTGAAGTCTGGGTGGCGTCCAATTTTATTGCTGTTGCGTGGGAGGTATGTCATTGGAAGTAATAATAATGGTGTCGTTTACAAGTAATTTCATTGGCTGTTTGAATCATGTGATCAGTTTTGGGTTACGCAGTTGGCTGGATGACAGCGAATCTTCTGGAAGTGAAGAAATTTGGAGAAAGAAGACATTGCAGTCCTTTGTTTGCCTGCGACAACTCTGTAGAGTTAACCCCCGTTGTAAGATGCGTGCGCCAAATAAATGGATATCTAAACATAAAGGAGGGAATCAGATTGAAAGAAAATGCACGCAAAGTGGCAAAGATTAATAATCCTAGAGGATTGGGAAATTGTTAAAGGTCAGCAGAAAGCCACGAGAAAAGTTATAGAGAAAAATAAGATAGATTATGAGAGTAAAACTCGCTCAGAATAGAAAAACAGATAGCAGAAGTTTCTACAAGTATGTAAAATGAAAATAAGTGGCTAATGTAATGAAAAGGGAATAGTAATAACTGGAAATGAGAAAATGGCTGAGGCATTGCGATGGTCTTCACAGTGGAAGATACAAATAACATGCCAAAAATTGATGACAAGGAGACTATGGCAGGTGAGAACCTAGCAACTATTGTCAGGAAAGAGGTAGTGTTGGGCAAGTTAATGGGGCTAAAGGTAGACAAGTCTCCTGGCCCTGATGGAATGTACCCCAGGGTACTAAAATGGTGGGAGAAATAGCAAATACACTCGTGGTAATTTACCAAAATTCACTGGACTCTGGGGTGGTTCCTGCAGATTGGAAAACAGCAAATGTGACGCCACGTTTGAAAAAGGAGATAGACAAAAGGTGGGCAACTATAAGCCGGTTAGTTTAACCTCTGTAGCAGAGAAAATGCTTGAATCTATCATCAAGGATGAAATAGCAAGACATCTGGATATAAATTGTCCCATTGGTAAGATGCAGCATGCGTTCATGAAGGGAAGGTCATGTTTGATTAATTTGATGGAATTCTTTGAGAATATTACACGTGCCGTGGGCAATGGGGAACCTGTAGATTTCCAGAAGGCATTTGACAAGGTGCCACACCAAAGACTGTTCCATAAGATAAAGATGCACAGTGTTACGGATAATGTATTAGCATGGATGGAGGATTGGTTGACTAACAAAGCAGAGAGTGGGGGTAAATGGGTGTGTTTCTGGCTGGTGATTAGTGATGTGCTTCAGGGATCAGCGTTGGGACTGCAATTGTTTATGATTTACATAGATGATTTGGAGTTGGAGACCAAGTGTAGTGTGTCAAAATTCGCAGATGATACCAAGATGGGTGGTACAGTAAAGTGTGCAGAGGTGCTGAAAGTCTGCAAAGGGATACAGATAGTCTAACTGAGGGGGTGAGGGTCTGGCAGATGGAGTACAATGTTGGTAAATGTGAGCTCATCCATTTTGGTCGAAATAACAGCAAAATGGACTATTATTTAAATGGTGAAAAATTACAGCATGCTGCTGTGCAGAGGGACCTGGGTGTCCTTGTGCAGGAATTACAAGGGATTGGTTTGCAGGTGCAGCAGGTAATTAAGAAGGCAAATGGAATTTTGCCCTTCATTGCTAGAGGGATGGAGTTTAAAAACAGCGAGGTTGTATTGCAGCTGTATAAGGTACTGATGAGGCCACAGCTGGAGTTACTGTGTACAATTTTGGTCTCCTTACTTGAGAAAGGATATACTGGTACTGGAGAGAGTGCAGAGGAGATTCACTCAGTTGATTCCGGAGTTGAGGGTTGGGTTATGAGGAGAGACCAAGCAGAGTGGGACTATACTCATTGGAATTCAGAAGAACGAGGGGAGATCTTATAGAAACATATAAGATGATGAAAGGAATAGATACGATAGAAGCAGGGAAGTTGTTTTCACTGGTGAGTAAAATTCGTAGCCTTAAAATAACGGGGAGCAGATTTAGGACTGAGTTGAGGAACTTATTCACCCAAAGGGTTGTGAATCTGTGGAATTCCCTGCCCGGTGAAGCAATTGAGGCTCCCTCATTGAATGTTTTTAAGGCAAAGGATAGATAAATTCCCGAACAGTAAAGGAATTAAGGGTTATGGTGAGCGGGTGGGTAAGGAGCTGAGTCCATAAAAAGATCAGCCATGATCTTATTGAATGGCGGGACAGGCTCGAGGGGCCGAATGGCCCACTCCTGTTTCTATTTCTTATGTTCTTAAAGCTTCAGAAAGAAGATAGAATTTCCCCAAACCCGGTAGTATCCACTTTCAATTAAATAATTAATGTTCAGCTAAAATTCAGTTAAAGTTGATGTTCAGTTCTACTTCTGTCAAAGAGTTAATGAATTGTAACTGTTTAAGTTTGAGAATGGTATCTGAGGTTTAATTAAAAAAAGAAATTGTTGAATTAATTAGGAGTTGAGTCCTGTATTTGTTGCTTTTATTAAAGTGGAATGCTTGGCAGGGTCTTTAGATTATTAGCCCACTAATAGTGTTCTTTATACAAATAAAGATCAAAGTTTAAAAGAACAGTTACAAACGGTACAGGAGCATTAGAACCAGCTCAAAACACACTCATGCTTAGAAGGGAGAAAGGCTTAGAACACTCTGTAACACTTCTCCTCCCCTTCAATTTCAATCCCCCATCAGGACAGAAATACAATAAAAGTAATGTTTTTAACAATACAGAAGTCTGTCAGAAGGTTTGCGGTTGCATTGTGACCTGTACAATACCACTGGTAAACGTGGTGGATCTGGAATGGTGGGTGAAGAGGTAGTTTGAGAATCTGTCCATGAACTTTCCTCTTCCAGTCCCACAGCAGAGTCAACTGGCAAAGCTGGAAACACAAGAACCACTTGCTGGTGAAGGTCCACAGCAGCACTGACCCTCTGCCCTGTCCTCAGTAACAGTTGCTGACTCTGAAACTTCTCCTGACTCAGGGTCAAACTGCAAGTGAATGTGGTCTTGGTGTCTGTGAATAACTCTTCCATTTTACAATCTCCCGACCCCAGATACTGGACCACTTTGGTTTAAAATTATTCCCAGTAACCACCTTTGGTTACTCCCAAAGTTTCTGATGTCGATCATCCGGTTTGAACGGCCTCTCTTTGGTGTGGTAATCGTGTCCCTCCTTCTGCTTCTCTTGTCTCCTGCTCCCTTTCGTTCTGTGATCTGGATGAAGCCGATCCAGATGAGATTTCAGCCTTCGACCTAAAAATCCCACCGGAGAGAGAGTCTGGTTGTGGATTGTGGCGTGATGTGTTACTGGAACAAAAATCTTGGGAGTTTTTATTCTGAAAGTATCACCTGCCATTCTCCTCAATCCCTCCTTCAGAGTTTGAACAGCTCTTTCTGTTGGACCATTTGTAACCAGATGAAATGGTGCAGTACGCACATGGTGTATACCATTCTTTTACATGAATTCCTGAAACATCTCACTTCTAAACAGAGTGTCGTTATCTGAATCTGGTAGCCCAGGGGCTTGTGAAAATTGGACAGAGTTTCTCTATTGTTACAGGAGCTGGAATATTACTCACGATCTGTGTTTCTAATCATTTTGAATGCACATCTACAAAAATCAAACACATGATTCATGAAAGGTTCCCCAAAGTCCACATGTGGTCTGGTCCATGGTCTATCAGGCCACTCCCAAGGATGATGGACCCAGTGTGTTGGGGGGAATGAACTCAGAAGAATCATTCAACACTCAAGCCTGATTCAATCGACAGTTTATTGAGTTACACCAGCGGGGAGAAGCTACAGGGATTGACCGTGTGTAACTCCACCCGACAAAGAAAATCATCAATTCTTATACAGTTCCTCAGCCCATCCCGGCTGGACACAATCCAATCAGAATGGTTATAGATTACAGACATTATATATCGGTCCAATGAAATTAGTATCTGGGCATCCTGGGGCTTTGTGATCATCTTATGAACAGATAGGTGTCCCCATCACGATGTTTTCCAGACCCCGATATCTATCATCTTTGGGTTTTCTTTATACACAGACTCCCTTCGTTTGAAAAGGGGCAGATTAAAAATTCTCAAATGGATATCAGCAACCTTCCTTTGCTTTAATCTAATGACCACACAGTCTGGGAATCATTTCTATTTAATAATCTCTCCTTTTAAACTCTTCTGTATCCAATTCCAGAATTCTCCTTTTCATTATGTTAATTGTGTCAGGAATAAATCTTTGGACCTGACAGGAAGTTTAACCCAAGATCAATCCAACACAGGATTGGTCAGAACCATTTCACACATCCCAAGTTTTAAATAACCATTACAAATTAAAACTCTCATTCTCACATGTGTGAATTGTATCCGGATTAAAATTCCCACATGTTTAATACAATATTTTGGAATCATGTCTCCGGCCAGTGGCTCCAGCTTTGTAAGTTTTTTCAAAAAAAGCTTTATTAATTAAACTTCCTTCTTTAAAATCTGTTTGATTTAAATCACAGACGGAAAACCTCAAAGCTTGAAGCATCCAACTCACAAATATCATCTGTACACAAGCAGAGAAACTTAGCATGTGCTTTACGACAATAACTGAATTGAATTGCTTAAGCATTCTGAGGTTCTTTTTTTAAACTTCCAGAAATTCCTTTAATTAAAGATAAGGTTAAATCCCCAGAAAGGTAAACCTTAACAGATGTAGCCCAAAACAATGATGAAAAAACATCTACAAACATCCACATAAAACAAATGGAACACACAGGTTCTCACACCTCGTAAATTTCTAACAATGAATCCTCAGAATTCTCTCTCACAGCTGTAGTGTCTTCAAGTGACAGAGCATTACAAGCTCACAACTCCTTGATTAAAATAAGATAACTCAAACTTTTTTAAGCCAACTTTCAAAGCTTGATTTTACAGGCAATGTCTTTGTTGATTTAAAATCCCAAATAGGTAACCACCTGCAAAATCTTTGGTCTTCATCTGGGAATTGAGGTGACAACATAATAAAATTCTCACAACTACTCCGGGCTACAATTGAAATTTCCACATTTAGCTGCTACTCATAAATCCTGAATGATAAAGTCAAATAGACATGGGTAATTTAAAAACAAATCAACTATCTGCTGAAAGGCTTAACTTTTCTACACAACCTAAAGGGGTGGGGAGTGAGCAGAGAAAACTTAGCACACAATTACATCACTTTACTTAATTTTTAAAAACTTCTCTAACAACAAAACAAACTTGATTTTAAACTTAATCTGTTAATTTTCTTGTTATGTTCCTCAACCAAATTATTTGAATTTGATCAGTTTTTATTAGGGATGGGCATCTTCTCTATAAATTAGTTCACTTGTTTTGTTAATTCAACACGGGCTCGGCGAATCAGAACCCAGATTTTATCACCCTTATCCTTTTTCTCCTTTTGTCACCGCTCCCTCTGTTTTGCGGGAGGGTCGTGGGGATTCCAATCAGATCTGATCATTTTATCATAAAAGTAAAATACTGCAGATGTTGGAATCTGAAACAAAAACAGAAAATGCTAAAAATCTCAGCAGGTCTGACAGTATCTGTAGAGACAGAATAGAGCCAATGTTTCAAGTCTGGATCACCCTTCATAAGAGCTCTTACGAATTGTTATCCAATTTGAAACATTGGCTCTACTCTCTAATCATTCTATCGAGATGTTTCTCACTCTTAGTTTCCAAATGACCTGTCGGGTCCCCACTTGAGCTCTGATTTTTCACTGGCCGTGCTTGGGTAGGATTATAACCATTAGGATCTACTCTCAGAGATCCACTTTTCAGTCTAATGCTACTTGGAGTGTACCATCACTGTGCCAACTATCAGATCACAATCCCTCACAGTTCTTAGCACAAATTTATGATAAAATAATTCAAACAGGTCTCAAGAACGCTTCTTCTTAATCAACTACCTGGGTTAAGATAAGAACATAAGAAATAGGAGCAGGAGTCGGCCATCCAGCCCCTCGAGCCTGCCCCGCCATTCAATAAGATCATGGCTAATCTGAAGTGGATCAGCTCCACTTTCCTGTTTTGTCCCAATAAGCCTTAATTCCCTTGTCTATTGAAACTTATTTACTTTTAAATATATTCAGCGAGGTAGCCTCCACCACTTCAATGGGCAGAGAATTCCAGAGACTCACCATCCTTTGAAGAAGTTCCTCCTCAACTCTGTTCTAAACTGCATCCCCCCCCTTCTTAATTTGAGGCTGTGCCCTCTAGTCCTGTTTTCCTTTTTAAGCAGGAAGAATCTCTCTGCCTCTACCCTATCCAGCCCCTTCATTATACACATTTCTCTAACCAATGCTCAGTGTTGCCTTCACACACATTGTTAGCCACTTTAACACTTGAATAGCAGGTTAGATGTAAGGATTCACATTCTAATCAGCAATCTGTGACTGTCTGTGCTGATATGTGTGCTATTGCAAACCAGAACACTGCATTTGCCTGACGAAGACAAAAAGGTCGAAAGCTCGCTGATTTACTATCAAATAAATTGGTTGGATTTAAAATTGGTGTTGTAAAACTTTACTGAGTCCTTCAACTCTAACAGAATATGTGTCTGTGTGGAGCTGCCTTGGCCATGGTCAATCCCAACACTGCCTTCCTGAACTGCTACAGTGCCTGAGGTGTAAGTTCACCCACAGTGCTGTTAGAGAGGGATTTTCAGCTAAACACTCCAGACTTTCACTAGACTGTAGGTGAATACCACATTGATATATTCCGTTCAACCACAACCAAAGTGAGTTATTCCAATTCCATTATTGTCCAGGGCAATATATTCACAATATCTTTACAACAGAAATTCAACATTCCCATTTGATTTCAGGTATTAACACATTCTGTTAGTTTGTTCTTTATTGTCGATGTCAGGCTGGGGTTGTTCCCCTTGGAGTAAAGGAGGTTAAGGGGAGATTTGATCGAGGTGGACAAGATTCTGACAGGTTTAGATAAGGTGCACAAAAAGCTGTTCCCATTCGCTGATGGGATAAGGACGAGGGGGGGCACAGATTTAAAATTTTGCGACAGAGATGCGGGGGGGTGGGTGTGAGGAAGAATATTTTGATGCAGCGAATGGTAATGACCTGGAACTCGCTGCCTATGAGGGGGGAGGAAGTGGAGACAATAAACAATTACAAAGGAAATTGGATGGGCATTTGGGGCGTTTCAAACAGAAATACTGTCTAAATATCTCTGAACTTTCTCACACACTGTCACTCTGTGATCCCTGTGAAATTTGAAATCAGATTTTTGCAACAAGACTCAAAGAGCATCAGCCCACTGGAGGAAAAGTGCTGAGACCGACTAGTCCTGTAGAAAGAAACCCTCCGACCCTCCCCATTGACCAACTGAGAGAATGAACAGAATGAAGTCCTGGATGTAACTGAGAGCAGGTACAATAACAGCAAAACCCAATCCCTTGGAATCACTCGTGAACTTGCTGATGTCTCAACAGGTGGGATGAAACTCTGAATCCCTTCCCGCACTGAGAGCAGGTGAAGGGTCTCTCCCCAGTGTGAACTCCCAGGTGTGTCCGCAGACTGGATGGATCACTGAATCCCTTCCCGCACTGAGAGCAGATGAAGGGTCTCTCTCCAGTGTGAACTTGCTGGTGTCTCCGCAGGCTGGATGAATCACTGAATCCCTTCCCGCACACGGAACAGATGAATGGCCTCTCCCCCGTGTGAACTCGGTGGTGTCTCTGCAAGCTGGATAACCGAGTGAATCCTTCCCCGCACTGAGAGCAGGTGAACGGCCTCTCCCCAGTGTGAACTCGCTGGTGTCTCCGCAGGTTGGATAACCGCGTGAATCCCTCTCCACACTGAGAGCAGATGAACGGCCTCTCCCCTGTGTGGCCTCGCTGGTGAGTGCGCAAGCTGGATAACTGAGTGAATCCCTTCCCACACTGAAAGCAGGTGAACGGTCTCTCCCCGGTGTGAACCCGCTGGTGTGTCAACAGGCTGGATGAATCACAGAATCCCTTCCCACACACAGAGCAGGTGAACGGTCTCTCCCCAGTGTGAACTCGCTGGTGCGTCCGCAAGTGGGATAACTGAGTGAATCCCTCCCCACAATAACAGCAGGTGAACGGCCTCTCCCCTGTGTGAATTCGCTGGTGTCGCTGCAGGGTAGACAATTGAGTGAATCGCTTCCCACACTGCGAGCAGGTGAACGGCCTCTCCCCTGTGTGAACTTGCTGGTGTCTCCACACACTGGCTAATCGAGTAAACCCCTTTCCACACTGAGAGCAGATGAACGGCCTTTCCCCAGTGTGACTGCGCCGATGAGCTTCCAGGAGAGATGGGGCTTTGTATTCCTTCCCACAGTCCACACATTTCCATAGTGTGTTCATGCTGCAGATGTCTTTGCCTCTCTTTTGGGTGGACTATCGTTTGAAGCCTCGTCCACAGAACACAAATACGGTCTCTCCCCGCTGTGAATGGGGTGATATTTATTCAAGGTGTGTAACTGGTTAAAGCTCTTCAGTCAACGCACTAGAACACTCTCATTCGAGTGTGTTGGTGCTTTTCCAGTCACCCTGATGCGAGAAATTTTCAAATCAACAGATCGAACAATCATTTCTCCTTTTAGATTCAAAGGCCAATGAGATTCAGAATCCAAGCAACATGACTGTCAATTCAGACGTGACTTTAGAAATTTTAGCCTGTGATTCCTCTTTCAATATCCTGCGAAAGGAATTTACATTAGTCATCAGTGTCAGTGAGGGTAGAAGTTCAGAATAGACAATTCTAGTTTCTGTGGAACATTCTTTCCTCTCTCATTCCTCAAAAGCTGTAAATCTCCATCCCACACACTCTCCCTCCATTCTCACTCTGCTGTATCTAATATTCAGCCTCCCAATTCTCCTGAAGGTGCTGATTTGAAGCTCCTGTCCTGGACAAAGAATTCAGAAGAAATAGCAACTGCAATCAGCTATTTGGCCCATCGAGCCTGGAGCAACCACTCAATGAGATAATTGGTTGATGTCTCTCAGCACCATTTCCCGCGCTATCCCCTAGATCACTCAATATCTTCATTATCTAGAAATCTATCAATTTCTGTCTTGAAAATTCTTGATGACTGAGTCGCCACAGCTTCATCACATCCTTGAGTAAGGAAATCCCTCCTCACCTTAACTTTCTCTCCATTTTCCTACACTGATGCTTGACTCTTTTATCAATCAAGCATCAACCAAACTCATCCTGGAATAAATTCAATGACCCTCAGCTCCACTGATTCCTGAGGAAGACAAATCCATAAATTCACAACTCTCGGAGGGAAGAGATGACTGGAAGAGAGGTTGAAGGATTTGAGGTTGTTTTCGTTAGAAAGGAGGCGGCTAAGAGGGGATCTTATTGAAGCATATAAGATGATTAGAGGTTTAGATAGGGTGGACAGTGATAGCCTTTTTCCTAGGATGGAGAAAGCTAGCACGAGGGGACACAGCTTTAAATTAAGGGGTATGAGTTATAGGACGGATATCAGAGGTAGGTTCTTTACTCAAAGAGTGATTAGGGAGTGGAATGCCCTGCCTGCAGCTGTTGTAGATGCGCCAAGTTTGGTGGCGTTTAAGAGGTTAGTTGATAAGTATATGGAAGAGAAGGGAATGGTTTAGTTTGGAGGGGCATTGCTTTTTATTTTGGTCGGCACAACATCGAAGGCCGAAGGGCCTGTTCTGTGCTGTAATGTTCTATGTTCTATGTTCTATATAATGTAGCTACAGTACAGCATTACAAAACTAGACATAATAATAAATGTAATTTATTACAGAACCATAAATAATATATCTAATCTGTACCATATAACAATTACAGTCATATCTCTGTTCTATGTTAATTTACTGTGTGCTTTAATGGGAAAGCAGCCCTTTAATTGTGAAAGAGCCCATCCTTTTATCCAGACAGATAAATGTGTCAGGCTGAGGGAGTAAAGGATGTCAATGTCTTTAAGAGAGAGAGAGAGAGACCTGGGCCAACCTTTCCAGAGTCTGCTCCCTCCCTGGATTCACTTCCTTTCCCTTCAGTTGCTGCAATTCCCCAGAATGGGAAAAGAAATGGAAAGGGGGAGTAAAGAAAGTGTTTTACTCACAGATGTGGGAGACAGGAGGAAGTTTCACTCTGTCTGAAGCTCAATCTTCATTCACACAAATGCCCGCGCTCTGATTGGCTGCAGAGGCAGAGTACTTCCGGTCCTCCGACTCGTCCTAATGGTCAACACCTCCGCATGAAGGTCAAGGGGGCGGGCACTCTCTTGCACACGCGCAGCATCCCTCATTTTTGGACATGCGCAGTCCTGGGCCGGGGGCGGGGCTTCTCTCTATGGGCGGAGCCGCCAGCCGGTTGCCCTGGAAACCTTGGCTCCAGGACGGGGGACGGGGTGTCAGGGCCGGGCCTGCGCACTGGAACCCGGAGACGTCACCGCGGAGCAGAGTGATTCCGATTGGCCGATTCAGGCAGGGCTCCATTGTGAGGTCACAACGCGGAAGTTGTTCAATGAGCTTCAGGTTAAACCTTCCTCCTCTGAGCAACATCTGGGGGGAAATCAGTGTGTCCCCCTTTCCATTTCTTTTCCCATTCTGGGGGAAATCAGTGTGTCCCCCTTTCCATTTCTTTTCCCATTCTGGGGGGAAATCAGTGTGTCCCCCTTTCCATTTCTTTTCCCATTCTGGGGGGAAATCAGTGTGTCCCCCTTTCCATTTCTTTTCCCATTCTGGGGGGAAATCAGTGTGTCCCCCTTTCCATTTCTTTTCCCATTCTGGGGGGAAATCAGTGTGTCCCCCTTTCCATTTCTTTTCCCATTCTGGGGGGAAATCAGTGTGTCCCCCTTTCCATTTCTTTTCCCATTCTGGGGGGAAAATCAGTGTGTCCCCCTTTCCATTTCTTTTCCCATTCTGGGGGAAAACTGGGGACTTGCAGCAACTGAAGGGAAAGAAACTGAATCCTGTCTGTATATTCCACACATTTGTATTCCAGTCATAGAGACAGATATCTGTCTGGCAGCCTGCATGGAGATTTTCAGCTGTGTCCAGGAAGCAGTGAGCATGGATCTGTCAATCAGCCTCAATCAGGAGAATTGGGAGGGTGAATATTAGATACAGCAGAGTGAGAATGGAGGGGGAGGGATGGAGATTTACAGCTTTTGGGGAATGAGAGAGGAAAGAATGTTCCATGGAAACTAGAATTGTCTGTTCTAAATTTGTAAACTGTACTAACAAGAGTTTGCACATTCTCCTCGTGTCTGTGTGGGTTTCCTCCGGGTACTCCAATTTCCTCATATAATCCAAAGATTGATTGCCCATGCTAAGAAATTGCCCCTTAGTCTCCAGGGGTGTGTAAGAAGGATTAGTGGGTATAATATGTAAGGATATGGGGGAAGGGCCTGGATGTTCAATGCAGACTCGATGGGCCAAAGGGCCTCTTTCTGCACCATAGGCTTCTATGATTAACAGTGCTGACTTTTGTAAACTCCTTTTACTGATATCATAAGATGAGGATATGCAGGGACAAATCTCAAGTCAAGTGTCACATCAAGATCTGACAGATTCACTTGATTGATTGAGACCTGAATATTATTGAGTCTAGAAAGAGAAATATTTCACATTTTGTTGACTTCAGAAAACTTCAAACATCAGTGTGACTGGAAAGGGACCAAGACACAGACCTAGACCCTTCTCCTTCGAGAGACGAAGGATGAGGGGTGACCTGATAAAGGTGTATGAGATGTTGAGAGGTATTGATCGAGTGGGTAGTCAGAGGCTTGTTTGGCACAACTTTGTGGGCCAAAGGCCTGTATTGTGCTGTAGTTTTTCTACATTTCTATGACTCCCAACTGAGAATGTTCCAGTGTACTGACTGTAGAAAAAACTTTAACCAGTTACATGGTCTGTAAAACAAAAAAAATTCACAGCAGAGACAGACCATGCAAGTATCTATTGCGACTTAACTGGTTATTAGACCTAGAATGATAGAATGGCAACACCATGGCGAATCTGAGAAATGTGGGAAGGGCTTCAGACGGCAATCTCGGTTGGGAATTCAACGACGTAGTCCCGCTGGAGAGAGATGATTCTCCTGCTCTCTATGTGGGAAGGGACTCACTCAGTTATCCAAACTGCTGAGACGCCAGTGAATTCACACTAGGAAGAGACCATTCACGCTTGCTGTGGGTGTGGGAAAGGATTCAGTGATCCATCAAATCTACAGAGACACCAGCGAGTTCACATTCACTTGGGACTGTTCTCAGTGTGAGAAAGGATTCACTCAGTTGTCTGAACTGTGGAGCCACCAGCGACTTCACGTGAGGGAGTGAGACCATTCGCCCGCTCTGTGTGTGGAACAGGATTCCCTCACTCATCAGCCTACCGAGTGACTACAATGTCACTCACACCCAGGAGACAACCTTCAAATGCTCTGACTGCAGGAATGGCTTCAAAAGCTCTCAGGTCCACCAGCGCCTTCGCACTAAAGAGAGACCGTTCAGCTGCTCTCACTGCACAAAGAGATTTAAATCATCCTCCAGTGAGGGGGAGTGACCATTCACCTGCACCGTATGTGGGGAAAACATTCAGTCAGTCATCATACCTGTTGAAACACCAGCAAATTCACAAGTTATAGAACATAGAATATTATTACAGCGCAGAACAGGCCCTTCGGCCTTCGATGTTGTGCCGACCAATTAAGAAAAAGCAATGACCCTCTAACCTAAACCATTCCCTTTTCATCCATAAACTTATCTACTAACCTCTTAAACGCCACCAAACTTGGCACATCTACAACTGACGCATGCAAGGCATTCCATACCCTTACCACCCTCTGGGTAAAGAACCTACCTCTGACATCCGTCCTAAAACCACCACCCCTTAATTTAAAGCTGTGTCCCCTCATGCTAGCTTTCTCCATCCTAGGAAAAAGGCTATCACTGTCCACCCTATCTAACCCTCTAATCATCTTATATGTTTCAATAAGGTCTTCTCTTAGCCGCCTTATTGATGTATTTGTTTTTCCTACAGGTGCTTTGGTCCCTTGTTGTCTAACGAGGGGCATACACGCGATGGGTCGTGAGAGGACTGCTCTTGGACCTTTTTCGAGAGTATCCTACTGCTTCACATCGTTAGTGTACGCTTGACCTGGACCATCTGATGGGCAACACGACAGCTCAGTGACTATCGCTGTGCTATGCAGATACATGGATTTGGGCCTGTGTCTGTGGGAGTTTGCGCATTCTCCCCGTGCTTGCGTGGGTTTTCTCCGGGTGCTCCGGTTTCCTCCCACATCCCAAAGATGTGCTCTTAGGCTAATTGGCAAAACAAATTCTCCCTAAATTGTCTCAAATTTTGTTTTTAATCCATAGATCTATAAACGTGGACAGGAATCGCGTGTTGAAGTGGGAACATCGAGGTGACGGCGCGGGCTCGTTGGGCCGAAGGGCCTGTTCCCCATGCTGTTTTGTTCTTTCTAACGAAAACAACCTCAAATCCCTCAGCCTCTCTTCATAAGACCTGCTCTCCATACCAGGCAACATCCTGGTAAACCTCCTCTGTACCCTCTCCAATGCCTCCACATCTTTCTTATAATGCGGGGACCAGAACTATACACAATACTCCAAGTGCGGCCGCACTAGAGTTTTGTACAGTTGCAACATGACGTTGCGGCTCCGAAATTCAATCCCCCTACCAATAAAAGCTAAGACTCCGTATGCCTTCTTAACAACCTTATCGACTTGATTGCCAACTTTCAGGGATCTATGCACATATACACCAAGATCCCTCTGTTCATCAACACTATTAAGAGTTCTACCATTAGCCCTATACTCTACACATTTGTTATTCCTGCCAAAGTGTCATATATTATGGAGTCATATAGTATCAGGCACTGACAAAACTAAAATTTAGAAAATAGGATTCTATTTTCCAGCAGTTGGTCAATTCTTTTTCAAAGGTTGTGAGGTTCCCTGCCTCTACTACCCTCCCAAGCAGTGCATCATCCTCTGGTGAAAACATTTCTCCAAAACCTGCTGCTTCTCAAATGGTGCTATCTCATTATTGACTTGTCAACGAAGGGGAACAGCCATTGCCCTCATAGTCTTATACACTTCAATCATGTTTCCCATCAATCTATGACACGGTAGTGCAGTGGTGAGCACTGCTGGTTCACAACTCCAGGGATCTGGGTTCGATTCCTGGCTGTGTGGAGTTTGTCTGGGTACGTTTCCTCCGCATGCTCCGGTTTCCTCCCACAGTCCAAAAAATATGCAGGTTAGGTTGATTGGCCGTGCTAAAAAATTGCCCCCTGGTGTCCTGAGATGCGTGGATTAGTAGGTAAATATGTAGGGAGATGGGGATAGGGCCTGGGTGGGATTGTGGTCAGTGTAGATGGACTAAATTAATTATATACTAACAGAGAACCTCAAGAATGTTCAAAACAGATTCACATGTACACACCAGAACTGAGTGTGTTCAAGTTACAGGAAAGATGAAACAAGCTGGGGATGTTTTTCTCCCGGAAAGATAATGTTGAAGGCTGACCTGATAAAGACTTTAATAAGTGAGATAAGGTTGACATCATCAAGTTATTAATGTGATTACGGGATAGAAATCCGGGACTGACATTTGTAGTTGTCACAGAAAATCTCTCAAGCTATAAATTTCTGTCCCCCTGCTCCATATTGATTGTAACCCATCTCATCCTCCTGCATTTTCCCCAATCCTCCTGCCTCGAATCTAGGCATGTAGATCCACAGTTCCTTGAAAGTGGATAAGATGGTCAAGAACGTGTATGGCATGCTAGAGGCATGAAAATATAAGATTAGAGAGGCATCTGGGTTAGCACACACTTGGTGGGCCGAAGGGCCTGTTCCTGAGCTGCACTGTTCTTTATTCTGAAGGTGTTCACTCGAGATTTCAGTCTCACCTTCACCTATTGCCCTCCCCAATATCTCACCCAAGTATCGAAATCTTTCCACCTGAAGTTAAACTGTTTTGCTGAGGGAAAGTCCCAGTCTGATCCAGTGACATGGATCACATGGACTTTCTGTCAGGGTGAAGTCACTGTGCTTCCCCCGCCCACCAACACTCCCCTTCTTCTCACCTCCCCCATTCCCTAATCTTCCCCTCCCCCACCCCACCCCACTCCACTCCTCCCCCCACCCCTTCTCTCCCCCCATCCCACACCACTCCTCCTCTCCCCTCACCCTTCCCTCCCTCCACATCCCCCCCCCACCCACAACCCTCCCCTCCCCCACCCCCTTCCCACACCCCTCCCCCCACCCCTCACCCTCACCCCACACCCATTCCCTCCCCCACCCCTCCCCTCACCCCACTCCTCCTCTCCCCCCACCCCACTCCTCCCCTCACACCCACACACCCCTCCCCCCCCACTCCCCTCCCCCCACCCTTCCCCTCCCCTCCCCCCACCCTTCCCCTCCCCCCAGCCCTCCCCCCACCTCACCTCACCCCATCCCTCCCCCCCCCCACTCCTCCCCCCACCCCACCTCCTCCCCTCCCCCCACCCCTGCCCTCCCCCCACCCCACTCCTCCCCTCACACTCCCCTCCCCTCCCCCACCCCACTCCTCCCCTCTCCCCATCCTTCTCCAGCTCCCCCCACCCACTCCTCCCCACCCCACTCCTCCCCTCCCCCCACCCCTCCCTCCCCCCCCCCCCACCCCACTCCTCCCCTCTCCCCATCCCTTCTCCAGCTCCCCCCAGCCCCTCCTCCACCGCCAATTCTCTTCTCCCACCCTCCCTCCCTCCTACTGTCCACACCCCCCATCCCAACAGATCCCTCTCACCTTCCTTTCTACCTGACCTTTCTGAAAGGGTGCAGAGGAGGTTTACCAGGATGTTGCCTGGTATGGTGGGAAGGCCTTATGAGGAAAGGCTGAGGGACCTGAGGTTATTTTCATTAGAGAGAAGAAGGTTACGCGGTGACCTAATTGAGGCGTATGAGATGATCAAGGGATTGGATAGGGTGGATAGTGAGAGCCTTTTTCCTCGGATGGTGATGACCAATATGAGGGGACATAACTTTAAATTAAGAGGTGGTAGTTATAGGACGGATGTCAGAGGCAGGTTCTTTACACAGAGGGTGGTGAGGGCGTGGAATGCCCTGCCTGCAGCAGTTGTGGACTCGCCTACTTTGGGGGCATTCAAATGTTCGGTGGATAGGCATATGGATGATATTGGAATAGTTTAGGTTAGAGGGTCCACTGGCCGGCGCAACATCGAGGGCCGAAGGGCCTGTACTGCGCTGTAATGTTCTATGTTCCCCAATTCCTCCCCGCCCCGCCCCTTCCCTCTCCCCGCCCCGCCCCCTTCCCTCTCCCCCCCCGCCCCCTTCCCTCTCCCCGCCCCGCCCCGCCCCTTCCCTCCTCCCGCCCCTTCCCTCTCCCCCCCGCCCCCTTCCCTCTCCCTCCCCCTTCCCTCTCCCCTCCCCCGTACCCTCTCCCGCCCTCCTTTCCTCTCCCCGCCCCCTCCCTCTCCCGCCCCGCCCCCTTCCCCTCCCCCGCCTCTTCCCGCCCCTCCCCCCGCTCGATCCGCCCCGCCCCTTCCCTCTCCCCGCCCGCTTCCCCCCGCCCCCCCTCCTCGCCCCGCCCCGCCCTCCCTCTCCCCGCCCCTTCCTCTCGCCCCGCCCCCCCTTCCCTCTCCCCGCCCCTTCCCTCTCCCGCCCCGCCCCTTCCCTCTCCCCGCCCCCGCCCCCCTTCCCTCTCCCCGCCCTTCCCTCTCCCCCGCCCCGCCCCTTTCCCTCTCCCCGCCCCCCCCCCGCCCCCCCCCCCCTTCCCTCTCCCCGCCCCTTCCCTCTCCCCGCCCCGCCCCCTCCCTCTCCCCGCCCCTTCCCTCTCCCCGCCCCCTTCCCTCTTCCCGCCCCTCCCCCCGCTCGATCCGCCGTGTCGGTGGACAGCCCGGGAATGCGCATGTCTAAGGGAAAGGAGCAAGTACAATGGAGAAGGGCACTGCGCATGTGCGGGGTTACCCCCTTGGTCGTTAGGGTGAGGTGATGACCAATAGGACGAGTCGGAGGACCGGAAGGACTCTGGTCCTCCAGCCAATCAGAGCGCGGGCTTTGTGTGAATGAAGATTGAGCTTCAGACAGAGTGAAATTTCCTCCTGTCTCCCACATCTGTGAGTAAAACACTTTCTTTACTCCCCCTTTCCATTTCTTTTCCCATTCTGGGGGAATTGCAGCAACTGAAGGGAAAGGAAGTGAATCCAGGGAGGGAGCAGACTCTGGAAAGGTTGGCCCAGGTCTCTCTCTCTCTCTTAAAGACATTGACATCCTTTACTGTTCATCTGTTCTTTTTCCTCATATTCATAATTAAGAGGCAGGTTTCCCCAGGATAAAAGCAAATTACTGTGGATGCTGGACTGTGAAACCAAAAGAGAAAATGCTGGAAAATTTCAGCAGGTCTGGCAGCATCTGTAAGGCGAGAAAGGACCTGACATTTCGAGTAAAGGAACGTGCTAAGATTTTCCAGCTTTTTCTCTTTTGATTTCCCCAAAACATGGCCAAGATTCAAGGGGACAATATGTCTAGTATTGTTAAATGGTACAGATTAAATATATTATTTATGGTTCTGGGCAGCACGGTGGCACAGAGATTAGCACTGCTGCCTCACAGCATCATTGACCCAGTTCAATTCCAGTTTCAGCTCACAGTCTGTGTGGAGTTTGCACGTTCTCCCTCTGTCTGCTTGGATTTCTTCCAAATGCTCCGGTTTCCTCCCAGAGTCCAAAGATGTGCGGATTGGTTAATTGGCCACCGTAAATTGACCCTAGTGTCAGGGGGAATAGCAGGGTAAATATGTGGAGCTGCAGAGATGGAGCCTAAGATGGAATTGTGCTCAGTGCAGACCCGATGGGCCAAATGGCCTCCTTCCGCACTGTAGGGATTCTATATATGGTTCTGTAATCATATATTTTGGGTCAAATTCATTACAACGCAGAATGAATCCATTCAGTAACTTGGGTTCATGCCAACTCTCTGCAGAATAATCTATCAGTCCTATTGACCCCTTGATGTCCTCATTCCCCTGCAAGTTTTACCCACCCAATTTAATTTCAAATCATTAATTGTCTCCACATCTGCCACCCTTGTAATTCAATGTCTGAACCACGTGCTGCCTAATTACACCATTTCTCAGATTCCCCTTGTATTTCTAATCAATAGATACTTAAAAATTTCACGTCTTCAACAAGAAATTGTGCCTGGATCCCTTATGAATCAGCACCTTCAGGAGAATTGGGAGAGTGAATATTAGATACAGCAGAGTGAGAATGGAGATTTACAGCTTTGGGGGAATGAGAGAGGAAAGAGTGTCTAATTAGAACCATTGAATTGTCTGTTCTGAATGTCTATTCTGTACTGACTGTGGTGAATTCTTTTCAGGAATATTAGAGCACAAATATCACCTTGAGATCTGACAGTGTCGCTCAATCCGTCAAGACGAGAATATAGTCAGCATTTGACCCAACAAGACAGAATATTTGTCTGTTCTGTCTGTCTGAATGATTTGTGTGTCTGGAAAAGAATGCACGCACCTAGTGCACTAACCGAGGAAAGAGCTTTAACCAGTTCCACTGGAGCTTTAACCAGTTCCAAATACATGGCAGCATTCACAGAGAGTGTCCCTGTGTTCTGTGTGAGATTGAACTGATTGTTTAATCTGGAGAGTCCCAGCCTCAGCATGGAGAAACCCTGGAAATGTGGAGACTGTGGGAAGGGATTCAGATCCCCCTCCGTGCTGGAAGCCCACCGACGCAGCCACACCGGGGAGAGACCCTTCACCTGCTCCGACTGTGGGAAGGGATTCACTCAGTCATCCCACCTGCAGACGCACCAGCAAGTTCACACTGGGCAGAGACCGTTCGCCTGCCCCGAGTGCGGGAAGGGCTTCAAATCCTCGTCGAAGCTGAAGCTTCATCGGCGCAGTCACACCGGGGAGAGGCCGTTCACCTGTCCCGAGTGCGGGAAGGGGTTCACTCATTCGTGCAACCTGTTGACGCACCGGCGAATCCACTCCGGGGAGAAGCTGTTCGCCTGCGCGGAGTGCGGGAAGGCCTTCAGTAATTCCTCAGGCTTGCTGAAGCATCAGCCGGTCCACACCGGGGAGAGGCCGTTCAGCTGCCTCCAGTGTGGGAAGGGCTTCACACGATCAGCTCACCTGCAGACGCACCAGCGGGTTCACACCGGGGAGAGGCCCTTCGCCTGCCCGCAGTGCGGCAAACGGTTCCGCAACTCCTCCAACTTGTTGACGCACCGCCGCACCCACAGCGGGGAGAGGCCGTTCGTCTGCTCCGACTGCGGGAAGGGATTCGGTGATGGACCCGCCCTGCGGACGCACCAGCGGGTCCACACCGGGGAGAGGCCCTTCGCTTGCGGCGTGTGCGGGCAGCGGTTCACCCAGTCCTCCAGCCTGCTGGTGCACCAGGTCACGCACACCAGCGAGCGGCCCTTCAAGTGCTCCGACTGCGGGAGCGGCTTCAAAAGCGCCGCGGTGCTGCGGGTCCACCAGCGGGTTCACACCTCGGAGAAGCCGTTCCATTGCCCGCACTGCGCCAAGCGGTTCAAAACAGCGTCCGACGTGCTGCGGCATCGGCGGGTGCACACCGGGGAGCGGCCCTTCAGCTGCACCGAGTGCGGGAGGAGTTTTGCCGACGCCTCCAACCTGCGGAATCACCGGCGGGTCCACACTGGCGAGAGGCCGTTCACCTGCACCGAGTGCGGCAAGGGATTCAGCAATTCCTCAAACTTGCTGACACACCAGCGGGTTCACACCGGGGAGAGGCCCTTTGCCTGCGCCAAATGTGGGAAGGGATTCACTCACTCGTCCCATTTGCTGAGACACCAGCGGGTGCACAAGTGATTCCGGGGGAGGGGGCCGGAGCGGGATGAGGTTCTTCTGTTCGCTGGAGAGATTGCTGAAACAGCTCTCTTCATGCTCAACGGGATGGTGAACGGAAGTATTCGGCCCATCCAGATCACACTTTGTGGAGTAAAACCCTGTTCAATCCATTATGTCCATCCAGATCAGCAAGCTACCCAGTTAAACCACAGCCCTACAATTTTTCCCTCGTTTCCAGAATCTGTCCCGTGTCCGTTTGAAAGATACAGTTACAACTGCTGATGGGTCATAGAACACCACAGCACAAACAGGCCCTTCGGCCCACAAGGTGCGCCGACCATATCCATACCCACCAGGCCTATCTGTAACTCCCAATCCCATTAAATCCCATGTACTCATCCAGAAGTCTCTTAAAAGATCCCAGCAAGTTCGCCTCCATCACCACCGACGGCAGCCGATTCCACTCACTCACCACCCTCTGAGTGAAAAACTTACCTCTAACATCTCCTCTGTACTTACCCTCCAGCACCTTAAATCTGTGTACTCTCGTAGCGACCATTTCAGCCCTGGGAAATAGCCTCCGAAAATCCACCCTATCTATTCCTCTCAACATTTTATAAACCTCTATCAGGTCGCCTTTCAACCTTCATCTCTCCAGGGAGAAGACTCCCAACTCTCTCAACCTATCTTCATAAGGCCTGCCTCCCAATCCAGGCATCATCCTTGTAAATCTCCTCTGCACTCTCTCAATAGCTTCCACATCCTTCCTATAGTGAGGCGACCAGAACTGCACACAATACTCCAAGTGGGGTCTGACAAGGGTCTTATAAAGTTGCAGCATTACCTCCCGACTCCTAAACTCAATTCCTCGATTAATGAAGGCCAGTACACCATATGCCTTCTTGACTACATCCTGCACTTCCGGGGCAGATTTAAGAGTCCTATGGACCCGGACCCCAAGATCCTTCTGTTCCTCAACACAGCGAAGACTCCTACCCTTGATATTATACTCCTTCATCCCATTGGTCCTGCCAAAATGGACCGCTTACACATTTATCCGCGTTGAAGTCCATCTGCCACTTCTCCACCCAGTCTTGCATCCTATCTATGTCACTTCTGACATCCCTCCAGACCATCCACAACACCACCGACCTTCGTATCATTGGCAAATTTACCAACCCATCCCTCCATTCCTCATCCAGGTCATTTATGAAAATGCCAAACAGCAGGGGTCCCAGAACAGATCCCTGGGGCACTCCACTGGTGACTGACTTCTACACAGAAAAAGTGCTTCTGGCAATGTTTTTAGGCACTGGGTTCTGAATCACACCCGCATTTTCAAACAAATCATTCAGGACAGAGTGTATTTGGATTTTAACAAGCGTTTCGAAATGGTGTTGAGTACATGGGGATTACAGGAAGTTAAGATTGGATCTTTATTAATAGTTTTGATGAAGACACCAGGTGTAATATATCCAAATTTCTATAGCACCTTTCATCACCACAGGAGCTCCTAAAATGTTTTAAGGAAAAGTGGTGTGATTTAGGAAACTATAGATAGGTCAATTTTAGTTTTAAAAGTCAATCACTTTCATAAAGTATTCACCATTGTAAGGAAGAAGGTCAAGGAAGTCGTTTTAAACTCCAGTTTGAGTGGATCTGTAGTTTAAAAACTAACATTACGAATCTAACTGTTTCTGGAAACTGCAGAAATTGCTAAACTAATGAATGATTTTCTAATTTTAATAAAACACATGACATCGTATTCTACCAAAGCCTGGACCAGGAATAAAGCTCATCGCTGGATCTATCAAAGATGTGTGAGAAAGAAAGCTATTGTCTTCCACAGATTGTCTTTTTGAACCAGTGTATATTGTATTAATCAAAGATATTAATTAAAGATTACTGTGTTAATTAGTCACCATCAATAACAGATGATTGAGCTTCATAGAGTTAATGAATCAATAATGAATGAGTAATTCTCTTGTATTAACCATATATATTAATTAAAGATTACTATGTTAATTAGCTACCAGTGAGTGAATAAGTAGTTGGTCTTTGATGAGTTAATGAATCAGTTGTTATAATAAAAGACTGAGTTCTATTTGTTGTTAAAGAAAATGTAAAAGCTTCATTGTCGTGTGTGTAAAGAATGTGCAATAAAGATAAATGTACTGGCAAGAGAGAGCTTCAGGCTCTGATTAGCCTCACCATTTGAAAATGATAGAATCAGATAAAGGTGGTTGAAATGCATTGTGAAAGTTAATCGTTAATATACAACAATAAGGACATTTAAGTGGGGAGCAGTGAGTTAGAGATGGAAATAACAGGAAGGGAATAGAATCAGAATGAACGACAGGGAATTCCAGAACTGCACGGGTCACAATAACTGTTAACGTCACGGTGCTTACTGATGCCATGAATGATGGATTTCTATAAGGAGATAGACGGTGGCACAGTGGTTAGCATCGCTGCCTCACAGCGCCAGGGACCCGGGTTCAATTCCAGCCTCGGCTCACTGTGTGAAGTTTGCACATTCTCCCCATATCTGTGTGGGTTTCCTCGGTGCTCCAGTTTCCTCCCACTATCCGAAGGTGTTGGATTAGGTTGATAAGCCATAAATTGATCCTAGTGTCAGGGGTATTAGCTGGGTAAATATGTGGGGATACGGGAATAGTGCCTAGATAGGATTATGCTCAGTACAGATTCGATGGGCCAAATGGCCTCTTCCTACATTGTAAGGAATCTAAGATATAATAATAACATTCTGTAACCACGGCGATAAGAATAGTTAAAGATTCCATTCCATCAAAGGAAGAGACTCGTCATTAGGTCAAATGTCGTGAGGGAACTCTTCTTAGAATTCAGCAAAAGAGGACCAAGAACTGATAAAGAGAAAATTGACTATGAGAACAAAGGGGCGAGAAACATAAAAAGCAACTGGAAAAGCTCCTATAGATATGTGAAAAGGATAAGATTAATAAAGACAAATGTGGGTCCCAAAAACCTTCAAGAAGCAAGGAACTGGTGAACATGAGGGATTGGAAGAGATTAGTATTTGTGAAAAAAGATAGCATTGGAGAAATTAACTGGGTTGAAACACAGAAACTAGAAGAAGGAGTAGATCATTGAATCATAGAACCCTGTAGTGCAGAAAAAGGCCCTTCGGCCCGTTGAGTCTGCACCAAACACAATCCCACCCAGGCCCTACCCCCATATCCTTACACATTATACCCACTAATCCCTCGAACCTACGCATCCCTGGACACTAAGGGGCAATTTCTTAGCATAGCCAATCTACCTAACCCGCACATCTTTGGACTGTGGGAGGAAATTTGAGTACGTGGTAGGGGTATGGAATGCACTGCCAAGTAAAGTGGTGGAGGCAGGCACTCTGGAGTTGTTTAAGAAATACTTAGATGGGCACGTGAACAGAATAGGAATGGAGGGGTATAGAAAACTGATTTAAGATAGGGATCATGAGCCTTGGGAGTCCCTGGGAAGTGTGTAAATAGATGATGATATTGATGTACTTGTTTTTATCCTACAGATGCTTTGGTCCACCTTGTTGTCTAACGGGCATACACGCGATGGGTCATGAGAGGGCTGCTCTTGGATTTTTTTTCGAGAGTATCCTAGTGCTTCACATCGTTGAACACTTGACCTGGACCATTTGATGGGCAACACGACAGCTCAGTGACTATCACTGTGCTGTGCAGATACATGGATTTGGGCCTGTGTCTGTGGGAGTTTGCGCATTCTCCCTGTGCTTGCGTGGGTTTTCTCCGGGTGCTCCTGGACAATGGAGACCTCTCTGGATTCACTTCCTTTCTCTTCAGTTGCTGCAAGTCCCCAGTTTTCCCCCAGAATGGGGAAAGAAATGGAAAGGGGGACACACTGATTTCCCCCCAGAATGGGGAAAGAAATGGAAAGGGGGACACACTGATTTCCCCCCAGAATGGGAAAAGAAATGGAAAGGGGGACACACTGATTTCCCCCCAGAATGGGAAAAGAAATGGAAAGGGGGACACACTGATTTCCCCCAGAATGGGAAAAGAAATGGAAAGGGGGACACACTGATTTCCCCCCAGAATGGGAAAAGAAATGGAAAGGGGGACACACTGATTTCCCCCAGAATGGGAAAAGAAATGGAAAGGGGGACACACTGATTTCCCCCCAGATGTTGCTCAGAGGAGGAAGGTTTAACCTGAAGCTCATTGAACAACTTCCGCGTTGTGACCTCACAATGGAGCCCTGCCTGAATCGGCCAATCGGAATCACTCTGCTCCGCGGTGACGTCTCCGGGTTCCAGTGCGCAGGCCCGGCCCGTGAGCCCCCCTCCGCCGTCCTGGAGCCAAGGTTTCCAGGGCAACCGGCTGGCGGCTCCGCCCACAGAGAGAAGCCCCGCCCCCGGCCCGGACTGCGCATGTCCAAGGGGGGGGCTGCGCATGTGCGAGAGAGTGCCCATCTCCTGACCTTCATGCTGAGGTGTTGACCAATAGGAAGAGTCGGAGGACCGGAAGGACTCTGGTCCTCCAGCCAATCAGAGCGCGGGCGTTTGTGTGAATGAAGATTGAGCTTCAGACAGAGTGAAACTTCCTCCTGTCTCCCACATCTGTGAGTAAAACACTTTCTTTACTCCCCCTTTCCATTTCTTTTCCCATTCTGGGGGAATTGCAGCAACTGAAGGGAAAGGAAGTGAATCCAGGGAGGGAGCAGACTCTGGAAAGGTTGGCCCAGGTCTCTCTCTCTCTCTCTTAAAGACATTGACATCCTTTACTCCCTCAGCCTGACACATTTATCTGTCTGGATAAAAGGATTCACCTTTGGGCAGCGAGAATTCTGTAAGAGACAGACTGCACCAGGACAGATATATAAGAGATTGTAATGTTCAAAGCCTTCAGTTGGCAAGAGAGCACTGGAACTATGAAGGGGTTGAGGTGTATGAAATTATACGTCTTCATCAGCTGAAACCATCCTATCCATTAAACAAAATTTTCCTTTAGTAATAGAGACAGATATCTGTCTGGCAGCCTGCATGGAGATTTTCAGCTCTCTGTGTCCAGGACAGGATGTAGCAATGCTGGCATTGGACTGGGGTAAACACAGCAAAAAGTCTCACAACACCAGGTTAAAGTCCAACAGGTTTATTTGGCAGCAAAAGCCACCAGCTTTCAGAGCGCTTGCTACTCCTTTATCAGGTGAATGGGAGTTCCAGGATATGAATCAGTTAACATGGATAAAAGCTTCTGTGCCGTTTGGTCATTTACACCCTTTATTCTCTTTGTGGACAGCCATTAGCAGTCTTTTCCTTGGCTCTGCTCATCTTTCATTCTTTGACCCTGCAGTATAAATGTCTCCCAGTTTCTTTTAGCTTTGACAAAGGGTCATCTGGACTCAAAATATCTGCACTTTTCTCTTCTTACAAATGTTGCCAGACCTGCATTTTCTCTTTTGGTTTCTCAATCAGCCTCAATGAGCAGCTTTGGGAGTGTAAATATTAGACACTGTAAGAAGTTTCACAGAATTATTTAGCATCACGAGCTTTCCTTCATCAAGTAAATGGCTTATTAGAGGGAGAATGGAGTGAATGGGGGTGTGCGATGGAGATTTATATCTTGTTGTGGAATGAGAGAGGAAGTAATGTTTCACAGAAACTAGATTTATTTGTCCTGAATTCTTTTCCAGTTCTGATACTGATTGCTTTTGTAAATTCCTTTTAACAGGATATTGGAAGACGGAGAAAAAAATCTGAAACCAGGTCCAGTTGTGACAGAGTCACTCGATTCATCAGAATGTGATCGATCTTTAAAACGAGAAGCAGAAATGGTTCTCTGTTCTGTCTGCTTCTGAAAGTTTTAAGCATCAGGTGTGACTGGAGAAGTGACATATACACACCCGAGTGAGAGTGTTCCAGTGCACTGACTGTGAAAAGAGCTCGAACCAGTTGCACAACCTGAAAATCACTGTCATTTTGCAGCAGGGAGAGAGACTGTCGCTGTGTTCTGTGTGAGATTGAACTGATTGTTTAACCTCGAGAGTCACACCCACACCATGGGGAAACCATGGAAATGTGGGGACTGTGGGAAGGGATTCAGGTTCCCCTCAGAACTGGAAACTCATCGGCGCAAGCACACCGGGGAGAGGCCCTTCACCTGCTCGGTGTGCGGGAAGGGATTCACTCAGTTGCCCCATTTGCAGACACACCAGCGGGTTCACACCGGGGAGACGCCGTTCACCTGCTCTGAGTGCGGGATGGGGTTCACTCAGCTATCCACCCTGCTGACACACCAGGGAATTCACACCGGGGAGAGGCCGTTCGCCTGCCCTGAGTGTGGGAAGGGATTCACGCACGTAACCAACATGCGGGTGCACCAGCGCATTCACACCGGGGAGAGGCCGTTCACCTGCTCCGAGTGCGGGAAGGGATTCGCTCAGTTGTCCAGCCTGCAGAGCCACAGCGTCACTCACACCGACGAGAGACCCTTCAAATGCCCTGACTGTGGCAGTGTCTTCAAAAGGTCGCAGGAACTGATGGTCCACCAGCGCATTCACACGGGGGAGAGACCGTTCAACTGCCCTCACTGCGCAAAGCGGTTTCGAATGTTACACACGCTGCGGGAACACCAGCGCGTTCACACCGGGGAGATGCCGTTCAGCTGCTCTCGCTGTGCAAAGAGGTTTAGAACATCATCCCACCTGCAGACGCACCAGCGAGTCCACACCGGGGAGCGGCCCTTCACCTGCACCGAATGTGGCAAGGGATTTCGAGATTCATCGACTCTGGTGAGACATCGGCGCGTTCATACCGGCGAGAGACCCTTCGCCTGCTCTTACTGCGGGAAGCGATTCATTCAGTCATCCCATCTGCTGAAACACCAGCGAGTTCACAAGTGATTCCCAGAGGTTGGATTCTGCTGCTATTTCTGCTGTTCATCACGTCCGGGACTGTTCATTCTGACAGTGGGTGAAGCGGGAGGGTTTCTTTCTGCTGGACTGGCCGGTCTCACAACTTTGTTTCCAGTGAGCTGGTGCTCTTTGAGCCGGGGGGAGCACATTTCTGATCCGCAAAAGCTGATTTAGGAGATTTAAAATAGGGATCGTGAGCCTTGGGAGTCCCTGGGAAGTGTGTAAATAGATGATGATATTGATGTACTTGTTTTTATCCAGAGGTGCTTTGGTCCACCTTGTTGTCTAACGAGGGGCAAACATACGATGGGTCGTGAGAGGGCTGCTCTTGGATTTTTATAGATCTATGGGTTAAAAACCAAATTTGAGACAATTTAGGGAGAATTTGTTTTGCCAATTAACCTAAGAGCACATCTTTGGGATGTGGGAGGAAAGCGGAGCATCCGGAGAAAACCCACGCAAGCATGGGGAGAATGCACAAACTCCCACAGACACAGGCTCGAATCTATGTATCTGCACAGCACAGCAATAGTCACTGAGCTGTCGTGTTGCCCATCAAATAGTCCAGGTCAAGCGTACACTAACGACGTGAAGCACTAGGATACTCTCGAAAAAAATCCAAGAGCAGCCCTCTCACGACCTATCGTACAGAAGGGTCCCGCTCAGATTGATTTTTTTTATTTCAAAAGAACTGGTTTAAATTGTTAGAAAATGCTAAATCATAAGAAGCTACTTATGGGGACTTCTATAAAACAGGCAGACAAATGACAAATTTATATTTGAAGATGTCAAAGATTACTGACTGAAGGACATGTTATCAGTAGATTGACAGATCAATAAATGAATGAAATTAAGAGCTGACCAAATTAATCTAATTTAAAAAGTGTACAAGTATACTATTTTTTTGGCATGAAACCTAAGATCTTTGTGAAAAGCCTGCTCATGCTTGATGTGGAACCACTGATCTCTCATTTTGGCCAAATGAGATTTGCTTTGTCTTAATTGTACGTTTGTCTGAATATTGTTAATTTGTCATGTTTTTGATTCTAACGGGTTAATGCTTTAATAAAACTAGTTTATTTGAAGAATTTCATTGAACTGTAATAAATCTTTTGAAATGAAATGTTTAATGAAAAGATTTAGTCTTAATTAGGTCACCTAAAAGAATTTCCCACAATGCCTGTACAGCTGAAGCATAACATCTTTTATGTTCAATTTCTATCATCATAAAAGATAGATTCCATTTGCCAGACCTTTGATTTATTTGAACGAAACTACTCCCAAAGTTTCTGATGTCGATCATCCGGTTTGAACGGCCTCTCTTTGGTGTGGTAATCGTGTCCCTCCTTCTGCTTCTCTTGTCTCCTGCTCCCTTTCGTTCTGTGATCTGGATGAAGCCGATCCAGATGAGATTTCAGCCTTCGACCTAAAAATCCCACCGGAGAGAGAGTCTGGTTGTGGATTGTGGCGTGATGCGTTACTGGAACAAAAATCTTGGGAGTTTTTATTCTGAAAGTATCACCTGCCATTCTCCTCAATCCCTCCTTCAGAGTTTGAACAGCTCTTTCTGTTGGACCGTTTGTAACCAGATGAAATGGTGCAGTACACACATGGTGTATACCATTCTTTTACACGAATTCCTGAAACATCTCACTTGTAAACAGAGTGTCGTTATCTGAATCTGGTAGCCCAGGGGCTTGTGAAAATTGGACAGAGTTTCTCTATTGTCACAGGAGCTGGAATATTACACGCTGTGTGCTACCAACCACTTTGAATACACATCTACAAAAATCAAACACATGATTCATGAAAGGTCTCCCCAAAGTCCACATGTCCTATCAGGCCACTCCCAAGGACGAAGTGGTAATGGACCCAGTGTGTTGGGGGGAATGAACTCAGAAGAATCATTAGCTTAGAGGTTTTAAAAAAAAAGTGTGGCATGGACAATTTAGGTCGACGGGCCTGTTTCAACATTCAAGCTTGATTTGATCGACAAACTATTTATTGAGTTACACCAGCAGGGAGAAGCCACAGGGATTGACCGTGTGTAACTCCAATTTGTTACGCTGTTTTTCAGAGACTAAGTATTGCCGGAGCTTTAGTTAATAAAAGATTTGCAAAGACAGTATCCTGGTGAATTACTTTTTTATTGACTAAAGTACACTGGGAGGAGAGTGCTCGAGTGCTGGGCAATCCAACATTCCTCTGAAGTTACATTACATTTGTCAATATAATTCTACAATTTCCAAGTTCACTTTTCCACCCCTCTGATTCATTCCCGCCAGATACGAATTAATCATCAAAAGTACAACTCAATCATTAATAAATGTCACGTACCTGAGTCAAACACATCCTACACTCCCTCAGCATGAGAATTCATTGATCCATACATCTCGGAAGCTCCTACTCTCTATCACCTAGCAATTTGTGATAGAATTCGAAGCTACCTTTCCCCACCGTCTCTCAATTACGTAAATGGTAGAATTCAAAAGTCGCAGCTCTGTGACGAACTTTCTGATTTGAATTACTCCATTCCTGCTAGCTTTGCAATTTCCTGACTTATACTGCTAAGTGGCTGCGTTATTCTTAACGAATGTGGTTCTTCTTACTTAGTTTTCATCCCATTACACCTTGGGCCAGCCTGCATTTGGCCAAGGCGTACAGACCCGTTTTCAAAAATACATGCTTAAATCTAAAATTCAATGGTTAAATCTGAAATATATGTTTAAACCATCTGACAGTGGTTATATGTGTTTCTATGCAAATGGCACCTCTGTAAGGTATGTACCTAAGCACATTGTGATTCTTATTCTAAATTAATCCACTCAATTTTAATCGTAGTATTATTTACTTTATTAGTATTTTAAATCCCAGAGTATTTTGAAATTCTTTAACCATCCAACAAAGAAAATCATCAATTCTTATACAGTTCCTCAGCCCATCCCGGCTGGACACAATCCAATCAGAATGGTTATAGATTACAGACATTATATATCGGTCCAATGAAATTAGTATCTGGGCATCCTGGGGCTTTGTGATCATCTCATGAACAGATAGGTGCCCCCATCATGATGTTTTCCAGACCCCGATATCTATCATCTTTGGGTTTTCTTTATACACAGACTCCCTTCGTTTGAAAAGGGGCAGATTAAAAATTCTCAAATGGATATCAGCATCCTTCCTTTGCTTTAATCTAATGACCACACAGTCTGGGAATCATTTCTATTTAATAATCTCTCCTTTTAAACTCTTCTGTATCCAATTCCAGAATTCTCCTTTTCATTATGTTAATTGTGTCAGGAATAAATCTTTGGACCTGACAGGAAGTTTAACCCAAGATCAATCCAACACAGGATTGGTCAGAATCATTTCACATTTTAATAACCATTACAAATTAAAACTCTCATGTGTGAATTGTATCCGGATTAAAATTCCCGCACGTTTAGTAAAATATCCTGGAATCATGTCTCTGGCCAGTGAATATGGCTCCAGCTTTGTAATTTTTGGAAAAAAAAGCTTTGTTAATTACACTTCTTAAAAAATCTGTTTGATTTAAATCACAGACAGAAAACTTCAATGCCTGAAGTATTCAACTCACAAATATCATCCGTACACAAGCAGAGAAACTTAGCATGTGCTTTACAACAATAACTGAATTGAATTGCTTAAGTGTCTTGTTTTTAAACTTCCAGAAATGTCTTTATTAAAAATTCAAGATAAGATTAATTCCCCAAAAAGATAAACTTTAACAGATGTAGCCCAAAGCAATGATAAAACACATCTACAAATATCCACATAAAACAAATGAAACACACAGGTTCTCATTGCTTGTAAATATCAAACAAATTATTTCTAACAGCTATAGCGTCTTAAAGTAATTACAAGCTCACAACCCTTGATTAAAATAAGATACAAGATCCTGCATTTATAGCTTAACCTTTTTTCAGGCAACTTCCAAGGCCTAACTTTATTGGCAACATCTAGTCTTTATTGATTTAAAATCCTAAACACGTTACCACCTGCAAAATCTTTGTTCTTTATCTGGGATTGAGGTGACAGCACGGTAAAATTCTCACAGTTATTCCAAATTCCTTCAGGCCTCGCTTAAAATTTCCACATTTCGTTGGTTCCCCCAAATCCTCAATTATAACTTAAAATAGACATGAGTTTCTGGGTGATTTAAAAACAAATCAACTGTCTGCTGAAAGGGTTAACTTTTCCACATAACCTAAAGGGTGGGGCGTAAGCAGGAAAAACATAATTTTAAAAAAATTCTCTAACAACTTGATTTTAAACTTCATCTATCAATTTTTTTGTTATTTTCAAAGAACAACGAACAAAACAGCACGGGAAACAGGCCCTTCAGCCCAACGAGCCCGCGCCGCCACCCCAATATTCCCACCTCTATCCGTGATCTGTGTCTATGTTTTTAGATCTATGGATTAAAAGCAAAATTTGAGACAATTTAGGGAGAACTTGTTTTGCCAATTAGCCTAAGAGCACATCTTTGGGATGTGGGAGGAAACCGGAGCTCCCGGAGAAAACCCACGCAAGCACGGGGAGAATGCGCAAACTCCCACAGACACAGGCCCAAATCCATGTATCTGCACAGCACAGCGATAGTCACTGAGCTGTCGTGTTGCCCATCAAATGGTCCAGGTCAAGCGTACACTAACGACGTGAAGCACTAGGATACTCTCGAAAAAGATCCAAGAGCAGCCCTCTCACGACCCATCGCGTGTATGCCCCTCGTTAGACAACAAGGTGGACCAAAGCACCTGTAGGATAAAAACAAGTACATCAATATCATCATCTATTTACACACTTCCCAGGGACTCCCAAGGCTCATGATCCCTATTTTAAATCAGTTTTCTATACCCCTCCATTCCCATTCTGTTCATGTGCCCATCTAAGTATTTCTTAAATAACTCCAGAGTACCTGCCTCCACCACTTTACTTGGCAGCGCATTCCATACCCCCACCACCCTCTGTGTGAAAAAACTCCCTCTAGCATCCAAATTATACCTTACCCCCCTCACCCTAAGCTCGTGACCCCTCGTGCTATTCGAGACCATCCTAGGAAAAAGCTTAACCCTGTTTACTCTATCTAACCTAATTATTTCAATTTGATTAGTGTTTGTTAGGGTTGGATATCTTCTGTTCTGCATAACCCGGTTCACTCATTTTGTTAATTCTACACGGGCTCGGTGAATCAGAACCCAGACTTTATCACCCTTATCCTTTTTCTCCTTTTGTCACCGGTCCCTCTGTTTTGCGGGAGGGTCGTGGGGATTTCAATCAGACCTGATCACTTTATCATAAAAGCAAAATACTGCGGATGCTGGAATCTGAAACAAAAACAGAAAATGCTGGAAAATCTCAGCAGGTCTGACAGCATCTGTGGACAGAGAATAGAATCAACGTTTTGACACTGAAACAGTCTTCACTCATCGTTGAGATGTTTCCTGTGTTTTGTTTCCAAGAGGCTCGTGAATTTTGAAACCAGGTATTTGCAACAAGCATCAGCCCACGGCGGCGAATGGGTTAGCACCGCTGCTTCGCAGCTCCGGGGTTCGATTCCCGGCTCGGGTCACTGTCCGCGTGGAGTTTGCACATTCTCCTCGTGTCTGTGTGGGTTTCCTCCGGGTGCTCCTGTTTCCTCCCACAGTCCAAAGACGTGTGGGTTAGGTTGACTGGCTGTGCTCAGAAAGTGCTCCTTAGTGTCCAGGTTGAAGGGATTGGTGGGTATAATATGTAAAGATATGGGGGTAGGGCCTGGGTGGGATTGTGGTCGGTGCAGACTTGATGGGCTGTAGGGCCTCTTTCTGCACTGTAGAGTTTCTATGATTCTATGAAAGGCAAACTCAGGAAACAGGCCACTACATTAGAAAGAAAACCCTCCAACCCTCCCCCACTGACCAATTGTGAGAATGATCAAAATAAAATAGAGTTTTTTAATTAGTCACAAGCCAAGCTTACATCAACACTGCAATGAAACTGTGAAATTTCCCTAATCCGGAGCCTATTCAAGTCAATGTGCTTAAGCAGCAAACTCAGAGGAATCCCATGCAGACAGTGACCCGAGCTGGGAATCGAACCCAGGCTCCTGGCTCTGTGAGGCAGCAGTGCTAACCACTGTGCCAGCGTGGAACTAAGAGTAAAAACAACGACAGCAGAATCCAACCTCTAATCACTTGTGAGCTTGTCGGTGTCTCAGTAGATGGGATGACTGAGTGAATCCCTTCCCGCACTGGGAGCAGGTGAACGGCCTCTCGCCGGTGTGAACCCGCTGGTGTGTCCGCAGGGTGGACGCATCAGTGAATCCCTTCCTGCACTGGGAGCAGGTGAAAGGTCTCTCCCCAGTGTGAGTCCGCTGGTGCGACTGCAGGTTGGATAACTGAGTGAATTCTTTCCCACACTGAGAGCAGGTGAACGGCCTCTCCCCGGTGTGAACTTGCTGGTGTCTCTGCAGGCTGGATAACTGAGTGAATGCTTTCCCACACTCAGAGCAGATGAACGGCCTCTCCCCGGTGTGAATGCGCTGGTGTGTCTGCAGGGCAGATGAATCACTGAATCCCTTCCCGCACTGAGAGCAAGTGTACGGTCTCTCCCCAGTGTGGATTCGCTGGTGTGTCTGCAGGGTGGATAACTGAGTGAATCCCTTCCCGCATTGAGAGCAGGTGAACGGCCTCTCCCCAGTGTGAACTCTCTCGTGCGTCTGCAGGTTGGAAGCATGACTGAATCCCTTCCCACACTGAGAGCAAGTGAACGGTCTCTCCCCAGTGTGAAGTCGCTGGTGTCTCTGCAGAGTGGATGAATCACTGAATCCCTTCCGACACACAGGGCAGATGAATGGCCTCTCCCCAGTATGACTGCGCCGATGAACTTCCAGCAAACATGGGAATCTGTAGCCCTTCCCACAATCAACACATTTCCACGGATTATTCATGTTTTGGTATCTCCCCGGGTCAGAAAATCATTTGAACCCACAAACAACAGTCTCTCGCTGCTGTGAATAGTGTGATTTTTTTTCAGGCTGTGTAACTCATTAAAGCTCTTTCTACAGTCAGATCACTGGAATACACTCACTCTGATGTGTGTATGTTAGTGCTTTTCCAGTCACACTGATGCTTTGACGCAGACAGAACGGCAAACATTTCCCCTTCTAGATTCAAAAACCGATGATATTCAGGTCCCAAGGAATATAACTCTGACAGACTTAGATGTAATATTTCAGATTTCTATTATTCTTCCTCTTCTGATATCCTGTGAGAACAATTTACAACAATTCAGAACAGATTATTTTGGTTTCTGTGGAATATTCTTTCCTCTCACATTCCCCAAAATGTATAGTATACATTTTCTACGCTATAGTATAGCGTAGAAGGGGACCATTTCTCCAATCATGATTGCACCAACAACAATCCCACCTACATCCAGTCCCTGCAACCCCCAGGTATTTACTCTGCTAATCTCCCTGACACTATGGGGGAATTTAGCAATGGTCAATCATCTTAACCCGCACATCTTTGGAGGGTGGAGGAATCCACAGCACCTGGAGAAAACCCATGCAGACATGGGGAGAATGTGTAAACTCCGTACCGTCACCCCAGGTCAGAATTGAATCTGGGTCCTTGAGGCAGCGTTGATAACCATCAAACCACCCCATCCCACACACTCTCCCTCCATTCTCACTCTGCTGTATCTAATATTCACCCTCCCCAATTCTCCTGAAGCTGCTGATTGAGGCATGTCTGCATTAACAATGTGTGGAATGGACAGATGGATTCACTTCCTTTCCCTTCAGTTGCTGCAATTCCCCCAGAATGGGAAAAGAAATGGAAAGGGGGAGTAAAGAAAGTGTTTTACTCACAGATGTGGGAGACAGGAGGAAGTTTCACTCTGTCTGAAGCTCAATCTTCATTCACACAAGGCCTGCGCTCTGATTGGTTGTAAGAGCAAAGCTCTTCCGGTCCTCCAACTCTTCCCATTGGTTAAAGCTGGTCAGAGGGTGCGATCGGGACTACGCATGTGCAGGGTTTTGAGGTCAATGCGCATGTGCGGCCGAGGGGCGGGACTGGCTGTCTGTCCGGGTCTTCCAGCCTTTCCCATTGGTCAGCAACTCTGCGCGGCTGGAGGGGAAAGTCCCGCCCACCTACACATGAGGCCCCGCCCCTCATTGTCTGTCTGCGGGGGATTGACCAATGGGAATTATGCAGCTCCAGCCAATCAGAGCTCCCCATTGTCTGAATGCGGAAGTTGGTCAATGAGCTTGTTGAGCAGCTCAATTCCTGCCCATCAAAGCTGCTGCTTCTCTCTCTGAATGAAGATTGAGCTTCAGACAGACTCAAACCTCCTCCTGTTCTCCCACATCTGTTCTCATTCTCCACATGCTGGACTTTTAACTTCCAGGTCACCACAGGCTGCTGAAATAAAGATCCTTCTTCATGCATTTCTAACAGCTAATACACTGTATTATACAAAGAACAAAACAGCACGGGAAACAGGCCCTTCAGCCCAACGAGCCCGCGCTGCCTCCCCGATGTTCCCACCTCTACCCGTGATCCCTGTCTATGTTTATAGATCTATGGATTAAAAACCAAATTTGAGACAATTTAAGGAGAATTTGTTTTGCCAATTAGCCTAAGAGCACATCTTTGGGATGTGGGAGGAAACCGGAGCACCCGGAGAAAATCCACACAAGCACGGGGAGAATGCGCAAACTCCCACAGACACAGGCCCAAATCTATGTATCTGCACACAACAGGGATAGTCACTGCGCTGTCGTGTTGCCCATCAAATGGTCCAGGTCAAGCGTACACTAACAACGTGAAGCACTAGGATACTCTCGAAAAAAATCCAAGAGCAGCCTCCATACTATCGGAAGGATGTGGAGTCCTTGGAGAGAGTGGAGAGCAGGTTTACCAGGATGCTGCCTGGTATGGAAGGACTGTCCTATGAGGAACGATTAGATAGACTGGGGTTGTTTTCCCTTGAAAGACGTCGGCTTAGAGGGGATCTCATAGAGGTGTATAAGATTATAAGGGGTATAGATAGAGTAAATGGAGGTAAACTTTTTCCACCTTTAGAAATGGATAGGACGAGAGGTCATGGCCATAGGGTGAGGGGGTCTATGTATAGGACGAATATTAGAGGGCAGTTTTTCACACAAAGGGTAGTGGGGGTGTGGAATGCACTGCTGAGTAAGGTGGTGGGAGCAGGCACGCTGGGGCTGTTTAAGGGTCTCTTGGACAGCCACATGAGCAGTATGCAGATAGAGGGATATAGTAGGACTGTTTAACTATGGCTTTTTTTTCCACAGGTAATTCGGTCCATACTTGACCAACAATGAGCATGCATTCGGCAGGTGGTGCGAGGACAGCTCTTGGAGGTTGATTCATGGGTTGCCTGGTACTTCATGTCGTAAATGAGTGCTTTATGTGGACCATCTGAAGGGCACCATGACAGCTCAGAGACTATTGATGTGGCTGTGCAGACACTTGGAATTGGGCCGGTGTCTGCGGGAGTTTGCGCGTTCTCCCCGTGGTTGCGCGGGTTTTCTCCGGGCACTCCGGTTTCCTCCCACAACCCAAAAATTCGCTCTTAGGCTGATTGGGTAACAAATTGTCCCTATGGTGAAAATTTTCCAAATTAGGAATAATATATATATTATTATATAGGAATATTAAAATAGGATAATGTATTTGGTATGATGGCGGCGCGGGCTCGTTGGGCCGAAGGGCCTGTTTCCCGTGCTGTGTTGCTTAATAAAAAAAAAAGCAGCCCTCTCACGACCCATCGCGTGTATGCCCCGCGTTAGACAACAAGGTGGATCAAAGTACCTGTAGGATAAAAACAAGTACATCAATATCATCATCTATTTACACACTTCCCAGGGACTCCCTAGGCTCATGATCCCTATTTTAAATCAGTTTCCTATAACCCTCCATTCCCATTCTGTTCATGTGCCCATCTAAGTATTTCTTAAATAGCTCCAGAGTGCCTGCCTTCACCACTTTACTTGGCAGCGCATTCCATACCCCACCACCCTCTGTGTGAAAAAACTCCCTCTGGAATCCAAATTATACCTTACCCCCCCCTCACCCTAAGCCCATGACCCCTTGTGCTATTCGAGTCCATCCCAGAAAAAAGCTTAACCTTGTTTACTCTATCTATACCCCTCATAATCTTGTACACCTCTATTAGATGTCCTCTAAGTCTACGTCTTTCTAAGGAAAACAGTCCCAATTTGCCTAACCTCTCCTCGTAACTCAGACCTTCCATACCAGGCAGCATCCTGGTAAACCTCCTCTGCACTCTCTCCAGAGTCTCCACATCCTTCCGGTAGCAAGGCGACCAGAACTGGACGCAGTATTCCAAATGAGGTCTAACCAATGTTTTATACAACTGCAACATTAAAGGCCAGCTCTTGTACTCTATATCCCTTCCTATAAAGGCTAGCATACCATATGCTTTCTTCACAACCTTCTCCACTTGCTCTGCCACCTTCAGATAAATTCACATCGTGCACCTGCACCCCCAGGTCCCTCTGCTCTTAATAGGCCTTATACTCTTAATAGGTCTACCCTTTATCATATACCTCCACCCTACATTCTTTCTCCCAAAATGCATCACCTCACATTTATTAGGATTAAATTCCATCTGCCATCTATCTGCCCAAGCTACCAGCCTATCTATGTCTTGCTGCATCGCCTGACAATGCTCCTCACTATCCGCAAGTCCAGCCATCTTTGTATCATCTGCAAACTTGCTGATCACTCCATTTACTCCCTCTTCCAAGTCATTTATATATATTACAAATAGAAGAGGTCCCAGTACCGAGCCCTGTGGCACACCACTAGTGACCGACCTCCAGCTAGGAAAACACCCTTCCACTATTACTCTCTGTCTCCTATTATTTATCCATCTAGCTACCTGTCCTTGTATCCTATGAGCCTTCACCTTCTCAACTAACCTCCCATGAGGGACTTTGTCAAACGCCTTACTAAAATCCATATAGACAACATCAAAGGCTCGCCCTTCGTCCACTGTTTTCATCACCTCCTCCACATACTCTAGCTTTCCAGTCCGCTGCAAGCCTGCACTACAACTAATAAGATCCTCTCAATCTTCTAAACTCCAAAGAGTAATGGTCCATTAAATTAATGCAATCCCTTCATTCCAGCAATTTGTTTAGTGAACCTTCATAGAACATAGAACACTACTGCACTCCCCCTACGCTAAATAAATCTTTCCTTAGCAAGGAGGGCACAAATTGCACTCAATACTCCATCAGCAAGTTTGCAGACAATACAAAGATGGCTGGACTTGCGGATAGTGAGGAGCATTGTCAGGCGATGCAGCAGGACATAGATAGGCTGGTAGCTTGGGCAGACAGATGGCAGATGGAATTCAATCCTTATAAATGCGAGGTGATGCATTTAATCTTTTCTCCATAAGCAATTTGTTTAGTGAACCTTCACTGCACTCCCCCTACGCTAAATAAATCTTTCCTTAGCAAGGAGGGCACAAATTGCACTCAATACTCCAGCTGTAGTCTCAATAATTGCAGTAAGACATTGTTACTCTTCTTGTAATAAAGGCCAACTTAAGTGTGTGCTCTATTTGCGTATTAACCTTCAGTGTCTCATGAACAACAACACCTTGGTCCCTTTGAACACAGAACATAGAACATAGAACATTACAGCGCAGAAAAGGCCCTTCGGCCTTCGAAGTTGCGCCGACCAATTAAGAAAAAGCAATGACCCTCTAACCTAAACCATTCTCTTTTTGTCCATAAACTTATCTACTAACCTCTTAAACGCCACCAAACTTGGCGCATCTACAACTGTCGCATGCAGGGCATTCCATACCCTTACCACCCTCTGGGTAAAGAACCTACCTCTGACATCCGTCCTATAACTACCACCCCTTAATTTAAAGCTATGTCCCCTCGTGCTAGCTTTCTCCATCCTAGGAAAAAGGCTATCACTGTCCACCCTATCTAAACCTCTAATCATCTTATATGCTTCAATAAGATCCCCTCTTAGCCGCCTCCTTTCTAACCAAAACAACCTCAAATCCTTCAACCTCTCTTCATAGGACCTGCCCTCCATACCAGGCAACATCCTGGTAAACCTCCTCTGTACCCTCTCCAATGCCTCCACATCTTTCTTATAATGCGGGGACCAGAACTGCACACAATACTCCAAGTGCGGCCGCACTAGAGTTTTGTACAGTGCAACATGATGCTGCGGCTCCTAAATTCAATCCCCCTACCAATAAAAGCTAAGACTCCATATGCCTTCTTAACAACTTTATCCACTTGACTGCCTACTTTCAGGGATCTATTGACACATACACCAAGACCCTTCTGTTCCTCAACACTATTAAGAGCCCTACCATTAGCCCTATACTCTACACATTTATTGTTCCTGCCAAAGTGCATTACCTCACACTTTTCCACATTAAACTCCATTTGCCATCTCTTGGCCCAGCTCTGCAACTTGTCCAAGTCTCTCTGCAAACTATAACACCCCTCTTCACTATCTACCACTCCTCCGACTTTGGTGTCATCCGCAAATTTACTAATCCATCCTTCCATACCCTCATCCAGATCATTTATAAAAATTACAAACAGCAGGGGCCCCAAAACAGATCCCTGAGGTACACCACTTGTAACTGAACTCCACGATGAATAATTTCCATCAACCACCACCCTCTGTCTTCTATCTGCTAGCCAATTCCTAACCCAATTAGCTAAATCACCCTCTAGCCCATACATCTGCATTTTCTGCAGAAGTCTTCCATGGGCCACCTTATCAAACGCCTTACTAACGTCCATATATACCACATCAACCGCCTTACCCCCATCCACCTCTTTGGTCACTTTTTCAAAAAACTCAATAAGGTTAGTAAGGCACGACCTACCCTTCACAAACCATGCTGACTATCCCCAATCAATTCATTTCTCTCTAAATAACTATAAATCCTATCTCTAATAATTCTTTCCAATACTTTGCCCACAACAGAAGGAAAACTCACCGGTCTATAATTCCCCGGAAAGTCTCTCTTCCCCTTCTTGAACAATGGGACCACATTCGCTATCCTCCAGTCTTCCAGCGCTATACCCGTAACCAACGACGACCTGAAGATCAGAGCCAGAGGCTCTGCAATCGTTCTCTTGCCTCCCAGAGAATCCTAGGGTAAATCCCGTCCGGCCCAGGGGACTTATCTAACTTCAAACCCTCAAGAATATCTAGCACATCCTCCTTATCTACTTCAATACTTTCCAGTTTGCAACCCTGTATCCCAGTGTTCTCCAAAACTACATTTACATCTCCCTGCGTGAATACCGAAGAGAAATATTTGTTCAGTGCCTCTTCAATCTCTTCAGGCTCCACGCACAACTTCCCACTGCTGTCTCTGACTGGCCCTAATCTTGCCCTAACCAATCTTCTATTCTTAACATATCTAAAGAAAGCTTTAGGATTCTCCTTGATCCTATCAGCCCAAGTCTTCTCATGTCCCCTTTTAGCTCTCCTCAACTCACTCTTTAGCTCCCTCCTGGCTAATCTATAGCTATCCATTGCACTAACCGAGCCTTCAAGCCTCATCCCGACATAAGCCTCCTTTTTCCTTTTAACCAGCGAATTAACTTTTTTCGTACACCAAGGTTCCCTTACTCGACCATTTCCTCCTTGCCTGACAGGGACATACTTATCAAGGACTCGCAGCAGCTGCTTCTTGAATAAGCTCCACATTTCAGATGTTCCCAGTCCCTGTAGTTTCCTAGTCCAACCTATGCACCCTAATTCCCTCCTTATGGCCTCATAATTACCATTATAACTACTGCCCCCAGGTTCATGCCTATCCCTATCCATCACTAAGGTGAACGTAACCGAATTGTGGTCACTATCACCAAAATGTTCACCAACTTCCAAGTCTAACACCTGGTCCGGCTCATTGCCCAGCACCAAATCCAATGTAGCCTCACCTCTAGTTGGCCTATCTACATACTGAGTCAAAAAACCTTCCTGCACACTTTGTACAAAAACGGACCCCTCTAACGTGCTAGAGCTCATTGAAGTCCACCAATAGGAGGACTTAGGAGGCTTGCCGGTAGTTGTAGTTTTTCTCTCTGATTCTATAAATTGGTCCAGAGAGGAAACCCGATACTCTACACAGGTAGAGTATCCACCCTTCCCCCTCCTCTAACCTAATAATAAGTGTGTGGGAAGTTTTTTTTTCTCTTTCCTAGAAATTAAAGTATCAGGTGTGGCAGTGCAGGCAGTACGTTGCACCTCCTGCGGTATGTACGAGGTGAGGGACACCAGTAGTTTTCCTGCTGATTATACCTGCAGGAAGTGTGCCCATTTGCAGCTCCTTGAGGATCGTGTTAAGGAGCTGGAGCTGGAATTAGAGGAACTCAGGATAATTCGGGAGGTTGAGGCGGATATTGACAGGAGTTACAAAGAGATAGTCACTCCTAAACGTGATTCTTGGGTAACTATTAGGAAGAGGGGTAAGAAGCAATCAGGTAGACAATCCCCTGGGACTGTTCCCCTCCAAAACAAGTTTTCTGTCCTGGAGGCTACAGTTGAGGAGGAATCAACTGGTGATGACCAAAGGGAGCAGGTCTCTGGGGGTGAGCCTGCTGTGAATGCTCAGGTGGGTAGGGGGAATAAGAGATTGGGCCTGGTAATTGGAGACTCCATAGTTAGGGGGACAGATAGGGGAGTAAATAGTAATGAACGGGACTCAGGGCTGGTGTGTTGCCCCCCAGGGGCCGGGGTGCAGGATGTCTCAGAGCAGGTTTTTAAGGTTCTTAAGGGAGAGGGGAGTCAGCCCCAAGTCATAGTTCATGTAGGGACACATGATGTAGGTAGGACAAGGGAAAGGGATATTAAACAGAAATTTATGGAGTTGGGGTGGAAGCTTAGGGCCAAAACAGACAGAGTGGTTATCTCTGGACTCTGGCCTGTGCCACGGGATAGTTTAGAGAAGAACAGAGAGAGGGAATGTTTGAACTCGTGGCTGCGGGGATGGTGCAGGAGGGAGGGGTTCAGGTTCCTGAACAATTGGGACTCATTCTGGGATATGTGGGACCTCTACAAGAGAGATGGTCTACACCTGAACCAGAGGGGAACCAATATCTTGGGGGGAAAATTTGCAAAGGCTATGCAGGAGGCTTTAAACTGATTCAGAGGGGGGGTGGGATCCTGAGTAGTTTGGATGTTAAGAGGGACGAGAACAAGGGGGTCATAGATGAGAACTGTAAAGCACAGCAGCGTATGGGTGGAGAAGGGCATGGTTTGAAATGTGTATACTTTAATGCAAGAAGTATTCGCAATAAGGTGGAGGAACTTGCAGCTTGGATCAGTACCTGGAACTTTGATGTTGTGGCCATTTCAGAGACATGGATAGAGCAGGGACAGGAATGTTTGTTGCAGGTTCCGGGGTTCAAATGCTTCAGTCGGAGTAGAGAAGGAGGTAGAAGGGGAGGAGGAGTGGCATTATTAGTTAAACACTGTATCACAGTGACAGAAAGGAAGTTTGATGAGGACTTGTCTGTTGAGGTAGTATGGGCTGAGATTAGAAACAGGAGAGGAGAGCTCACCCTGTTGGGAGTCTTTTATAGACCTCCTAAAAGTTCTAGAGAGGTAGAGGAAAGGATTGCAAAGTCGATCTGGGACAGGAGTGAAAGTAATAGGGTAATTGTTATGGGGGACTTTAACTTTACTAATATTGATTGGAATAGCTATAGCTCTAGCTCGTTAGAGGGGTCAGTTTTTGTAGAAAGTGTACAGGAAGGTTTTTTGACTCAGTATGTAGATAGGCCAACTAGAGGTGAGGCTACATTGGATTTGGTGCTGGGCAATGGGCTAGACCAGGTGTTAGACTTGGAAGTTGGTGAACATTTTGGTGATTAGTGACCACAATTCAGTTACGTTCGCCTTAGTGATGGATACGGATAGGCATGAAGCTGGGGGCAGTAGTTATAGCTGGGGGAATGGTAATTATAAGGCCATAAGGAGGGAATTAGGGTGCATAGGTTGGACTGGGAAACTACAGGGACTGGGCACATCTGAAATGTGGAGCTTTTTCAAGGAGCAACTACTGAGAGTCCTTGATAAGTATGTCCCTGAAAGGCAAGGAGGAAATGGTCGAGTAAGGGAACCATGGTGTACTAAAAAAGTTAATTCGCTGGTTAAAAGGAAAAAAGAGGCTTATGTCAGGATGAGGCTTGAAGGCTCAGCTAGTGCAATGGATAGCTATAGATTAGCCAGGAGGGAGCTAAAGAGTGAGTTGAGGGGAGCTAAAAGGTTGTTAAGGTTGTTAAGAAGGCATACGGAGTCTTAGCTTTTATTGGTAGGAGGATTGAATTTTGGAGCCGCAACGTCATGTTGCAACTGTACAAAACTCTAGTGCGGCCGCACTTGGAGTATTGTGTGCAGTTCTGGTCCCCGCATTATAAGAAAGATGTGGAGGCATTGGAGAGGTACAGAGGAGGTTTACCAGGATGTTGCCTGGTATGGAAGGCAGGTCTTATGAAGAGAGGCTGAGGGATTTGAGGTTGTTTTCGTTAGAAAGAAGGCGGCTAAGAGGAGACTTATTGAAACATATAAGATGATTAGAGGTTTAGATAGGGTGGACAGTGATAGCCTTTTTCCTAGGATGGAGAAAGCTAGTACGAGGGGACATAGCTTTAAATTAAGGGGTGGTAGTTATAGGACGGATGTCAGAGGTAGGTTCTTTACCAGAGGGTGGTAAGGGTATGGAATGCCCTGCCTGCTGCAGTTGTAGATGCGCCAAGTTTGGTGGCGTTTAAGAGGTTAGTAGATAAGTTTATGGATGAAAAGGGAGTGGTTTAGGTTAGAGGGTCATTGCTTGTTCCTAATTGGTCGGCGCAACATCGAGGGCTGAAGGGCCTGTTCCGCGCTGTAATGTTCTAATTCCCACACTCATTATCTAATAATGAATTGGCATTTCTCATTCCTACCAACATGGATAAATTCACATTTCTCCACATTGTATCACATCAGACAACTTTTCACCACTCACTCAGCCTCTCCAAATCCCGTTTCAATCTCTTTTATCCTCCTCACAACTCTCACTTCCACATGGGTTTTGTGGAAACTTGAAAACGCAAACTTGAAAATGCAAACTTGAAAACGCAAACTTGATGCTTCAATAGGTTCGCAGAGTGCTGCAGCGGTGTCTGAACCAGTTTTCTGAAAGAATCATTAACCCATTTTGTCCCCACAGCCCAGATTGTTTTCCAAAGGTCCAATTGCCTCCTGAAATTTCCTCTGCACTCTGGATCCACCACCTCTTCAGGTCTGCAGTTCCAGGTCAGAACAATCCTCAGTGTGAAAACAATTTCTCATTTCCTCATCTTTTGCAATGATTTTAAATTAACCATTGTCTTCACCAATCGCACTGCATTAAAAACAGCAGAGATTAGGAGAGCACTGCACGGCTAGCCAGGGTCACCGAGCCCACTGGGGTCACTGGGACAGCCAGAGTTCCTGGGTCAACCCCAGTGATGCTGAAGTGATAACAGTGACATTAGAGCAAAGTTCAACTGTACAAGCAGCTCCTCACAACAGCAACAGCCGCTGGGAGCGCTGGGTTTAATGGGACCGCAGATATTTGCGGACACAGCACCTATCTTTTAGTTTGAAGTTGGATAAGTCCCCTGGGCCGGACGGGATTTACCCTAGGATTCTCTGGGAGGCAAGAGAGGAGATTGCAGAGCCTCTGGCTCTGATCTTCAGGTCCTCGTTGGTTACGGGTGTGGTTCGGAGGACTGGAGGATAGCGAATGTGGTCCCATTGTTTAAGAAGGGGAAGAGAGACCTTCCAGGGAATTATAAGCCAGTGAGTCTTACTTCTGTTGTGGGCAAAGTATTGGAGAGAATTATTAGGGATAGGATTTATAGTTATTTAGAGAGAAATGAATGATTGGGGATAGTCAGCATGGTTTTGTGAAGGGTAGGTCGTGCCTTACTAACCTCATTGAGTTTTTTGAAAAAGTGACCAAAGAGGTGGATGGGGTAAGGTGGTTGATGTGGTATATATGGACTTTAGTAAGGCGTTTGATAAGGTGGCCCATGGAAGACTTCTGCAGAAAATGCAGATGTATGGGATAGAGGGTGATTTTAGCTAATTGGGTTAGGAATTGGCTAGCAGATAGAAGACAGAGGGTGGTGGTTGATGGGAGATATTCATCGTGGAGTTCGGTGACAAGTGGTGTACCTCAGGGGTTTGTTTTGGGGCCCCTGCTGTTTGTAATTTTTATAAATGATCTGGATGAGGGTATTGAGGGATGGATCAGTAAATTTGCAGATGATACTAAAGTTGGTGGTGTGGTAGAGAGTGAAGAGGGGTGGTTTAGTTTACAGAGTGACTTGGACAAGTTGCAGAGCTGGGCCGAGAGGTGGCAAATGGAGTGTAATGTGGAAAAGTGTGAGGTAATGCACTTTGGCAGGAACAATAAATGTGTAGAGTATAGGGCTAATGGTAGGGCTCTTACTAGTGTTGAGGAACAGAAGGATCTTGGTGTATGTGTCAATAGATCCCTGAAAGTAGGCAGTCAAGGGGATAAAGTTGTTAAGAAGGCATATGGAGTCTTAGCTTTTATTGGTAGGGGGATTGAATTTAGGAGCCGCAGCATCATGTTGCAGCTGTACAAAACTCTAGTGCGGCCGCACTTGGAGTATTGTGTGCAGTTCTGGTGCCACATTATAAGAAAGATGTGGAGGCATTGGAGAGGGTACAGAGGAGGTTTACTAGGATGTTGCCTGGTATGGAGGGCAGTTCCTATGAAGAGAGGTTGAAGGATTTGAGGTTGTTTTCGTTAGAAAGGAGGCGGCTAAGGGGGGATCTTATTGAAACATATAAGATAATTAGAGGTTTGTATAGGGTGGACAGTGATAGCCTTTTTCCTAGGATGGAAAAAGCTAGCACGAGGGACACAGCTTTAAATTAAGGGGTGATAGTTATAGGACGGATATCAGAGGTAGGTTCTTTACCCAAAGGGTGGTTCGGGAGTGGAATGCCTGCCTGCAGCAGTTGTAGATGCGCCAAGTTTGGTGGCGTTTAAGAGGTTAGTTGATAAGTATATGGAAGAGAAGGAATGGTTTAGTTTGGAGGGGCATTGCTTTTTATTTTGGTCGGCACAACATCGAAGGCCGAAGGGCCTGTTCTGTGCTGTATTGTTCTATGTTCTATGTTCTATGTTCTATTACGCAGAAACATTCTGGAGCAAATCTTCCCCCGCCATCCCAAAAGGAGACGGAGCTGGACACTGTGTTGCCGAGGTCACAGTGTTGCTCCTGTCAGAATCCAATCCTCACCTGGCATGATGTAAAATTGGTGTTGCCAGACTTTACTCAGCATTGGCAAAGGCGGCACATCCAACACACAAACAGCACCCACACTACTCCAGCACAACTGACAGGGGCAGAGGGAGGGATAACAAGTGAGGGAGTGGTCCATTATCTTAGTTTGAACTTTATGTTCAAGGTGGAAGGATGTTCACATCCAGAATATTTCAAAACAACTGACTGGGTACATCACTCTGTACCCATTCTATTGAGCCTGTAGCACAGTGTTGAATAGACTGGAGGTAAAGTTTAAGAGGTTACTTGATAAGCTTATGGAAGAGAAGGGAATGGTTTAGTTTGGAGGGTCATTGCTTTTTATAATGGTCGGCGCAACATCGAAGGCTGAAGGGCCTGTTCTGCGCTGTAATAGAACATAGAACATAGAACATTACAGCGCAGAACAGGCCCTTCGGCCTTCGATGTTGCGCCGACCATTATAAAAAGCAATGACCCTCCAAACTAAACCATTCCCTTCTCTTCCATAAACTTATCAACTAACCTCTTAAACGCCACCAAACTTGGCGCATCTACAACTGCTGCAGGCAGGGCATTCACTCCCGAACCACCCTTTGGGTAAAGAACCTACCTCTGATATCCGCTCCTATAACTATCACCCCTTAATTTAAAGCTGTGTCCCCTCGTGCTAGCTTTCCCATCATAGGAAAAAGGTTATCACTGTCCACACTATCTAAACCTCTAATCATCTTATATGTCAATAAGGTCTCCTCTTCGCCGCCTCCTTTCTAACGAAAACAACCTCAAATCCCTCAGCCTCTCTTCATAAGACCTGCCCTCCATACCAGGCAACATCCGGTAAACCTCCTCTGTAACCTCTCCAATGCCTCCCAATCTTTTCTTATAATGCGGGGACCAGAACTGTAACACAATACTCCAAGTGCGGCCGCACTAGAGTTTTGTACAGTTGCAACATGACGTTGCGGCTCGAAATTCAATCCCTACCAATAAAAGCTAAGACTCCGTATGCCTTCTTAACAACCTTATCGACTTGAATGCCATACTTTCAGGGATCTATGCACATATACACCAAGATCCCTCTGTTCATCAACACTATTAAGAATCCTACCATTAGCCCTATACTTACACATTTGTTATTCCTGCCAAAGTGAATTACCTCACACTTTTCCACATTAAACTCCATTTGCCACCTCTCGGCCCAGCTCTGCAACTTGTCCAAGTCTCTCTGCAAACTATAACACCCCTCTTCACTATCTAAAAGAACAAAAGCTACCCATCTGAACAAAAACTGATCAAATTAAAGTAATTATGTTGAGGAACAGCACAGGAAACAGGCCCTTTGGCCCAATGAGCCCGCGCCGCCACCTCGATGTTCCCATCTCTACCCGCGATCCCTGTCATCCCTGTCTATGTTTATAGATCTATGGATTAAAGACCAAATTTGAGACAATTTAGGGAGAATTTGTTTTGCCAATTAGCCTAAGAGCACATCTTTGGGATGTGGGAGGAAACCGGAGTGCCTGGAGAAAACCCATGCACGGGGAGAATGCGCAAACTCCCACAGACACAGGCCTGAATCCATGTGTATCTGCACAGCACAGCGATAGTCACTGAGCTGTCGTGTTGCCCATCAAATGGTCCAGGTCAAGTGTACACTAATGATGTGAAGCACTAGGATACTCTCAAAAAAAAATCCAAGAGCAGCCCTCCCATGACCCATCGCGTGTATGCCCCTTGTTAGACAACAAAGTGGACCAAAGCACCTGTAGGATAAAAACAAGTACATCAATATCATCATGTATTTGAGTCCATCCTAGGAAAAAGCTTAGCCCTGTTTACTCTATCTATACCCCTCATAATCTTGTACACCTCTATCAGATCTCCTCTAAGTCTACGTCTTTCTAAGGAAAACAGTCCCAATTTGCCTAACCTCTCCTCGTAACTCAGACCTTCCATACCAGGCAGCATCCTGGTAAACCTCCTCTGCACTCTCTGCAGAGTCTCCACGTCCTTCCGGTAGTAAGGTGACCAGAACTGGACGCAATATTCCAAATGAGGTCTAACCAACGTTTTATACAACTGCAACATTAAAGGCCAGCTCTTCTACTCTATATCCCTTCCTATAAAGGCTAACATACTATATGCTTTCTTCACAACCTTCTCCACTTGCTCTGCCACCTTCAGAGACTTGTTCACCTGCACCCCCAGGTCCCTCTGCGTTTCTATACTCTTAATAGGTCTACCCTTTATCATATACCCCCCCCTACATTCTTTCTCCCGAAATGCATCACCTCACATTTATCAGGATTGAATTCCATCTGCCATCTATCTACCCAAGCTACCAGCCTATCTATGTCCTGCTGCATTGCCTGACAATGCTCCTCACTATCCGCAAGTCCAGCTATCTTTGTATCGTCTGCAAACTTGCTGATCACTCCACTTACTCCCTCTTCCAAGTCATTTATATATATTACAAATAGAAGAGGTCCCAGTACTGAACTCTGCGGCACACCACTAGTGACCGACCTCCAGCTAGAGCAACACCCTGCCACTATTACTCTCTGTCTCCTATTACCAAGCCAGTTACTTATTCATCTAGCTCGCTGGGATTCCAGTGCACTGACTATGGAACAAGATCCATGGAAGGCCCATTGCGAATAACTCACAATGCATGCTGTTACTTGTGTTCTGTTGTTTGCACTATTGTATCAAAAATGACGTTTATTGTTGATAGTGTTATATCAAGTGTTATCATTACAATTTATTATTGTGAGATGTATTGTATTTAAAAGTGAACGTTGTATTTGTAAACTGATAAATTAGAAGATTGACTGTAGAATGAGCTTTGAATAATTTGAAAAACATTGCACTTTTCCCATGAATGAGAGCCTGTACCCATGTTCATTGTGGGATGAGGCTTCAACTAATTATCAGTCTTGCAAGGACCACAGAGAAACCAGTGGTGATTGTGGGAAGAGATTCCAATCCCTATCTTTGCTGGAAATTTTATCAATGCAGTCACACTGGATCTTTTCATCAGTGCATTTGAGAGTTAAGAATAAGTGACGCGATTTTGGGATACCGGCACGAGGAACGTAGAAATTAGGAGCAGAAGTCAGCAAATTCAACCTTAGACTTGTTCAATCAAGTCATGGCTGATCTTTTCCTGGTCTCAAATCCATGTTCTCACCTGATCCCCATATCCCTGTTTCTATTTTTTTACTAGAAATACGTCTATTTTCCTCTTAAAACCAGTCAACGATTCAGACTTCACTGTAGTAGGGCAGTGAGTTCCAGAAATTCATCACCTTCTGTGAGACGTGGGATTTCTCCGGGCACTCCGGTTTCCTCCCACATCCCAAAGATGCGCTCTTAGGCTAATTGGCAAAACAAATTCTCCCTAAATTGTCTCAAATTTGGTTTTTAATCCATAGATCTATAAACATGGACAGGGATCATGGGTAGAAGTGGGAACATTGGGGTGGCAGCGCGGGCTCGTTGGGCCGAAGGGCCTGTTTCCTGTGCTGTTTTGTTCTTCTTTTATGTAGTTTCCCTTCATCTCAGTTTTAAATCTACCACCTCACAACCTATACCTGTAATCTCTTGTTCTAGATTGTTAAAACGAGAAAATATTTGGTCTAAATTTATTTTATCAGTTCTTATTAAATTTTTGTATGCCTCGATCAGATCCCTTCACATCCTTCTAAACTCTTTCTCTGACCCTCACTCAATTTCACTCCGTTATTTTCCAGTTCTGTTCTGGCCCTGCCTGGGTTAACATCTACTCGATCTTCTGAAGGAGCACTGTGATTTCTAGGTTACTCGTACATAAGGACTGGTGCTTCAAGCAAAAGATTCTCCAGCTCTCGTTTTACCCCTATCCGACTTGTGGACACTTCTTACTTAGTATTATTTCTCCCAAGTCCTTAAATATATTACCCATTTTGCTTTAATATTCCTGTGAGTACAAACCCAAACTGTTTAATTTCTCCTCAAATATCAATTTCATTCCTGCATCAATCCAGTGAACCTCCTCTGAACTGTCTGCAATGCTGTCACATCCTTCCCAAATAAGGAGCCCAAAACTGCACACACTATCGAGATGTGGTCTCACCGACACCCTGTACAACTGCACCAACACTTCTCTACTTTTATATTCCAGTCATTTTGCAAGAAATGCTAACATCCCATTTGTCTTTTACATTACATGAGTGCAGATGTGATTTGTTACATAGAACAAAGAACAAAACAGCACAGGAAACAGGCCCTTCAGCCCAACGAGCCCGCGCTGCCACCCCGATGTTCCCACCTCTACCCGCGATCCCTGTCCATGTTTATAGATCTATGGATTAAAAACCAAATTTGAGACAATTTAGGGAGAATTTGTTTTGCAATTAGCCTAAGAGCACATCTTTGGGATGTGGGAGGAAACTGGAGCACCCGGAGAAAACCCACGCAAGCACGGGGAGAATGCGCAAACTCCCACAGACACAGGCCCAAATCCATGTATCTGTACAGCACAGCGATAGTCACTGAACTGTCGTGTTGCCCATCAAATGGTCCAGGTCAAGCGTACATGTGAAAAATGGCGAGCTTAAACTCATGGTGAGATGGAGTGAAGAGCGAGTCCCAAACACACACAGCTATTTGAGACACAGCAGGAGATGAAATGGTGAATGTAGCCAGGAGACTGAGACAACATTGAGACATCATCAACACATCGACACACATTGCAGAGAGAAACTGAGTTCAAAACTATCAGGATCCAATTAAACACACTGTACATGGACACAAAGGCAGGAATATTAAAGTAAAATGGGTAATATATTTAAGGACTTGGGAGAAATAATCTTGAGTAAGAACTGGCCACAAGTTGGATAGGGGTGAAGCGAGAGCTGGAGAATCTTTTGCTTGATCTGTTGCTTGAAGCGTCTGTCCTTATGTACGAGTAGCCTAGAAATCACGGTGCTCCTTCAGGAGAAGAAAAGATTGAGTAGATGTTACCCCAGGTGGGACCAGAACAGAACTGGAAAATAACAGAATGAAATTGAGTGAGGGTCGGAGAGAGAGTTCTCCTCCCCCTCGAGGTGGGGACTGTAAGAATCCTGGGGGACCCTGGACTTTAGGTGCTTTTGTGAATTAGTGAACATTAAATTAAATTCTGTGACTGGCTGTGCATTGATTTTGAATTTGATTGTTTCACTTCTCCTGTTTTGATTCCTGTTGTGATTACACTCTGGGGAAGGATGGTGACAGGATGGGACATTCTGGTTTGGGTCTTCAATGTTTTATTGATCCCAAAGGGACCAAACCTCAGCAGAAATCTAACAGAGCTGAGAACAGACAACTTACTGTGTGGGAACAGGAAGATTAACAGCTCCCAGAGGACTGAGAAAACAAGAGTGCCTTGAAGCCATCTGCAATCTCCTTATTTCTCATTATTAATTTCTGGAGTCACTTTCTGTAAGACCAGTGCTTTCTTTGTTAACTTTTTTTCAAATACCTGGCAGATGGAGTATAACGTTAGCAAATGTGAGGTTATCCACTTTGGAAGAAGTAATAGTAAAATGGAATATTATTTAAATGGTCAAAAATTACAACATGCTACTGTGCAGAGGGACCTGGGGGATCTTGTGCATGAATTGCAAAAACCCAGTCTGCAGGGGATTAAGAAGGCAAATGGCCTTCTTAAGTTGGCCTTTATAGCGAGGGGGATAGAATGTAAAAGCAGGGAGGTCTTGCTGCAACTGTACAGGGCACTGGTGAGGCCGCAACTGGAGAACTGTGTGCAGTTTTGGTCCCCTTATTTGCGAAAGATTATATTGGCCTTGGAGGGAGTGCAGAGAAGGTTCACCAAGTTGATATTGGAGATGAGGGGGTTAGCTTATGAGGAGAGATTGAGTAAATTGGGCCTGTACTCGCTGGAGTTTAGCTTTTAGGGGGGATCTTATAGAGACGTATAAGATAATGAAGGGGCTAGATAGGGTAGAGATAGAGAGATTCTTCCCGCTTAGAAAGGAAAACAGAACTAAAGAGCAGAGCCTCAAAATAAGGGGGGGGGGCAGTTTAGATCGGAGTTGAGGAGGAACTTCTTCACTCATAGGGTGGTGAGTCTCTGGAATTCTCTGCCCGTTGAAGTGGTGGAGGCTTCCTCGCTGAATATATCTAAGTCACGGGTAGATAGATTTCTGATAGACAAGAGAATTAAGGATTATGGGGAGAAAGCGGGAAAGTGAAATTGATCCACTTCAGATCAGCCATGATCTTATTGAATGGCGGGACAGGCTCAAGGGGCTGGATGGCCGACTCCTGCTCCTATTTCTTATGATTCTTACTATCAGTCTCTATACTTCGAGCCAGTTTTCTCTCATGCTCTAATTTTTTCCTCCCTTATTATTTTTTTCAGTCATTCTTGGTCATTTATTAAATTCTGATCAGTTGTCTGACCTGCCAGCCATTGTTACACAATTGTATGTGTTGGAGTGGGCTAAGACTGAGATTATATATACAAAACACGTTCTACATTAACAAAATGGAGTGTTACTAACCATTATGTAAAGCATCATGGGATTTAGTTGACTTGACCACATTCCTATTGCTATTGAGTCATTAAAAATACAGTCATGAGCATTAAAATTGCCAAGCACAGCCTCTGTATCAGCACACGGTTTGTGAGACTACTAGCAGTACAGACAAATCAGAGATAACATTGAGTAAAGAGATTCATTGTGATGGCTCAGGGATTAACAAACTTACCCCTAACATCTACTCCCCAGCTCCGTAAACCTGTCTCCTCTTGTGACAACCATTTCAGCCCTGGGGAAAAGCCTCTGAGAATTCACTCGATCAATACCTTTCAAAAGGTCATCCTCATACACCTTCTCTCTGAGGAGAAGGGTCTGTGTGTGTGTGTCTTGGTGCTTTTCCAGTCACACTAATGTTTAAAGTCTTCTGAAGCAGACAAAAGGAGAAATATTTCTCCTTCCATATTCAATAATATTCAGGTCCCGATAAATTGAGTGAATCTGTCGGATCTTGGTGTGACATTTGGTTTGAAATTTCTCCCTGCATATCCTCACCTTCTGATATCCATAGGAGTTTACAAAAGTCATCACTGTCAATACAGTTTAGAAATTCAGAAAAAGACAATTCTAGTTTCCATAGAACATTTTTTCCTCTCTCGTTCAAAGCTGTAAATCTCCATCCCACACACTCTCCCACACATTCTCACTCTGCTGTATCTAATATTCACCCTCCCCAATTCTCCTGAAGGTGCTGATTGACAGATCCATGCTCACTGCTTCCTATGCTGGAGTAGAGATGCCGGTGTTGGACTGGGGTAAACTCAGTAAGAGGTCTGACAATACCAGGTTTAAATCCAACCGATTTATTTGATAGCAAACTCGCAAGCTTTCGACTTTGTCAGGCGAATGAGGTGTTCTGGTCTGCAATCGACAGTTCCAACGTGCCACAGCAATAAACCGCACTGACCTCCTCAGAAGATGAACACAGGACACGGTGGACAGAGTACCCTTTGTTGTCCAGTACTTCCCCAGAGCGGAGAAGCCAAGACATCTTCTCCGGAGTCTTCAACATATCATTGATGACGATGAACATCTCGCTAGGGCCATCCCCATCCCCCCATTTCTTGCTTTCAGACAACCGCACAACCTCAAACAGATCATTGTTCACAGCAAACTACCCAACCTTCAGGAGAACGGTGACCAGAATACCACACAACCCTGCCACAGCAACTTCTGCAAGACATGCCGGATCATAGACATGGACGACATCATCAAATGTGAGGATACCATTCACCAGGTGCACGGTACATACTCTTGCAACTCGGCCAACGTTGTCTACCTAATACGTTGCAAGAAAGGATGTCCCGAAGCATGGTATATTGGGGAGACCATGCAGACACTACAACAGCGGATGAATGAGCATCGCTCAGCAATCACCAGGCAAAACAGTTCCCTTCCTGTGGGCGAACACTTCAGCAGTCATGGGCATTCGGCCTCCGACCTGCGGGTAAATTTTCTTCAAGGGGGCCTTCGTGACACACGACAGCGCAGAGTTGCTGAGCAGAGACTGATAGCCAAGTGCCGCACACATGAGGACGGTCTTAACAGGGATCTTGGCTTCATGTCACACTATCTGTAACCCCCGTAACTTGCCTGGGTTAGCAAAAAAACCTCACTTACTGTGCTATCTGGAGACAATACACGTCTCTCTAACCTGTGCTCAGTGCTCCTTCCACTCACATTGTCAGCATCTTTAAGACTTGAATAGCAGGTTAGGTGTAAAGGATTTGCATTCTAATCAGTAATCTGTAAACTGTCTGTGCTGATATGTGTGCTATTGCAGACCAGAACACCTCATTCGCCTGACAAAGGCTATAAAGCCGAAAGCTTGTGAGTTTACTATCAAATAAATCGGTTGGATTTATTGGTTGTCAGACCTCTTCCTGTCCTGAACACAGAGAGGTGAAAATTTCCATGCAGGCTGTAGACAGATATCTGTCTCTGTGACTGGATTAATAATGTGTTTAAGGGAAAGGATGGCTCCAGTTGGTTAAGATACAGAGGGTTGTGATTGATGATAGTCAAACAGAGATGATCAGTAATTTCTAAATGAAATTGGATGGCTGCTGCAATGGGAGCCACTCCAGACTGAGTTACTCAACAAAAGAGTTGCCAGTCTGTATTTTAATAAGCTCGTACCCGCTCTGGATTTTTTTTTTCCCAGAGATTAAATATTACCAAAACTTCAGGTCAAAGCAAGTGGACAAACTCAAGTTACATTAGGACAAAGCAAAAGGGCCGGCTCCCCGAAAGGAAGGGGGAGAAAAAACAGCCAAACCAAAAAGTACAAAGGAAACTCACGACGCGTCAAATTGAAATGTGATTGTCGGGGTCTGTAACGCACCTCAGCCCCTGCGGGTGCAGAAAGCGTCAACTGCGCCTCTGCGGACACCGCATGCTCCCTCTCCGGGAATACCTGAGCACGAATGGAGCCGCGGTGGAGGGGGGCAGATAGTCAGGATGGACAGACCCCCTCCGCTGCCGGGGCCTGTAAATGGCACGTTTCGCCCAGAAGCAGGTTCACGAGGAGGTCCGACCCTCCTCTCACCGCACCAGAACTCCGTAGATCATTGTCAAAACTTTAGCTACTACAAAGACTCGCAACGACATTATCCTGGTGAAAAACATTTCTTTATTGAGCAACGTAAGACTGTTCCAGTGCTGGGCACTCCTCTGACGTTACGCTACATTTGTCAATGTAATTTCCAAGGTCACTTTTCTGGTTCATCCCTGCCAAATACCAACCAATTCATACAAGTCAATCATTAATAAATACCTGAGCCAATTATATTCTACTCTCCTGATAGCATGGGAATTTATTGGTCCATAGAATCGAGAAGGCCACGCCTCTGTCACCGAGCAACTTCTATAGAACACTACAGCACAAACAGGCCCTTCGGCCCACAAGTTGAGCCGATCATATCCCTACCTACCAGCTCTATCTATAACCCTCAATCCCATTAAATCCCATATACTCATCCAAAAGTTTCTTAAAAGATCCCAATGAGTTTGACTCCACCACCACCAATGGCAGCCGATTCCACTCACTCACCACCCTCTGAGTGAAAAACTTACCCCTGACATCTCCTACTCCCCAGCACCTTAAATCTGTGTCCTCTCGTAGCGACCATTTCAGACCATTTCAGGGAAATAACCTCCGAGAATCCACCCTATCTATTCTTCTCAACATCTTATATCAGGTCACCTCTCATCCTTTGTCTCTCCAGGGAGAAAAGACCGAGCTCCCTCAACCTATCCTCATAAGGCATGCTACCCAATCCAGGCAACATCCTTGTAAAGTTCCTCTGTATCCTCTCAATAGCTTCCACATCCCTCCTGTAATGAGGCGACCAGAACTGCACACAATATTCCAAGTGGGGTCTGACAAGGGTCTTATAAAGCTGCATCATTACCTCCTAAATGACTCCTAAACTCAATCCTTCGATTAATGAAGGCCAGTACACCATATGCCTTCTTGACCACATCCTCCACCTGCGAGACTGATTTAAGAGTCCTATGGACCTGGACCCCAAGGTCCTTCCGACCCTCTACACTGCTAAGAGTCCTACCCTTGATATTATACTCCTTCATCCCATTGGTCCTGCCAAAATTGACCACTACACATTTATCTGTATTGAAGCCCAGCTGCCACTTCTCCGCCCAGTCTTGCATCCTATCTATGTCTTGCTGCAACTTCTGACATCCCTCCAGACCATCCACAACACCACCAACCTTCGTATCGTTGGCGAACTTACTAACTCATCCCTCCACTTCCTCATACAGGTCATTTATGAAAATGACAAACAGCAAGGGTCCCAGAACAGATCCCTGGGGCACTGGTGACCAACCTCCATGCAGAAAAAGACTCATCCACAACTGCTCTCTGCTTTCTGCTGGCAAGCTGTGATGATGTATGACGTAAGTCATCGAGTTCAAAGATAATTTCTCTCTCTCTCTCTCAATTACATTAGTGGTAAAGTTCAAAGTCTTCACTCTCAGGCCTGCGAAGCACTTTCTAATGACTAGAAAATTGAATTACTCCATTCCTGCTAAGTTTGCAAACTTGCACTTTCCAGGACAATATATTCACAATCTCTTTAAAACAGAAATTCAACATTCCCATTTGATTTCAGGTATTAACATATTCTGTTAGTTTGTTCTTTATTGTCGATGTCAGGCTGGGCTTGTTCTCCTTGGAGCAAAGAAAGTTGAGGGCGGATGTGACAGAAGTGGACAAGATTCTGACAGATTTGGATAAGAACAAAGGACAAAGAAAATTACAGCAGAGGAACAGGCCCTTCAACCCTCCAAGCCTGCACTGACCTTGCTGCCCAACTGAATTAAAACTCCCTATCCTTCTGGGGACCATATCCCTCCATTCCCATCCTATTCAGGTATTTGTCAAGACATCCCTTAAAAGTCACTACCGTATCTGCTTCCACTACCTCCCCAGCAACGAGTTCAAGGTACCCAACACTCTCTACGTAAAAAACATTGCCTTCTACATCTCCTTTAAACCTGGTGTCTTGCATCTTAAAGCTGTGCCCCCCCAGTAATTAACTCTTCCACCCTGGGGAAAATGCTTCTGATTATTCACTCTGTCCATGCCTCTCATACTTTTCTCTCAGGTCACCCCTCAACCTCCATCATTCCAGTGAGAACAAATTTCTCCAATCTCCCCTCATAGTTAATGCTCTCTGTACTAGGCAACATCCTGATAAATTTTTTTCTGTACCCTCTCCAAAGCCTCCAGTGACCAGAATTGAACACTATGTGGCCTAACTAAGGTTCTATAAAGCTGCAACATGACTTGCCAATTTTTAAACTCGATGCCCTGGCCGATGAAGGCAAGTATGCCGTATGCCTTCTTAACTACTTTCTCCACCTGCATTGCCACTTTCAGTGACCTGTGTACCTGTACACCCAGATCCCTCTACCTATCAACAGTCTTAAGGGTTCTGCGGGGTTACAAAAAGGGAACAGGCAAACTCACACAAGCAACGACCCATGCCGGGAATTGAATGTGAGTCCCTGGCGCTATGAGACAGCAGTGCTAACCACTGTACCATTCTAACTCACTGCCTATGAGGGTGGAGGATGTGGAGACAATAAACAATTTCAAAGGAAACTAGATGGAAATTTGGGGAGGGTTTCCAAAATGAAATGCTGAGTACATATCTCTCCTCACACCCTGTCACTCTGGGATCCTTGTGAAATTTGAAACAAGGTTTTCGCAACAAGACTCAAAGAGCATCAGCCCACTGGAGGAAAAGTGCTGAGACCGGCCAGTCCCGTAGAAAGAAACCCTCTGACCCTCCCCATTGACCAACTGTCAGAATGAACAGAACGTAGTCCTGGATGTAACTGAGAGCAGAAACAATAACAGCAGAATCCAACCCCCTGGAATCACTCGTGAACTTGTCGGTGTCTCAGCAGCGCGGATGAAACCCTGAATCCCTTCCCGCACTGAGAGCAGGTGAACGGCCTCTCCCCAGTGTGAACTCCCAGGTGTGTCCGCAGGCTGGATAACTGAGTGAATCCCTTCCCGCACTGAGAGCAGGTGAACGGCCTCTCCCCAGTGTGAACCCGCTGGTGTACCCTCAAGTCGGACGACTGAGTGAATCCCTTCCCACAATGAGAGCAGGCGAACGGTTTCTCCCCAGTGTGAAGTCGCTCGTGGGTCTGCAGGCTGGATGATTGAGTGAATCCCTCCCCACACCGAGAGCAGGTGAACGGTTTCTCCCCGGTGTGAATCCGCTGGTGGGTCCGTAGATTGGGTAACTGCGTGAATCCCTTCCCGCACTGAGAGCAGGTGAACGGCCTCTCCCCGGTGTGAATGCGCTGGTGTGTCAGAAGGCTGGATAACCGAGTGAATCCCTTCCCGCACACGGAGCAGCTGAAGGGTCTCTCCCCGGTGTGAATGCGCTGGTGGGTTTCCAGCTCTGAGGGGAACCTGAATCCCTTCCCACAGTCTCCACATTTCCAGGGTTTCTCCATGCTGAGGCTGGGACTCTCCAGGTTAAACAATCAGTTCAATCTCACACAGAACACGGGGACACTCTCTGTGAAAGCTGCCATGTATTTCCAGCCTGTGGAACTGCTCTTTCCACACTCACTGCACTGGAACACTCTCACTCAAGGGGGGGGGGCGTTTCCGCACAAAGCCCGCGCTCTGATTGGCTGGAGGACCGGAGTCCTTCCGGTCCTCCAACTCTTCCCATTGGTCAACACCTCAGCGCGCAGAAGGAGGGACTCGTCCCAGGCACATCCGCAGCTTCCCCTCTCCCTCGGCAGGGGGCGGGAAGAGGAAGCTGCGCAGGTGCGGAGAAGGCCCCACCCCAGCCATTGTGATGTTGGCCAATGGGAAGACTTGGAGGACCAGACGCATTCTGGTCCTCCAGCCAATCAGAGCGCGAGCTTTCCGAGCGCTGCTCCTCAAGTCAGGTAAATGGTGAGGAATAGTCAAAGAAACAATTGTAAGATAATGTGAGGTGATCGATGATGGTCTCCTGCTGAAACCTCCCTCTCTATGGTTCGTGGAGCCCCGTCCCCTTCTCTCCCCCCCCCCCCCCCCCCTCCTGGAGCCAAGGTTTCCAGGGCGACCGGCTGGCAGCTCCGCCCACAGCGAAAGTCCCCTCCCCCCTGGCGCGGGATTGCGCATGTCCAAGGGAGGGGGGAAGATGCGCATGTGCGCAAGAGGGCCCACCTCCTGATTGTCACGCTGAAGTGTTGACCAATGGGAAGAGTCGGAGGACCGGAAGGACTCTGGTCCTCCAGCCAATCAGAGCGCGGGCTTTGTGTGAATGAAGATTGAGCTTCAGACAGAGTGAAACTTCCTCCTGTCTCCCACATCTGTGAGTAAAACACTTTCTTTACTCCCCCTTTCCATTTCTTTTCCCATTCTGGGGGAATTGCAGCAACTGAAGGGAAAGGAAGTGAATCCAGGGAGGGAGCAGACTCTGGAAAGGTTGGCCCAGGTCTCTCTCTCTCTCTCTTAAAGACATTGACATCCTTTACTCCCTCAGCCTGACACATTTATCTGTCTGGATAAAAGGATGGGCTCTTTCCCAATTAAAGGGCTGCTTTCCCCGGGAAAGAACTGACATTTAAAGGGACAGTAAATTAATAAAGTATAGATAGATGTCTAGTGTTGTTATATAGTACAGATAAAATATATTATTTTTTTGTTCTTAATAAAATACATTTATTGTTCTTTTTAGTTCTGTAATATGGCAGTGTAGCTATGTTATATATTTCCAGTCACTGAGTCATTACAGCACAGAAGGAACCCATTTGTAACTCGAGTCATGCCATCTCTCTCTGTTTAACAATCCAGTCAGTCCCATTCCCCTCTCTCCCTGTTCTCCTGTAAGTGTATTTCCTTCCATTCACAGATTTATTGTGACATTATTCTTCTCCACTTCCATCACGGGTGTACAGCTGATTTTCTGATTATGTCTATTTAGTGTCTTAATAAAGTTCCTCCCTCGCCCAACTGATTTCTCTAATTAAAAAAATACAGCACTCCCTATGAAACATTTTATCGGACAAAATATAGGTACATTTACTCTCACATTTTGGGGTATCTGCGAGACCTTATATAGGTCAATCAGCATCTTCAGGAGAATTGGGAGGGCGAATATTAGATTCAGCAGAGTGAGAATGGAGGGACAGTGTGGGATGGAGATTTACAGCTTTTGAAGAATGAGAGAGGAAAGAATGTTCATTACAATCATAAAATTCCTACATCTCATCAATCATTGAAACTAGAATTGCCTGTTCTGAATGTTTACACTGTGCTGACACTGGTTTTGGCAAATTTCTTTTACAGGAGAAACCAAATGTTATGTTAAGAACTGACAGGGTCACTCAATTCGTTTTCACTGAATATTATCAGCCTTTGAATCTGGAAGGAAAAATGTTTCTCTGCTTTTTCAGCTTCTGAAGACTTTAAACACCAGCAAGAGGGAAAAAAGCATGAATGGGGGAAGCGGTGGATCTTCCCTGCACATGTGCAGCTTCCGTTCTCCCTTGGACATGTGCAATCCCGGGCCAGGAGGGAGGGGGAGATCATTCTCGCTGGAGCTATCCAAGGTTGCCTGGAAGTCTTGGCTCCAGGAGTTTTGGGGGAAGGGGAGCAATAAGAGGGAGGCAGGTGTCCCATGTCCACACAACAGAGAGCCCCCCCCCACCTCGCAGACCATCATGCTGAGGTATTGACCAATAAGACGAGAAGGATCTGGTCCTCCAGCCAGAGTGCATGAGATTTCTTCCAGTGCAGTGAGTGTGGAAAGAATTTTAACCAGTTCCACAGGCTGGAAATACATGGCAGCATTCACAGAGAGTGTCCCCGTGTTCTGTGTGAGATTGAACTGATTGTTTAACCTGGAGAGTCCCAGCCTCAGCATGGAGAAACCCTGGAAATGTGGAGACTGTGGGAAGGGGTTCAGATTCCCATCAGAGCTGGAAACTCATCAGCGCATTCACACCGGGGAGAGACCCTTCAGCTGCTCCGTGTGTGGGGAGGGATTCACTCATTTATCCAACCTGCAGAGACACAAAGTCACTCCCACCTTTTAAATACTCTGAGTGGATCAAAAGCCAAGAAAACAGATATCCCACCGGACTGAGGAGACAGCTGCTTTGATTGTGGGAAGGGATTCACTCAGTTATACAATCTGCGGAGACACCAGTGGATTCGCACTGCCCTTCACCTGCTGTATGTGTGGGAGGGATTCACTGCACCATCCAGTCTACTGAGACACAGTTTCTCACACCAATCTGAGACCTTTTAAACGTTCTGACTGGGGAAGCTGTTTCAATAGACTGCTTGAATAGACAGGGTCTGTTCTCGTTGGAGTTTAGAAGGCTGAGGGGGGATCTTATAGAGACATATCAGATCATGAAGGAGCTAGATAGGGTAGAGGTAGAGAGATTCTTCCTGCTTAGAAAGGATAGCAGAAATAGGGGGCACCGCCTCAAAATAAGGGGGGGTGCAGTGTAGAATGGAGTGGAAGAAGAATTTCTTCACTCAGAGGGTGGTGAATCTCTGGAATTCTCTGCCCGTTGAAGTGCTGGAGGCTGCCTCGCTGAATATATTTAAGTCACAGGTAGATAGATTTCTGATAGACAAGGGAATTAAGGATTATGGAGAGAAAGTGCGAAAGTGGAACTGATCCACTTCAGATCAGCCATGATCTTATTGAACGGCGGGGCAGGCTCGAGGGGCTGGATGGCCGACTCCTGCTCCTGTTTCTTATGTAAAGCTGTAGAAAGCTGATAGCCCACCACCATGTTCACACGGAGGAGAGACCGTTCAGCTGCTCTCACTGCACGAGGAACATCATCCACCTTGCAAAGACACCAGCGGGTTCACACTGTGAAGGGACCGTTTGCTGCTCTGATTGTGGGAAAGGATTCTCTTGGTCAGCAAACGTGGTGAAACAGCAGCGAGTTCACAAGTTCTGGGATTATTCTTGTGAATCTTTCTCCAGTGCCTCGATTTCCTTCTCTAAATGGAGATCACAAATAGAACATAGAACAGAACAGACCCTTCAGCCCACAATGTTGTGTTGTACGTGACGCCAAATTAAACTAATCCCTTCTGCCTGCCCTTGCTCCGTATCCCTCTATTCCTGAGATATTCATGTGCTTATCTAAAAGCCCCTTAAACGCCCTATTTTATCTGTCTCCATCACAACTGCTTTCAGTGCCTTTCAGACACCTACCATTCTCTGTGTTTCAAAAAAAACTTCTCCTTTGAACTTTCCCCCTCTCACTTAATCTCATGCCCCCTAATTTTAGGCATTTCAACTCTGGGGAAAAAAAGATTGTGACTATCAACTCCATCTACATCCCTCATAATTTTATAGGCTTCTAATCAGTGAGACTAGGCAGAAAAATGGTTTGGCACAGACAAAAAGGGCCAAAAGGCCTGTTTCTGAGCTGTAATTTTGTATGAGGGGAGGCTCGATAGAGGTGTGTAAGATTTTGATGGGTGTAGATAGAGTGAATGCAAGCAGGCTTTTTCCACTGAGGCTCGGGGAGAAAACAGAGGACATGGGGTTAAGGAGAAAAGTTTAAAGGGAATATTGTGGGGGGCGGAGGACATTCTTCACGCAGACAGTGGTGGGAGTGTGGAATGAGCTGCCGGATAAAGTGGTAAATGCGGACTCGCTTTTAAGAAAAACTTGGACAGGTTCATGGATGAGAGGGGTGCGGAGGGATATGGTCCAAGTGCAGGGCAGTAGGACTCCCCTTAGCTTTCACCACTTCAGAGAAAATGACCCCAGTTTACCCAATCTCTCCTTATAGCTCATACTCTCTAACCCAATCCTGGTAAACCTCTTCTGCACCTTCTCCAAACCTTCATATCCTTCCTGTAATGTGGCGAACAGAATTGAACGCAATATTCTAAGTGCTGCTTAACCCAAAGTTCAATAAAGCTGCAACGTGAGATCCTTGTTCTCAATAAAGACCGGCACGCCATAAGCCTTCTTTACATTTCTATTGAAATGATCCACAAAACCTGATGAAGGATTTTTATTTTATCCTGGATTTTAAACAGTTTTTTTTTCCCTGCCACTAAAGTAGATCTAAAATAAATACATCAATACATCAACAAATTCTGCCTAAGTTGTCTCAAATTTGGTTTTTAATCCATAGATCTATAAACATAGACAGGGATCACAGGTAGAGGTGGGAACATCGGGGTGGCGGCGTGGGCTCGTTGGGCCGAAGGGTCTGTTTCTCGTGCTGTCTTCTTCTTTGTTCTTTGTCTTTCGCTCTGTTTCCAAATCTCCTGTGAAAATCCAAACACAATGTATCGTGAAATGATTTCTTTTAAAACAGAATGAGTTCACTGTCTGAAAAAGGTGCAGGAAGAAAATTAAACTGTATTTTTCAAAACAGAACTGGACAGATTGAAAATGGAATATGGGATTAATAGAAGAGCTTGTTCAAAGGGATATCATGGGTGGAATGGCCTCCTCCTCTGCTTTGAGAATCACTTGCATTTGAAGAAAGTGGTAAATATCTGGAGCCTAATTCCTACAAGGGTGAGAGAAATAGAGATGATGGAATGTTTCGCAAAGGAAATTGGATGGGCACTTGAGGGAAATAAACCTACAGGGATAGAAGAGGGCAATGGTTTGATTCACAGGGAGCCCGCATGGAATTAATGGGCTGAATGGTCCCATTCCTTATCCTAATTCCTGTCTGATCTACAGAAAGTGTCACATGAGAGTGGCACGGTAGCACAGTGGGTCAGCACTGCTGCTTCACAGCTCCAGGGTCCTGGGTTCGATTCCCGGCTCGGGTCACTGTCTGTGTGGAGTTTGCACATTCTCCTCGTGTCTGCTTGGGCTTCCTCCGGGTGCTCCGGTTTCCTCCCACAGTCCAAAGATGTGTGGGTTAGGTTGATTGCTGAAATTGCCCCTCAGTGTCCTGGGTGTGTAGGTTAGAGGGATTAGCGGGTAAATGTGTAGGGATATGGGGGTAGGGCCAGGGTGGGATTGTGGTCAGTGTAGACTCAATGGGCTGAAGGGCCTCTGTCTGCACTGCAGGGATTCTATGACGGGTCTCCATAGAGCAAATGAAGGCAGCAGCAAAGGCTGATGGTTAAAAGAGCGAACTCTGTACCAGACTGAGGCGCAGAAGGCTCAAGAGCTCCTGCAGCGAGGAATGGGCAGTGGAATTAATTGGATAATGGTTATTGCTCTCTTTGGAACAGACATTGAATGAATATAGATCCCTGCGTGTTGTGCTCCTGAGAGATTCCCTCAACCTTTGTGACTAAAAGATGGTGATTGAATGGTGCCTGTTCTATGAAAGTGTGACTGAAAGCTCATCTCAGCCATTGAGAACCCAATCAGAGGAAGACAAAGATGTTTTCCTAGTGTTGACCTGCAGGAACAAGCAATGCACAAAGAAAGGTCTCCCAAGGCCAGGACTTGAGATATTGGAACAAAAGCCCACTGGCTGGAGGCCTGTTTGACTTGCCTCTCCTTGCAACGAGTATTATTTGAGTTCAAGCCATGAGTTTTGCATTTTATTCAATCAGTGTTGAGTAAAAAGGCAGTTCAAGTGTTTGTTGAGTGTTTGAAGGTAATTGGCTATCCGGGAAGTTAAGGAAATAATAGTTTGTGTTTATTGAGTGTTTTTCTTTAACCTTAATAAAAATTCAGATCTATACAACATTTTCTGTGCCAGTGTTTTATTGTTCGCCAAGTTGGTTGATACCTAGTCTGAGGGTCAAGAAGAGGAACTTCTCTCCAATTCACAGAGATCCCTCATACCCAGAGACACTCCTCATAATCTCCCTCTGCAAGAACTTCACATCTTTCCTGAAGTGTGGGACCAATAAATAGGGTTCCATTCTAGAGGGATAGAATTGAGAAGCAGGGAGGTTATATCCAACTTGTTTCGAACCAGGGTTAGACTGCACTGGGAGCACTGTCAACACTTGTGATCTCTATTTAGTAAAAGAAAATAGAGCCAAAGGAAATAGAGAAGGAGCAACAATGATTCACAAGAATAATCCCAGAACTGAGAGCATTTCACCCTCAGGAAAGGCTGGGGCTGCTTTTCTTGACAAAACAGCAGACCTGATGATATCTTTAAGATTATGAAGGGGGTTCAATAATCCAATAGGGATTTCAGGAGAAATCTCTTTCCCCAGCAAGTGATGAGAATGTGGAACTCACTACCACAGCAAGCGGTTGAGGTAAACACATTGAAGGGGAAGCTGGATACTTACATGAGGGAGAAAGGAATAGAAGGATATGCTGATTGGGGGGGGGATGAAGAGAGGTGGGTGGAGGCTCACGTGGAGCATAAATACTGACACAGAGCAATTCAGCCGATTGGTCTGGCCCTGTGCTGGAGACTCAGCGGAACAGAGACAGATTTTAAAAAAAAAACAACTTTGAGACAATTTAGGGAGAATTTGTTTTGCCAATTAGCCTAAGAGCACATCGTTGGGATGTGGGAGGAAACCGGAGCACCTGGAGAAAACCCACGCAAGCACGGGGAGAATGCGCAAACTCCACAGACACAGGCCCAAATCCATGTATCTGCACAGCACAGCGATAGTCACTGAGCTGTCGTGTTGCCCATCAAATGGTCCAGGTCAAGCGTACACTAACGATGTGAAGCACTAGGACACTCTCAAAAAAAAAATCCAAGAGCAGCCCTCTCACGACCATTGCGTGTATGCCCCTCAAGTACAAGTACATCAATATCATCATCTATTTACACACTTCCCAGGGACTCCCCAGGCTCATGATCCCTATTTTAAATCAGTTTTCTATACCCCTCCATTCCCATTCTATTCATGGGTCCATCTAAGTATTTCTGAAATAACTCCAGAGTACCTGCCTCCACCACTTTACTTGGCAGCGCATTCCATACCCCCACCACCCTCTGTGTGAAAAAACTCCCTCTAGCATCCAAATTATACCTTACTCCCCTCACTAAGCCCGTGACCCCTCATGCTATTCGAGTCCATCCTAGGAAAAAGCTTAACCCTGTTTACTCTATCTATACCCCTCATAATCTTGTACACCTCTATTAGATCTCTTCTAAGTCTACGTTTTTCTAAGGAAAACAGTCCCAATTTGCCTAACCTCTCCTCGTAACTCAGACCTTCCATACCAAGCTGGTTGTTACTCAAAATTAAGAATCAGTCTTTATTAATGATCTCCACAAGCGTGGAGTGTGGTTATGTCCACACTGGGGGACTATCTCTAAAAAGAAATTACATTTCTACAGCTCTTTGAATGATCACAAGATCTTGGAAAGTTTTTTTTTACATCCAAGTTCCTTTGAAGTGTGGTCAGTGTTGTGATGTAGGAAACAGAAGCGATATCTCAGAAATGAAAAGTATCACATTTGTATTCACAGTTAAAAGCACAAGGTCAAGAAAGCAATGTTAATCTCTAATGTGATGAGATCTTTATACAATAAAGCTAAATCCTCTAGACACTGCTGAGCAAGCAGAAGTTGTCCGAACTAAGGAATTCTTCAATCATTTTGATCAGTTATATTCTGTCAAAGTCTGGCTCAAGAATGAAGCTGATTCTTCCTAATCTTGATCAGGTTGAACGGAAAAACCTATTGTCTTTCACAAAGTATATTATTGAATCAGTGTATCTAGTGTTGTGGGGTTCTCTGGAAGCTAGTTATCAGCAAAAACTTCAGCCAATACAAAGACTCACAAAAGCCAGTGTCCCGGTTAAAAATGTATCTTTATTAACCAACAAACGATGGGAGAATGAGCAATAGGCAGTCCAATGCTTTACTACAAAACCTTGGGCATTCCAACACCACTCTGAGGTTACAATACATCAGAGAGGTCAATTATACCCTTCTCAAGTTAACATTATCCACCTCCTGTTAGTTATGAATCAGTTTCAAGATAAACCAATCACAATTAATACCTGTCGTGCCAATTGCATTTACTCTTTGACCTCATGGAGTTTCATTGGTCTATAAAGTCCAGCTGCTTCCTCCCTCTGTTGCTAAGCAACCCCCGGCACTTGGTCACAAAAGGTCCAATGTTAAGATTCCCACCAACTCTTGCCTACATCAATGGCAAGGCAAGGCAGGTGAACATTCCTGTGTCTGAAAAGGGCTACCTTATGTGGTCAATATGAACAATTCTCTTCATAAGGGTCTCTAAGACCATCTGTCTTATCTGGTCAGTGTGAGCAACCCTGTTCATAAGAGAGTCTGAGAAGGTCTACTTTATCTTCACAGTATGAACTACCCTATTCATGAAGGGGCTGAGTTACTGCTGGTAACTATTATTGATAAGAACTTACACATTCTGTAATTTCATTGTCCTAAAGATTGTGTCAATATGCCTCTTAGCACATTAGGCTTTGTGGCAATCTGCCTTTGGCTAAAGTGTACAGATCTCTTTAACATACAGTTAAAATACATTTTTAAAGATCCAAAATACATGTTTAAATCAGAAATACTTGTTCAAATCTCAGTTAGTTAAATCTCTCTGAGTTTATGTGTGTCCTTACGTAGACTATTCCCCTGATAGCTCGTAAACCTAATCTAAAGTCATTTCACTTATAGTTAGTATTTTATTTATTATTATTTATTGGTAACTTAAACCCTGGTTACTTGAAATTTCTCTAACCAACTATGAATGTCCCTAATATTAACTGAATATATTAACTAAAAATTACTGCAATAATTAGCTACCAGCCAGTAACAGATGATTGAAGAAGTGATGAATCTTAAATTGAATTAAAGGATCAATAATGAGTCAGTAGTTAAAGTGAAAGACATTTACTTGCTGTAAAATGTAGAAGTTTAATTGCTGTGTTATGTAAAGAAGGACCTTCAAGCTCTGATTAGCCTCAGTATTTAAATCTGTGTGAATGAGGGATTGTACAGAAGCAGATAAGAGGATTGTATATGTAACAATTCTGTTGTATTCCTGATAACAGAAAGTGGGGCAAGTAATTGCGAATCCAGTTAAAGTAATCTAGTGACAAAATTCTTTTTTTTTTGCAACAACCATTACCCTCTCTCTTTGCCTTTTGTTTAAGGACATTTTTGACATTTAATCTCAACCAATTGGCCCTCTAACCAATCTTGATTTTCCCTTTTGTTCTACCTGACCCTTCCCCTCTCAGAAGTATCAAACCCATCACATTTCTCCCTCTCTTTAGTTCTGAAGTCAAGTTACATTGGACCTGAAACATTAACTCTGTTTCTCTCTCCACAGATGCTGCCAGACCTGCTGTGATTTTCCAGTTCTTTCTGTATCTATTGTAGATCCACCTGTAGTGGTAGAAAAAATACTATTTACTATCCAGGATAAAATAGATGTCCTTCATCAGCTTTTGTGGATCATTCCAGTGGAAATGTGCTCTCCCAGGCTCAAAGAGCATCAGCCCCACTGGAAGCAAAGTTGTGAGACCGGCCAGTCCAGCAGAAAGAAACCCTCCCACTTCACCCACTGTCAGAATGAACATGGTTCAGTCCTGGATGTGATTAACAGCAGCAATAGCAGCACTGGTGAACTCGCTGGTGTATCTGCAGCTTGGATGATACACTGAATCTCTTCCCACACTGCGAGCAGGTAAATAGACTCACTTCCATATGAACTCACTGGTGTACCTGCAGGCTGGATTACTGTGTGAACCCTTTCCCACAGGTGAGAGATTTCTACCCGCTGTGAACTCAGTGTACCCCCGCAAGTGGGATGAACTTCTAAACCTCTTTGTGCAGTGAGAGCAGCTGAACGCTCTCTCCTCAGTGGGAATTGGGAAATCAGCTTTTGAATCCGCTCAGAACATTTAGGGAGTGTGGGTGACTTTGTGATTCAGGAGGTGGGATAACTGAGTGAATCCCTCCCTACACTGAGAGCAGGTGAACGGCCTCTCCCCGCTGTGAACTTGCTGGTGTCTCCGCAGGCTGGATGATGTTGTAAATTTCTTTGAGCAATGAGTGCAGCTGAACGGTCTCTCCTCAGTGTGAACATGCTGGTGGGACACTAGTTCCCGAGGGCTTTTGAAAGCACTCCCACAGTCAGAGCATTTAAAGGGTTTCTCGTTGCTGTGAGTGATTTTGTGTCTCTGCAGGTTGGATGAATCAGTGAAGCCCTTCCCGCACACAGGGCAGGTGAAGGGTCTCTCCCCGGTGTGAACTCGCTGGTGTGTCCGCAGGTGGGTTGATGTCCGAAATCTCTTTGCGCAGCGAGAGCAGCTGAACGGTCTCTCCTCGCTGTGAATTTGCTGGTGGGACATCAGATCCCGAGGGCTTTTGAAGCCGTTCCCACAGTCGGAGCACTTGAAGGGTCTCTCATTGGAGTGAGTGTCTTGGTGTGCCAGCAGGCTCGATAAATGAGCGAATCCCTTCCCACACACGGAGCAGGTGAACGGTTTCTCCCCGGTGTGAACCCGCTGGTGTACCCGCAGAGTGGATGACCATTTGAACCTCTTTGAGCAGCGGGAGCAGCTGAAGGGTCTCTCCTCGGTGTGAATGCGCTGGTGGATCATCAGTTCCCGGGAGCTTTTGAATCCGTGCCCACAGTCGGAGCATTTGAAGGGTCTCTCCTGGGTGTGGGTGGCTTTGTGTGTCAGCAGGTTGGATGACTGGGTGAATCCCTTCCCGCACACAGAGCAGCTGAAGGGTCTCTCTCTGTTGTGACTCCGGCGATGGATCTCCAATACAGATGGGGCTTTGAATCCCTTCCCACAGTCTCCACATTTCCAGGGTTTCTCCATGCTGAGGCTGGGACTCTCCAGGTTAAACAATCAGTTCAATCTCACACAGAACACGGGGACACTCTCTGTGAAAGCTGCCATGTATTTCCAGCCTGTGGAACTGCTCTTTCCACACTCACTGCACTGGAACACTCTCACTCAAGGGGGGGGCGTTTCCACACAAAGCCCGCGCTCTGATTGGCTGGAGGAACGGAATCCTTCCGGTCCTCCAACTCTTCCCATTGGCCAACACCTCAGCGTGAAGGCGGAGGGGGTGAGTCCACGTCGGCACATGCGCAGCTTCCCCTCTCCTTTGGACATGCGCAGCCCCGGGCCAGGGGGCGGGGCTTCTCGCTGTGGGCGGAGCCGCCAGCCGGTTGCCCTGGAAACCTTGGATCTGGGGGGGTGCACTGGAACCCGGAGACGTCACCGCGGAGCAGAGTGATTCCGATTGGCCGATTCAGGCAGGGCTCCATTGTGAGGTCACAACGCGGAAGTTGTTCAATGAGTTTCAGGTTAAACCTTCCTCCTCTGAGCAACATCTGGGGGGGAAATCAGTGTGTCCCCCTTTCCATTTCTTTTCCCATTCTGGGGGGAAATCAGTGTGTCCCCCTTTCCATTTCTTTTCCCATTCTGGGGGGAAATCAGTGTGTCCCCCTTTCCATTTCTTTTCCCATTCTGGGGGGAAATCAGTGTGTCCCCCTTTCCATTTCTTTTCCCATTCTGGGGAGAAATCAGTGTGTCCCCCTTTCCATTTCTTTTCCCATTCTGGGGGGAAATCAGTGTGTCCCCCTTTCCATTTCTTTTCCCATTCTGGGGGGAAAATCAGTGTGTCCCCCTTTCCATTTCTTTTCCCATTCTGGGGGGAAATCAGTGTGTCCCCCTTTCCATTTCTTTTCCCATTCTGGGGGGAAATCAGTGTGTCCCCCTTTCCATTTCTTTTCCCATTCTGGGGGAAAACGGGGGACTTGCAGCAACTGAAGAGAAAGGAAGTGAATCCAGGGAGGGAGCAGACTCTGGAAAGGTTGGCCCAGGTCTCTCTCTCTCTCTTAAAGACATTGACATCCTTTACTCCCTCAGCCTGACACATTTATCTGTTTGGATAAAAGGATGGGCTCTTTTCTAATGTTCAGAATTAAAGAGCTACTTTCCCCAGCAGATAACTGACATTTAAGGAGACATAGAACATCGAACACTACAGTGCAGAACAGGCCCTTCGGCCTTCGATGTTGCGCCGACCAATTAAGAAAAAGCAATGACCCTCCAAACTAAACCATTCCCTTTTCGTCCATAAAGTTATCTACTAACCTCTTAAACGCCACCAAACTTGGCGCATCTACAACTGACGCAGGCAGGGCATTCCACTCCCTAACCACCCTCTGGATAAAGAACCTACCTCTGACATCCGTCCTATAACTACCACCCCTTAATTTAAAGCTATGTCCCCTCGTGCTAGCTTTCTCCATCCTAGGAAAAAGGCTATCACTGTCCACCCTATCTAAACCTCTACTCATCTTATATGTTTCGATTAGGTCCCCTCTTAGCCGCCTCCTTTCTAACGAGAACAACCTCAAATCCCTCAGCCTCTCTTCATAAGACCTGCCCTCCATACCAGGCAACATCCTGGTAAACCTCCTCTGTACCCTCTCCAATGCCTCCACATCTTTCTTATAATGCTGGGACCAGAACTGCACACAATACTCCAAGTGCGGCCGCACTAGAGTTTTGTACAGTTGAAACATGACGTTGCGGCTCCGAAATTCAATCCCCCTACCAATAAAAGCTAAGACTCCGTATGCCTTCTTAACAACCTTATCGACTTGATTGCCAACTTTCAGGGATCTATGCACATATACACAAGATCCCTCTGTTCTTCAACACTATTAAGAGTCCTACCATTAGCCCTATACTCTACACATTTGTTATTCCTGCCAAAGTGCATTACCTCACACTTTTCCACATTAAACTCCATTTGCCAACTCTCGGCCCAGCTCTGCAACTTGTCCAAGTCTCTCTGCAAACTATAACACCCCTCTTCACTATCTACCACTCCTCCACCTTTGGTGTCATCCGCAAATTTACTAATCCATCCTTCAATACCCTCATCCAGATCATTTATAAAAATTACAAACAGCAGGGGCCCCAAAACAGACCCCTGAGGTACACACTTGTCACCGAACTCCACGATGAATATCTCCCATCAACCACCACCCTCTGTCTTCTATCTGCTAGCCAATTCCTATCCCAATTAGCTAAATCACCCTCTATCCCATACATCTGCATTTTCTGCAGAAGTCTTCCATGGGCCACCTTATCAAACGCCTTACTAAAGTCCATATATACCACATCAACCGCCGTACCCCCATCCACCTCTTTGGTCACTTTTTCAAAAAACTCAATGAGGTTAGTAAGGCACGACCTACCCTTCACAAAACCATGCTGACTATCCCCAATCAATTCATTTCTCTCTAAATAACTATAAATCCTATCCCTAATAATTCTTTCCAATACTTTGCCCACAACAGAAGTAAGACTCACCGGTCTATAATTCCCCTGAAAGTCTCTATTCCCCTTCTTGAACAATGGGACCACATTCGCTATCCTCCAGTCTTCTGGCACTATACCCGTAACCAACGACGACCTGAAGATCAGAGCCAGAGGCTCTGCAATCTCCTCTCTCGCCTCCCAGAGAATCCTAGGGTAAATCCCGTCCGGCCCAGGGGACTTATCTAACTTCAAACCCTCAAGAATATCTAGCACATCCTCCTTATCTGCTTTCCAGTTCACAACCCTGTATCCCGTGTTCTCCACAACTACATTTACATCACCCTGCGTGAATACCGAAGAGGAATATTTGTTCAGTGCTTCTCCAATCTCTTCAGGCTCCACGCACAACTTCCCACTGCTGTCTATGACTGGCCCTAATCTTGCCCTAACCAATCTTCTATTCTTAACATATCTAAAGAAAAGCTTTAGGATTCTCCTCAATCCATCAGCCAAAGTCTTCTCGTGTACCCTCTTAGCTCTCCTCAACTCACTCTTTAGCTCCCTCCTGGCTAATCTATAGCTATCCATTGCACTAACTGAGCCTTCAAGCCTCATCCTGATATAAGCCTCCTTTTTCCTTTTAACCAGCGAATTAACTTTTTTAGTACACCATGGTTCCCTTACTCGACCATTTCCTCCTTGCCTGACAGGGACATACTTTTCAAGGACTCGCAGCAGCTGCTCCTTGAATAAGCTCCACATTCCAGATGTTCCCAGTCCCTGTAGTTTCCTAGTCCAATCTATGCACCCTAACTCTCTCCTGATGGCCTCATAATTACCCTTCCCCCAGCTATAACTATTGCCCCCAGCTTCATGCCTATCCCTATCCATCACTAAGGTGAATGTAACCGAATTGTGGTCACTATCACCAAAATGTTCACCAACTTCCAAGCCTAACACCTGGTCTGGCTCATTGCCCAGCACCAAATCCAATGTAGCCTCACCTCTAGTTGGCCTATCTACATACTGAGTCAGAAAACCTTCCTGCACACTTTGTACGAAAACTGACCCCTCTAACGAGCTAGAGCTATAGCTATTCCAATCAATATTAGTAAAGTTAAAGTCCCCATAACAATTACCCTATTACTTTCACTCCTGACCAGAATTGACTTTGCAATCCTTTCCTCAACCTCTCTAGAACTTTTAGGAGGTCTATAAAAGACTCCCAACAGGGTGACCTCTCCTCTCCTGTTTCTAATCTCAGCCCATACTACCTCAACAGACAAGTCCTCATCAATCTTCCTTTCTGTCACTGTGATACAGTCTTTGACTAATAATGCCACTCCTCCTCCCCTTCTACCTCCTTCTCTACTCCGACTGAAGCATTTGAACCCCGGAACCTGCAACAGCCATTCCTGTCCCTGCTCTATCCATGTCTGTGAAATGGCCACAACATCGAAGTTCCTCCACCTTATTGCAAATACTTCTTGCATTAAAGTATACGCATTTCAAACCATGCCCTACTCCACCCGTACGCTGCTGTGCTTTACAATTCTCATCTATGATCCCCCTATTCTCGTCCCTCTTAACATCCAAGCTACTCAGGATCCCACCCCCCCTCTGAATCAGTTTAAACCCCCCTGCATAGCCTTTGCAAATTTTCCCCCCAAGATATTGGTTCCCCTCTGGTTCAGGTGTAGACCATCTCTCTTGTAGAGGTCCCACCTACCCCAGAATGAGCCCCAATTGTTCAAGAACCTTTGGGGCTCTTTGAGACAGTAAATGAATATAGGATAGGGATATGGAACTGTGGTGTGGAACAGATTAGACATTATTTAACATCTTGCAATAAAACATACTTATTATTTCTCGTCCTGTACTATTGTACTGTAGCTACATTATATATTTCCAGATATTACAGCACAGAAGGAATTTATTCACATAAAGAAGCTAGAAGCAGGAGGATGCCATTCAGCCCATTGAGCCCGCTCTGCTATTCATTTTGATCATCAAATTCAATATCCTGATCCATGACCTGCCCCATATTCCTTGATCCCGTTAGCCCTAAGAGCTATATTTAATTTCTTTGTTAAGTCACACAGCATTTGGGTCTCAACTACATCTCTGTCTGAGTGAATTCCATAGATTCACCACTGTCTGGGTGGAGAAATTTCTTCTCACCTCAATCCTGAAAGGTTTACCCCTCTTCCTCAAAGTATGACCCTTAGTTCTGACTCCCCGCCATTAGGGACATTCTTCCTGTCTAATCTCGTGATAATTTGATTTGATTCTTTCAAGTTCAATTGTTTGGAATTCGGGACTGGGATATATCTGTGAGGATGAAGGATAAGTATCAAGTACCTGATGAGGGTTGTCAAAAAGGAAAAGGAAGTGTTTGTAAGCTCTAAAAGATATAGGACAGATGAATATAAAGAATGTAGGAAAGAACTTTAACAAGGAGTCAGGAGGGCTAAAAGAGGTAATGGAAAGCCCTTGGTGAACCGGATTGGGGAAAATTCTGAGGCATGTTGTCATGTACGTACAGAGCAAGTGACTAGCCGGAGAAAGTGTTGGTCCACTCTGGGATAGTGGAGGGAATCTATACATGGAACTAGAGGAAATGGGTGAGATACTAAATGAATACTTTGCCTCAGTATTTACCAAACTGAGGGACATAATGGGTGAGGAGCTGGGGTAGGGTGTGTAGATGTTCTGGGTCATCTTGATCTCAAAAAAGAGGAGGTATCGGGTGTCTTAAAAAGCATTAAAGTAGATACGTCCCCCAGGCCTGATGGGATCAACCCCGGAATACTGAGGGAGGCAAGGCGGAAATTACTCTGATCTTGACAGGAATCTTTATCTCCTCATTGGCTACAGGTGAAGCTCCAAAGCACAGGAGGATAGCAATGTTGTTCCATTGTATTAGAAATTTTGAAAAACCCGAGGGTCGATAAGTCCCCTGGGCCAGATGGGATACATCCTAGGAAATCCAGCGTGTTGGATTTACTCGCAAACATTCTCCCCCGCCAAACTACAATCTCCAGATCCTGCCTAATGCTGTTGTAGTTAGTCTTCCCCCAGTTTAATACCTTTGGATGCGTAGGTTAGAGGGATTAGTGGGTAAAATATGTAGGGATATGGGGGTAGGGCCTGAGTGGGATTGTGTTCGGTGCAGACTCGATGGGCCTCTTTCTGCACTGTAGGGTTTATAGAACATAGAACATAGAACATTACAGCACAGAACAGGCCCTTCGGCCTTCGATGTTGTGCCGACCAAAATAAAAAGCAATGCCCCTCCAAACTAAACCATTCCCTTCTCTTCCATATACTATCAATTAACCTCTTAAACGCCACCAAACTTGGCACATCTACAACAGCTGCAGGCAGGGCATTCCACTCCCTAATCACTCTTTGAGTAAAGAACCTACCTCTGATATCCGTCCTATAACTCATACCCTTTAATTTAAAGCTGTGTCCCCTTGTGCTAGCTTTCTCCATCCTAGGAAAAAGGCTATCACTGTCCACCCTATCTAAACCTATAATCATCTTATATGCTTCAATAAGATCCCCTCTTAGCCGCCTCCTTTCTAACGAAAACAACCTCAAATCCTTCAACCTCTCTTCATAGGACCTGCCCTCCATACAGGCAACATCCTGGTAAACCTCCTCTGTACCCTCTCCAATGCCTCCACATCTTTCTTATAATGTGGGGACCAGAACTGCACACCATACTCCAAGTGCGGCCGCACTAGAGTTTTGTACAGTTGCAACATGATGCTGCGGCTCCTAAATTCAATCCCCCTACCAATAAAAGCTAGACTCCATATGCCTTCTTAACAACTTTATCCACTTGACTGCCTACTTTCAGGGATCTATTGACACATACACAAAGATCCTTCTGTTCCTCAACACTATTAAGAGCCCTACCATTAGCCCTATACTCTACACATTTATTGTTCCTGCCAAAGTGCATTACCTCACACTTTTCCACATTAAACTCCATTTGCCACCTCTCGGCCCAGCTCTGCAACTTGTCCAAGTCTATGATTCTATTTGCTTGAAGACCGCTCTTGTCCTTACCCACCTTAAAACTTATGGAATTGTGATTACTCTTCCCGAAATGCTCTCCGACAGAAATTTCGATCACCTGGCACATTCCCCTAGTTGGTCTAATACGGCTCCTTCCTGAGTTGGGCCATTTACAAGAAACTCTCCTGGATGCTCCTTACGAATCCTGCCCCATCCAAACCCCTAGCAGCGAGTCCCAGTCAATTTAGGGAAAGTTAAAATCACCCACCACAACATCGCTGTTGTTTTTGCATTTTTCCACAATCAGACTGTATATCTACTCCTCAATCTCCCTCTCACTGTTGAGGAAGTCTGTAATAAACCCCCAACATTGTGACTGCACCCTTCCCTGTTCCTGAGCTTTACTTGTATCACCTCGCTGCCTGAACCCTGCGAGTTATCCTGTGATATTCTCCTTTTCAGATATCAGGGGGATGTTTTTAAGCACAGAGGGTGGTGGGAGCCTGGAATGCACTGCCAAATAGGGGGTGGAGGCAGACACGCTGGGATCATTTCAGACTTACCTGCATAGTCACATGAACAGACAGGGAAAGAATTCACTTCAGAGGATATCATAGAACATTACAGCGCAGTACAGGCCCTTCAGCCCTCGATGTTGCGCTGACCAATGGAACCAATCTAATGACCCTCTATCCTAAACTATTCCAATATTATCCATATGTCTATCCACTGACCATTTGAACGCCCTTAAACTTGACAAGTCCACAACTGCTGCAGGCAGGGCATTCCACGCCCTTACTACCCTCTGAGTAAAGAACCCACCTCTAACATCTGTCCTACAACTACCATCCCTTAATTTAAAGCCAAATCCCCTCATGCTATCCATCTCCATCCAAGGAAAAAGGCTCTCACTATCCACCCTATCTAAACCTCTGATCATCTTATACGCCTCAATTAAGTCACCTCTTAGCCTTCTTCTCTCTAATGAAAATAACTTCAAGTCCCTCAGCCTTTCCTCATAAGACCTGCCCTCCATATCAGGCAACATCCTGGTAAACCTCCTCTGCACCGTCTCCAATGCCTCACATCTTTCTTATAATGTGGCAACTAGAACTGCACACAATACTCCAAGTGCGGCTGCACCAGAGTTTTGTACAATTGCAACATAACATGTCAGCTCCGAAATTCAATCCTCTACCAATAAATGCTAACACGCTATACGCCTTCTTAACAACCTTATCAACTTGAGTACCAACTTTCAGAGATCTATGCACCTGTACACCAAGATCTCTCTGCTCATCTACACTACTAAGAGTCCTTCCATTAGCCCTATATTCTGCACACATATTACTCTTACCAAAGTGAATCACCTCACACTTTTCCACATTGAACTCCATTTGCCACTTCTCAGCCCAGCTCTGCAACTTATCTGTGTCCCTCTGCAAACTGTAACATCCATCCTCACTGTCCACAACTCCTCCAACTTTGGTATCGTCAGCAAATCATCAGTTAGACTCTGGGAGCGATCCCAAATGAACTTCTGTGCTGTGTGGGAGATTTCCTGCTTTAGAAGGGACAGCAAATTAGAACAGAAGAATTAAGAAATTACCAGGGATTGTAGAAAAGGGGTGTCTGATAATGTAATGCTTTGTCCTAAATAAGGAAAATCATCTTCAATTTGTTTTGTAATATTTTCTGTGCGTACTGTTACAATCCCATTAAAGAGAAATTTAAACACCCCAATGATTAACTGAAAGAATCACATCACAGGATTCCAAGTTTTTAAACAAAAAACAAACTTTACTGTTTACATGAAACAAAATAAAATTAAAAAGCAGGAAATTTTACACTTTGGTTAATAAACACTTATGCTCTAAACTCAGTTCTACTTTTCAACTTTCCCCCAAGCTGTTCCTTTCTCCTTATCAATATCTTGAAGGTTTATTAACATCTGTTCCAGACCCCATCCAGAAGCTTTGTCAAAACTCTCCAAACTGGCGCCAATTGCATTTATCCCAATTTGTCGGCTTAAAACTTTAATTCTTCCAACCACAAGTGAAATCCAAAACTGAAGTGGTTTCTCCCAAAGCAGTTGAAGCGTGAGTTAGATATTTGTAACCATGTGAATAACACGTTGCTCAAAACCTGCTTTCAACATTTTAATAATTCGATCGAATGTTTTGTATGTTGAAGCAACAAAATTTGACATGTTTGTTCACTGGGATCTTTGAAGAATGTATAATCCTTCAGCTTCTCCTGATTGTATTTGAATTGAATTTTATTTCATTCATTTGCAGCGACAAATTCTTCATTCAGGATCTTCATTATTTTGAATCTTCCACGTCACAAAAACGACATTTAATTCAGCATCAGACATCACTAATTCTCTGCAGCCAGTTTGAAATCTTAATCCATTCTGCCCATTACGAAGGCGAATACATCAGTATCTTTACAGTTTGTTGCTTGTCACTAAAAGACGAAGGGTTTTTACTCACAGGAACAGCTTCTACACTCTGATCACAGTCGCAGAAAAAGACCCATCAAATCATTCCCCAATATAGAATCTACACCCTTCATCAGTAATGTAGAAAAAACTCAAATAATCACAGGGCTTTTTAATAAAGGAATGGTTTAAATTTATCTTTTAATAAGATAGTCACACTCACAATCGAAACCCCAAAGCAATATATTTTAATTCTATGAACTTTTTGAAGAAAAATTAGTTGACCCAGTACCTGTCGGGATAACAATTTTTTGAGAATCTTTCTTGGGACAAAATTGGAGAGATTTCCCCTTCATAATCCCTCATGTTTCTATTTTCACCTGCCTCATTACAGGAAGGATGTGGAAGCTATTGAAAGAGTGTAGAGGGGATTTATAAGGATTAGGGGGCATACCTTATGAAGATAGGTTGAGAGAGCTGGGTCTCTTCTCCCTGGAGAGATGAAGGTTGAGAGGCGACCTGATAGAGGTTTATAAGATGTTGAGAGGAATAGATAGAGCGGATTCTCGCTACGAGAGGACACAGGTTTAAGGTGCTGGGGGGCAAGTACAGAGGAGATGTTAGAGGTAAGTTTTTCACTCAGAGGGTGGTGAGTGAATGGAATCAGTTGCCGTCAGTGGTGGTGGAGGCAAACTCGCTGGGGTCTTTTAAGAGACTTCTGGATGAGTACATGGGATTTAATAGAATTGAGGGTTACAGGTAGGTAGGATATGATTGGAGGGCCAAAGGGCCTGTGTGTCTGTGGGAGTTTGCGCATTCTCCCTGTGCTTGCGTGGGTTTTCTCCGGGAGCTCTGGTTTCCTCCCACATCCCAAAGATGTGCTCTTAGGCTAATTGGCAAAACAAATTCTCCCTAAATTGTCTCAAATTTGGTTTTTTATCTATAGATCTATAAACATGGACAGGGATCGTGGGTAGAGATGGGAACATCGGGGTGGCGGCGTGGATTCGTTGGGCCGAAGGGCCTGTTTCCCGTGCTGTTTTGTTCTTTGTTCTAAATATATTTAAAGCTAATAATCTCTCACAAGTTAATTGGTGAACATTCTTTGGAAAAACCACTTTTACCAACACCATTGGGTTTGGGCTTTAATCTCCAACAATTAAAATGTGTGCTTGTGGCTTTTAGACTCATTTCTATCGTCTGCACTGTCTCGTTCTGGGTGTGTGTGTTTTTTTCCTTCATTTTGACCATCCTCAGCAGAATATTTAGGGATCGGTTCATTCTCATCTGATCTACCTTTACGCTGGGTACGAACAACAGCAGAATTGAGCAGCTCGATTCACTAGTGAAGGCGGCGGTGTCGGAGCTGGTGGGATAACTGAGTGAATCCCTTGCTGCATATCGAGCAAGCGAACGGCCTCTCCTGAGTGTAGACGCGACAGTGCTTCTGGAAGCTGGAGGAATTGCTGAATCCCTTCCCGCACTCGGAGAAGCTGAAGGGTCTCTCCCCGGTGTGAATGCGCTGGTGGGTTTCCAGCTCTGAGGGGAATCTGAACCCCTTCCCACAGTCTCCACATTTCCAGGGTTTCTCCATGCTGAGGCTGGGACTCTCCAGGTTAAACAATCAGTTCAATCTCACACAGAACACGGGGACACTCTCTGTGAATGCTGCCATGTATTTCCAGCCTGTGGAACTGCTCTTTCCACACTCACTGCACTGGAACACTCTCACTCCGCTGTGTGTGTCTCTCTCGTGCTTTTCCGCTCACACTGATGGTTAAAGCCTTCTGAAGAAGACAGAACAGAAAAAATATTTTTCTCTCAAGAAAGCGTCAAAGGCTGAAGATTTTAGACAGGTGTTTTGTGTTGATCTACACAGTGGAAGACACAAACAACATGCCAAAAACTGAGGACAGGAAGGCTATGGCAGATGAGGATTTAGAGGCTATTATTATTGTGAAAGAGGTAGTGTTGGGCAAGTTTCCTGGTCCTGATGGAATGCATCCCAGGGTACTAAAAGAGATGGCGGCAGAAATAGCAAATGCACTCGTGGCAATTTACCAAAATTCGCTGGACTCTGGGCTGTTCCTGCAGATTGGAAAACAGCAAACGCGAACACCACTGTCTAAAAACGGTAGACAAAAGGTAGGTAACTACAGGCCGGTTAGCTTCATTTCTGTAGTAGGGAAAATGCTTGGATCTATCTAGGAAGAAATAGTGAGACACCTGGATATAAATTGTCCCATTGGAAAGACGCAGCATGGATTCGTCGAAGGGCAGTTTGACTAATTTGGTGGAATTTTTTTGAAAACATTATGTGTGCGGTGGACAGTGGGGAACCAGTGGATGTGGTGTATCTGGATTTCCAGAAGGCATTTGACAAAGTGCCGCACCAAAGATTATTGCATAAGATAAAGATGCACGGTGTTATTTTAAGAAATACTTAGATGGGCACATGAACAGAATGGGAATGGAGGGGCATAGAAAACTGATTTAAAATAGGGATCATGAGCCTTGGGAGTCCCTGGGAAGTGTGTAAATAGATGATGATATTGATGTACTTGTTTTTATCCTACAGGTGCTTTGGTCCACCTTGTTGTCTAATGAGGGGCATACATGCGATGGGTCGTGAGAGGGCTGATCTTGGATTTTTTTTTCGAGAGTATCCCAGTGCTTCACGTCATTAGTGTACGCTTGACTTGGACCATTTGATGGGCAACACGACAGCTCAGTGACTATCGCTGTGCTGTGCAGATACATGGATTTTGGCCTGTGTCTGTGGGAGTTTGTGCATTCTCCCCGTGCTTGCGTGGGTTTTCTCCGGGTGCTCCGGTTTCCTCCCACATCCCAAAGATGTGCTCTTAGGCTAATTGGCAAAACAAATTCCCCCTAAATTGTCTCAAATTTGGTTTTTAATCCATAGATCTATAAACGTAGACAGGGATCACGGGTAGAGGTGGGAACATCGGGGTGGCGGCGCGGGCTCGTTGGGCCGAAGGGCCTGTTTCCCGTGCTGTTTTGTTCTTTGTTACGGGTAATGTATTAGCATGAATAGAGGATTGGTTAACTAACAGAAAGCAAAGAGTAGGTATAAATGGGCAATTTTCTGGTTGGCAATTAGTGACTAGTGGTGTGCCTCAGGGATCAGTGTTGGGACCACAATTGTTTACGATTTACATCGATGATTGGGGAACCAAATGGAGTGTGTCAAAATTCGCAGATGACACGAAGATGAGAAAGTGTGCAGAGGACGATGATAGTCTGCAAAGGGATATAGATAGTCTAAGTAAATGGGTGAGGATCTGGCGGATGGAGTACAATGCTTGTAAATGTGAGGTCATCGATTTTGGTCGGAATAACAGCAAAATGGACTATTATTTAAATGGTGAAAAATTACAGCATGCTGCTGTGCAGAGGGACCTGGGTGTCCTTGTGCAGGAATTACAAGGAGTTGGTTTGCAGGTGCAGCAGGTAATTAAGAAGGCAAATGGAATTTTGCCCTTCATTGCTGGAGGGATGGAGTTTAAAAACAGTGAGGTTATATTGCAGCTGTATAAGGTACTGGTGAGGCCACACCTGGAGTTACTGTGTACAATTTTGGTCTCCTTACTTGAGAAAGGATAGACTGGCACTGGAGGGGGTGCGGAGGAGATTCACTGGGTTATTTCTGGAATTGAGAGGGTTGGCTTTTGAGAAGAGACTGAGTAGACTGGGGCTATACTCATTGGAATTCAGAAGAATGAGGGGAGATCTCATAGAAACGTATAAGATTATGAAGGGAATCGATAAGATAGAAACAGGGAAGTTGTTTCCACTGGCAGGTGAAACTAGAACTCGGGGGCATAGCCACAAAATAAGGGGAAGCAGATTTAGGACTTTGTTGAAGAGAAACTTCTTTACCCAAAGGGTTGTGAATCTGTGGAATTCCCTGACCAGTGAGGCAGTTGAAGCTCCCTCATTGAATGTTTTTAAGGCAACGATAGATACGTTTTTGAACAGCAAAAGAATTAAGGGTTATGGTGAGTGTGCGGGTAAGTGGAGCTGAGTCCACAAAAAGATCAGCCATGATCTTATTGAATGGCGGAGCAGGCTCGAGGAGACAGATAACCCACTCCTAGTTCCTATGTTCAAGCCACAATGAATCAATTGACTCTGCCATATATTGATGCAATGTTTCATTATGTCTCCTGTAGAGGATTTTACAAAAATCATCAGAGTCATTAAAGGATAGAAATTCAGAACAGACAATTCTAGTTTCTGTGGAACATTCTTTCCTCTCTCATTCCCCAAAAGCTGTAAATCTCCATCCCACACACTCTCCCTCCATTCTCACTCTGCTGTATCTAATATTCACCCTCCCCAATTCTCCTGAAGGTGCTGATTGAGGCTGATTGACAAATCCAAACTTACAGTTCCTATCAAAGGAATACAGAGGTATAAATATCTTTGTTGATGTTAATAACCAGATATGTGCTGAAGTAGGGAAAAGGTGAATGCATTTTGTACCTGAAGGGAAAGGGTTAATGGATTTTGGATGTAGAATATGTCACAAACATAACCCTTCAGCATGGCTGATCTCCTCAAACTGATATTGCTTATACTGTTCCTGGCATTAATGTAAATTATTTGTTCGTGTCTTACATGCTTTAACACTCATTTGTATAAAGACACAGTGTTTAATGTGACTGTTATTTTGTAGACTTTGTAAGAATCACAGAACCCTACAGTGCAGAAGAAGGCCCTTCGGCCCATTGAGTCTGCACCGAACACAAATCCACCCAGTCCCTTCCTCCATATCCCTATACCCACTAATCCCTCTAACCTACGCATCCCTGGATACTAAGGGGCAATTTCTTAGCACAGCCAATCAACCTAACCCGCACATCTTTGGATTGTGGGAGGAAACCGGAGTACCCGGAGGAAACCCACGCAGACACGAGGAGGACGTGCAAACTCCACACAGACAGTGACCCGAACCGGGAATCGAACCTGGAGCTGTGAAGCAGCAGTGCTAACCACTGCTACCGTGCTGCTCTAGATTCAGTACTATATTACAAAACTAGAAATAATCATAATTATATTATATTACAGAACTGTAGCTAATATATATAATCTGTACCATATAACAACACGAGACATTTCTCTGTTGTATATTAATTTATTGCCCCTTTATATGTCACTTATCTCCTGGGGAAACCAGCCCTTTAATTGTGAACATTAGAAAAGCAACCAACCTTTTAGCTAGACAAATAAATGTGCCAAGCAAAGGATGTCATTGTCTTTAAGAGAGAGAGAGAGAGAGGGGCATGGGCTAATTTTTCCAGAGACTGTTCACTCCCTGGAGTTTTAAAAGTTTATTTATTAGTATTGCAGTCGGCTTACATTAACACTGCAATGAAAATCCCTTAGTTGCCACACTCCGGTACCTGTTCAGGGACACCGAAGGAAAATTTAACACGGTCAACACACCTAACCAGCCTGTGGGAGGAAACCCGAGCATGCGGAGGAAACCCACGCAGACACAAGGAGAATGTGCAAACTCCACACAGTGACCCCAATTCCCCAGAATGGGAAAAGAAATGGAAAGGGGGAGTAAAGAAAGTGTTTTACTCACAGATGTGGGAGACAGGAGGAAGTTTCACTCTGTCTGAAGCTCAATCTTCATTCACACAAACGCCCGCGCTCTGATTGGCTGGAGGACCAGAGTCCTTCCGGTCCTCCAACTCTTCCCATTGGTCAACACATCAGCCTGACCGTCAAGGTGTAGGCTCCCAATGCGCGTGCGTAGCTGCTCCTCCCCTTTGGACATGCGCAGTCCCGCGCCGCCAGCCCCTGGATAAAGCGGTTTCCCTAGCGCGCGGGATTGTGGGACATATGGCTGCCATTGCTGATCCGGAGCTCAGTCTTCAAACCCTTGGGAATGGGGGTGGGGAGTGAGGGTGGGGGAGGCGCAGTGAGCCCACCCTGACAACAAAGTACGTATGGAGGGTCACTGGATTGGGACAGCCCCTTAGCAAAACATTTTGCTGACTTCAGGTGGTAAAGATTTAGTCTCCAAACTCCTCATTCATTAAGATGATTGAATACTCTGGGGTCTGTACTTATTGGAGTTTAGAAGGCTGAGGGGGGGATCTTATAGAGACTCACAAGAGAATGAAGAGGCTAGATAGGATAGAGGTAGAGAGATTCTTACGCTTTGATAGAATAGCAGAACTACAAAGAACAAAGAACAAAACAGCACGGGAAACAGGCCCTTCGGCTCAATGAGCACGCGCCGCCACCCTGATGTTCCCACCTCTACCCGTGATCCCTGTCTATGTTTATAGATTTATGGATTAAAAACCAAATTTGACACAATTTAGAGAGAATTTGTTTTGCCAATTAGCCTAAGAACACATCTTTGGGATGTGGGAGGAAACCGGAGCACCCGGAGAAAACCCACGCAGGCACGGGGAGAATGCGCAAACTCCCACAGACACAGGCCCCAAATCCATGTATCTGCACAGCACAGCGATAGTCACTGAGCTGTCGTGTTGCCCATCAAATGGTCCAGGTCAAGTGTACACTAACGACGTGAAGCACAGGATACTCTCGAAAAAAAATCCAAGAGCAGCCGTCTCACGACCCATCGCGTGTATGCCCCTCGTTTGACAACAAGATGGACCAAAGCACCTGTAGGATAAAAACAAGTACATCAATATCCTCATCTATTTACACACTTCCCAGGAACTCCCAAGGCTCATGATCCCTATTTTAAATCAGTTTTCTATACCCCTCCATTCCCATTCTGTTCATGTGCCCATCTAAGTATTTCTTAAATAACTCCAGAGTACCTGCCACCACCACTTTACTTGGCAGCGCATTCCATACCCCCACCACCCTCTGTGTGAAAAAACTCCCTCTAGCATCCAAATTATACCTTACCCCCCTCACCTAAGCCCGTGACCCCTCGTGCTATTTGAGTCCATCCTAGGAAAAAGCTTAACTCTGTTTACTCTATCTATCCCCTTCATAATCTTGTACATCTCTATTAGATCTCCTCTAAGTCTACGTCTTTCTAAGGGAAACAGTCCCAATTTGCCTAATCTCTCCTCGTAACTCAGACCTTCCATACCAGGCAGCATCCTGGTAAACCTCCTCTGCACTCTCTCCAGAGTCTCCACGTCCTTCCGGTAGTAGGGCAACCAGAACTGGACGCAATATTCCAAATGAGGTCTAACCAACGTTTTATACAACTGCAACATTAAAGGCCAGCTCTTGTACTCTATACCCCTTCCTATAAAGGCTAACATACTATATGCTTTCTTCACAACCTCTCCACTTGCTCTGCCACCTTCAGAGACTTGTTCACCTGCACCCCCAGGTCCCTCTGCGTTTCTATACTCTTAATAGGTCTACCCTTTATCATATACCTCCCCCCTACATTCTTTCTCCCGAAATGCATCACCTCACATTTATCAGGATTGAATTCCATCTGCCATCTGTCTGCCCAAGCTACCAGCCTATCTATGTCCTGCTGCATTGTCTGACAATGCTCCTCACTATCCGCAAGTCCAGCCATCTTTATATTGTCTGCAAACTTGCTGATCACTCCACTTACTCCCTCTTCCAAGTCATTTATATATATTACAAACAGAAGAGGTAGAGGGCACAGCCTCAAAATAAGGTGGGGGAGGGTGGTTTAGATCGGAATTGAGGAGGAATTTCTTCACTCAAAAGATGGTGAGTCTCTGGAATTCTCTGCCCATTGAAGTGGTGGAGGCTACCTCACTGAATATGTTTAAATCTCGAGTAGATAGATTTCTATAGACAAGGAATTATGGGGAGAAAGTGGGAAAGATCCATTTCAGATCAGCCATGATCTTGTTGAGTGGCGGGGCAAGCTCAAAGGGCTAGATGGCCTATTCTTGCTCCTATTTCTTATGACACATGCCCCCTCCGCACTGCCACCTACTATAAAGACAAGGTGTTCTTGAAGATCAATACATTTTGTAAGTCAGAGGGCTGTGGTCAGAATGTAGATGCAGATAAGGTACAAAAATTGCAGGACAAGAGAGAGAGAGAGGCAGCCATTCTTTAGAGAACAGCTCAGCTGAAGATGAAGCATTGAAAGCAGAAGCCAGTTTGTGGGAAAAAAATCACTTTCTCCATCTTGGCCTTTTGGCTAAGATCAAATGTTGTATGGACATGCTGTGCTTGGCTGAAGTCATTAGGTTATGTTTTAGCTTCATTTAAAGCTAATTTTTAAATGCAGCATCTCGGCCATTTGGCTAAGATGTAAATGAGATCAAGCCTTGGAGAAGGAGCTATGCCTACTCCAATCAGCTTGGATCATGTAGATCAAACCCAAGACAGGAGGTGAGAGCCCTGTCTTGGGTCAGCTTGGATTGGGAATGTCTCAACTTGTTGAGACTCTGTCTTGGACTTGATTGGATTGAACTGGAATAAAAACAAAAAAGAAAAGTTTTCTCCATTGAAGCAAAGAGCATTCTAAAGTACTGGTCACTTAAGCTGTACAGAATAGTAGTTACTGGCTAGATTTGACCAGTTGATTTATGATGTTGTTTGGGAAATGAACTCTGTAGAGTTCAAGTTTATGGGGAAAATAGATTCTTGTGGGATTGTTCCTCACATTATTCTAAATAAAGTGACTACTCTTAAATGTCACAAGTTAGACCACAATAATTTAATGCACAAAGCTGAGTGCTTTAATGCTTTCTCCTAGCACAAAGATCTTTGAAGTTAGACAACAGAACTGATCATTTTAATTGCCAGGGAGGAGGGCATCATAATTATTTAACCTTGACATCTTGCACAACGCTATGACCAAATCATGTAATGAGCTTGTGTCCCAGAATTCAGTTTAAAATCACAGACTAATTCTACTGCTGTTTGTCAAATATTATTGGATCTTGTCTCCTCTGATAGATGCACTCAATTCCCATGTATATGACCACATTTAAAGTTTTGTTTCATTTTGGCTTCACCAGCACCACCATAAGTCGCAAAACAAAAACCAATCCTGCTATTATTTACAAAATGTAACATTTGTTCATTTTCTATGTTTTTAATTTCATTCCTTAACTGCAACATTAAATATTTCAACTTCTGTGTTATATATGAAAAGGTTCCAGTTTTCACAGGGTGGAATTTCCACCCCTTGTTTTGTTATTATTATTGATCATTTTATTTTGTTTCTCTAGCCCTTGAGTGGGTGATCTGTGCAATAAGGAAATTAAATTTCATTATATTCTATAATCAGTTATAACTTGAATGTGATCTGTAAGTATTGCTCCTTAGATTGATGCTCCTTTTTCTCTGACACACTCCCCCAGCTTAAGATCAACCCTCTCACTATTAATATAACTTTATACATGGACTTAAAATGTTCCCCAGCTCTCCATTCATCTATATCCATTTTGTGAATACTATTCACCAGCTTTACTTGCTACCAGCCTTTAAAGTTTATTTATTATTGTCGCAAATAGGCTTATATTAACACTGCAATGAATTTCCTGTGAAAATCCTCTAGTCACCTGGAAACTGTTCTTCCAAAACTGAAAATTCAGTTCTGCAACAGAGAATATTTCCAATAAATGTTAACCAGCAGTTTAAGAGCAGGATACAGCCCATGTTGTATATATTGTGGAGGTGGTCACTCCTTTGCAGAGAACAGTTAACATAACTTTATACATGGACTTAAAATGTTCTCCCTAACTGCCTGTTAGGGTGCATTGAGGGATAATTTAGTACGGCCAATGCACCTAACCAACAAGTCTTTCAGACAGTGGGAGGAAACCAGAGCAGCCAGAGGGAACCCATGCAAACTCCACACAAGCCAGGAATCAAACCCAGCTCCCTCAAGCTGTGAGGTAGCAGTGCTAACGACTACACCACAGTGTTGCACTATTTAAGTGAAACAGAAAACATATTACATCTAATATAGGGCTGTTATGAAATTAGTCTACCTCAACAGGAATATCTTGGCCAGTTTGCTTTGTCCAGTCCGTATGAAGGCTATAATTACCAAAGATTATTACAACATCTTACTTACAAGCCCTCATTATTATTTCCTGAACAAAAGGCTTACTGCATTTGATAAACTCGCCCATCAAATTGTGGTGCTAACAGTTCTCTGCAAAGGAGTGACCACCTTCATAATGTATACAATACAGGCTGTATTTTGCTCTTAAACTGCTGGTTAACATTTATTGGAAATAGTCCCTTTTGCAGAACTGAATTTTCAGTTTTGGAAGAACAGTTTCCAGCTGTTCGATGGCATGCAGGCTCAGTGCAGACAGTGATCCAAGCTAGGAATTGAACCTGGGTCCCTGGCACGGTGATGCACCAGTGCATAAGACCACCCTCATTGTTCCATTCTAAATTATAATGCCTTCCTATTTTAATGTTGCTAATTTTGACAGGAATTAGCATGTTTAATTTTATCCCAATTGTTTTCAAACTGGTTTCTCTTTGGGGTATGTGTCAGTGCTTTGATTACTTAATTTGCTTCACCATTAAACATTTCACACCAAGCAGTTTGTGAAGTATTGAGCAAGTTTCAATCTTCAGTACAGCTGCATCACATATTCTTGTCTGTTTGACCATTCAGAAGTTCCAAACCACTTCTGGATCCTCGTCTCAGTGTTTCAAAGGAATCTCATATACGTGAGCCATCTTCACACATTTCCCTATCTTTCAGATGTAGGACTGTGTTCTTTTGCAATGTTTATTGGCATCTCTCTGACCTCTCCTGGTTTTGTATTTGTGGAAGATTTATCAAGTCTATCTGGGATCATGCTGTGTATTCCGTTGTCTTGTAAAGGATGATCATTCAATAATGCTTCCAGGATCTTCTCAAATTGAAAGTGAAGGGGGTCAGGTTCTTGAAAGAGGCAATTGGTGTCACAAAACAGGCACTCAACTGGAGTTTACTTTGCGAATGCTGATGATTAATTTAATGAAGGATTAAGTTTTATTAAAACTTACTCAGTATGTTTTAATAATAATAATAAACTTTTCCTTAGTGTGAGGAAAAGTTGCCTCATTCCTGTTTGTTGTTAAATATTAAAGGATTATATTTTATCACAGCCTTCCAACATTTACACTTCCCCAAGTTTTGAATGAGATGCTGCAAATTTCCGGATAATGTGCCAGCCAAAAAATTATTTGCTGTTGCTTGTGAACACAATCAATGGAGTAGGATTTGGGTGACAAGTCCCATTGAGCTTTATCCATCACTTCCTTAGAAGTTGGCAGATCCTCAGACTCGATGGTTTGACCATCACTGAATCCTCCATTCTCAACATCTTGGGGTTACTATTGACCAGAAACTCAACTGGACTCACCACATAAACACAGCGATAACAATCGCTTTGTTTGCAGTTCTGGTCCCCGCATTATAAGAAAGATGTGGAGGCATTGGAGAGGGTACAGAGGAGGTTTACCAGGATGTTGCCTGGTATGGAGGGCAGGTCTTATGAAGAGAGGCTGAGGGATTTGAGGTTGTTTTCGTTAGAAAGAAGGCTGCTAAGAGGAGACCTTATTGAAACATATAAGATGATTAGAGGTTTAGATAGTGTGGACAGTGATAGCCTTTTTCCTAGGATGGAGAAAGCTAGCACAAGGGGACATAGCTTTAAATTAAGGGGTGGTGGTTATAGGACAGATGTCAGAGGTAGGTTCTTTACCCAGAGGGTGGTTCGGGAGTGGAATGCCCTGCCTGCGTCAGTTGTAGATGCGCCAAGTTTGGTGGCGTTTAAGAGGTTACTAGATAAGTTTATGGACGAAAAAGGTATGGTTTAGGTTAGAGGGTCATTGCTTTTTCCTAATTGGTCGGCGCAACATCGAAGGCCGAAGGGCCTGTTCTGCGCTGTAATGTTCTATGTTCTATAACAAGAGCAGGTCAGACGCTAGGAATACTGTGGTGAGTAACTCACTTCCTGACTTCCAAATTCTATCCACCATCTACAAGGCACAAGTCAGGGATGTGATGGAGTACTCCCCACTTTCCTGGATGGGTGCTATTCCAACAACACCTCGCACCAAGTAGCCCGCTTGATTGGCACCACATCTATAAACATTCAATCCCTTCACTGCCAAAGCCAGTAGCAGCTGTGTGTGTCATCTATAAAGTGAACTACAGCAATGCATCAAAGATCCTTAGACAGCACCTTCCAAACCCACAACCACTTCCATGTAGAAGGATGAGAGATACATGGGCAAGTTCCCCTCCAAGCCACTCACCAAGCTGTCTTGGAAATATGTCACCATTCCTTTGCAGTCGCTGGGCCAAAATCCTGGAATTTCCTCTCTGACAGCACTGTGGGCCAACCCACAGTACATGAACTGCAGCGATTCAAGTAGGCACCTCACCACAGCTTTGCAAGGGCAACTAAGGATTAGCAATAAATGCTGGCCACCCAGCAATGGCCATTTCCCACCAATGAATAATAAAAACAACAATTCCCCACCCAATCCCGATAGCCTTTCATTCCAATAGCTTTCAAAACTCTCTCCGTCTCAACCTTCAATATTCTATCCCCACCTATCACACGTCCCCTACCAACTTTACACGGTTCTAATACTTTAGGTGATGAATTTAAATTTAGAACATACAAAGGTTATTTCTGAGAGAAAACTATCAGTTTATGAGCCTCATCTATACTTCTTTTGGCCAGAATATACATCAATCCCAGATTGAGATGTACCCAATATCCCAATTGCCATTTGGTATTTTGATTTCCTGTATTTTTCTATCTTAGACACACTATCCTATCCCCATCATGAGCCCTGGAGAAATATTGCAGTACAATAAAATGTTTTCCTATTAAAATGTGAATCAAACATTTCTATTTGATTCCCAGTATGTATTGATTACTTGTTCTTTATCATAAATAACATCATCATTTTTAAAAGTAATTTGTTAAATCACAGCACACTTTTCACATCTCAAAACTGTGCCAGATTCAAACAAGTTGTTATCTGTCAGATTTCCACTACTGACTATTTCATCTCTTCTTCAAAAGAAATTTTGTTCTCACATCCGCATAAAACATCTACACTGTGTATTTTTTAAAATTATTTTCTTAGAATCCCTTTTAAATGTCAGTTTATTCCAATTTGTTAACAATGGCTCTGTTAGGAGCAATGACAGTGAACAAGAATAATTTTGCAAATTGTTACTATCACAAAGTTTGGGATATTCTGTTTTTGCTTCATTGTTGAAGCTGTTAATGACTCCCTTTCCAGTTTCTTCCAGCAGCGAGAAAATTCTTTGCCACAGACCCCCATGGCCTGGGGTCATCAGTTTGCCCATCACTATTTAAAACGGGATATATTCTTATCTGTCCTTGGCGAGCAATATTCACAGCCACAGTGCATCTTATCACTTTGAAAGGATTCTCTGATTTATCCAACTGTTCTGCCCTTTGAAAAGAATCTTTTTATTTATTAGTCACAAGTAGGCTTATCTTAATACTGCAATGAAGTTACTGTGAAAATCTCCTAGACGCCACACTCCAGTGCCTGTCCAGGTACAGGGGGGTTGAATTCAGCTTGACAAATGCACCTAACCAGCATGTCTTTCAGACTGTGGGAGGAAACCGGAGAACCCAGAGGAAATCCAGATAGACATGGGGAGAATGTGCAAACTCCACACAGACAGTGACCCGAGCAGGGAATCGAACTCTGTGAGGCAGCAGTGCTAACCACTGTGCTACCATGCTGCCAATTTCCTCACATCCCTGCAAATTGTTCCCTTTCAAATATTTCCCCTTTGGAAAGATACTACTGAATCTGCTTTCAGAAGAATGTGTTCAGGTGAGCACATTCTTTAATACAACAATGTTGTTTAAAATGGAGGATAAAGAATCAAAATAAGTTGCTACTGGGATCAAATTGAAAAGTTTAATTTCTGTTTCAAAGATTCTATTATGCTATAGAAGTCAGAACAGCAGATGAAATTATTAACTGCAAAATGACAATCAATGATGGTGTTATGGATTTCCCAATGTATATGGAGATGCTAGAAGGACAGAATTGTATCAAGTTAATTGATATGAGGATAGCTATAACACTAACAGACTTGAATTTACCAACATTGATCAAACAACAAAATAACATGGAGTTATTGGGGAAGTTAAACTCAGGATAGCTACAATTAAATAAACATTTTCCAATCTGAATGTGTCAAAATAACGAAGGAAGCATTCTGGGGATAGAGTTACTGTCTAGTTAGGAGCGATAATTGATGCCAGAGCAGGAAATATCAAATGGCACCATATATTGAAGCAGAATAAATAGAGAAAAGGGAAATGTCACATTTCTGGGGTAGCAGTATTTCAAACAGAAGAGATCAACTGCCTCGAATTTGAAATAAACAGAATTGAAGTTCAAATGTCCCACCAGAAAAGATTCAGGGAAAAGTTCAAGCTGTTAGATGCATCATTGAGCAGTTGGAAAAACAAGGAGCAGCGACATTCTTCCTGGTTGTATCACAGTTTGGTATGGGCTCCTGCTCTGCCCAAGATTGCAAGGAATTACAAAAGATCATGGATGTAGCCCAGTCCATCAAGCAAACCAGTCTCCCATCCATTGACTCTGACTACAATTCCCGCTGCCTCAGCAAAGCAGCCAGCATAATTAAGGACCCCATGCACCCCAGACATTCTCTCTTCCACCTTCTTCCTTCAGGAAAAAGATACAAAAGTCTGAGGACATGTTCCAACTGACTCATGGACAGCTTCTTCCCTGCCGCTGTCAGATTTTTGAACGGACCTACCTCGCACTAAGTTGATCTTTCTCTACAACCCAGCTATGACTGTAACACTACATTCTACACTCTCTCGTTTCCTTCTCTATGAATGGTATGTTTTGTCTGTGTAGCATGCAAGAAACAATGCTTTTTACTGTATGTTAATGTGTGTGACAATATTAAATCAAACCAAATTGACTGCTGCAAGGATTTCACAATAGTTCAGCTATATTTCATAAACATGCTACTAATAATTGAACCTAGCAAATATGTAGGTACAACCTTCTTACAATACTTAGGTGATGTTCTGATTGCCCCAAACACCCATACAACACATTGTATTGTTTTAAATACTGTGTGCAAGGCAAAATAAAGTGCTGGTCTCAAACTTAACCCAAATAAAGCCCAGCTGGGACAGGAGAAAGTGACATTTGGGACACAACATCTTACAGAGAGAAATGGAAAAGATTGAAAAAAGGCAATTTTATCTATACCGCAGCCAGTCACTGCAAAGGGAGGAAGACAAGGACTGGGTTTGTCTAATTACTGCAGGAACTTTTGTGGAAGATTATGCTCTGTTAGTAAATCCTTTACAGTTTCCATTAAAGGAGGAAAACACAGTCGAGAAAAAATTTAATGTGGAGAAAAAGAGATGCAAGCATTTGCAGATTTAAAGTTTGCTTTAATCAGGACTCCAGCACTGGTTTACCAGATTTTAAGAAACCATTTCACGTATTCTGTCAAGAAAATGATGGAATACGAACAGCTGTAATCACCCAGAAACACAGAGACAAATTAAGACCAATAGGCTATTATTCAGCACAATTAGATTCAGTTTCCAGATGAATGAATAAATGCATAAGAGCATTAACTTATGCCTCTTGCTAATACACAAGAACCAAAAACACTTATGGGAAAAATAACTCTTCATAGTCCACAGAACATTTAGAAGTAGAACATAGAACATTACAGCGCAGAACAGGCCCTTCGGCCCTCGATGTTGCGCCGACCAATTAGGAAAAAGCAGTGACCCTACAACCTAAACCATTCCCTTTTTGTCCATAAACTTATCCACTAACCTCTTAAATGTCCCCAAACTTGGCGCATCTACAACTGCTGCAGGCAGGGCATTCCATACCCTAACCACCCTCAGGGTAAAGAACCTACCTCTGATATCCGTCCTATAACTACCACCCCTTAATTTATATGGCCAATTTAAAAGGAAGATGGTAATTGTAGGTTAACTGTGGATCACACACTAGATATGAAACATGGGCACACCCAATAATTGCAAGCCCAACTAGCATCCAATGGAAGTGGACCAAAAAATCTTAGACGTGGCCAACGGATTCTGGTCCATACCAGTAGCAAGAGAACATTAGTACAAATTTGCCTTCACAATGGAATACAATGGACTCTGGTGTGACAACAATAATTTCTCGCTCAACGTCAACAAAACAAAGGAGATTTTCATCCACTTCAGAAAGCGTAAAGGAGAACATGCCCTTGTCTACATCAATGGGGAGGAAGTAGAAAGGGTCGAGAGCTTCAGGTTTGTAGGGGTCCAGATTACCAACAACCTATCCTGGTCCCCCCCATGCTGACACTACAGTTAAGAAAGCCCCACCAATGCCTCTACTTTCTCAGAAAACTAAAGGAAATTTGGCATGTCAGCTATGACTCTGACCAACTTTTACAGATGTACCATAGAAAGCATTCTTCCTGGTGGTAGCTTTCTCCATCCTAGGAAAAAGGCTATCACTGTCCACCCTATCTAAACCTCTAATCATCTTATATGTTTCAATAAGGTCCCCTCTTAGCCGCCTCCTTTCTAACGAAAACAACCTCAAATCCCTCAGCCTCTCTTCATAAGACCTCCCCTCCATACCAGGCAACATCCTGGTAAACCTCCTCTGTACCCTCTCCAATGCCTCCACATCTTCTTATAATGTGGGGACCAGAACTGTACACAATACTCCAAGTGCGGCCGCACTAGAGTTTTGTACAGTTGCAACATGACTTTGCGGCTCCGAAATTCAATCCCCCTACCAATAAAAGCTAAGACTCCATATGCCTTCTTAACAACCTTATCAACTTGATTGCCAACTTTCAGGATCTATGCACACATACACCAAGATCCCTCTGTTCATCAACACTATTAAGAGTCCTACCATTAGCCCTATACTCTACACATTTGTTATTCCTGCCAAAGTGAATTACCTCACCTTTAAAGTGGGAAGACTGAAAGGAATATCAGAAGGAAGGAGATCAAAATGGGAGACTAATCTCTTTAAGAAGTCTCACAACACCAGGTTAAATTCCAACAGGTTTATTTGGTAGCAAAAGCCACTAGCTTTCAGAGCACTGCTCCTTTGTCAGGTGAATGGGAGTTCTGTTCACAAGCAGGGCATTTAAAGACATAAACTCAATTTACAAAATAATGGTTGGAATGCGAGTCTTTTCAGGTAATCAAGTTTTAAAGATGCAGACAATGTGAGTGGAGAGAGGGTTAAGAACAGGTTAAAGAGATGTGTACTGTCTCCAGACAGGGACAGTTAGTGAGATTTTGCAAACCCAGGCAACTCATGGGAGTTACAGATAGTGTGACATGAACCCAAGATCCCGGTTGAGAACATCCTCATGTGCGTGGAACTTGGCTATCAGTCTCTGCTCAGCAACTCTGCATTGTCGTGTGTTGTGAAGCTACCTTGGAGAACGCTTACCCGAAAATCAGAGACCGAATGCCTGTGACCACTGAAGTGTTCCCCAGCAGGAAGGGAACAGTCTTGTCTGGTGATTGTTGAGTGATGTTCATTCATCTGTTGTTGTAACATCTCCCCAATGTACCATGCCCCACGACATCCTTTCCTGCAGTGTATCAGGTAGATAATGTTGGCTAAATTGCAAGAGCATGTACCGTGTACCTAGTGGATGTAAATCTCACATGTGATGATGTCATTCATGTCGATGATCCAGCATGTCTTGCAGAGGTTGCTGTGGCAGGGTTGTGTGGTGTCAGGGTCACTGTTCTCCTGAAGGTTGGGTAGTTTGCTGCGAACAATGGTCTGTTTGAGGTTGCGTGGTGGTTTGAAGGCAAGAAGTTGGGGCATGGAGATGGCTTTGGCGAGATGTTCATCTTCATCAATGACATGTTGAAGACTCCAGAGAAGCTGTCATAGCTTCTCCACTCCGGGGAAGTACTGGGCAACAAAAGATACTCTGTCCAATGTGTCCCGTGTTTGCCTTCTGTGGAAGTTGGTGCAGTTTTTCAACTGTGGTGCATCAGAACTGTTGATTGATGAATCGAGCCCCATATCCTGTTCTTATGAGGGCATCGTTCAACATCTGGAGGTGTCTATTGTAATCCTCCTCATCTGAGCAAATCCTGTGTATGTGGAGGGCTTATCCATAGGGAATGGCTTCTTTAGCATGTTTAGGGTGGAAGCTGGAGAAGTGGAGCATCGTAAGGTTATCCATGGACAGTGAGGTGCTGAGGTGACCATCTTTGATGGAGATGTGTGTGTCCAAGAATGCAACCAATCCCGGAGTGTAGTCCATGGTGAGTCTGTTGGTGGGATGGAACTTGTTGATATCATCATATAGTTGTTTCATGATTGTTCACCATGAGTCCAAAGGAGGAAAATGTATCTAGTGTATAGCATCAGTTGAAGGTCCTGTGCAGTGAAGAAGTCTTGTTTGAGCCTGTGCATGAAGATGTTGGCGTATTGAGGTGCGAATTTGGTCTCTGTGGCTGTTCCGTGTGTCTGGATGAAGAACTGGTTGTTGAAGGTGAAGACATTGTGGTCTCTGCTCTTTGGGTAAGCTTTCTCCAAAGCGGCTTCACAATACATGACAGTGCAGAGACTGAAAGCCACGTTCTGCACACATGAGGACTGCCTCAAATGGGACCTTAAGTTCATGTCACACTATCAGTAACCCCTACGACTTGCCTGGGTTTGCAACATCTCACTAGCAGTCCTGTCTGGAGACAATTCACACCTCCTTAACCTATACTTAATGCTCTCTCCATTCACATTGTCTGCACCTTTGAGAATGGATTACCTGTGAAGACGCGCATTCCAACCATTATTTTGTAAATTGAGTTTGTGTCTTTATACGCCCTACTTGAGAACAGAACTCAGCTGACGAAGGAGCAGCACTCCGAAAGCTAGTGGCTCTTGCTACCAAGTAAACCTGTTGGACTTTAATCTGTGAAACTTTTTACTGTGCTTACCCCAGTCCAACATCAACATCTCCACAAGGATAATTGCTTACCAGAGGATAAGTATATGGAAATCAGTAACCCAGCTAAGGGACTCATAGTACTGGGGAGCAAACATGAATGTGCAGGTCCTATTTTACCATGTGCTGGATGGATTTGAAATTGGGAGTGTTTCAGATCTGACTTTTCGACCTGTTCTCAGGCGTTCCCATACGTACTTTGCCTGAAAAAAAAAAATCGGCAATTCTGAATTGTGCTGCATAATCCTGCATCACTCTGGGTGGTGAGTGGGGATTAACACATCTGAAAATCCTACAGCTCTGATAAGTGCATCCAAATGGACATGCACAGACAAAAAAAAAATGACATATCAATGCTCTACATCCCTCCCAGGCTGGATAATGCTTGCCCCCCCTCCACAGATATCTCCCAACAATCACAACATTAATTTAATCGCCCCACTGCCCAGTACCCAAGCTGATTGTGGACCCCTTCCCCTCACCCTCCCTACACTGATCTCAGGCAGAATGGCACTGGACCCCCTTCCCCTCCCCCCACCCTCTCCACTGATCTCAGGCAGTGTGGCAGCAGACACCCCCCATCTCAGGCAGAGAGATCCACCCTCTCCCCTCCAAAGAACAAAACAGCACGGGAAACAGGCCCTTCGGCCCAATGAGCCCGCGCCAGCCACCCCGATGTTCCCACCTCTACCCGTGATCCCTGTCCATGTTTACAGATCTATGGATTAAAAACCAAATTTGAGACAATTTAGGGGGAATTTGTTCTGCCAATTAGCCTAACAGCACATCTTTGGAATGTGGGAGGAAACCGGAGCACCCGGAGAAAACCCACGCAAGCACGGGGAGAATGCGCAAACTCCCACAGACACAGGCCCAAATCCGTGTATCTGCACAGCACAGCGATAGTCACTGAGCTGTCGTGTTGCCCATCAAATGGTCCAGGTCAAGCGTACACTAACAACGTGAAGCACTAGGATACTCTCGAAAAAAATCCAAGAGCAGCCCTCTCACAACCCATCGCGTGTATACCCCTCGTTAGACAACAAGGTGGACCAAAGTACCTTAGAAAGGAAACCAGAACTAGAGAGCACAGCCTCAAAATAACAGGGGGGGGGAGCAATTTAGAATGGAATGGAGAAGGAACTTCTTCACTCAAAGGGTGGTGAGTCTCTGGAATTCTCTGCCCATTGAAGTGGACGCTGCCTTGCTCAATATATGTAAGTCACGGGTAGATAGATTTCTGAGAGACAAGGGAATTAAGGGTTATGGGGAGAAAGCGGGAAAGTGGAACTGATCCACTTCAGATCAGCCATGATCTTATTGAATGGCAGGGCAGGCTCAAGGGGCTGGATGGCCGACTCCTGCTCCTATTTTTTATGCTCTTAAGATCAACAATAACAGCTGGATGAGGGTGAAGACAGAGGGTCAGAGCTCCGGGTCCTCACCGCTGAGAAACAGACACTGGAGTTCTCCAGGGAGAAGGGGAGATGTGGGCTGCCACTCACTTCTGTGTCATTGCTCCACTCGCTTTGAGGCAACTTCTCGGGGGGCCGTTAGTCTCAGGGGTAAAGGGGAAAAGTTTACAGGAGATATAGGAGGCATGTTTATTTGCACAGAGAGGATAGCGGGTGCCTGAAACTCACTGCTTAGGACGGTGCAGTTACAACAGTGTCCTTTCCGGCTACGTGAACAGGATTAGAAGCATATGGTCCCCCGAAGGGGGTTACAAATCAGGTGGGCAGCCTGACCATTACAGGCTTGATGGGCCGAAGAGCCTGGGGTGTGATTTTCTTGGCGCTTTGTTCTAACGGAGACACGTGAATCGCTTGCTTGATTCCACTCCCTCCCTTAACATTGTGTTGCAGAGTCACAACCGGATACTCCAGGAGCTTTTAGACTCCAGATCCATACTGCAGCTCCCATCCATCCTGGTGCACACGAGTCTTCGGGAGACATGGGTGAAGGGGCATCCGAGGTGCTGACCCGGCTTTGGGTCCTGTTTGTGGTGAGGTCTCTGAGTCACTCTCTGCTGAGCAGGGCACATCTGATAACGTGTAATCAAGTGGAGGAAGGAATGGCCGAGAGTCTCTGTCTTGCCAGGGGGCCCTGCTGGAAGTGAGGATTCAGCTGGCCCCCAGTGCTACTCGCTGGGTCTCTGCGATCACTTCTCCCTCAGCTGCTGGAGATACAGCAACACTGCCAGGCTGCTGGGAAAAGTCCCCAAGCTTTCAGGCGGATCTCCTCTCTTGCGTGCTTCCCAGGCAAGGGTGGCGTCTGCAGTGGGAAACGGGGAGTTCTCCTACTGAGTGATAAGCTCCAAGCAGTGGCCAAGTTGCACTGCAGAGTCCCAGAGATTCTTGGTTGAGCCGTAGCTGAGGGACGGAACAGGATTCTCGAGGTTCTGCAGCCGAGAGGCTTGCAGGAGACCCAGCGCCACAGCGCAGAGACACTGCGGGCTCCGGCAGCCCTTGAGAACGTGGCCCAGTTACAGAGGGCACTTGCTGTGCCCGTTGAGAAGTGGACTCCGACTCAAGCCACCATGGTAGAGGGCTCGACCACTACGAGTAGGATGCAGGTGCCAGGATTGGCGGTGATACTGGAGTTCACCGGAGTGACCCACAGGATTCCCAAGCGAGGAAGGAAGGGCGCAAACCCGTGAAGGGGGCTTTCCAGCCAGGAGACTGGCTACGCCTTCTGACCTTCCTTGTCCCTGATACCAGGACATCACAGCGGGATGAAGAGGGGAAAGATCCCAGGCATCCGGAAGCAGGCCAGGCTCCTCAAGGTCCAGGACCTCGAGAGGACAATCCACCACACGCATCACAGGCCACGGGGCAACGTAGGCACCTCCTCCATTTCTGATGTACACTCTGAGGAGTCACGTAGCGGTAAGCTACGTAAAATTAGGGAGTTGTCGTAACACTGGGTGAAGGTTCCACTCATTCAAAAGATATTTAAGCATCTTAACTTTTCTTTTCATAAGTTTTTTATGTTAGAATGTCTGATTTAAGCACCTTTATTGCAATTATATGTTTTTTCACCACCCGACTGTGACTGATCTGTCTTGAATAGGAATCCTCTTCCGTTGATGATCGCTGGAATGATGCTTCGTGTTGATATCAGTTGGGGACCCGCTCTGTTACCCAAGGAACGGAAGCCATTGGTTCCCCATAAGCGATTCCCTCTCATCCTCCACAGATATTTTGCAACTGGCCTCTCTCATTGGAGCTGCCCACCCCTCCAGTGCCGGGTTGGTGTTCCTCGGCGGGCTCTTCCTGTTGGTCATCCTGCCCAGGGACGCCCCAACCTGGGCAGCCTCCACATCCTCCTCCTCCTCCGAGATGCCATCTCTCTGTCGAGCCAGGCTGTGCAAAGCCCACAACGCTGCGTTGCCGGAATCGCATTTCGAGGAACCCCGTGCACGTCTCCACCATTGCGCAGTTGACTGCATGGGTCTTGTTACAGCGGGTCTCCGCCTCAGCTTCCACCCAAATGTCACCAGCCACGCGTGAGCAGATACCCCATCTCACCCATGAGCCACCCCCACAGCCTGCGCTCCCCATCAAAGCCTCCGGGATGTCCTGCCAACGAAGCTATCGTGCACACAAACTGGAGGGTCTTCAGCAGACGTGCATACAAGTTAACATAGAACGCTACAGCATAAACTGGCCCTTCGGCCCACAAGTTGCGCTGATCATATCTATACCTACCAGGCCATAGAACTATCTGTAACTCCCAATCCCATTAAATCCCATGTACTCATCCAGAAGTCTCTGAAAAGATCCCAGCGAGTTCGCCTCTACCACCACTGATGGCAGCCGATTCCATTCACTCACATCCTCTGAGTGAAAAACTTACCCCTAACATCTCCTCTGTACTTTCCCCCCAGCACCTTAAACCTGTGCCCTCTCATAGCGACCATTTCAGCCCTGGGAAATAGCCTCCGAGAATCCACCCTATCTATTCCTCTCAACATCTTACAAACTTCTTTCAGGTCACCTCTCAACCTTCGTCTCTCCAGGGAGAAGAGATCGAGCTCTCTCAACCTATCTTCATAAGGCACGACCCCCAATTCAGGCAACATCATTGTAAATCTCCTCTCAATAGCTTCCACATCCTTCCTATCATGAGGCGACCAGAACTGCACACAGTGAAAAGTTCACCTTATGGGGGGAGGTATATGATAAAGGGTAGACCTATTAAGAGTATAGAAACGCAAAGCGACCTGGGAGTGCAGGTGAACAAGTCTCTGAAGGTGGCAGAGCAAGTGGAGAATGTTGTGAAGAAAGCATATAGTATGTTAGCCTTTATAGGAAGGGGTATAGAGTACAAGAGCTGGCCTTTAATGTTGCAGTTGTATAAAACGCTGGTTAGACCTCATTTGGAATACTGCGTCCAGTTCTGGTCGCCCTTACTACCGGAAGGATGTGGAGACTCTGGAGAGAGTGCAGAGGAGGTTTACCAGGGTGCTGCCTGGTATGGAAGGTCTGAGTTATGAGGAGAGATTAGGCAAATTGGGACTGTTTTCCTTAGAAAGACGTAGACTTAGAGGAGATCTGATAGAGGTGTGCAGCATTATGAGGGGTATAGATAGAGTAAACAGGGTTAAGCTTTTTCCTAGGATGGACTCAAATAGCACGAGGGGACACAGGCTTAGGGTGAGGAGGGTAAGGTATAATTTGGATGCTAGAGGGAGTTTTTTCACACAGAGGGTGGTGGGGGTGTGGAATGCGCTGCCAAGTAAAGTGGTGGAGGCAGGTACTCTGGAGTTATTTAAGAAATACTTAGATGGGCCCATGAACAGAATGGGAATGGAGGGGTATAGAAAACTGATTTAAAATAGGGATCATGAGCCTTGGGAGTCCCTGGGAAGTGTGTAAATAGATGATGATATTGATGTACTTTTTTTATCCTACAGGTGCTTTGGTCCACCTTGTTGTCTAACGAGGGGCAAACACGCGATGGGTCGTGAGAGGGACTGCTCTTGGATTTTTAGAACATAGAACATTACAGCACAGAACAGGCCCTCGGCCTTCGATGTTGCGCCGACCAATGTAAAAAGCAATGCCCCTCCAAACGAAACCATTCCCTTCTCTTCCATATACTTATCAACTAACCTCTTAAACGCCACCAAACTTGGCGCATCTACAACCACTGCAGGCAGGGCATTCCACCCCCGAACCACCCTTTGGGTAAAGAACCTGCCTCTGATATCCGTCCTATAACTATCACCCCTTAATTTAAAGCTGTGTCCCCTCGTGCTAGCTTTTTCCATCCTAGGAAAAAGGCTATCACTGTACTCTTTTTTCGAGAGTATCCTAGTGCTTCATGTAGTTAGTGTACACTTGACCTGGACCATCTGATGGGCAACACGACAGCTCAGTGACTATTGCTGTGCTGTGCAGATACATGGATTTAGGCCTGTGTCTGTGGGAGTTTGCGCATTCTCCCCGTGCTTGCGTGGGTTTTCTCCGGGAGCTCCGGTTTCCTCCCACATCCCAAAGATGTGCTCTTAGGCTAATTGGCAAAACAAATTCTCCCTAAATTGTCTCAAATTTGGTTTTTAATCCATAGATCTATAAACATGGACAGGGATCACGGGTAGAGGTGGGAACATCGGGGAGACGGCACGGGCTCGTTGGGCCGAAGGGCCTGTTTCCAGTGCTGTTTTGTTCTTTGTTCTTTGAAAAGGCCTTTCTTTCTGTTGACAAATCTCCGTGGATTCTGTCGGGGGATCTTGAGTCGCTTACGTTAGGCATTCCCTGCAATGGCTGCGATCCTGCAGCTTTCTAACGGGCCTGGTCCAGGTTAAACTCCACGCCCAGCCTGGGGCACACAGGGCTTCTGTGACACAGTGTGCACGGCTGATGGGGAGACAGCACACGGATCTCCGCTAAGGGTCTGGGAGAAGGCAGACGCATAAAAGCTCAGAGCGGCCATCGATTTGACAGGGTGGGTGCCGTCCCTGCCTCAAACCCCACTCCCCCCGCCTGCCTCTCGGTGCCAGCTCCTGCAAACAGGTTGCAAAGTTTAAAGAAAAAAAGAAATGAGAGACAAGAATAAAGTTCAAACCAAGATAAGGTACAAGGGTGCCATACAACAATGAGGGACTAAAAACGCTTAAAACGGAATTTGAAAATGCTGATTTTAAAAAAAGAACAAAAACGAACTAAAGCCAAATCAACCTGTCTCCTCCTTAAGGTGGAGATGTCGGTAGAACACGGTGTCTGATATTTATTCGTGCACAGAATTGCCGGGGTCTCTGCTCCCTCCTTCTTCTGCAAACCACCCCCCCCAGCCCCCTGGGTGAATGACGGCCTCCTCCTGCCTCTGGTGGTTGTTTCCCTCCATTCCTGCCTGTGGTAATTCCGGGCCTCCTGTTCCTGAAATTCTTCCCCCAACTCCTCTGCCTCAGCTCCAGCAACAACTCTGATCTTCAGGTCGTCGTTGGTTACGGGTATAGTGCCGGAAGACTGGAGGATAGCGAATGTGGTCCCATTGTTTAAGAAGGGGAAGAGAGACTTTCCGGGGAATTATAGGCCAGTGAGTCTTACTTCTGTTGTGGGAAAAGTATTGGAGAGAATTATTAGGGATAGGATTTATAGTTATTTAGAGAGAAATGAATTGATTGGGGATAGTCAGCATGGTTTTGTGAAGGGTAGGTCGTGCCTTACTAACCTCATTGAGTTTTTTGAAAAAGTGACCAAAGAGGTGGATGGGGGTAAGGCAGTTGATGTGGTATATATGGACTTTAGTAAGGCGTTCGATAAGGTGCCCATGGAAGGCTTCTGCAGAAAATGCAGATGTATGGGATAGAGGGTGATTTAGCTAATTGGATTAGGAATTGGCTAGCAGATAGAAGACAGAGGGTGGTGGTTGATGGGAGATATTCATCGTGGAGTTCGGTGACAAGTGGTGTACCTCAGGGGTCTGTTTTGGGGCCCCTGCTGTTTGTAATTTTTATAAATGATCTGGATGAGGGTATTGAAGGATGGATTAGTAAATTTGCGGATGACACCAAAGTCGGAGGAGTGGTAGATAGTGAAGAGGGTGTTCTAGTTTGCAGAGAGACTTGGACAAATTGCAGAGCTGGGCCGAGAGATGGCAAATGGAGTTTAATGTGGAAAAGTGTGAGGTAATTCACTTTGGCAGGAATAACAAATGTGTAGAGTATAGGGCTAATGGTAGGACTCTTAATAGTGTTGATGAACAGAGGGATCTTGGTGTATGTGTGCATAGATCCCTGAAAGTAGGCAATCAAGTCGATAAGATTGTTAAGAAGGCATACGGAGTCTTAGCTTTTATTGGTAGGGGGATTGAATTTCGGAGCCGCAACGTCATGTTGCAACTGTACAAAACTCTAGTGCGGCCGCACTTGGAGTATTGTGTGCAGTTCTGGTCCCCACATTATAAGAAAGATGCGGAGGCATTGGAGAGGGTACAGAGGAGGTTTACCAGGATGTTGCCTGGTATGGAGGGCAGGTCTTATGAAGAGAGGCTGAGGGATTTGAGGTTGTTTTCGTTAGAAAGAAGGCGGCTAAGAGGAGACCTTATTGAAACATATAAGATGATTAGAGGTTTAGATAGGGTGGACAGTGATAGCCTTTTTCCTAGGATGGAGAAAGCTAGCACGAGGGGACATAGCTTTAAATTAAGGGGTGGTGGTTTTAGGACAGATGTCAGAGGTAGGTTCTTTACCCAGAGGGTGGTAAGGGTATGGAATGCCTTGCATGCGTCAGTTGTAGATGCGCCAAGTTTGGTGGCGTTTAAGAGGTTAGTAGATAAGTTTATGGACGAAAAGGGAATGGTTTAGGTTAGAGGGTCACTGCTTGTTCCTAACTGGTCGGCGCAACATCGAAGGCCGAAGGGCCTGTTCTGCGCTGTAATGTTCTACGTAACTCGAAAAATTGATTGCATTGCAGAAACCATCTCGTCACTCTGAATCATAGAAACCCTACAGTGCAGAAAGAGGCCCTTCGATTCATCGAGTCTGCACCGACCACAATCCCACCCAGGCCCTACCCCCAATCCCTACATATTTTACCCACTAATCTCTCTAACCTATGCCTCTACGGTCAATTTAGCACGGCCAATCAACCTAACCTGCACATCTGTGGACTGTGGGAGGAAACCAGAGCATCTGGAGTAAACCCACGCAGATCCGAGGAGAATGTGCAAGCTCGACACGGACAGTGACCGAGCCCATTGTCACTGGGAATTGAACCAGGTCGCTAGAGCTGTGACAGCAGAGTGTAACCACTATACCACCATGGAGGGGAGGGGGGGAGGGGAGGGGGGGGAGGGGGAGGGGGAGGGGGAGGGGGACACATCTAGACATGAAGAAACACTGCTTTGCCCCCAGCACATCACTGTCCATAACCCCCCCCAATTCCCCCGCCACAGCCCCCCCCCAATTCCCCCAGCCACACGCTCCCCACAATCACAGCTCCTCCAATTCCCCCAGCCACACGCTCCCCACAATCACAGCTCCTCCAATTCCCCCAGCCACACGCTCCCCACAATCACAGCTCCTCCAATTCCCCCAGCCACACGCTCCCCACAATCACAGCTCCTCCAATTCCCCCAGCCACATGCTCCCCACAATCACAGCTCCTTGCAACACTGAGAGGCTGCAGTAGTGTGTGCAAATCAAGTTTGACGAATTTGCTAGTGGTCTTCCGAGATGGGAACAAGCAAAGTGGATAATGGGGATCCCTAGGTGCAGTATATCTGAACTTCCAGGCGGTGTTTGATAAGGTGCCGCAGAGAAAGTCAATTCACAAGCTTAGATCACGTGGTGAATTTATTAGTATTGATAGGTGACTCGCTGATGGATGGAAAAGAGAGTTGGGATAATTTTTTTTCTCTGGGTAGTAAGCATTGGGGTGTCACAGTGTTCAGTCCTTGGGCTCGAGATATTTACAATCGATATTGATGACTGGATACAGGGACAGAGAGCACTACAGCCAAATTTACAGATGACAAAAATAGGTGGAATTGTGAATTGCAATAAGGAAATAAGAATTTTAAGAATGCGTAGAAAGGTTAGGAGAGTGAGCCAAAATATGGCAGATAGAGTTTAACGCAAATAAGTGTGGGTCATGGATTTTGGTCAGAAAAACAGGAAGGCTACTTATTATCTAAAAGGGGAGAGGTTGGGGTGCTCCGATGCAGAGGGATCTGGGTGTCCTTGACAATGAGTCACAGAAAACTAGCATGCAGGTAAAGCAGATAATAATGAAAGCAGATGGAATGTTGGCATTGATAACTAAAGGAATAGAATAATCAAGATAAAAGTATTAGAACACAAAACAATAGCACAAACAGGCCCTTTGGCCCACAAATTGCGCTGATGTAGACGTAGACTTAGGCATAGACTTAGAGGAGATCTAATAGAGGTGTGCAAGATTATGAGGGGTATAGATAGAGTAAACAGGGTTAAGCTTTTTCCTAGGATGGACTCGAATAGCACGAGGGGTCACGGGCTTAGGGTGAGAGGGGTAAGGTATAATTTGGATGCTAGAGGGAGTTTTTTCACACAGAGGGTGGTGGGGTATGGAATGCGCTGCCAAGTAAAGTGGTGGAGGCAGGCACTCTGGAGTTATTTAAGAAATACTTAGATGGGCACATGAACAGAATGGGAATTGAGGGATATAGAAAACTGATTTAAAATAGGGATCATGAGCCTTGGGAGTCCCTGGGAAGTGTGTAAATAGATGATGATATTGATGTACTTGTTTTTAATCCTACAGGTGCTTTGGTCCACCTTGTTGTCTAACGAGGGGCATACACGCGATGGGTCGTGAGAGGGCTGCTCTTGGATTTTTTTCGAGAGTATCCTAGTGCTTCACTTCGTTAGTGTACGCTTGACCTGGACCATTTGATGGGCAACACGACAGCTCAGTGACTATCGCTGTGCTGTGCAGATACATGGATTCGGGCCTGTGTCTGTGGGAGTTTGCGCATTCTCCCCGTGCTTGCATGGGTTTTCTCTGGGTGCTCTGGTTTCCTCCCACATCCCAAAGATGTGTTCTTAGGCTAATTGGCAAAACAAATTCTCCCTAAAAATTGTCTCAAATTTGGTTTTTAATCCATAGATCTATAAACATAGACAGGGATCATGGGTAGAGATGGGAACATCAGGGTGGCGGCGCGGGCTTGTTGGGCCGAAGGGCCTGTTTCCTGTGCTGTTTTGTTCTGATCATATCCCTACCTACCAGGCCAATCTATAACCCTTAATCCCATTAAATCCCATGTACTCATCCAGAAGACTCTTAAAAGACCCCAACGGAGTTTGCTTCTACCACCACCATCCGATTATTGCAACTAAAGAGATGAGGCCTCACCTGGAGTATTGTGCACAGTTTTGGTCTTCTTATTTGAGGAAAGATGTGGCATTGGAGGCAGTTTAGAGGAGGTTCTCTAGATTGATTCCAGAGATGAGGGCTTTCAGAGATTCCAGAGACGAAGTGCGATTGTTCAGTTTCGGGCTGTACGTTCTGGAATTTAGAAGAATGAGCGGAGATCACATTGCGTGATAAAAGATCTGGATAAAGCCGACGCTTCCTCCTGTGGGGTGTTCTAGGATGAGAGATCACAGTTGAGGATAAGGGGTAGCAAATTTAAAACAGAGTTGAGGAAAAACTACTTGTCTCAAAGTGCTGTGAGCCTGTGGAGTTCACTCCCCAAAAATACGGTGGACGTTGGGACAGTAAGTTGATTTTTAAACGGTAAGGGGGAGAAGGCAGGAAAACAAGGAGTGTACTAGCCATTGTTGAATGGTAGAGCAGACTCGATGGGCTCAGCCACCTAATTCTGCTCACATTTCTGTCCCCAACCTTCCTGTGATGCCCAACACAAGTTGAATGAACAGCCCCTCATCTTCCCGTGAGGCACTTTATAGCCTTCTGGACTCAACATCGAGTTCAATAACTTCACACCCTGAACTCTCTCCTTCCTTTTGATTTGTTTTTGCCAGTTTCCATCTTGTTTTCATGTTATTTTCCTGTTTCCAGACAGAGCTGTCCTTTATTCTACCATTAACACTTACTCTGGGCCAATACTTCGTTTCTTTACAACAACCATTATCTCTACCTTTTGTTCCAGGACATTTTTTGACATTCAATCTCACCTGCCCTCTAACCAATTCCTGATTCGTTCTACCTGATCCTCTCCTCTCTCCCCAGCATCAGACCCATCACAATTCTTCCTCTCTTTCGTTCTGAAGTCGAGTTACGTTGGACGTGAAACATTAACTCTGTTTCTCTCCACAGATGCTGCCAGACCTGCTGCGTTTTTCCAGTTCTTTTTGTATTTAATTTAAATCTACATGTCGTGGTGGGAAAAACACTATCCAGAATTAAATAAGATATCCTTCATCAGCTTTTGTGAATCATTCCAGTGGAAATGTGCTCTCCCAGGCTCAAAGAGCATCAGCCCCACTGGAAGCAAAGTTGTGAGACCGGCCAGTCCAGCAGAAAGAAACCCTCCCACTTCACCCACTACCAGAACAAACAAAATGCAGTCCTGGATGTAACTGAGAGCAGAAACAATAACAGCAGAATCCAACCCCTGGAATTAATTGTGAACTCGCTGGTGTCTCTGCAGGTTGGATAACCAAGTGAATCCTTTCCCGCACACAGAGCAGGCAAACTGTTTCTCCACGGTGTGAATGCGCTGGTGATTCAGCAGGGAGGGCGAATCACTGAATCCCTTCCCACATTCAGGACAGGTGAGAAGCCTCTCCCCGGTGTGAACCCGCTGGTGCACCCGCCAGTGCGAAGACGTTCGAAACCTCTTGGTGCAGTGAGAGCAGCTGAAGGGTCTCTCCTCGGTGTGAGCACGCTGGTGGTCCAGCAGCTCCTGGGAGCTTCTGAAGCCGCTCCCGCACTCAGAGCATTTAAAGGGTCTCTCCTGGGCGTGAGCGAACTTATGCCTCTGCAGAACGGAAAACCGGCTGAATCCCATCCCACACACGGAGCAGGCAAACAGTTTCTCCCTGCTGTGAACTCGCTGGTGTCTCTGCAGAATGGACGACGTTATAAACCTCTTTGCGCAGTGAGAGCAGCTGAACGGTCTCTCCCCGGTGTGAACGCGCTGGTGGACCCTCAGATCGGAAGCACGTTTGAAGCTGCTCCTGCACTCGGAGCATTTAAAGGGTCTCTCGTCGCTGTGGGTGCCTTTGTGTCTCAGCAGGTTACACGAGACACTGAATCCCATCCCACACACGGAGCAGGTAAACGGCCTTTCCCCGGTGTGAACTCGCTGGTGGATCTGCAGGTGGGACAACCTCGTAAATCTCTTTGCGCAGCGAGAGCAGCTGAATGGTCTCTCCTCGATCTGAACGCTCTGGTGGGACACCAGATCCCCGGAGACCTTCAAGCCACTCTCACAATCCGAGCATTTGAAGGGCCTGTCTTGGGCGTGAGGGAAATTGTGACTCAGGCTGGATAATTGGGTGGATCCCTTCCCACACACACAGCAGGTGACTGATCTCTCCCAAGAGTGAACTCGCTGATGTCGATGCAGATTAGCTAACTGAGTGAATCCCTTTCCACACAAATGGCAGGTGAAGGGTCTCTCCCCGGTGTGGCTCCGGCGATGGATTTCCAGCTCAGATGGGACTCTGAATCCCTTCCCACAGTCTCCACATTTCCAGGGTTTCTCCATGCTGAGGCTGGGACTCTCCAGGTTAAACAATCAGTTCAATCTCACACAGAACACAGGGACACTCTCTGTGAATGCTGCCATGTATTTCCAACCTGTGGAACTGGTTAAAGCTCTTCCCACACTCACCACACTGAAATACTCTCACTTGGGTACGTGTGTGTGTGTTTCTCAGTGCTTTTCCACTGATATTCAAAATCTTCCGAAGCTGACAGAACAGAGAAACATTTCTCCAAGATTCAGAGGTCGATATATTCAGATGTTGATGTGACGCCTGTTTTGAGATTTCTATTTATAAATTCTCACTTCTGACACCCTGTAAATGAGTTTGAAAAATTCATCAGTAACAGTACAAGATAGAAATTCAGAATGGACAATTCTAGTTTCTGTGGAACATTCTTTCCTCTCTCATTTCCCAAAAGCTGTAAATCTCCATCCCACACATTCTCACTCTGCTGTATCTAATATTCACCCTCCCAATTCTCCTGAAGGTGCTGATTGACAGATCCGTGCTCACTGCTTCCTGTCCTGAGCACAGAGAGCTGAAAATCTCCATGCAGAATGCCAGCCTAATAAAAATATGTCCTCAACTAAAAATGTTCACGTGGATTGTTTCGGTTAGTGAAGATGCAGGGAATTGCGATTGATGATCTTGAACTTGCTGCCTCTGAGGGTGGTCATAGAGCTTTACAGCATGGAAAGAGGCCCTTCAGCCCATCATGTTTGTGCTGGCCATCAAGCACCTTTCTATGTACCATCTTACAACGTACCATGCCTCGGGATATCCTTTCCTGCAGTGTACGAGGTAGACAGTGCACAAAAGGATGTCCTGAGGCATGGTACGTTGGGGAGACCATGCAGACACTATGACAACGGATGAATGAACACCACTCGACAATCACCAGGCAAGGCTGTTCCTTTCCTGTTGGCGAACCCTTCAGCGGTCACAGGCATTCGGCCTCTGATCTTAGATTAAATGAAGGCGGCCTTCACAATATACGACAGTGCAGAGTCACTGAGCAGAAACTGGTAGCCAAGTTCCGCACATGAGGATCAACCGGGATCTTAGGTCCACGTCACACTATCTGGAATCCCCATGACTTGCCTGAACTCGCAACATCTCACTTACTCTCCTGTTTGCAGACAATACACATCTCTTTAACCTGTGCTTAGTCATATCTCTCCATCACACTCTCTGCATCTTTAAGACTTGAGTAGCAGATTAGCTGTACAGACTCATTTTCTTGTGTTCTCTAAACCGTGTGTGCCTTTATATGCCCTGTTTGTGATCAGGACTCTCTACTCACCTGACAAAGGAGCAACGTTCTGAAAGCTAATGGCATTTACTACCAAATAAACTTGTTGGACTTTAACCTGGTGTTCAACACCGGCATCTCCACATCATGAACACCACTGGATACAGGCATCCAGTAAGAAAAATAACTTTAAACCATCACCCTTTGCTTCCTGCCAAGAAGCAAATTTTGGATCCAAATTGCCCTGGATCCCACGTGCTCTTACCTTCTTCATCAGCCTCCCATCTGGGACCTTGTCAGAAGCCTTACTGAAGTCCATATAGACTACATCAAACGCACTATCCTCTCCTACACACCTCATCACCTCCTCAAAAAATTCAATCAAATTTGTAAGACATGATCTCCCTTTGCCAAAATCATGCTGTCTATCCTTGATTAATCCTTACTTCCCCAAGTGGAGATTAATTCTATCCCTCAGAGCTTTTTCCAATAGTTTCCCAACTGCTGAAGTTAGACTCACCGGCCTGTAATTTGCTGGTTTTTCACCTACGTCCCGTCTGACTAATGGGCCACATCAGCCGCCCTCCAATTTTCTGGCATCTCTCCTGTGTAAACTGTCTGTGCTGTTACATGCTCCATCTGAGGCCAGAACTCTTCATTCTCCTGACAAAAGGGCAAACCTCAAAAGCTTGTGAGTTTACTATCAAATAAATCAGTTGGACTTTAACCTGATGTCAGACTTCTTACAGCACTTACCTCTCCTGTGGCCAGAGAAGATTTGAAAATTATTGTTAGAGTCACTGCAATCTCCTCCCACAACAGCCTGGGATCCATCCCATGTGGAGCTGGGGATTTATACAATTTTGGACCTGTTAAAACCATTAATTCCTCCTCACTCTCAATGTTAAATGGAATCACAAAGCACCTCCCAGCTTTCTATACCCACATCATCCTTCCCCCACAGTGAACACAGACACAAAGTATTCATTTAAAACCTCACCAATGTTTCCCAGCTCCAGATACACATTCCCACATTGATCCCTAATGGATCCAGTTCTTTCCCTGGTCACCTTCCCCTCACACACACCTTTCAATATCCGCACAGATGCTGCTCAGCAGAAGAGGTTTTACTCTGAGGCTCATTGATCAACTTCCGGTCCTCCAACTCTTCCCATTGGTCAGCACCTCAGTGGGCGGGCTGTCCCCCGCACATGCGTAGCTTCCCCCTCTCCCTTGGACATGCGCAGTCCCGGGCCAGGAGGCGGGGCTTTTCGCTGTGGGCGGAGCCGCCAGCCGGTTGCCCTGGAAACCTTGGCTCCGGGAGGCGGGGGCGGGGCTCTCGGGCCGGACCTGCGCACTGGAACCCGGATGACGTCACCGCGGAGCAGAGTGATTCCGATTGGCCGATTCAGGCAGGGCTCCATTGTGAGGTCACAACGCGGAAGTTGTTCAATGAGCTTCAGGTTAAACCTTCCTCCTCTGAGCAACATCTGGGGGGAAATCAGTGTGTCCCCCTTTCCATTTCTTTTCCCATTCTGGGGGAAATCAGTGTGTCCCCCTTTCCATTTCTTTTCCCATTCTGGGGGGAAATCAGTGTGTCCCCCTTTCCATTTCTTTTCCCCATTCTGGGGGGAAATCAGTGTGTCCCCCTTTCCATTTCTTTTCCCATTCTGGGGGGAAATCAGTGTGTCCCCCTTTCCATTTCTTTTCCCATTCTGGGGGAAAACTGGGGACTTGCAGCAACTGAAGGGAAAAGGAACTGAATCCAGGAAGGGAGCAGACTCTGGAAAGGTTGCTGTGGCTTCTTTCTCTCTGTCTCTTAAAGACATTGTGACATCTGAGTGAGAGTGTTCCAGTGCACTGACTGTGAAAAGAGCTTTAATCAGTTATACAGCCTGAAAATACATTGCAGCATTCACAGAGAGTGTCCCCGTGTTCTGTGTGAGGCTGAACTGATTGTCCAAGAAGCAGAGACACAGGAAGGGCTCTCAAACCATGAAAAAACCATGGAAATGTGCGGACTGTGGAAAAAGATTCAAATCTCCAACTGCGCTTGAGATTCATCGACGCATTCACACAGGAGAGAGGTCGTTCACCTGCTCTGAGTGTGGGAAGGCATTCACTCAGTCAGCCCACCTACTGACCCACCAGCAAGTTCACACTGGAGAGAGACCATTCTCCTGCTCTGAATGTGAGAAAGGATTCACTCGCTCCTCCAACCTTCTGCGGCATCAGCTAGTTCACTCCGGTGAGAAACCGTTCACCTGCAAGGATTGCGGGAAAGGATTCACTCAGTTATCGAACTTGATGCGGCACCGTGTCACTCATTTGAGTGACAAATCTTCCACGTTGCCTGACTCTGGAAGCAGTTTCAAATACTCCCAAGATCAGAAGATCCAGCAACACGTTCCCACTGAGCAGAGACTGTTCAGCTGCTCTCACTGTGCGATGAGATTTAGAACATCGTCACAACTGCTGAGACACCAGCGGAGTCACACTGGGGAGAGGCCGTACAGTTGTCCAGAGTGTGGGAAGGGATTCACTCAGTTATGCAACCTGCAGATCCACCAACGAGTCCACTCAGGCGAGAGGCCATTCACCTGTTCTGTGTGCGGGAAGGGATTCACTCAGTTATCCCATATGCTGCGACACCACGTCACTCACACAAACAAGAGACCTTTTAAGTGCACTAACTGTGGGAGTAGCTTCAAAAGCTCTCAGGACCTGATGATCCACCAGCGCATTCACACCGAGGAGAGACCGTTCAGCTGCTCTCGCTGTGAAAAGCAGTTTATAACCTCATTCAAACTCCGGTTGCACCAGCGAACTCACACTGGGGAGCGACCATTTACTTGTTGTGTGTGTGGGAAGGGATTCAGTCAGTTATCCAACCTGCGGAGACATCATCGAGTTCACAAGTGATTACTGGGATTAGATTCTGCTGTTATTGCTGCTGTTAATCACATCCAGGACTGAACCATGTTCTTTCAGACTGTTAGTGAATCAGAGAAGGTTTCTTTCTGCTGGACTGGCTGGTCTCACATCTGTGCTTCTAACGGGTTGATACTTCTTGAATCCCAGTTAAATGTATTTATGCTATTCATTTTAACAATTTACTGTGATAAATTAAATCCACCCAGGAAATATGGGCAGTGGAGAAGGCGCAACAATATTCATACGGATAATCCTAAAACTGAACGGAGATCACAAATTTGACAGTGCTCCCGTATAGTCTCACTCCATTCTCAACAAGTTGAACATAACCCTCCCTGCATTTCAATTCTAATCCCTTTAGAATGGAACCCTATACATGGGCCCCATACTTTCGGAAAGATGTGAAGTTTGTAGAGAGGGTGCAGAGGAGATTTACGAGAATGGCTCCAGGGAGGAGATTTACGAGAATGGCTCCAGGGATGAGGGGCTTCAGTGATTTGGAGAGACTGGAGCAGCTGAGATTTCTATCTGTAGATCAGACAGGCATTACGACAAAGAGGTGGCCGTTCAGCCCATTTATTACTGTTGGCTCGCATGAGCAACCTATTCATTTCCTTTACCCCATTCTATTCCTGTAGCTCTGCAAATTTACTTTCGCCAAATGACAATCCAATGTGTTTTTGAAATTGTTCATTGTCTCCACTCCCTCCAGACTCAGAAGTGCCGAGTTACAGATCATTCCCACTCAATGTGTAAAATTATTCTTCCTTGCATTCCCCTTCTCCACAGTTCTTTCCCCAAACCCTCAATCTGTCCCCCCCCTCGTCCTTGCCCCATCAGCTAATGGGAACAGATTCTCTTTGTCCACCTTATTGAAACCTGTCAGAATCTTGTCTATCAAATCTTCTCTCAACCTCCTTTCCTCCAAAGGGAACAACCCCAGTTTCCCCAATCTAACCTTGCTGTTCAAATCCCTCATCTCTGGAGCACAGAAACTGGAAGCGGGAGTAGGTTATTCATTATGATCGTGACTGATCGCTAAATTCAAAATCCTGATCCTAACTTCTCCCCTATATTTCTTGATCATTTTAGTCCCAAAAATCTACATCTTTTTGAAATCACACAATATTTTGGCCTCAACTATGTTTCTGTGGGAGCAAATTCCACACACTCACCACTCGCTGGGTGAAGAAATTTCTCCGCACCTCAGTTCTAAAAGGTTCATCCCTTATCCTCAAACCCTTAGCTCTGGACTCCCCCCACCATCGGAAACATTTTTTCAGTATCTATCCTGTCTAACCCTGCTAGAATTTTCTAAGTTTCCATGAGAACTCTCACTCTGCTAAAACTCCAGTGAATATAATCCTAACCGACTTTTGTCTATATTCTGGAAAATCTCCTCGACGGCCTCTCAAAAAGCCAAACATCCTCCCTAACGGGACTGGATTCTCTAGTTCCGGGCCCACCCAGAGCTTCTACATAATTTCCCTGCTTTTGTTCTCAATCCTTGTATTTTTTTAAGCCCAAAATCCCAGATGTTCCAAATAGGGAGTATCCAAACATTTTCCGCTTGAACGTAAGAAGTGTTTGACGTTCTTGAAATGTCTGAAGAAGGTTTTGACCAATGAAGGAATGAGCTGGTGACACAAAAAGAGAACTTGCCCTCTCCAGAAGAGAATCTAAAATGTCTGAGCCTGGGAAATGAACTCAGAAATGAAGTTGCCGCTACAACTGAGCAAGAAGAAAGACAGTTTGAATGTGGAGTTGATGGGGACGTTCTCAAACAGTGGCGAAACTACAAGCGTGGAAGAAAATAAAGTTCAGAAAGTGAACTCTGAACAGGCAGTTTTCAAAACTGAACTGGAAAATTCACATCTGAACAGCAGTGAGGACTTTCCTCTGGCAGAAGGAGCTTTAGACAGTAATGATTTGAAGAGGAAATCTTTCAGAAAAACACAGCAAACAGCAATACTTTCCATTTTCAATGGACTATGATTCCCGAAAATAGAATTCCGCAGTTAGCAAGATAGACTTGTGAATGTGAAGGGGACAAGGGAGGGATTATTTTCTGGTGATTGTCTGGAATGCACTGCCTGGGAGGGTGGTGGAGGCAGACTGCCTCAGATCCTGGATGAATACTTAGCACGCTGTAACATGGCTATGGGCCAAGTGCTGGCGAGTGGGGTTAGGTGGGCAAGTCTGGGCATCGCTGCAGATTCAATGGGCCGAAGGGCCTCTTCCGCACTCTCTACAATTCTCTGATTCTGTAATTATTGCAGGTTAGGAGATAGTTAAACACAGGAAAATGTTGGACTTTGGAGCAGGAGTACGCCATTTGGCCCCTCAAGCCTGCTACCCCATTTGATAAGATCATGACTGTTATAGCATGTTATAGGTTGTAATATAGGATATTACGAGGGTAATACACTTTCATTCCTTCCTGGGGGACAATGTTGGGAATATCTAGTTTTGTAATTCATGTTTTAGAAATATAACTTTTGGTTGGGGAATTGTGTTTTTTTTTAAATGTGAGATAAACGGGTGGCACAGTGCCAGAGACACAGATTCGATTCCTGGCTTGGGTCACTGTCTGTGGAGTTTGCACATTCTCCCCATGTCTGCGTGGGTTTCCTTCGGGTGCTCCGGTTTCCTCCCACATTCTGAAAGATGTGCCGGTTAGGTACATCGACCCAAACCAGAGTGTGGCGAGTAGAGGAAATTTCACAATAACTTCATTGCAGCGTAACTTACTTTAGAAAGTTTTCTAAATAGAAAACCTGGATTGAGAATCTAATGAAAACACGCTCAGGGAATTTGAATAAAAAGGCATGGCCCATAGTGACTGAAGAAGTCAAAACTGGAAGGGTAAGAAAAGGAGAAAGACAGCTGGGTTTTTTTTTTAGCCGGAGATATTGGCTGTTACAATTGTTGTCTTTGTTAAAGAGCAGAATTTTCGTGCAAACCTCCGGGTCAAAAGGTTTGGCCTTGAAGCTAAAAATTGATTGATTTAAACATCTGTTGGACATCCCAACTAGTGTGTTACCAAAGAGATAAGTGATTCAGAGTACAGCCTTGGTTGGAATTCTGAATGTTTCTCACGTAAGCTGGCAGTCTGTGGTTAGACTGGAAGCTGTCAGCTGTGGGAGTAGGAGCTGTGAGCCAGCTTGCGGGACAGAGTTGTGAAGCCCAGATCTGTTCTGAGGAGTTCACAGTTTAGAGATCTTAAAAGAAAGTTGTACTGCCGAAAGGTAATAGAAGGATCCATTAAAGCCCCATAAAACCTTGGAGCTTGGAAAATAGCTAGAATATGGAGTAGAATTAAAGTGAATTTTGACATACCAATCTGAGTTGACAGCATAACTTGTTTATAAACTATAGTGTTACGTTTGTAGCACTGGTTTTTAATTTTTTCTTTTTTATATAAGGTTTATTGCATGGAATCTTCAGGAGAATTAAAGTGAATTCTGGGGAGCTTTGGCATGGTCTCAGGAGTAGAAGTGAATTCGCGTTCAAGATATTGTTAAGTATCAGGGAACTCTTGGGGGAAGTTAAAAATTTGGGACAGAGTTTAATGCAAACTGGCCCCTCCAACCTGCTTCGCTATTCAGTAAAATCATGACTGATCCCTTTGTGGACTCAGCTCCGCTTACCCATCCACTCACCATAACCCTTAATTCCTTTACTGTTTAAATATTTATCTATTCTTGCCTTAAAAACATTCAATGAGGTAGTCTCAACTGCTTCACTAGGCAGGGAATTCCACAGATTCACAACCCTTTGTGTGAAGAAGTTCCTCCTCAACTCAGTCCTAAATCTGCTCCCCGTTATTTTGAGCTGTGCCCCCAAGTTCTAGTTTCACCCACCTGTGGAAACAACTTCCCTGCTTTTATCTTATCTATTCCTTTCATAACCTTCTCTGTTTCTATAAGATCCCCTCTCATTCTTTTGAATCTTAATGACAATAGACCCAAACTAGAAGTTTAAAGCATAACTCTTTATGAACTGTAGTGTCAAGTTTGATGCTGTTTTCTTAAATTTTGTTTTACATAAATGATAAAGTTTATTTAAAAACTTGGAAGCTTGTAACGTGATTCTTTCATTGAGTGTTTGAATTTCTCTTCAAACGTTAATGGTCCCGATATTTCAAAGCAAAGGTGAAAAAATATGTTTCCTTATTTAAAAGCATTACATTATCAGGCACTTCTTCTAGAATCCTCAATAATTTCTTAGTTTTTTCAGTGAAACAATTTGATAAGTGATAAAATAGAACTAATTCTAGTCCCTTCACGAACAGAACATTCATATTTTCACATGTCTCCAAAGTCATCATTAATAAATTCCTCTCCATTATCAGTCAGAACTTAGCTGATGATCTAGGGCCAGTCCCTGTCCATTTCTGTGAGACTTGGTCCAGAATCACCATTTTGTCCTTGTCGTGTATTTTTGGAGAAAAACTAAATCGGGTCACCATGTCTATCAAGTGTAGAATGCAAAAATTTCCATCTCTGTCCCACATCTTTAGATGTGGAGATGCCGGCGTTGGACTGGGATAAACGCAGTAAGGAGTGTCACAACACCAGGTTAAAGTCCAACAGGTTTATTTGATAGTAAAACCCACTAGCTTTCGGAATGCTGTTCCTTCGTCAGGTGAGTGGAAGGTTCTGATCAGAGAAGGGCAAATAAATTCACACACAGAATACTGATTAGAATACGTGTCTTGACAGCTAACCTGCTATTCAAGTCTTAAAGATGCGATGTGAGTGGAGACAGCATTAAGCAGAGGTTAAAGAGATGTGTATTGTCTCCAGACAGGACAGTAAGTGAGATTTTGCAAGCTCAGGCAAGTCGTGGGGGTTACAGATAGTGTGACTTGAAGCCAAGATCCCTATTGAGACCATCCTCATGTGTGCGGAACTTGGCTATCAGTCTCTGCTCAGAAATCCGAAATCATCATCTTGTTACAGCTCCATGGATCTCTGGACTAATTCCTTATTAATTTTTCTGTAGATCTCTAGCACTGTCTGAACTATTACCACATTGTATGGATTTTCTTACAGCAAAGCTAAAAGAGATGGTTTTCCCCTTTAGCTTCCCAGAGCAGCAGAGAGATAGATGTGTACTGCTCCATGGTACAGCTTCAACATCGCATAAACAGCCATATGATACAACTAACTTGGCTATCAGTCTTTGCTGTCGTGTGTCGTGAAGGCTCCCTTGGAGAACACTTATCCAAAGATCAGCTGAAGTGTTCGCCAACAGGAAGGGAACAGTCTTGCCTGGTGATTGTCGAGCGGTGTTCATTTATTCGTCTTCGTCGTGTTGAGAGCAGAAACAATAACAGCAGAATCCAACCCCTGTGTTATCCTGCCAGTTGATATTACAACTGGATGGGAAGATCTCAAATGATCAAAATGCTCAAAAGATCATCACGTTTATCAAGGAACCAGAATCACAGGATCGCTGATTAGTTTTAACAATAGAAAGAGAAACATTTATTAAACATGATTCCAATACAATACTCCTTTACTCCTCCCTTAGCTGAACGTTTACACACACGTTTTAAGATCAACACGGATAACAAAGTACAATTTGCAGCTACGTTGGTTTCATTAATTCATGGTTAGTGTCAGGATTTCTCCTCAGAGTCCCCCGCCCCCAGGTGATTGTCATGATTTTCAAACTTCCCTCCCAAAATACACTCAATTCTTCTCTTGCACTAATACGTTAATTTATCGATTCACATCCAAAATCAGGTTCGTGTTTTCCAAAAGACCCAGCTGAACGGAGCTTCCGCTCCACTTTTAGCAGTGACTCCGTGTCAGGATTTTGAATCAGCTCTGTGTGTTTTCTAATGTCTGTTAAACCACTTCTTAAGAAACCAGTCACTACTTTACAAGCTGATCAGGAGTAATAAAACTTTTGAAATGTTAGAATTAGAAAACATTTTTCTTTCTAGTACTTCTCACCAACTTATCTCCTCTTAGCTGTAAAATATAAGAGCAAAATACAGAAATCTGAAACAAAAACAGAAAACATTGGAAAATCTTTGCAGGTCTGACAGCATTTTTTTTTAGCTTTGTATGGTTCTCTGGTTTCCGAAATCATCATCTTGTTACAGCTCCATGGATCTCTGGACTAATTCCTTATTAATTTTTCTGTAGGTCTCTAGCACTGTCTGAACTATTACCACATTGTATGGATTTTCTTACAACAAAGCTAAAAGAGATGGCTCCCCTTTAGCTTCCCAGAGCAGCAGAGAGACAGATGTGTACTGCTCCATGGTACAGCTTCAACATCGCATAAACAGCCATATGATACAACTAACAGAGCAAAGAATCCTCTGCCCCACTCTTCCAGTCTCCCTTCATTAAGCAATTACCTGGAGGCAATATTCCAAAGCTTCCGAAGCACAGCGAGATCTGATCAGGGATTGCAAACCAATCTTCATCCGGACGAACATTGTTCAGCCTGAAATCTAATCATGGATCCCCAAAACATTCAATTAAACCAATCTAATACTATACCTTGTTTCTATTGTTTGACCCATACAAATATAAATTCCTCAAAACTAACTTTGTTTTGTGAATACCCTGAAATCAATTGTGAACTTGCTTGTGCCTCAGCAGGAGCGACAGATTACAAAATCCCTCCCCGCACTGAGAGCAAAGAAATCGCTGGTGCGTCTGCAGATGGGATAATTGAGTGAATCCCTTCCCACACTGACAGCAGATGAACGGCCTCTCCCCGGTGTGGACTCGCTGGTGTCGCAATAGGTGGGAAGAATTACTGAATCCCTTCCCACACTGAGAGCAGGTGAACGGTCTCTCCCCAGTGTGAATTCGCTGGTGTCTCTGCAAAGTGGATGAATCACTGAATCCCTTCCCACACTGAGAGCAGGTGAACGGCCTCTCCCCAGTGTGAACGCGCTGGTGCATCTGCAGAGTGTATAATCGAGTGAATCCCTTCCCGCACTGAGAGCAGGTGAACGGCCTCTCCCCAGTAAGACCTCGCTGGTGTGACTGCAGGTGGGATGAATCACTGAATCCTTTCCCACAGTGAGAGCAGGTGAACGGCCTTTCCCGGGTGTGAACTCGCTGGTGTCTTAGCAGGTGGGATAGTAGGATGAACCCCTTCCCGCACACAGAGCAGGTGAACGGCCTCTCCCCAGTGTGAACGCGCCGATGAGCTTCCAGCGTAGATGGGGCTCTGTATCCCTTCCCACAGTCCCCACATTTCCAGGGTTTTTCCATGTTTTATATCTCTCTGGGTTGGACAATCAGTTGCAGCTTCATCCACACACACAACCCAGGTACGGTCTCTCCCCGCTGTGAATGCTGCGGTGTATTTTCAGGCTGTGTAACTGCTTAAAGCTCTTTCCACTCTCGCTCAGGTGTGTGTGTGTCTCGGTGCTTTTCCAATCACACTGATGTTCAAAATCTTTTGAAGCAACAAATCGAGCACTTCTTCTAGATTCAAAGGCTGATGAAATTCAGATCCCAAGGAATCGAATGACTCTATTGGATCTAGACATGATGTTTGAGATTTCTGCATGTGATTCCTCCTCTTCTGATATTCTGTAAAAAAAAACAATTTACCAGGATAGGATAGAAATTGTTACAGGATAGAAATTCAGAACAGATAGTTCTGGTCTCTATGGAACATTCTTTCATAGAACATAGAACATAGAACATTACAGTGCAGAACAGGCCCTTCGGCCTTTGATGTTGCACCGACCAGTTAAGAAAAAGCAATGACCCTCTAACCTAAACCATTCCCTTTTCATCCATAAACTTATCTACTAACCTCTTAAATGCCCCAAAACTTGGCGCATCTACAACTGCAGCAGGCAGGGCATTCCATACCCTTACCACCCTCTGGGTAAAGAACCTACCTCTGACATCTGTCCTATAACTACCACCCCTTATTTTAAAGCTATGTCCCCTCGTGCTAGCTTTCTCCATCCTAGGAAAAAGGCTATCACTGTCCACCCTATCTAAACCTCTAATCCTCTTATATGTTTCAATAAGGTCTCCTCTTAGCCGCCTTCTTTCTAACGGAAACAACCTCAAATCCCTCAGCCTCTCTTCATAAGACCTGCCCTCCATACCAGGCAACATCCTGGTAAACCTCCTCTGTACCCTCTCCAATGCCTCCACATCTTTCTTATAATGCGGGGACCAGAACTGCACACAATACTCCAAGTGCGGCCGCACTAGATTTTTGTACAGTTGCAACATGACGTTGCGGCTCCGAAATTCAATCCCCCTACCAATAAAAGCTAAGACTCCGTTTGCCTTCTTAACAACCTTATCGACTTGATTGCCAACTTTCAGGGATCTATGCACATATACACCAAGATCCCTCTGTTCATCAACAATATTGTTGGTGTTCTATCAACACTGGTCCCTATATGGGAATCTTCCACAATAGGCATAGCCTAAAGTCATGGATATGTCATTAAGACGTTAGGACGGCGGCGTGGGCTCGTTGGGCCGAAGGGCCTGTTTCCCGTGCTGTGTTGCTCTTTGTTCTTTGTACTATTAAGAGTTCTACCATTAGCCCTATACTGTACACATTTGTTATTCCTGCCAAAGTGAATTACCTCACATTTTTCCGTATTAAACTCCATTTGCCACCTCTCGGCCCAGCTCTGCAACTTGTCCAAGTCTCTCTGCAAACTATAACACCCCTCTTCACTATCTACCACTCCTCCGACTTTGGTGTCATCCGCAAATTTACTAATCCATCCTTCTACACCCTCATCCAGATCATTTATAAAAATTACAAACAGCAGGGGCCCCAAAAGAGATCCCTGAGGTACACCACTTGTAACCAAACTCCGTGATGCTCTCTCATTCCCCCAAAGCTGTAAATCTCCATCCCTCTCCCTCCATTCTCACTCTGCTGTATCTAATATTCACCCTCCCAATTCTCCTGAAGGTGCTGATTGACAGATCCATGCTGAACTCTTCCACTCAAAATGATGATAACAAACAGCAAGAACAGGACAGCATACAGGCCCTTCGGCCCTACAAGCCCGCGCCGCCCAATTTAGCACTCAGTGAGTTCCCTATTCAAGTCTTTCATTGATCGCCGACATTTTTGTCTACTTGTAAGAGAACTCTACAATAAAGAGGGTGCAAATTTAGGGAATTATATGTACCCCAGATAAAGGGTGATCCAATTCAGGGACAATTTATTGACACCAAACAGCATAAAAAGCACATTTTGGGGATGTGGGAGCAAACCAGAGCATCCCGAGAAAACCCACACAAGCACGGGGAGAATGTGAAAACTTCCACAGACATTGATCCAACCCGGGTCCCTGTAACCGCACCCTTCTATACCCTCATCCAGTACCCTCATGACAGTGATAGTCACTGAGCTGTCGTGTTGCCCTTCAATTGGTCCAGATTAAGTGTACATTAACGGACATGAATAGCAGCTGCAGTCAACCACATGGCTTACGATCATTTGCTCTTCCCCCTCAGCTTCATTCTCCCCACACTAAACCCATATCTCTTGATATCTTCAAAATCTAGAGACCTCTCAATTCCCCCTCTTGAAAAGTCTTGATGACTGAAGCTCCCCCAATCCTTCGGAAGAGAGAATTCCAAAGCCTCAGCGTTTTCACTCCATTTTCCTGTCTGTTCCCCCTTACCCTTGATTCCCTTGTCAATCAAAAATCTGTCCAACTCAGTTTTGAACAAATTCAATGATCCCCCAACCACTGGTGATTCCAGCGGAAGAAAAATCCAAACGACAACCCTCTGAGAGAAGGGATGACTGGAAATATATAACGCAGATACAATCCTAAATTACATTATTAGAAATAATAATAAATTATTACAGGGTCATAAATAATACATCTAATCTGTATCATATAACAATACTAGATATACCTCTGTCCTATACTAATTTACTGTCCCCTTAAATGTCATCCATCTCCTGGGGAAAGCAGCCCTTTAATTGGGAAAGAGCCCATCCTTTTATCCAGACAGATAAATGTGTCAGGCTGAGGGAGTAAAGGATGTCAATGTCTTTAAGAGAGAGAGAGAGACCTGGGCCAACCTTTCCAGAGTCTGCTCCCTCCCTGGATTCACTTCCTTTCCCTTCAGTTGCTGCAATTCCCCAGAATGGGAAAAGAAATGGAAAGGGGGAGTAAAGAAAGTGTTTTACTCACAGATGTGGGAGACAGGAGGAAGTTTCACTCTGTCTGAAGCTCAATCTTCATTCACACAAACACCCGCGCTCTGATTGGCTGGAGGACCAGAGTCCTTCCGGTCCTCCGACTCTTCCCATTGGCCAACACCTCAGCATTCAGGCTGGGGGGGCGGGCACGCTCATGCACATGCGCAGCTTGCTCTCTCCCTCCTGGGCATGCGCATTCCCGCCTGCAGAGGGGAACCAAGCCAGCGCTGCATTGTGGGAGTTGTGGCTGCCATTGCTGACCTGGAGCCCAGTCTCCAAACCCCTGGGACTGGGGTGGGAAGTGGGGGTGGGGGAGGCACAGTGATACAGCTACATGGTGGCACAGTGGATTAGCACTGCTGCTTCCACAGCTCCAGGGTCCTGGGTTCAATTCCTGGCTCGGGTCACTGTCTGTGTGGAGTTTGAACATTCTCCTTGTCTCTGCATGGGTTCCTTCGAGTGCCCTGGTTTCCTCCCACAGTCCAAAGATGTGCGGGTTAGGTTGATTGGCCAGGCTAAATTAACCGTAGATGCATAGGTTAGAGAGGATTAGTGGGTAAAATATGCACAGATTGGGGTTAGGGCCTGGATGGGATTGTGGTCGGTGCAGACTTGAAGGGCCTCTTTCTCTACTGAAGGATTTCTATGACACAAACTACATGTGGGGAATCATTGGGACATCCCCTTAGCAAACTAACTTAACTTCAGGTGGAAAGATTTTGACTGCTGGGTAACATATTGGGGAGGGCAATAGGTGAGTGTGAAACTGAAACCCCAGAGTCAGCACCTTCAGGGAAGGAGAACTGGGGGAAAAGTGGGAGGAGGATTGTAGAGTGAATTAGTGTTACAGGCAAGGAGGGAGTGTGTGGGGGACAGAGGTTTATAGTTCGAAAGGGAGAAGGATTTTCACATTGGCATAGGAGGAAGAGCAACGAGGTCCTGCAACAGCAGTTTAAGGAGTTAGGTGGAAAGTTAAAAAGCAGGATCTCCAAGGTTGTAATCTCAGGATTACTCCCTGCGCCACTTGCCAGCGAGGCTAGGAATAGGAAGATAGTGCAGCTCAACAGGTAGCTCAGCAGCTGGTGGAGGAGGGTGGGTTTCAGATATATGGGGTGGCACGGTAGCACAATGTTTAGCACGGCTGCTTCACAGCTCCAGGGTCCTAGGTTCGATTCCCAGCTGGGGTCACTGTCTATGTGGACTTTGCACATTCTCCTCGTGTCTGCATGGGTTTCCTCCAGGTGCTCCGGTTTCCTCCCACAGTCCAAAGATGTGCAGGTTAGGTTGATTGGCCATGCTAAAAAAATTGCCCCTTAGTGACCTGGGATGTGTAGGTTAGAGGGATTAGCAGGTAAATGTGTAGGGATCGGGCCTGCGTGAGATTGTGTCGGTGCAGACTCGTTGGGTCAAAGGGCCTGTTTCTGCACTGTAGGATTCTATGTTTTATGTTATGTGACTATTGGAGTCTCTTCCAGGGCACTTGGGGTCTGTACAAGAAAGATGGCTTGCATCTAAACTGGAAAGGCAAAATTTTTCTGGTGGGGAGGTTTGCTAGTGTCACACAGGAGGGTTTAAGCCAGCTCGGCGAGAGAGGAGTCGGGGTGGGAACCAAAGATGAAATAACTGAAGGGGAACCAGAAAGTAGGGCCAGTAAGAACAAAGAACAAAACAGCACGGGAAACAGGCCCTTCGGCCCAACGAGCCCGCGCCGCCACCCCGATGTTCCCACCTCTACCCGCGATCCATGTCCATGTTTATAGATCTATGGATTAAAAACCAAATTTGAGACAATTTAGGGAGAATTTGTTTTGCCAGTTAGCCTAAGAGTACATCTTTGGGATGTGGGAGGAAACCGGAGCACCCGGAGAAAACCCACGCAAGCACGGGGAGAATGCGCAAACTCCCACAGACACAGGCCCAAATCCATGTATCTGCACAGCACAGCGATAGTCACTGAGCTGCCATGTTGCCCATCAAATGGTCCAGGTCAAGTGTACACTAATGACGTGAAGCACTAGGATACTCTTGAAAAACAATCCAAGAGCAGCCCTCTCACGACCCATCGCATGTATGCCCCTCGTTAGACAACAAAAGGAACAGCACTCAGGAAGCTAGTGATACCAAATAAACCTGTTGGACTTTGACCTGGTGTTGTGAGACTTTTTAATATTTATTTATACAGAGTGAGAATAGATCAGCATTTCGAGATTGGACGACCCCTGTCAGAGCTCTGACAAAGAGTCATCCAGACTTGAAACATTGGCTTGATTTTCTCTCCACAGGTGCTGTTAGATCTCCTGTTGAGATTTTCCTGCATTTTCTGTTTTTGTTTCAGATTGCAGCATTCGCAGTATTTCGCCTTTCTAAGTATTTAAGTATCCATATTAACAAAATAAAACTGTTGCTAACCAATATATATAAAACATGGGATTTCACTGATGTCACCACATTCCTATAGCTATTCAATCATTATAGTCACAGTCACGGAGCTTTAAACTTGTCAAGCAGAGAGCCTCTTGTATCACCACGTAGGCAGCTGCTTTGTGAGACTCGAGCAGTACAGAAAAGTCAGAGATAAGGGTATCCTGAGAAAAGAAATTCATTGTGAAGACTCAGGGACAGTTGATAAGATGTAGGAATTCTATGATTCTATTGAACATTTCTTTCCTCCCTCATTCTCCAAAAGCTGTAAATCTCCATCCCACACACTCTCCCCCAATTTTCACTCTGCTCTATCTAACATTCATCCTTCCAATTCTCTTAAAAGTGCTGATTGACAGATCCATGCTCACTGCTTCCTGTCCTGAATGTGGAGATGCCGGTGTTGGACTGGGGTAAGCACAGTAAGAATGCTCATAACACTAAGTTGAAGTCCAACGGGTTTGTTTGGTAGCACAAGTTTTTGGAGTGTTATTCCTTCTTCAGGTGAGTGAAGAGATGTGTTTGTGAACAGGGCATACATAGACACAGATTTAATTTACAACATAATGGTTGGAACATGGGTCTTTACAGGAATTGTCTCTAATTCACACCTCTTTAACCTGTGCTTAACCCTCTCTCCACTCTTCTGTATCCGTATCTGGTTACCTGATATGGGGATGCCAGCCTTGGACCGGGGTAAACACAGTAAGAAGTCTCCCAACAACAGGTTAAAGTCCAACAGGTTTATTTGGTAGTAAACGCTACTAGCTTTCAGAGTGCTGCTCCTTTGTCAGGTGAGTGGGGAGTCCTGATCACAAACAGGGCATATAAAGACGCAAAGTTTACAGAATACTGATTAGAATGCGAGTCTTTGTAGCTAATCAAGTCTTAAAGATGCAGTCAATGTGAGTGGAGACAGCATTATTATAGGTTAAAAAGATGTGTATTGTCTCTAGATAGGACAGTAACTGAGATGTTAGCAGCCCAAGTTCATAACACATTATCTATAACTGCCTGGGCTTGCCTCTCACTTACTCCAGTATGCCTCCACTGATCCATTTGGAAGAGAAATGCAAAGTCTAATGACTCTAATAGGCAAGAGATGAATGACTGGAAATGTATAACATAGCTATAGTAGAGTATTAGACTGACTGAAGCTCAATCTTCATTCAGAGAAACAGCAGCTTTATTAATAACAATGGAGGAAGCTCCGCGCAGCCATTCGCACAAAGCCCGGACTGTGATTGGTTGGAGGACTTGCGCCCCTCCAGTCCTCCCGGTATAGCCATTGGTTAATCTCCCGCATGTAGACAATGAGGGGGCGGAGCCTGAGCCCACATGTGGGTGGGCGGGGCTTTGACCACCAGCCGCGCTGAGCTGGTGTCCAATCCGCAGTGTTCTCCTTCTGTAACAATTGCTATTGCTGCCAATCGGACGCAGCGTGCTGGGAACGCCCTCTCTGAGTCATTGTGATGACACAATGGAGCCCTGCCTGAATCAGCCAATGATGTGGTGATGCCGGTGTTGGACCAGGGTAAACACAGTAAGAAGTCTGACAACAGCAGGTTAAAGTCCAACCGATTTATTTGATAGTAAACTCACAAGCTTTCGACTCTATGGTCTTCGTCAGGTGAATGAGGTGTTCTGGTCTCCAACAGCACACATACCAGCACAGATTGTTTACAGATTACTGATTAGAATGCGAATCCTTACACCTAACCTGCCATTCAAGTCTTAAAGTGGTCGACAATGTGAGTGGAAGGAGCACTGAGCACAGGTCTGGAGACAATACACATCTCTCTAACCTGTGCTCAGTGCTCCTTCCACTCACATTGTTAGCCACTTTAAGACTTGAATAGCAGGTTAGGTGTAAAGATTCACATTCTAATCAGTAATCTGTAAACTGTCTGTGCTGGTACGTGTGCTGTTGGAGACCAGAACCCCTCATTCACCTGACGAAGACCATAGAATCGAAAGCTTGTGAGTTTACTATCAAATAAATCGGTTGGATTTAAACCTGGTGGTGTCAGACTTCTTACTGAATCAGCTAATACAAATCACCCAGGACAGTAAGTGAGATGTTAGCAGCCCAAGTTCATATCACACTATCTATTAACTGCCTGGGCTTGCCTCTCACTATCCTCTATGGAAACAATACACATCTCTTGAACCTATACTTAATGCTATCTCCATATTGTCTGCACCTTTACGACTTGATTAGCTGTAAAGACTCACATTCTAATCAGTATTCTGTGTGTGCCTTTATATGCCCTGGTTGTGATCAGAACTCCCCACTCCCCTGGCGAAGTAGCACTGCTCTGAAAGCTAGTGGCTTTTGCTACTAAATAAACCTGTTGGACTTTAACCTGGTGTTGTGAGGCTGCTTGCTATCCTGAACACAGAGAGGTGAAAATCTCCATACAACCTCCCAGACAGATCTCTGACTCTATGAATGGATTAAAAATGTGTGGAATGGACAGACTGGGGAACAATGGGTGGGGGCGGGGCTCCCGCAGACGTCACCGCGGAGCAGAGTGATTGCTATTGGCTGATGCAGCCCGGGCTCTATTGTGCCGTCACAATGACTCAAGAGGGGCGTTCCCAGCACGATTGGCAGCGACAGCAATTGTTACAGAAGAAGAACACTGCGGATTGGACAGCAGCTCAGCGCGGCTGGCGGCCAGAGCCCCGCCCACCCACACGTGGGGCTCAGGCTCCGCCCCCTCATTGTCTACATGCGGGAGATTAACCAATGGCTGTACTGGGAGGACTGGAGGGGCGCAAGTCCTCCAACCAATCAGAGTCCGGGCTTTGTGTGAATGGCTGCGCGGAGCTTCCTCCATTGTTATTAACAAAGCTGCTGTTTCTCTGAATGAAGATTGAGCTTCAGTCAGTCTAATAATCTACTACAGCTACGTTATACATTTCCAATCATTCATCTCTTGCCTATTAGAGTCATTATTAGTCTTTGCATTTCTCTTCCACAGTGGAGGCTGAGAGTCATTGGATATATTCCAGGATGAGTTAGATTGATGTTTGATAAAGGAGTCAAGTGTCATGGAGAACAGGTAGGAAAATGGAGAGAAAGTTAAGATAAGGAGGGATTTCCTCACTCAAGGATGTGGTTAAGTTTTAGAATTCTGTGCCCCAAGAGGACTGTGGAGCCTCAGTCACCAAAAGCAAGATTGATAAGTTTTGAGATGTTGAAGACATCGAGTGCTCTGGGGCAGAATGCGGGAAATGGTGCTGAGCTGGATCAGCCAATTCTGAATGAATGGTTGAGGCAGTTTCATGGGCTGAGTCTCGGTACGCTGGACGGGAAGCAGTGAGCATGGATCTGTCAATTAGTCTCCTCAATCAGCACCTTCAGGAGAATTGGAGGGTGAATATTAGATACAGCAGAGTGAGAATGGAGGGAGATTGGGATGAAAATTTACAGATTTTGGGGAATGAAAGTGGAAAGAGCATCGCATAGAAACTAGAATTAGAACATAGAACATTACAGCACAGAACAGGCCCTTCGGCCTTCGATGTTGCGCCGACCAATTTAAAAAGCAATGCCCCTCCAAACTAAACCATTCCCTTCTCTTCCATATACTTATCAACTAACCTCTTAAACGCCACCAAACTTGGCGCATCTACAACTGCTGCAGGCAGGGCATTCCACTCCCGAACCACCCTTTGGGTAAAGAACCTACCTCTGATATCCGTCCTATAACTATCACCCCTTAATTTAAAGCTGTGTCCCCTCGTGCTAGCTTTCTCCATCCTAGGAAAAAGGCTATCACTGTCCACCCTATCTAAACCTCTAATCATCTTATATGTTTCGATAAGGTCCCCTCTTAGCCGCCTCCTTTCTAACGAAAACAACCTCAAATCCCTCAGCCTCTCTTCATAAGACCTGCCCTCCATACCAGGCAACATCCTGGTAAACCTCCTCTGTCCCTCTCCAATGCCTCCACATCTTTCTTATAATGTGGGGACCAGAACTGCACACAATACTCCAAGTGCGGCCGCACTAGAGTTTTGTACAGTTGCAACATGACGTTGCGGCTCCGAAATTCAATCCCCCTACCAATAAAAGCTAAGACTCCATATGCCTTCTTAACAACCTTCTCGACTTGACTGCCTACTTTCAGGGATCTATGCACATACACACCAAGATCCCTCTGTTCATCAAGACTACTAAGAATCCTACCATTAGCCCTATACTCTACACATTTATTATTCCTGCCATAGTGCATTACCTCACACTTTTCCACATTAAACTCCATTTGCCACCTCTCGGCCCAGCTCTGCAACTTGTCCAAGTCTCTCTGCAAACTATAACACCCCTCTTCACTATCTACCACTCCACCGACTTTAGTGTCATCTGCAAATTTACTAATCCATCCTTCAATACCCTCATCCAGATCATTTATAAAATTACAAACAGCAGGGGCCCCAAAACAGACCCCTGAGGTACACCACTTGTCACCGAACTCCACGATGAATATCTCCCATCAACCACCACCCTCTGTCTTCTATCTGCTAGCCAATTCCTAACCCAATTAGCTAAATCACCCTCTATCCCACACATCTGCATTTTCTGCAGAAGTCTTCCATAGGCCACCTTATCAAACGCCTTACTAAAGTCCATATATACCACATCAACCGCCTTACCCCCATCCACCTCCTTAGTCACTTTTTCAAAAAACTCAATGAGGTTAGTAAGGCACGACCTACCCTTCACAAAACCATGCTGACTATCTCCAATCAATTCATTACTCTCTAAATAACTATAAATCCTATCCCTAATTATTCTCTCCAATACTTTGCCCACAACAGAAGTAAGACTCACTGGCCTATAATTCCCTGGATTGTCTGTTGTCTGTTCTGAATTCTTATCCTGTACTGACAGTGATGATTTGTGTAAACTTGTTTTACAGGATATTGAAAGAGGAATCACAGGCCGAAATCTCAAATGTTACATCTGTATCTGACAGCATCAGATTGCTTGGGACCTGAATATCATCAGCCTTTGAATTTCGAAGGCGAAATGATTGTCCAGTCTGTCAATTTGAAAGGATTTCAAACATCAGGGTGATTGTAAAAGCATCAACACACGCGAGTGAGAGTGTTCCAGTGCACTGACTGAAGAACTTTAACTAGTTAAGCTGCCTGAATAAATATCACAGCATAGAGGGACTGTGCTTGTGTTCTGTGTGTGGACGAGGCTTCAACTGACTATCCACCCAAGAGAGAGGCAAGGATTCACCATGGAGAAACCATGGAAATGTGCGGACTGTGGGAAGGGATACAAAGCCCCATCTCAGCTAGAAGCTCATCGGCGCAGCCACACTGGGGAGAGGCCGTTCACCTGCTCTCAGTGCGGGGAAGGATTTACTCGCTTATTCCACTTACAGCAACACCAGCGAGTTCACACTGGAGAGAGGCCGTTCACCTGCTCTCAGTGCGGGGATGGGTTCACTCAATCGTCCCACCTGCGGATACACCAGCGGGTTCACACCGGGGAGAAACCGTTCACCTGCCCTCAGTGCGGGAAGAGATTTAATCAGTCATCCGTCCTGCAGAGACACCAGCGGGTTCACACCGGGGAGAGGCCGTTCGCCTGCCGTCAGTGCGGGAAGGGATTCACTCACTTGTACAATCTGCAGGCCCACCAGCGGGTTCACACTGGGGAGAAACCGTTCACCTGCTCTCAGTGCCGGAAGGGATTCAGTCAGTTATCCAGCCTGCGGGCACATCAGCGAGTTCACACCGGGGAGAGGCCATTTGCCTGCTCTCAGTGTGGGGAAGGATTCACTCACTCATCCCACCTGCGGACGCACCAGCGAGTTCACACTGGGGAGAAACCATTCACGTGCCCTCAGTGTGGGAAGGGATTCATTCAGTCATCTGCCCTGCGGAGACACCAGCGAGTTCACACTGGGGAGAGGCCCTTCGGCTGCTCTCAGTGCGGGAAGAGTTTTAATCAGTCATCCATCCTGCAGAGGCACCAGCGAGTTCACACTGGGGAGCGACCATTCACCTGCTCTCAGTGCGGGGAGGGATTCACTCAGCTATCCAACCTGTGGACCCACCAGCGAGTTCATTCTGGGGAAAAACCGTTCACCTGCTCTCAGTGTGGCAAGAGATTTAATCAGTCATCCACCCTACGGACACACCAGCGAGTTCACACAGGGGAGAGACCATTTGCCTGCCCTCAGTGCGGGAAGGGATTCACTCATTCATCTCATCTGCGGACGCACCAGCGAGTTCACACCGGGGAGAGGCCGTTCAGCTGCTCTCAATGCGGGAAGGGCTTCTGTGATTCATCCAGCCTGCTGACACACCAGAGGGTACACAGCGGGGAGAGACCATTCACCTGCTCTGTGTGTGGGAAGGGATTCGCTGACTTGTCCAATCTGCGGACACACCAGCGAGTTCACAGTGGGGAGAAACCGTTTGCCTGCTCTCAGTGTGGGAAGGGATTTAATCAGTCATCCGCCCTGCGGAGACACCAGCAAATTCACACTGGGGAGAGACCGTTCAACTGCTCTCAGTGCGGGAAGGGATTCAGAGTTTCATCCCAGCTGCTGAGACACCAACAAGGTCACGAGTGATTCCAGGGGGTTGGATTCTGCTGTTATTGTACCTGCTCTCAGTTACATCCAGGACTTCATTCTGTTCATTCTCACAGTTGGTCAATGGGGAGGGTCGGAGGGTTTCTTTCTGCGGGACTGGCCGGTCTCAGCACTTTTCCTCCAGTGGGCTGATGCTCTTTAAGTCCTGTTGCGAATATCTGATTTCAAATTTCACAAGGATCACAGAGTGAGAGGGTGTGAGGAAGCTCGGAGATATTTAGTCAGTATTTCTGTTTGAAACCCCCCAAATTTCCTTTGTAATTGTTTATTGTCTCCACTTCCTCCCCCTTCATAGGCAGCGAGTTCCAGGTCATTACCATTCGCTGCATCAAAATATTCTTCCTCACACCCAACCCTTCCCCGCATCTGACCCAAAACCTTAAATCTGTGTCCCCCTCGTCCTTGACCCATCAGCGAATGGGTACAGCTTTTCTTTGTCCACCTTATCTAAACCTGTCAGAATCTTGTCCACCTCGATCAAATCTCCCCTCAACCTCCTTTGCTCCAAAGGGGAACAGCCCCAGCCTGACATCGACAATAAAGAACAAACTAACAGAATGTGTTAATACCTGAAATCAAATGGGAATGTTTAATTTCTGTTTTAAAGAGATTGTGAATATATTGTCCTGGACAATAAACGAATTGGAATAACTCACCTTGGGTTTAATGAAATATATCAATCATATCCACATACAGTCCAGTGAAAGTCTGGAGTGTGTAGCTGGAAATCCCTCCCTAACAGCACTGTGGGTGTACTTACACCTCAGGCACTGTAGCAGTTCAGGAAGGCAGTGTTGGGATTGACCATGGCCGAGGCAGCTCCACACAGACACATATTCTGTTAGAATTGAAGGAATGCAGATTGAATGTGAGGCATTATGGAACTGGAGTATCTTGACCACATTCCTGTGACTGCTCAGTTTCTGCAATCAGGAACCATTAAAGCTGCTCAGCAGGGAACTGACAGAGGAGCTGGGAAGAATATTTACTCCGAATGAGTTAGAATTCAACTTATTCCAGGACCGGCTAAGGTACCTAAGTCTGTAGAAAGGGGGAAATCTGACCAATCAACAAACAGTGGTAGGTAATTGGTGAAGAAGTTAAGAAGTGTTCTGAGGCATTGTTTAAATTATTTTATCATAAATTTGTCATAAGAACTTTGAGGGATTTTTGTCTTGATAGTCAGTGACAGTATACTCCTGGACTGAAAAGCGGATCTCTGAGAGGAGATTCTAATGGTTATAATCCTACCCAAGCATGGGCAGTGAAAAATCAGAACTCGAGTGGGGACAAGACAAGTCTCCTACCTGTTATTTGGAAACTAAGAACAAGAAATTTATCAATGAAATGATTAGAGCCAACATTTCAAAGAACAAAACAGCACGGGAAACAGGCCCTTCGGCCCAACGAGCCTGCGCCGCCACCCCGATGTTCCCAACTCTACCCGTGATCCCTGTCTATGTTTATAGATCTATGGATTTGATGACACTTCATTATGAAGGGTCATCTAGATTTGAAACATTGGCTCTATTCTCCCTCCACAGACGCTTTCACATCTGCTGAGATTTTCCAGCATTTTCTGTTTTTGTTTCAGGTTCCAACATCTGCAGTATTTTACTTTTATGATAAAATGATCAGATCTGATTGAAATCCCCATGACCCTCCTGCAAAACAGGGAGCGGTGACAAAAGGATAAGGGTGATAAAGACTGGGTTCTGATTCTCTGAACCCCTGTAGAATTAACAAAATGAGTGAACCAGTTTATACAGAATAGAAGATGCCCACCCCTAACAAAAACTGATCAAATTCAAATAATTAAATTGAGCAATATACCAAAAAAAAGTTTAAAAACAAGTTTTCTCATTAGAGAAGTTTTTAAAAATTATGTAAAAGTGATGTAATTATATGCTGAGTTTTCTCCGCTCACTTCCCATCCTGTAGATTCTGTAGAAAAGTTAACCCTTCAGCAGACAATCGATTTGTTTTTAAATTGCCCAGAAACTCACGTCTGTTTTAGTTTTATAATCATGGATTTATGGGAATCAGTTAAATGTGGAAATTTTAGGTGTAGCCTGGAGGAATTTGGAATAATTTGTGAGAATTTTATCATGCTGTCCCCTCAATCCCAGATAAAGAACAAAGATTTTGCAGGTGAGAACGTGTTAGGAATTTTAGATGTTGCCTATGAAATCAGGCCTTAGAATTAGCTTGAGAAAGGTTAAGTTATAACATAAGGGAATGAAGGATCTTGTATCTTATTTTAATCAAGGAGTTGTGAGCTTGTAATGCTCTGTGACATTAAGAAGCTTAGCTGTGAGAGAGAACGCTGAGGATTCATTGTTTGAAACTTATGAACACTGAGGAACTTTATGTGGATGTTTGTAGATGTGTTTTATCATTGTTTTGGGCTACATTTGTTCCAATTTATCTTTTCTGGGGATTTAACCTTACCTTCAGTCTTTAGTTAAAGGCATTTCTGGAAGTTTAAATCACAGTAACACTTAACGAATTCAATTCAGTTATTGTAAAGCACGTGCTAAGTTTCTCTGCCTTTGTATGGATGATATTTAGAACATAGAACAATACAGCACAGAACAGGCCCTTCGGCCTTCGATGTTGTGCCGACCAAAATAAAAAGCAATGCCCCTCCTAACTAAACCATTCCCTTCTCATCCATATACTTATCAACTAACCTCTTAAACGCCACCAACCTTGGCGCATCTACACCAGCTGCAGGCAGGGCATTCCACTCCCTAATCACTCTTTGAGTAAAGAACCTACCTCTGATATCCGTCCTATAACTCATACCCCTTAATTTAAAGCTGTGTCCCCTCGTGCTAGCTTTCTCCATCCTAGGAAAAGGCTATCACTGTCCACCCTATCTAAACCTCTAATCATCTTATATGCTTCAATAAGATCCCCTCTTAGCCGACTCCTTTCTAACGAAAACAACCTCAAATCCTTCAACCTCTCTTCATAGGACCTGCCCTCCATAACAGGCAACATCCTAGTAAACCTCCTCTGTACCCTCTCCAATGCCTCCACATCTTTCTTATAATGTGGCGACCAGAACTGCACACAATACTCCAAGTGCGGCCGCACTAGAGTTTTGTACAGTTGCAACATGATGCTGCGGCTCCGAAATTCCATCCCCCTACCAATAAAAGCTAAGACTCCATATGCCTTCTTAACAACTTTATCCACTTGACTGCCTACTTTCAGTGATCTATTGACACATACACCAAGATCCTTCTGTTCCTCAACACTATTAAGAGCCCTACCATTAGCCCTATACTCTACACCTTTATTGTTCCTGCCCAAGTGCATTACCTCACACTTTTCCACATTAAACTCCATTTGCCACCTCTCGGCCCAGCTCTGCAACTTGTCCAAGTCACTCTGTAAACTAAAACACCCCTCTTCACTATCTACCACACCACCAACTTTAGTATCATCTGCAATTTTACTGATCCATCCCTCAATACCCTCATCCAGATCATTTATAAAAATTACAAACAGCAGGGGCCCCAGAACAGATCCCTGAGGTACACCACTTGTAACCGAACTCCACGATGAATAATTTCCATCAACCACCACCCTCTGTCTTCTATCAGCTAGTTAATTCCTAATCCAATTACTAAATCACCCTCTATCCCATACATCTGCATTTTCTGCAGAAGCCTTCCATGGGCCACCTTATCGAACGCCTTACTAAAGTCCATATATACCACATCAACCGCCTTACCCCATCCACCTCTTTGGTCACTTTTTCAAAAAACTCAATAAGGTTAGTAAGGCACGACCTACCCTTCACAAAACCATGCTGACTATCCCCAATCAATTCATTTCTCTCTAATAACTATAAATCCTATCCCTAATAATTCTCTCCAATACTTTGCCCACAACAGAAGTAAGACTCACTGGCCTATAATTCCCTGGAAGGTCTCTCTTCCCCTTCTCAAACAATGGGACCACATTCGCTATCCTCCAGTCCTCCGGAACCACACCCGTAACCAACGAGGACCTGAAGATCAGAGCCAGAGGCTCTGCAATCTCCTCTCTTGCCTCCCAGAGAATCCTAGGGTAAATCCCGTCCGGCCCAGGGGACTTATACAACTTCAAACCCTCGAGAATTTCTAACACATCCTCCCTATCTACTACAATACTCCCCAATTTGCAACCCTGTACCTCAGTGCTCTCCACAGCTACATTTCCAGCACTCTGCGTGAATACCGAAGAGAAATATTTATTCAGGGCCTCGCCAATCTCTTCAGGCTCCACGCACAACTTCCCACTGCTATCTATGACTGGCCCTAATCTCGCCCTAACCAATCTTCTATTCTTAACATATCGAAAGAAAGGATTAAGGAGAATCCTAAAGCTATCAGCCAACATCTTCTCGTGTCCCCTCTTAGCTCTCCTCAATTCACTTTTTACCTCCTTCCTAGCTAATCTATAGCTATCCATTGCACTACCTGAGCCTTCAAGCCTCATCCTGACATAAGCATTTGTGAGTTGAATGCTTCAAGCTTTGAGGTTTTCTGTCTGTGATTTAAATCAAACAGATTTTTAAAATAGAAATATAATTAATAAAGCTTTTTTTTTGAAGTTATGAACCTGGAGCCATATTCACTGGCCAGAGACATGATTCCAGGATATTTTATTAAACATGTGGGAATTTTAATCCAGATACAATTCACACATGTGAGAATGAGAGTTTTAATTTGTAATGGTTATTTAAAACTTGGGACATGTGAAATGATTCTGACCAATCCTGTGTTGGATTGATCTTGGGTTAAACTTCCTGTCAGGTCCAAAGATTTATTCCTGACACAATTAACATAATGAAAAGGAGAATTCTGGAATTGGATACAGAAGAGTTTAAAAGGAGAGATTATTAAATAGAAATGATTCCCAGACTGTGTGGTCATTAGATTAAAGCAAAGGAAGGTTGCTAATATCCATTTGAGAATTTTTAATCTGCCCCTTTTCAAACGAAGGGAGTCTGTGTATAAAGAAAACCCAAAGATGATAGATATCGGGGTCTGGAAAACATCATGATGGGGGCACCTATCTGTTCATGAGATGATCACAAAGCCCCAGGATGCCCAGATACTAATTTCATTGGACTGATATATAATGTCTGTAATCTATAACCATTCTGATTGGATTGTGTCCAGCCGGGATGGGCTGAGGAACTGTATAAGAATTGATGATTTTCTTTGTCGGGTGGAGTTACACACGGTCAGTCCCTGTAGCTTCTCCCCGCTGGTGTAACTCAATAAACTGTCGATTGGATCAGGCTTGAGTGTTGAATGATTCTTCTGAATTCATTCCTTGTGACACATTGGGTCCATTACCACTGGAGACCAGGTATCACCAAGAACTTCAGATAATACAAAGACTCACAAAAGTCAGTGTCCTGGTATAAAGATGTATCTTTTATTTGACCAATGATTGAAGGAAGAGACAGAATAATGCCTCTCTAGAAGAGAAGCATCTTGATCCCATGAATAACTCTGCTTAGGATAGATCAATTCTACATTCATAGAACATTACAGGCCCTTTGGCCCCCGATGTTGTGCCGACCAGTGGAACCAATCTAATGATCCTCTAACCTAAGCTATTCCAATATTATCCATATGCCTATCCACTGACCATTTGAATGCCCTTAAAGTTGGCGAGTCCACAACTGCTGCAGGTAGTGCATTCCACGCACTTACTGCTATTAGATAAGAACATAAGAAATAGGAGCAGGAGTCGGCCATCCAGCCCCTCGAGCCTGCCCCACCATTCAATAAGATCATGGCTGATCTGAAGTGGTTCAGTTCCACTTTCCCGCTTTCTCCCTATAACCTTTAATTCCCTTGTCTATCAGAAACCTATCTACCCGTGACTTAAATATATTCAGCGAGGTAGCCCCCATCACTTCAACGAGCAGAGAATCCCAAAGATTCACCACCCTTTGGAAGAGGAACTTCTTCACTCAATCTGAACCCCACCCCCTTATTTTGAGGCTGTGCCCTCTGGTCCTGCTATCTTTGTGAAGCGGGAAGAGTCTCTCAACCTCTTATTATTACTATTCATCATATCAAATTCTCCCACCTTTCATCAGCTAATCATTTTCAATACAAATAAATCATTAATTACACGTCATGTATTTTAGCCAATTGCTATTTTACCCTCTGACATAATGATATTTCATTGAATCTGGATGCTCCTTCCCCCTATTGCTAACTCTACCTCCTCTATTGCTTAGCTACAAAAGGTCAAAGTTAATATTCCCACCAACTCTTGCTGTCTCACAGACCAAACCAAACAAATTCATGTTCCCATGTCTAAGAAGGCACTGTCTGATCTGGACAGTGTGAATCAATCCTATTCGTGAAGCTGTATTGAGAACCTTTCTGTTAGGTAAAGGTTGGCACATTCTGTGGGAACATTGTTCCGTAGAACGTAACCTGTCTGTAAGTCTCCCTGTGCCATCATGCCATGCAGCAACCTGCCTTTGCTAAAGCTTACAATTGCTCTTAAAAATACAGCTAACATACATTTCAAAATCCCGAAAATTCATGTTTAAATCAGAATTACTTGTTTAAATCTCTTGCTGCGTTCAGGTGTGTAGACTGTTCCTTTGTTAGTTTATAAGTCTGACTCAGATTCATTTAGCAGTATAATATCAAGGGTAGGAGTCTTGGCAGTGTTGAGGAGCAGAAGGATCTTGGGGTCCGGGTCCACAGGACTCTTAAATCGGTCCCGCAAGTGGAGGAAGTGGTCAAGAAAGCGTATGGTGTACTGGCCTTCATTAATCGAGGAATAGAGTTTAGGAGTCGGGAGGTAATGCTGCAACTTTATAAGTCCCTTGTCAGACCTCACTTGGAGTATTGTGTGCAGTTCTGGTCACCTCACTATAGGAAGGATGTGGAAGCTATAGAGAGGGTGCAGAGGAGATTTACAAGGATGCTGCCTGGATTGGGAGGCAGGCCTTATGAGGATAGGTTGAGGGGCTAGATCTCTTTGGAGAGACGAAGGTTGAGAGGCGACCTGATAGAGGTTTATAAGATGTTGAGAGGAATAGATAGGGTGGATTCTCAGAGGCTATTTCCCAGGGCTGAAATGGTCGCTACGAGAGGACACGGGTTTAAGGTGCTGGGGAGCAAGTACAGAGGAGATGTTAGAGGTAAGTTTTTCACTCAGAGGGTGGTGAGTGAGCGGAATCAGCTGCCATCAGTGGTGGTAGAGGTGAACTCGCTGGAATCTTTTAAGAGACTTCTGGATGAGTACATGGGATTTAGTGGGACTGGGACTTACAGACAGTTCTATAGCCTGGTAGGTACTGATGTGATTGGCACAACTTGTGGGCCTATTTGTGCTGTAGTGTTCTATGTTCTATGTTCATTTAACTCAATGCTGGCCGTTCTGTTAGTATCTGAAATGCCTAATGCTTTAAAATTTTTCTAACCTATTCAGAATTTTCTCCCAACGGTTTGCCATTGTGGAATTTGGAGCGGTGCATTTGTTTCAGGAATTTTGTGTGGGATTTGTGGACAGTGTGGCCTATCACAGTTGGTCATGTGTGCCTCAATACTGGGGATATTGGTCTGGGAGAGGACACTCTCATCAGTACACATATCCTGCCAGTGGATTTGCAGGATTTTGCAGAGGCAGCTTTAGTGACATCTCTCCAGGGATTTGAGGTGTGTCCATGTGTATGAAATGATGAGAGGTATTGACTGGGTGGATTCTCAAAGGCTTTTTCCCAGGGCTGAAATGGTCACTACGAGAGGACACAGGTTTAAGGTGCTGGGGAGCAGGTAGAGAGGAGATGTCAGGGGTAAGTTTTTCAGTCAGAGGGTGGTGAGTGAGTGAAATCGGCTGCCATCGGTGGTGGTGGAGGCAAATTTGATAGGGTCTTTTAAGAGACTTCTGGATGAGTACATGGGACTTATAAGATTGAGGGTTCTAGGTAAGCCTAGTAGGTAGGAATCTGATTGGCGCAACTTGTGGGCCGAAGGGCCTGTTTGTGCCGTAGTTTTTCTATGCTTCCAACTGTCCAAAGCGAGAGTGTTTGAAGCTACGCGTGACATGGAAGAGGAAAGAGATAGCGACCAGAAAGAAGGCACTGTCCACCTAGCAAGAAGTTTTACTCCTGTAATCAGAGGTTGCTCTTTGAGCCTGGGAGAACACATTTCCACTGAAATAATTCACAAAAGCTGATGAAGGACATTTATTTTATCCTGGAGAGTGAATAATGTTTTTCCTACCAGTTGGCTCAATTGGTCTATGTCAATATTTATGCTCTGCAGGAGCCTCCACCCACCCCTCTTCATCTCCCCCATCAGCATGTCTTTCTATCCCTTTCCCCCCTCATGTATGTACCTAGCTTCCCTTCACTGTATTTATGCTTTTATATAGCTTTATTTTATACTCCTTCCAAGCATTCTAGTTTAATGAGACAAACAAAGACAGTAATTCAATTATTTCTTTAAATAGCACTTCAACTCAAACATAAACACTTGCAACTCGTTAACTCTTTACTGAACTTTAACCAAACATCAACTTTCAACTGAACTTTAACGCTTAAAGTTCAGTTGATGTGTACAACATCAACTTTAACTAAACATCAACGTTAACCGAAAATAGGTATTACCAAACTTAGAAAAATCTTGGCCAAGAAACATCCTTGATGTAGAATCTATCTTCTTCACTGAAGCGTCCTTCAGGGCACAAGTCTTCTTGCGATGGGTACTGTCTTTGCATTATCACAGCCAAACAAGTTCTCAACATTTATCCACAATTCTCCATCGCTTCCAGAAGATTCTCTGCCATCCAGCCAACTATGCAAGCAGAAACTTGGTCACATGGCTCGAACAGCCAATGAAATTACTTTTTAATGACACCATTAACTTAGTTCATTTGACATGTCTCATACATAACAGTCACATAAATCGAAGTCACGCTGTCTCAGTTAATTTAAACAACTTCCCTTCTCTGGGAAACTTGAGATCACAGCTCTCAGACCAGAACATTTTTACAACCTGCATGTGGTTTGAATCTATAAATTGACCAAAAATCCCAGCATGCTTCACTCCCAGCCAGAATATTTTAACCCATTTTAAAGCAGCTGTTGCCATTATTGTTGTTAAATCATTTAACAATAAAGAAGGCGTATAGTATGTTAGCTTTCATAGAAAAGGGTATAGAATACAAGAGTAGGAGTTTGATGTTGCAGCTGTATAGAACATTGGTTAGGCCTCACTTGGAATACTGCGTCCAGTTCTGGTCGCCGTACTATCGGAAGGATGTGGAGTCCTTGGAGAGAGTGCAGAGGAGGTTCACCAGGATGCTGCCTGGTATGGAAGGACTGCCTTAAGAGGAACGATTGAATAGACTGGGGTTGTTTTCCCTTGAAAGACGTCAGCTTAGAGGGGATCTAATAGAGGTGTATAAGATTATGAGGGGTATAGATAGAGTAAATGGTGGTAAACTTTTTCCACCTTCAGAAATGGATAGGACGAGGGGTCATGGCCTTAGGGTGATGGGGGGCTATGTATAAGACGAATATTAGAGGGCAGTTTTTCACACAAAGGGTAGTGGGGGTGTGGAATGCACTGCCGAGTAAGGTGGTGGGAGCAGGCACGCTGGGGCTGGTTAAGGGTCTCTTGGACAGCCACATGAGCGGTATGCAGATAGAGGGATATAGTAGGACTGTTTAACTACGGCTTTTTTTCCACAGTAATTCAGTCCATATTTGACAAACATTGAGCATGCATTCGGCAGGTGGTGCGAGTACAGCTCTTGGATGTTGATTCATGGGTTGCCTGGTACTTCATGTCGTAAATGAGTGCTTTATGGGGACCATCTGAAGGGCACCATGACAGCTCAGAGACTATCGATGTGGCTGTGCAGACACTTGGAATTGGGCCGGTGTCTGCGGGAGTTTGCGCGTTCTCCCCGTGGTTGCGTGGGTTTTCTCCGGGCACTCCGGTTTCCTCCAACAACCCAAAAATTCGCTCTTAGGCTGATTGGGAAACAAATTGTCCCTATAGTGAGAGTCTTCCATATTAGGAATAACCTAAATCTATAATAGGATAATGGAATTGCTACTATATAGTTATGATGGCAGCGCGGGCTCGTTGGGCCGAAGGGCCTGTTTCCCGTGCTGTGTTGCTCTAAAAAAAAAATTGTGTTAGTTGTCCATCCACAATGCTATTCACCTCAACCACTCATAGTGAGTACCACATTCTCGCCTCTCGCTGTGTAAATAGGTTTTTCCTGAAATCACTATTGGATTATTGAACCCCTGAAAATGGATTGAAATTCATGCAGCATTTGTGTAACAAAAGGGATGAATCGTCAGCACAGATTGAGATAAATGTGTGTGTCCTGATAAACGTTACAGAAACTTGGGCTAAAGGTTACCAAGGGTGGGATCTAAATGTGGAAGTACATCTTGGAATGACTGGAAGCAAAGAAAAGGTCACAGGATCATTCCTGTTAGTTAAGGATGACATTAATTCAGTAATGAGAGACCACCTTATCCTGAAAGATCAGAATATGGAATCAGTTTGGATTGAGACAAGAGATTTATATAGGATTAGTTAATGGGCCCCTAACATGTTAGGATAGGGTGGTCGGTCTTATAGGAAAGACTGAGGGGCTTGAGGTTATTTTCATTCGAGAGAAGAATGTTAAGAGGTGATCTAATTGAGACATATATGTTGATCAGAGGATTAGATAGGGTGGACAGTGAGAGCTTTTTTCCTCGGATGGTAATGGCTAACACGAGGGGACATAGCTTTAAATTAAGGGGTGGTAGTTATAGGACGGATGCTAGAGGTGGGTTCTTTACTCAGGGTAGTAAGGGCATGGAATGCCCTGCCTGCAGCAGTTGTGGACTCGCCAACTTTAAGGGTGTTCAAATGGTCAGTGGATAGGCAGATGGATAACATTGGAATAGTTTAGGTTTGAGGGTTATTAGATTGGTTCCATTGGTTGGTGCAACATCGAGGGCCGAAGGGCCTGTACTGCGCTGTAATGTTCTATGTTCTAACAGTAGTTATACTGTATGTAGAGTGTACAGGAAGTAATAAATGAGATGTGTAATTAAGGCAGTGCAATAATCAAGGGAGATTGGGAGAATCCAATTTGCAAAAACAGCCTGGAACCATGAGTTCACAGAGTGTTTTGGGGACAATTTCTTAGATCAGTTCATTCTTGATCCAACCAGGAATCTGTTAGTGAGACAGGATGAATCAATATTATACATGTGGTGATGGAGCATCTAGGTAACAGCGATCATAATATTGCGGGGAAGACCTCGTTTAGTAACGTTACTAGTTTTGGTTTGGTTATGTTCAGTTATCACAGAATCTAAGTACATGAATCAATTCACTCAACATGGGATCGTACTGTACGAGTTTCTGCCTTCAGCTGCACTCCTACTTGTTAAGTGCTGTGTATCACCTTAGCCAAAGCAGGGTTACATTTGATGGTTTTACTACAGGACCAATGCTGAATGAGAATCGCTGTTACATTTGAAGGCAGGATTAGAGGATACAAGTGAAGCTTCTTGTAGTTTAATTGTGAATGTCAATGCAGGAGAAATGCCATGTCTTAAATTGTATTAGCTTTTTAACTTAAAGCGAAATAGTCACTTTCCTTCAAAGTACACAGCAGATTAGTGTGGGTTTGATTATCAGGTTCTGTAATTGTCATGATGTATTTTCTGTGACTTTATTTCTTATGAACGTGTTTGTCACGGTGGCACAGTGATTAACACTGCTCACAGTGCCAGGATCTCAGGTTCAATTCCCTGCTTGGGTGACTGGTTAAAGTGGTGAATGTGGGCTCACTTTTAACATTTAAGAGAAACTTTGGATGGGTTCATGGATGAGAGGGGTGTGGAGGGATAAGGTTCAAGTGCAGGTCAGTGGGACTAGGCAAAAAAAAATAGTTCAGCGCAGACAAGAAGGGCCAAAAGGCTTGTTTCTGAGCTGTAATTTTTTATGGAGTGTGCACATTCTCCCCATGTCTGCGTGGGTTTCCAGTGGGTGCTCCGGTTTCATTCCGTATTCTGAAAGATGTGCTGGTTAGGTGCATTGGCCATGCTAAATTCTCCCTCAGAATGTGGCGACTAGGGGATTTTCACAGTAACTTCATTGTAGTGTTAATATAACAATTATTGTGACAACAACAAAATAAAAATAAATTAAAAATGAATCGACAGGAAATGGTATTTTGTAATGCGTACATTGCTTCCTGAACTTTAGCAAACTAACCACCTTCATGTTTGGATTTTCTATATTCTGTAATAATTGCTGTATTAGTTTAAGTTTGTGCATCTCTTTGTAATTCCAGTTATTTAAGTAAATTATTTCAGGCATCAGCAGTCACTAACAAATTACACATCACACCTCAAATGTATCAATTAGGCTGAACATCTATCATAAGGAAATGATGCCATCCTTCCTCTTGTTACAAGGAAGCAGACACACACATTACCTTGCACTGCCTTGTTATCTCAGTGGAAAAGCTTTAAAGTTAATAAAACAGCAGGGAAAAGCAATAAAGCAAAGGATGTTGCCTCAAATGACTGAGATCCTGGATTAATTCTGTGAGGAGGCATAGCAGCAAGATGATGGTTAGCACTGTTGCCTCACCGCACCAGGGACCTGGGTTCAATTTCAGCCTTGGGGTGACTGTCTGGAGTTTGCATATTCTCCCCATCTCTGCCTCGGTTTCCTCTGGTTTTGTCCCACAAGCCAAAGACGTGTGACTTAAGGTGATTGGCCACGCTAACTTTCCCCTTACTGTAAGGGGACTAGCAGGGTAAATATGTGGGGTTACGGGGATAGGGCCTCGGTGGGATTGTGATTAGTGCAGCCTTGATGGGCCAAGTAACTTCCATCTGCAATGCTGGGATTCTACGGATTAAAAGGAAGTGAATCAGCAAAATGGGACCAAAGAAATATCGATTGTGCACCATTTTAACCAATGAGGGAGTAATCATGTGCTATTTGGACCAGGAGACTAGTGACAAAGCAGAATAAGTGAATATCACAGAGATAATTGCAAGCGAGGGTTAATAAGCTACAATCTTCCAGAGCTCGGTGTAAAACACAACATGAAGTAAGAAGGTAGACTTTGGTCAACAGAACAGCAGTTAACCCGATGTTCCAGAGTGAGTGGACTGATCCACTGTGTTTAAGTATTCTGATTTTGTACTTATTACAATTAATAAATTCTGTGTCACCATTTTTGTACCCAGAATGGTCTATAACTAGCAAAGAACTACAGATTCCTTTCGCAACTTATTCCAATGAGTATTTGACTCGAGTGTTACAATGGAACTTGGAGGGGAGAAGTGTGGGTCTCAGACCAGTGTTTTAAATCTAAATAAAGGAACTGAAAGCATTTTATATTTTTATGTACAATTATATTTTTTCAGCTTTGATTTGGTTTGAAATATTTTCTGTGTGTATCACCATGACCCGGAACCATTAATGTTTAAAGAGAAATTCAAACACCCAATGATTAATTGAAAAGAACTGTGCCACAAGATTGTATGTATTTAAACAAAATACAAACTTTATCGGATATAGAAAACAAAGTTAAAAACCAATATTACAAATTAACACAGTAGTTTAGAAAGGCGGCACAATAGCACAATGGGTTAGCACTGCTGCTTCACAGCTCCAGGGTCCTGGGTTCGATTCCCAGCTCAGGTCACTGTCTGTGTGGTGTTTGCTGATATGTGTGCTGTTGCAGACCAGAACACCTCATTCGCCTGACGAAGGCACCGAAAGCTAGCAAGTTTACTATCAAATAAATCGGTTGGATTTAAAATTGGTGTTGTCAGACCTCTTACTGTGTGGAGCTTGCACATTCTCCTCGCGTCTGCGTGGGTTTCATAGAACATTACAGCGCAGAACAGGCCCTTCGGCCCTCGATGTTGCGCCGACCAATTAGGAAAAAGCAATGACCCTCCAAACTAAACCATTCTCTTTTCATCCATAAACTTATCTACTAACCTCTTAAACGCCACCAAACTTGGCGCATCTACAACTGCAGCAGGCAGGGCATTCCATACCCTTACCACCCTCTGGGTAAAGAACCTACCTCTGACATCCGTCCTATAACTACCACCCTTAATTTAAAGCTATGTCCCCTCGTGCTAGCTTTCTCCATCCTAGGAAAAAGGCTATCACTGTCCACCCTATCTAAACTCTAATCATCTTATATGCTTCAATAAGATCCCCTCTTAGCCGCCTCCTTTCTAACGAAAACAACCTCAAATCCTTCAACCTCTCTTCATAGGACCTGCCCGCCATACCAGGCAACATCCTGGTAAACCTCCTCTGTACCCTCTCCAATGCCTCCACATCTTTCTTATAATGTGGCGACCAGAACTGCACACAATACTCCAAGTGCAGCCACACTAGAGTTTTGTACAGTTGCAACATGACGTTGCGGCTCCAAAATTCAATCCCCCTACCAATAAAAGCTAAGACTCCATATGCCTTCTTAACAACCTTCTCGACTTGATTGCCAACTTTCAGGGATCTACGCACATATACACCAAGATCCCTCTGTTCATCAACACTATTAAGAGTCCTACCATTAGCCCTATACTCTACACCCTTGTTATTCCTGCCAAAGTGAATTACCTCACACTTTTCCACATTAAACTCCATTTGCCACCTCTCGGCCCAGCTCTGCAACTTGTCCAAGAATTTTCCTCTGGGTGTTCTGGTTTCCTCCCACAGTCCAAAGATGTGCAGGTTAGGTTGATTGGCCGTGCTAAGAAATTGTCCCTTAGTGTCCAGGGATGTGTAGGTTAGAGGGATTAGTGGGTAAAATAGGTATGGATATGGGGGTGGGGGTTGTGGTCAGTGCTGGGCTGAAGGGCCTCTTTCTGCACTGTAGGGTTCTATGAAAGACTTATGTAATAAACTCAGTTCTACTTTTTAACTTCTATCCCCAAGACTTCCCTTATACAGAATGATACCTTTAGGAAGGTCCCAGGAACAGAAGTGAGTGAACTTTCAAAGTATACCATAACTCCCCAGAATTCACTTTAGTTCTCCAAATTCTATGTACTATTTCCATTAGCTTTTGGCTGAACAACCCTTCAACTTTCCTTTAAGATCTCAAAGCTCTGGACTCCTCCTGGGCTTCACTGCTTTCTTGCTGAGGGATTTAAACATGAGAATCACCCTGGTTTCTCATGGCCTTCTGGGCTTCTCATCCCTCATCTGGTTCATTGCCTCTGGCCCTCACCGCTGACAGCTTCCAGGCTAACTGCAGACTGCCTGCTTTCTGTGAAAGGTCAAAACCTTTCTCTCTTGTTCTTCCCGTTTAACTAAGGGTTGTGTGGGATATTCCATTCAGGGGGAGGTAGTGGGAATGTCACTGGCCGAGGAACGCAGAGACCCAGCAAAGGATCCGAGGACAGGCAGCTGGTGGGATTTAAATTCAGCAAATCAGTCCGGAATTATATAAAGTGAGTCTCGGTCACCATGAAACTATCATCGATTGTTGTAAAAACCCGTCCAGTTCACCCTATTAATGCTCCGTATTAGGGAAGGAAATCTGCCATCCTTACCCAGTCTGGCCTACATGTGAATCCAGACCCACACAGCGATGTGGGTGACTCTTAACTGCCCCTCTGAAATGTCTGAGCAACTCACTCCGTTCAGGGGTAATTGGGAGATGAGCAATGCATGCTGGGGCAGTGTCCCCATCCCAGGAAAGAATAAAGAATATTCCAGGGAAAGCAACGGGTGATTGGAAATGAATTGAAAGTGGGTCAGGAGGTGCCCGTATCGTCCAGAGCTGCTTTTCAATGGATCCTCCTGTTTAAAATAAAAAACACATCAGTCTGTTCCCTTCCCCAGACACAGCTGACCTTGGAATATCACAATGCTGTTTTTAAAACATTCCTTCGTTAAAGAATCAGTCATTTAGAATTGGGAAACAGACAGAAATTAAATGTTCCGTTTCTTCTTGGGATCCTCCTGTGCCTGGCACCGGTGTCCTGAACGAGGTTATTAACATTCTCTGGGTTAAAGGTTCCTCCTGGTTCTTGCTGTCTGTTGTGTCCTTTCTCACAGTCTGCACCGGGACATTTATATGGAAAGATTGTCCAGAAATCCCAGTGAATTCCAGCCCCTTGTGTAACGTTCCATTTGGTATCTGTTAGATTCAGAGATGTCCGTGTGTGTGTGTGTGTGTGTGTAAAGGAATATTTTATCTACATTTCACCAAACAGGTCTATATTTTCATCACGAGATGACAGTGGGAGTATTGTTAACATTTGAGATGTCTAATGAAGGAGCAGCAAAGATTCACAGGAAAGATCCCAGAACTATAATCTCTTATCAATTTACTGGTGTCTCACCAAGTTTGCCGACCGAGTGAATCCCTTCTGGACAGATAGAGCAGTGAAACAATCACTCCCCACTGTGAACCTGCAATTGTGTCTGCAATTTGGATAACTGAATGAATTCCTTCCCAGAGCAGGTGAAAGGTGTGTCCCCAGTGTGAATTCGCTGGTGTACCCGCAGGCTGGATGACTTTCTAAATCTCTTTGCGCAGTGAGAGCAGCTGAATGGTCTCTCCTCGGTGTGAACGCGCTGGTGGGACATCAGATACTGAGGGCTTTTGAAGGCACTCCCACAGTCAGGGCATTTAAAGGGTCTCTCGTTGCTGTGAGTGATTTTGTGTCTGCGCAAAGTGGACAGCTGAGAAAATCCGTCCCCACACATCGAGCAGGTAAACGGCCTCTCCCCAGTGTGAACTCGCTGGTGACTCAGGAGTGCTGACGACGTTCGAAACCTCTTTGCGCAGCGGGAGCAGCTGAAGGGTCTCTCCTCGGTGTGAACGCGCCGGTGGGACGCCAGCTCCTGAGAGCTTTTGAAACCGTTTCCACAGACAGGGCAGCTGAACGGTTTCTCCCCTGTGTGAACGCGCCGGTGGATCATCAATCTCTCGTAGCTTTTGAAGCCGCTGCCACATTCAGAGCATTTAAAGGGCCTCTCGTTGCTGTGAGTGCCTTTGTGTTTCAGCAGGGCAGATGACTGAGCGAATCCCTTCCCACAGGCACAGCAGGTAAACGGTCTCTCCCCAGTGTGAACTAGTTGGTGCACCCGCAGATTGGATGGACTTTTGAATCGCTTTGTGCAGTGAGAGCAGCTGAATGGTCTCTCCTCGGTGTGAGTGCTCTGGTGGGACACCAGATCCACTACGCTTTTGAAGGTACCTCCGCAGTCGGAACATTTAAAGGGTCTCTCATCGCTGTGAGTGACCTTGTGGTTGAGCAGGCTGGATAACCGAGTGTAGCCCTTCCCACACACAGAGCAGGCGAACGGCCTCTCCCCGGTGTGAACCCGCTGGTGCACCCGCAGACTGTTTGAATCACTGAATCCTTTCCCGCACTCAGGGCAGGTGAAAGGTCTCTCCCTGCTGTGAATTCGCTGGTGCGTCCGCAGGTCGGAGGAGCGAGTGCATCCCTTGCCACACACCGAGCAGACGAACGGTCTCTCCCCGCTGTGAACTCGCTGGTGCTGCTGCAGCGTAGATGACCTTCTAAACCTCTTTGCGCAGTGCGAGCAGCTGAACGGCCTCTCCTCGGTGTGAGTGCGCTGGTGGCCTCTCAGATCCGCAGCACTTTTGAAGCCGCTCCCACAGTTGGAGCACTTAAAGGGTCTCTCGTTGCTGTGAGTCACTTTGTGGTTCAGCAGGTTGGATGACTGAGAGAATCCCTTCCCGCACACAGGGCAGATGAAAGGTTTCTCCCCGGTGTGAATTCGCTGGTGCACCCGCAAGTGGGACGATGTTTTAAACCTCTTTGTGCAGTGGGAGCAGCTGAACGGTCTCTCCTCGGTGTGAACGCGCCGGTGGGACACCAGTTCCCCTGAGCTTTTGAAACTGCTGCAACAGTCAGAGCATTTAAAGGGTCTCTCCTGAGTGTGAATGAGGTTGTGTGCACGAAGGCTGGATAAATGAATGAATCCCTTCCCACACACAGGGCAGGTGAACGGTCTCTCCCTGGTGTGGCTGCGTCGATGGATTTCCAGCTGAGATGGGGATACAAATCCTTTTCCACAGTCGCCACATTTCCAGGGTTTCTCCATGGTGAGGTTGTGACTCTCCAGGTTAAACAAACAGTTCAATCTTACATGGGTACAGTCTCTCCCTGCTGTGAGTGCCGCAATGTCTTTTTTTCAGGCTGTGTAACTGGTTGAAGCTCTTTCCACAGTTACTGCATTGGAACACTCTCTCCCAAGTATGGGTGTGTCAGTGTTTTTCCAGTCACACCAATGTTTAAAGTCTTCTGAAGCAAACAGAACAGAGAAACATTCCTCCTTCTAGATTCAAAGGCTGATGATATTCCGGTCTTGATGAATTGAGCGATTCTGTCAGATCTTAACTTAATGTTGCGTTGAGATCTCTGGCTGTAAATCCTCACCTTCTGATATCCTGTAAAACAAATTTACAAAAGTCATCGCTGATTGTACAGGATTGAAATTCAGAACAAGACAATTCTAGTTTTTATGGAACATTGTTTCCTCTCTCATTTCTTAAAAGCTGTAAGTCTCCATCCCCCCCACTTTTCCTCCATTCTCACTCTCCTGGGCGGCTTGGTAGCATAGTACTTAGCACTGTTGCTTCGGAGACCGGTTCAATTCCCACTTTGGGTCACTATGTGCGTGGAGTTTGCACATTCTTCCTGTGTCTGCATGGAATTCCTCCGGCGCTCCAGTTTCCTTCTACATTCTAGAAGACATGCTAGTTAGGTACATTGGCCCTTACAGGCGCAACTAGGGGAATTTCAGAGTAACTTCATTGCACTGTTAATGTAATGCTGACTTGTGACTAATAAGTATTATTCACCTTCCCCAATTCTCCTGATTGAGGCAGTGATCCATGCTCACTGCTTCCTGTCCTGAACACAGAGAGGTGAGAATCTCCATGCAACCTCCCAGACAGATCTCTGTCTCTATGAATGAATTAACAATGTGTGGAATGGACAGACTGGATTCACTTCCTTTCCTTCAGTTGCTGCAATTCCCCCAGAATGGGAAAAGAAATGGAAAGGGGGAGTAAAGAAAGTGTATTACTCACAGATGTGGGAGACAGGAGGAAGTTTCACTCTGTCTGAAGCTTCATTCAGAGAGAGAGGAGCAGCTTTACTAAACTGACAAAGGAGGAAACTCCGTGCAGCCATTAACACGAGGCCTGGATTCCGATTGGCTGGAAGATTTGCGCCCTTCCGGTCCTCCACGCGTTTCCATTGGTCAATCTCCCGCACGTAGACAATGAAGGGGCGGAGCCTGAGCCCACGTGGGGTGGGCGGGGCTTTTCCCGCCAGCCGCCCTGAGCTGCTGTCCAATCCGCAGTGTTCGCGAATGTAACCCGTGCTATTGCTGCCAATGGGAGGCCGTATGCTGGGAACGCCCCCTCTGAGTCTTTGTGACGGCACAATGGAGCCCGGGCTGAATCAGCCAATCGCAATCACTCGCGGTGACGTCTCCGAGTTGAGGCGTGCGGACCCGGAAGCCCAGCTCCGATCCATTGTTCCCCAGTCTGTCCATTCCACACATTGTTAATTCATTCATAGAGACAGAGATCTGTCTGGGAGGCTGCATGGAGATTTTCACCTCTCTGTGTTCAGGACAGGGTGTGGGAATAGCAGCATTGGACTGGGGTAAAGACAGTAAAAAGTCTCACAACACCAGGTTAAAGTCCAACAGGTTTATTTGGTAGCAAAAGCCACTAGCTTTCAGAGCGGTGCTCCTTCAGCAGATGAGACCACTTACTATCTACTTATTACCCTTGTCCAAATTCTAACTGAAACTGATGACTTTTGTAAATTTATTTTACCGGGTATCAGAAGGGATGTTGAGTGAATATCTGAAAGGTTTGCTCGATTCATTGGATCCTGATAATCATTGGCTCTGAATCGAGAGGAATTTTTTTATTGCTTCAGTCGCTTGGGAAAGATTTTAAAAATCAGAGACAGAAAATGCTGGAAAACCTCCGCAGGTCTGACAGCACCTGTGGGGAAATAACAGAGCCAACGTTTCGAGTCTGGGTGACCCTTTGGCAGAGCACTGCTTTATCAGCTCTGACAAAGGGTTATCTAAACTCGAAACATTGGTTCTATTCTCTCTCCACAGATGGGGCCAGACCTGCTGAGATTTTCCAGCATTTTTTTGTCTTGTTTCAGATTCCAGCATCTGCAGTATTTTATTTCTTTCATAGAGTTTAAATATCAGTTGAACTGAAAAAGCACCAAACGTGTGTGTGTGTGCTGGTGAACTGATTGTGGAAAGATCTTAAACCGGTTACACAACCTGAAAAAGGTTGTGTACACAACCTTAAACAACTTTAAGTTACGCAAATTGAACCTGTATCATTCACAGTGTTCGTGATTCGATTTTATTGATTATGTGATTAATTATTGTCATGTATTAGTTTACAGTGAAAAGTATTGTTTCTTGCATATACTGTATTGACAAAGTACATAGGGAGGGAAAGGAGAGTGCAGAATGTTGTGTTACAGTCATAGCTAGGGTATAAAGAAAAATCAACTTAATGCGAGATAGGTCCATTCAAAAGTCTGACAGCAGCAGGGAAGAAGCTGTTTTTGAGTCAGTTGGTGTAGGCTGCCAGACAGATCTCTGTCTCTATGAATGGATTAACAATGTGTGGGACATACCGACTGGATTCACTTCCTTTCCCTTCAGTTGCTGCAAGTCCCCCAGAATGAGAAAAGAAATGGAAAGGGGGAGTAACGAAAATCTCACAAATGTTGGTCTCTTTTAAGGTCAAACCAAACACAAAATAAAAGGGGCAGCTCCCCAAAAAAGAGGGGGAACAGCCCGAACAAAATCAAAGTACAAAGAAAACTTTTAAAAAATCAAATTAAAATATGATTATTAGGGTCAATAATGCACCCCAGCCTGGCAGTCAGGAAAAAGTTTTAGCCTCTCTGAAAATCAAATCTTCATTCACACAAAACAAGCACTGAGATTGGCCGGAGACCAGATCCCTTCCAGTCCTCCAACTCTTCCCATTGGTCAGCACGATGGTCAGGAGGGGGTGTGCTCTCCTTCGCACATGAGCAGCGTCCTCTCCCTTGGACCTGTGCAGTTCCGGACCACCCGGAATAGCAGCCAGCAAAATTAAGGACCCCACGCACCCCAGAACTTCTCTCTTCAAAATTCTTCTGTTGGGAAAAAGATATAAAAGCCTGAGGATATGTACCAACTGACTCAAAAACAACTTTTTCCCTTGCCATCAGACTTGTAAATGAACCTACTTGGCATTATGTTGATCTTTCTCTACACCCTTGTTATAACTGTAACATTCTGCACTCACTCCATCTATATAGTGCACAAGAAACCGTACTTTTCACTGTATACTAATATATAGAACAGTACAGCACAGTACAGGCCCTTCAGCCCTCAACGTTGTGCCGAGCTATGTCTAAACCCAAGCTCAAGCTATCCCACTCCCTATACATGTGACAGTAACAAATGAATCAAATAAAATCAATTTGTGTTACGATCAACAGTGAGGAGGGAGTATGTGGGGGACAGAGATTTACAGTTTGAGAGGGAGAAGGATTTTCTGTGACAATTAGAATTGTCTGTTCTGGATTTCTATCCTGTAATCACTTGATGATGTCAACGCTATCTCACTCATTGAAACCTCGATCAGATCAAGCTTCAGCCTTTCCCGGAGAAAAATACCCCCAGCCTATTCTATCTATCCTGTGACTTAAGCATTTGCTGTTCTAGTACCATCCTTGTGAACCTTGCTTGAATGTTCTCGAAGCCCTCTGTTACTATTAAAAATTTTATTATTAAATTTTAGTCTGTGTTTGATTTGGTTGCATGTGTCTATTTACTCAGTTTGAAATTAACTCTTAAAATCATAGAATCCTTACAATGCTGATGGAGGCCTGCACCAATAACAATCCCACAAAGCCACACACATTTAACCTTCTAATCTCCCCCAAACACGAAGGAGCAATTTAGCATGGCCAATCCACCCACACATTTTTGGACTGTGGGAGGAAACCGGAGCACCTGGAGGAAACCAGAGCATCCGGAGGAAACCTATACAGACACAGGAAGAATGTGCAAACTCTGCACAGAGAGTAACCCAAACCGGGAATCGAACCCTGGTCCCTGGTACTGTGGGGCAGCAGTGCTAACCACTATGTCACCCATGAGAGGACTTTAATTCAACTGAGACAAAATCTCAGGCGAGGCAGGACTTTGCGATAGTAATTAATCTCAATGTTTATTTAAACGAAAAGGAAAACATGAGGGATTTTCACTCCCTCAACTGTGCGATTATCCCAGGTAGAAATGTGAATCTTCCTCAGGTTCTTAAACTAACAGCAATTTCCCAAAATCCTGCCTGTACCTCCACATTACAATCCAACTTGCAAAGCCTGAGAGCATTCAGAATCCCACTTTGAAGCCTTGAATTCACATTACCTCTTCTTGAACCAGACCTGTTGCAATTACAAATTGGCATTGTTGTTATTGGGTTAATTTTATTGGATGTAATCATTTATTGAAATTGTTCCACGGAGCAGAATAATGGGAATGTTCAGGATCTTTCTGTTTGGACAAGTCTCCATTTGTTTCCCTGGAGATATCCTATACATTCGGGGTGTATAGGAATGGATAGGATATTCCTATACATTAGTAGCTGAGTAGCTATACATTGCCACAAACAGTACTTACAGCAGCAAACCAGTATTTTAACCTTCAAATATCTGTATTCTATCACTCTGGTATTCCCTTATTAAACAAGAGGAGAGGGGAAGGCACTGGTACTGGTTTTAGAGAAACAAATACATCTGCTCATTGGTGACTGGTTTGTGTCTCAAGTTGTTTGATTTTAGTTAAACGTGGGAACGGTCTGTTCCAGGGGAAGCATCAATTTGTGACTGAATTAATTTCCTCAAAGTCCACACGGCACCTTCAAACTTGGTCTGTTATTTTCTGACTGTAAATCAATATTTTTGATTTGTTTTGTCACATGTATTAACGTGCAGTGAAAAGTACTGTTTCTTGCGTGCTAAACAGACAAAACATACCATCCGTAGTGAAGGAGAGAGTGCAGAACGTAGTGTTACACTCATAGCTAGGGTGTAGAGAAAGATCAACTTAGTGCGAGGTAGGGTCCATTCAAAAGTCTGACAGCAGCAGGGAAGAAGCTGTTCTTGAATTGGTTGGTGTGTGACTTCAGACTTTGGTATCTTTTTCCCAAAGGAAGAAGGTGGAAAAGAGAATGTCTGGGGTGCGTGGGGTCCTTAATTATGCCGGCTGCTTTGCTGAGGCAGCGGGAAGTGTAGACAGAGTCAATGGATGGGAAGCTGGTTTATGTGATGGATTGGGCTGCATTCATGACCTCTTGTAGTTCCTTGCAGTCTTGGACAGAGCAGGAGCCCAGACCAAGCTGTGATACAACCAGAAAGAATGCTTTCTATGGTGCATCTGTAAAAGTTGGTGAGAATCTTAGCTGACATGCCAAATTTCCTTAAATCTTCTGAGAAAGTAGAGGCATTGGTGGGGCTTTCTTAACTATAGTGTTGGCATTGGGGGGAGGGGGGGGGGGGGGGGGGGGGGGGGGGGGGGGGGGGGGGGAGGAACCAGGACAGGTTGTTGGTGATCTGGACACCAAAAAACTTGAAGCTCTCGACCCTTTCTACTTCATTCCTGTGGATGTAGACAGAGGCATGTTCTCCTTCCTGAAGTTGATGACAATCTCTTTTGTTTTGTTGACGTTGAGGGAGAGATTATTGTTGTCGCACCAGTTCACCAGATTCTCTATCTCATTCCTGTCTCATCATCGCTTGAGATCCGACCCACTACAGTGGTGTCATCGGCTAACTTGAAAATCGAATTGGAGGGGAATTTGGCCACACGGTGATTGGTGTATAAGGAGTATAGTGAGGGGGCTGAGAACACAGCCTCGTGGGGCACCGGTGTTGAGGATGATGGTGCAGGAGGTGTTGATGCCTTTCCTTACTGATTGTGGACTGTGAGTTAGGGAGTTCAGGATCCAGTCACAGAGGGAGGTGCCAAGATCCTGGTCATGACGTTTAGAGATGAGTTTTGTGGGAATAGTGGTGTTGAAGGCTGAGCTATAGCCGATAAATTGGAGTCTGACATAAGTGTCCTTGTTATCAAGATGTTTCAGGATTAAGTGCAGGGACAGGGAGATGGTATCTGCAGTGAATCTGTTGCGGCAGTAGACAAACTAGTGGACCCAAGTAGTTGAGAGGCTGGAATTGATTTGTGCTGTGACTAACCTTTCGAAAGATGGATGTCAGAACCATCGGCTGATAGCCATTAAGACCACGCTCCTTTGCTTATCTTAACTAATGGAATGGTAGTCATCTTCTTGAAGCAGATAGGGAGCTCAGATTGTTGTAAAGAGAGGTTGAAGATGTCTGCGAATACCCCCCACCAGCTGATCCGCGCAGGATCGGAGATGCTCATCCGAGTACCCCATCCGGGCCAGTCGCTTTCCTTGAGTTGACCTTGGAGAAAGCTGCACTTTCATCTGCAATGGTGACCCCCAGATACAGGTTCATCTAGGGTGGAGGACATGCTTTCACTGACCTCTTGCTCAAAACGGGCGTTGAGCTCACCAGGGAGGGGTGTGCGTTGGAGCTGGCGATTTCACATGCCTTCCTTGTAGCCTGTTAAGTCTTGCAGACCTTGTTATATTCAGCGGGGGGTCGGTGTGGCTAACATGACCCCTGTAGGAGATCATCCGATCCCCCAGAGAAACATTGCAACAACTCTCTTTGATGGATTCTCCCGCTTCAGTTTTTGCTCGTAAGCTGGGAGCAGGAGCCTTGTGGTCTGATTTACCAAAGTGTGGGTGGGCGATAGAACGATAGGCGTGTTTGATGTTTTATGTGGCAGTGATCTAGGTTGTTTGGATCTCTGGCGGAGCAGGAGTTGTGTTAGTGGAACTTGGCAGTATGCTCTTGAGCTCGGCCTGATTGAAATCCCCAAATCATGATAAATAAGACCTTAGGATCACAGAATTGTAGAAGCTTTCAGTGCAGGAAGAGGCCCTTTGGCCCATCGAGTCTGCTCTGAACACAAACCCACCCAGGCCCTACCCCCATATTATACCCACTAATCCCTCTAACCTCCACATCCCTGGGCACTAAGGGGCAATTTCTTAGCATGGCCAAGCAACCTAACCCGCACATCTTTGGACTGTGGGAGGAAACCGGAGCACCCAGAGGAAACCCACGCAGACACGAGGAGAATGTGCAAACTCTACACAGACAGTGGCCCGAGCCGGGAATCGAACCCAGGTTCCTAGTGCTGTGAAGCAGCAGTGCTAACCACTGTGCTACCGTGCCACCCCATCTCAAGGCTATTTGTAGTGACTTTTCCAAGTTGGCACCTTCTCCCAGGGCTTGAAAAGAAGCAGCCATTCCAGGAAGCGTGGAAAACGTGCAGGTGAGAGTGAAAAAATGGGGCAAATATCCTGTTCCAGATTCTGCTCAAACAGCAACAGTTTCTCAAAGCACCTGAGCCTCATGGCACCAAAGATCTTGGTTCAATTCTGGCTTTGAGTGACTATGTGCAGTTTGCATGTTCTTTCCAATATCCGCATGGGGCTCCTTCTGGATGCTTCACATGGACAATCCTCCAAGGGTGGGATCTAACCCAGGCCCCCGGCATTGTGAGGCAGTAGTGCTGATCCACAGTCACAATGCTCCCCCTTTATAACTGAGCAATAAAGGATATTGATACATTAGAGGCTAATTCAGCTTCTGAGACAATCTAGAATAAGAGCCCATAGATTGAGAATAAATGGTAATTTAAACAAGGTTTCGGGAATATTTTAAGCACAGACTTAGAAGAAGAGGTGGTTGGGAGGTTGCAGTATTAACTGTTCTGTCTGTAAATTAAATTTGGCGTTTGCACATTCTCCTCGTGTCTGTGTGGGTTTCCTCTGGGTGCTCCGGTTTCCTCCCACAGTCCAAAGATGTGCGAGTTAGGTTGATTGGCCGTGCTAAAAATTGCCCTTGGTGTCCTGAGGTGCATAGGTTAGAGGGATTAGTGGGTAAGTAGAGTCATAGCAGTTTACAGCATCGAAACAGGCCCTTCAGCCCAACTTGTCCATGTTTTTAAACCCCGAAGCTAGTCCCAATTGCCCACATTTGACCCATATCCCTCTATACCCATTTTACTTACGAAATTGTCGAAACACTTCTTAAAAAGACAAAATTGTACCCATCTCTACTGCTATTTCTGGAGCTTGTTCCGAACACTTATCACCCTCTGTGAGAAAAAAATTGCCCCTCTGGACCTTTTTGCATCTCTCCTCTCTCACTTTAGTGAGAGTTTTACACTTCCCTATGTTTGGGAAAAGATATTGGCTATCTTGCTGATGTGTGCCCCTCATTATTTTATAGACCGCTATAAGATCACCCCTCAGCCTCCTACACTAGGAAAAAAGCCCCCATTTATCCAACCTCTCCTTAATTTAAACCTGGTGGCATTCAAGTAAATCTTTTCTGCACTCATTCTAGTTTAATAATATCCTTTCCACAATAAGATGACCAGAACTATACACAATATTCCAAGTGTGGCCTTACCAATGTCTTGTACAACTTCAACAAGACGTCCCAATTCCTTGATTCAATATTCTGACCAATGAAACCAAGCATGCCGAATGTCGTCACGATTCTGTCTGCTTTGACTCCACTTTCAAGAAGCTATGAAGCTGTACCCCTTGATATCTTTATTCTATAACTCTCCCCAACACTCTACCATTAACTGATTAAAGAAAACACAGAAAACTCACAGCAGTTCAATTTTTTTATAGACCTCTAAAAAATCTTGGTGGTAAATTCAGGCCAACAACTCACCTTGAAGTAGTTCAATGCAGTGTTTAAATTTGAGTTAGGGATATCAGGAGGGTAGGGCCTGGGTGGGATTGTGGTCAGTGCAGACTCGATGGACTGAGTGGCCTCTTCCTGCGTTGTAGGATTTCTATTTCTATGACTTTGGAACACAATGTAAAATAGATTGAGATTTTTCTAGTCCATTCTCCATGTGATTTAAGATGGGCTGTTGGGTTAAGTCACAATAAGGAGCCCTGAGCACAGGTTCGAGAGATGTGTATTGTCTCCAGACAGCACAGTAAGTGAGGTTTTTTGCTAACCCAGGCAAGTCATGGGGGTTACAGAGAGTGTGACATGAAGCTAAGATCCCTGTCGAGACCATCCTCATGTGTGCGGAACTTGGCTATCAGTCTCTGCTCAGCGGCTCTGCGCTGTCGTGTGTCGTGAAGGCCCCCTTGAAGAACGTTTACCCGAAGGTCAGAGGCCGAATGCCCGTGACTGCTGAAGTGTTCGCCCACAGGAAGGGAACTGTTTTGCCTGGTGATTGTCAAGCGATGTTCATTCATCCACTGTCGTAGTGTCTGCGTGGTCTCCCCAATGTACCATGCACATCTCATGCAATGAACCATGTAATGTACAATACACATCTCTCTAACCTGTGCTCACTGCTCCTTCCACTCACATTGTTAGCCACTTTAAGACTTGAATAGCAGGTTAGGTGTAAGGATTTGCATTCTAATCAGTAGTCTGTGCTGGTATGTGTGCTATTGCAGACCAGAACACCTCATTCGCCTGACGAAGGCTACAAAGGCCAAAAACTTGCGAGTTTACTATCAAATAAATCGGTTGGATTTAAAATTGGTGTTGTCAGATCTCTTACAGTTGTGAGGGATCACCGCGAGAGGTGAGGGAGCAGCGACACATGAGGGATAGCCTCTGTACTGCAGGCAGCATCTTAAGAAGTCTGACAACACCAGGTTTAAATCCAACCGATTTAACCAGGTTTAAATCCAACCAATTTAAGTTTAACAGGTTAAGTCCAACCAATGCAGCAGCATTGTAGGAGGGCGGTTCATTTCCCTTTTAGAAAACAGAAGCAGGAGGAGGCCTTTCGGCCTTCCAGCCAGCTAGGGTAATGAGCCCTTTCGAGGGTAATAGGCAAATATCCACAGCAGTGTCTATATCAATGCAGCATTGCCTTGAGAGTAACAGTCCAACATGTCAGTGCCATTATTGGGCAGAATTGAGCTGTCCCAGTGACGATAAATCTGAACAGGGTGATATTATGAGTGAAAATTGGGTTTGCGTGACTGTGAGGGGTAGTCATGGGGGGACAATATGTGAGAATAAGTGAATATTTTCTCTTGACAGAGAAGAGTCAATGATTAGGTAGTGACCCTGAAGTGTGAAGTATTCGACTGCAGAATTTGTGATGGTGGGGATGACTTTTACACAGTTTACAATTCAAAATCAGTAACCACACTTTAAAATAATAAGTGGGTAGAAGGGGTTTTTTTCTGCTAATTACTTCCCAAAACCAATCTTTTGCCGATTATTATGCAGGATAAATTAATTAATTATCCCACCCACCAGCTTACAACACTCCTACTCCATTACAGCAACAAAAACAGCATCACAACTCTGCATCGACTTTGCAAAGTGCAGATGCACAAGCTCAGTCACACTGCTGGAGGCCCCACACTCTGATCTCAAAAACACACACCTTTCTCTCACACGTTCTCTGCTCCCACTTTCTTCTTCTTTCAAACGCACGCAACGCACTCCAAGGGTTTAAACTAACTCAGTCAAATGGAATGAAAATCTCCTTTGCGAAGAAATGAAGGGACAGGAGAAGCGAATGTGTTAATTCCGGCTTTGTTTTCAAAAAAACTGATGTTTCTTTTTCAAAATTGTGCAGCAACTGGTCTGGATTGAGAATTAAAGGATCATAAAATCCTACAGTGCAGGAGAGGACTTTCGACCCATCGAGAACGCACCAATGCATGAAAAAAATCTTTCCTCAAAACTTCCCTTCTCCTTATAACCCTGTGTCTCCTTGTAACTGACCCTTCAACTAAGGGGAACAGCTGCTCCCTATCCACTCTGTCCATGCCTCTCTTCACCTCAATCAGATCACCCCCCGCCCCCCGAGTCTTCTGTGTCCCCAAGAAGAACAACCCAAGCCGATCCAACCTTTCTTTATAACTTAAATATTCCATCCCAGGCAACATTCTGGTGCCTCTCTGCTGTACCCTCTTCCTGTGTCTTTCATATAATGTGATGACCAGAAATGAACACAGTACTGTGGGCTCATCCAAGTCCTACACAACTCCATCATGCCCTTTCTGCTTTTGTAATCGATACCCCAATTGATAAAGGTGAACATGCCATACATCTTTTTTTTTAACCAGCCAATTAACTATCCTTCTGCCTTCAGAGATCAATGGACAAACAGCCAAAGTCCCTTTGTTCTTAGAATCATCGAAATGTACAATGCAGCAAGAGACCCTTTGGCCCATCGAGTTGGCACAATCCCACTCAGGCCCTACCCCCATATTCTGACATATTTTACCCACTAATCCCTTTAACCTCTGCATCCCTAAACACTAAGGGACAATTTCTTACCATGGCCAATCAACCTAACCCGCACATCTTTAGACTGTGAGAGGAAACTGGAGTACGCAGAGGAAACCCATGCAGACACGAGGAGAATGTGCAAACTCCACACAGACGGTGACCCAAACCAAGAATCAAATCCAGGTTCCTGCAGCTGTAAAGCAGCAGTGCTAACAACTGTGCTGCAGCAGTGCTAACCACTGTGCTACCTTGCCACACATGAAGTTCTTCAGAACTCCTCAGTATCAAATCTTTCATAGCATACTCCCTTGTCAAATTACTCGTTCCAAAATCTATTAAGTCACACTTTCCAGGGTGAAATTCCATCTGTCAGTTATTTGCCCATTTGACCATCTCATCTATAATGCAAGACACTCAACCTCACAGTAAATCACTCAGCCAATCTTTGTGTCATTGGTAGAGTTACTGATCCTACCTCTCACATAGTTATCTATGTCATTTATCTCAATGATGAGCAATAGGGGGCCCACATGGAACTCTGTAGCATGCCCAGGATCACTGGCCTTCAGTCACTAAAGCAACCATCTGTCACCACCCTCTGTCTCATACTGCTAAGCCAATTATGAATCCAACTTGTCAGGTCATCCTGAATCCCATGTGTGTTTGCCTTCTTAATAAATCTCTCATGTGGGATTTTGTCAAAGGCTTTGCCAAAATCTAAGTAAATGACATCAACAGCACTACCCTCATCCACACACTTGGTTACATGCTGTAAAAATTCAATCAAATTTGTTAGGCATGACCTCCCTATGCTTTCACACTTGCCGTACACATAAAATCACTCTCCGTCTCTCTCACTCAAACCCCCTTTTCTTTGTCTTACACAAACAAGCAGTAACACCTCTTTCTCACACACTTGTTTTTCTCTCACAGACACTTATTCACAATGAACCCCCCCCCCCACATACACAAAAAACATGCATGCTGCAGTCTACCCCACACACAAACATTATAATTCTTTCTCTCTTTCACATACATGCACACTGACTCTCTCAACCACATACACGCAAACGTGTATTCTTCATTCTATCTCACAGATATAAAAAAACATAGTTCTCGTTTTCTCTTTCAAACACACACTCACATACTGACTCCAGTTTCTCTCTCCCGCTGTTTAAAAAGAGAGGGAGGCAGCAGACAGGAAATTATAGGCCAATTAACCTGACTTCAGTCAGTGGTGAGATTTTAGAGACCATTATTAAAGATGAGATCAGGGAGTACTTGGAAGTACATTATAAAATAGGCTTGTCAAGGAGAGGTCATGTCTGACAAATCTGTTCAAGTTCTTAGAGGAGGTAACAAGGAGCTTAAATAAAGGAAAACAATGTTAGTATTCATATTGAGTGGGCTAGAATACTAGAGCATGGATGTACTTCTGAGGCTGTATAAAGTACTGGTCAAATTCTGTTTGGAGTACTGTGAGCAGTTTTGGACCCCGTATCTAAGGAAAGCTATACTGGTCTTGGAAAGGGTTCAGAGAAGGTTCACTAGAATGATCCCTGAAGTGAAAAACTTGTCATATGAGGAACGATGAAGGACTCTGGGTTTGTACTCATTGGAGTTTAAAAGAATGAGGGGGGATCTTATTGAAACTTACAGGATACTTCAAGGCCTGGATAGAGAGAATGTGGAGAGGATGTTTCCACTAGTAGGGAAAACTAGAACCAGAGGGCACAACCTCAGGCTGAAGGGATGATCATTTAAGACAGAGATAAGAAGGAATTTCTTCAGCCAGAGAGTGATGAATCTATGGAATTCTTTGCCGCAGAAGGCTGTGGAAGCTGGGTTATTTAATGCCTTTAAGCAGAGATGGATAGGTTCTTGATTAATAAGAGGGTCAGAGGTTATGGGGAAAAGGTCGGAGAATGGGGATGAGAAAAAGATCAATCATGGCAGAGCAGATTTGATGAGCTGAGTAAGCTAATTCTGCTCCTATGTCGTATGGTCTCACACACACAAAACCCATGGAGGAGAGGTGGGAGAAGGTTGGGAATGGAGGGAGGGGAAAGGCTGGATGAAAGGATGAGGTGGAAGGGAGAATGAAAGGATATGGGAACGGAAAGTGGGATGTGGCAGAGAGGATGGAGGGGGCGAAGGAAGGATCAAAGAGTTTGGACGAGGGGAGTAGGTGAGGCGTCTCAATCCAATGCAGTGACTCCCCACATGTATGTTGTATCAGGGTGGGGTCACTGCGACCCTCCTCCACCCCCACTTTCCGTCCCAACCCCAGGAGTTTGGGGACCGGGCTCCAGAGGGGTAATGGCCGCCAAAGCTCCCACAATGCCCCGCGCAAGGGAAACCGTGCTACTGGCCGAGGCACCAGGACTGCGCATGCCCAGTGAAGAGGGGAAGCTGCGCATGTGCGGGATCGGCCTCACCCCCAACAGCGAGTCATCAGAGGTGTGGACCAATGGGAAGAGCTGGAGGACCGGAAGGACCCTGGGCTTTGTGTGAATGGGGATTGAGATTCCTCCTGCCTCCATCATCTGTGAGTAAAACCCTTTTCATTCTCACTCTGGGGAGACTGGATGACTTACAGATGGGGTGGGGTTAGCACCGCCGCTTCACAGCTCCAGGGTCCCGGGTTCAATCCCCGGCTCAGCTCACTGTCTGCACATTCTCCTCGTGTCTGTGTGGGTTTCCCCTAGGTACTCTAATTCCCCAACGATTGGGGTGGATTGGCCGTGCTAAATTGCTCCTTAGTATCAGGGGGACTAGATAGGGTGGTCACTGCAGACCCGTTGGCCTCCTTCTGCACTGTAGGATTCCAAGTGAAGGGAAAGAAACCCAGTCTGTACATTCCACACATTTTTTTGTCCAGACAGATATATTTGCCTGGCAGCCTGCATGGAGATTTTCAGCTCTCTGTCTCCAGGATAAGACAGTAAGAAGTCTCACAAACCAGGTTAAAATCCTTTATTTTGGTAGCACAAACCACAAGCTTTCAGAGCTCCTTCGTCAGGTAAGTGGGAGTTCCGTTCACAAGCAGGGCATATAAAGACTCAAACTCAATTTACAAAATAATGGTTGGAACGTGAGTCTTTACAGGTAATCAAGTCTTAAAGGTACAGACAATGTGAATGAGAGAGGGTTAAGCACAGGTTAAAGAGATGTGTATTGTCTCCAGCCAGGACAGTAAGTGAGATGTTGCAAACCCAGGCAAGTTGTGGGGGTTACAGATAGTGTGACATAAACTCAAGATCCCGGTTGAGGCCGTCCTCATGTGTGCAGAACTTGGCTATCAGTTTTGCTCAGGGACTGTGCATTGTCGTGTGTCGTGAAGGCCTCCTTGGAGAACACTTACCCAAAGATCAGAGGCTGAATGCCCGTGACCGCTGAAGTGTACTCCGACAGGAAGAGAACACTCCTGCCTGGTGATTGTCGAGTGATGTTCATTCATCCATTGTAATAACGTCTGTGTGGTCTCCCCAACGTACCAGGCTTTGGGACATCCTTTCCTGCAGCTTATCAGGTAGACAACGTTGGCCGAGTTGCAAGAGTGTGTACCGTGTAGATGGTGTTCTCGTGTGAGATGATGGCATCTGTGTCGATGATCCGGCAGAGGTTGCTGTGGCAGGGTTGTGAGGTATTGTGGTCACTGTTCTCCTGAAGGTTGGGTAGTTTGCTGCGAACAATGGTCTGTGTGAGGTTGTGCGATTGTTTGAAGGCAAGAAGTGAGGGTGTGGGGGTGGCCTTGGTGAGATGTTCATCTTCATCGATGACATGTTGGAGGCTCTGGATAAGATGTCAGAGCTTCTCTGGCTCTGGGAAGTACTTGGATGATGAAGGGTACTCTGTCCACTGTGTCCCGTGTTTGTCTTCTGAGGAGGTCGGTGCAGTTTTCCACTGTGGCGTGTCAGATTGATGAGTTGAGCGCCATATCCTGTTCTTACTAGAGCGTCTTTCAGTGTCTGTAGATGCCTGTTGCAATCCTCTTCATTTCAGCAGACCCTGTGTATACGGAGGGCTTGTCCGTAGGGGATGGCTTCTTTAATGTGTTTTGGGTGAAAGCTGGAGAAGTGGAGTATCGAGATTACCTGTGGGCTTGTGGTACAGTGAAGTATTGCCTCCAGGACAGGAAGCATGGATCTGTCAATCAGCACCTTCAGGAGAATTGGGAGGGCGAATATTAGATACAGCAGAGTGAGAATGGAGGGTGTGGGATGGAGATTTACAGCTTTTGGGAGAATGAGAGAGGAAAGAATGTTCCGTAGAAACTAGAATTGTCTGTTTTGGATTTCTATCCTGTACTGACACTGATGTCTGTTATTCCTTTTATAGAATATCAGAAGCTGAGGATTTACAGACTGAAGTCTCAAATCAAACTTCATGTTAACATCTGACATCCTTGCTCAATTCACCAGGAGCTGATTATCATCGGCATTTGAATCTCAAAAGGAGAAATATTCAACTGTTCTTCAGAAAGTTTTACACGTCAGTGTGATTGGAAAAGGAGTGATATATACACACACACACATGTGAAAAGAGCTTTAACCAGTTACACAGTCTGAAAATACATCGCAGCATTCACAGAGAGTGTCCCCGTGTTCTGTGAGATTGAACTGATTGTTTAACCTGGAGAGTCCCAGCCTCAGCATGGAGAAACCCTGGAAATGTGGAGACTGTGGGAAGGGATTCAGGTTCCCATCTCAGCTGGAAATTCATCGACGCAGCCACACCGGGGAGAGACCCTTCACCTGCTCTCACTGTGGGAATGGATTTAGTGATTCATCCACCCTGGTGAGACACCAGCGGGTTCACACTGGGGAGAGACCGTTCACCTGCTCTGTGTGTGGGAAAGGATTCACTCAGTTACCCAATCTGCTGAGCCACAACGTAATCCACAGCGATGAGAGACCCTTTAAATGCTCTGACTGTGGCAGTAATTTCAAAAGCTCCCGGGACCTGGTGTCCCACCAGCGCTTTCACTCCGAGGAGAGACCGTTCAGCTGCTCTCACTGCACGAAAAGGTTTACAATATCATCAACGCTGCTGAAACACCAGCGGGTTCACACCGGGGAGAGGCCCTTCACCTGCCCGGTGTGTGGGAAGGGATTCACTCAGTTGTCTAGTCTACGGAGACACCAGCAAGCTCACAAGTAATTACAGGGGTTGGATCCTGCTATTATTGAGCCTGGGAGAGCACATTTCCACTGAAATGATGCACAAAAGCTGATGATGGACATTTATTTGATCCTGGAGAGTAAATTGTGATTTTCCTACCAGTGCAGGTGGTTTGAAAATAAATACATTTGTCTCTGTTCCGCTGAGTCTCCAGCACAGGGCCTGACCAATCGGCTGAATTGCTCTGTGTCAGTATTTATGCTCCACGTGAACCTCCATCCACCCCTCTTCATCCCCCCCCATCAGCATATCCTTCTATTCCTTTCTCCCTCATGTAAGTATCCGGCTTCCCCTTCAATGTGTTCACACAGTTCACCTCAACCACTTGCTGTGGTAGTGAGTTCCACATTCTCATCACTCGCTGGGGAAAGAGATTTCTCCTGAAATCCCTGTTGGATTATTGAACCCCTTCATAATCTTAAAGATATCATCAGGTCAACCTTCACCCTTCTGTTTTCTGGAGAAAAGCAGCCCCAGCCTCTCCTGAGGGTGAAATGCTCTCAGTTCTGGGATTATTCTTGTGCATCTTTGTTGCTCCTTCTCGATTTCCTTTTTCGAAATGGAGATCACAAGTGGAACATAATCTCCCGGCTTTTCAATTCTATCCCTCTAGAAAGGAACCCTATATTATTGGTGATACACCTTGGGAAAGATGTGAAGTTCGTAGAGAGGGTGCAATGGAGATTTATGAGAATGGCTCCAGGGATGAGGGACTTTAGTGAGTTGGAGAGACTGGAGCAGCTGAGATTTCTCTCTTTAGATCAGATATAGGGGTCAGGAAAGGGACCGTTCAGCCCATTGAGTCACTGTGGGTTCGCTGTAGATCAAACCTTTGCCCCGTTCTATCCCCGGATCCCCACAGGTTTATTTCCCTCAAGTGCCCATCTCATTTCCTTTTGGAAAAATTCCACCATCTCTGCTTCTCCTTTTTCTCGTAGGAAGTGGTCTCCAGATAGTTACCACTTTCTTTCAGTGCAAATGAGGAGCAGAGAGCACGGAAGGAGGCCATTTGACCCATCGTGCCCATTGCATTCTCTTTGCTTATTGTAAGTAACGAGGTCGGGAAGTCGATGTTAAGGCAAGTTACACGCTAACATCTGACTAGAGTTTAATTTTAAAATTTGAAAATACTTCAAACTAAAATGTTTATGGACGCTGCATTCTGTCAAATCTGGCTCAAAAATAAGGCTGATTTGTTAAGTCGGACTAAGAACGAAAGATATTGTCTTTTCACAAAGTCTCTTTTTGAACCAGTGTATCTTGTATTAAAGATTAGTGTTCATTGGATAGCAATCAGTAGCAGGAGAATAAATAAATAGAGTCTTAATTTGTTGCTATTAATTTCTTCTTTATCTGCTGTATAAATTTAATTGCTGTGTCTGTAAAGAATGTGCAATGAAGATAAATATACTGGCAAGAGAGATCTTCATTCTGATTAACCTCAACATTTTGAAACTGTGTGAATAATGGATTGTACAGAATCAGATAAAGGGATAGTTTGGAATAATTCGATTGTCTTCATAGAATAGAATCATTACAGTGCAGAAGGAAGCCATTCAGTCTGTTAAACCTGCACCAACAATCCCCCCACAACCCTATCCCTGTAACCCATACAAAGAACAGTGGTAGTGATACAGTGATAGCCTTTTTCCTAGGATGGAGAAAGCTAGCACGAGGGGACATAGCTTTAAATTAAGGGGTGATAGTTATAGGACGGATATCAGAGGTAAGTTCTTTACCCAAAGGGTGGTTCGGGAGTGGAATGCCCTGCCTGCAGCAGTTGTAGATGCGCCAAGTTTGGTGGCGTTTAAGAGGTTAGTTGATAAGTATATGGAAGAGAAGGGAATGGTTTAGTTTGGAGGGGCATTGCTTTTTATATTGGTCGGCGCAACATCGAAGGCCGAAGGGCCTGTTCTGTGCTGTAATGTTCTATGTTCTATGTTCTAGAACAAAACAGCAAGGGAAACAGGCCCTTTGGCCCAACAAGCCCGCACTGCCACCCCGATGTTCCCATCTCTACCCGTGATCCCTGTCTGTGTTTATAGATCCATGGATTAAAAACCAAATTTGAGACATTTCAGAGAGAATTTGTTTTGCCAATTAGCCTATGAGCACATCTTTGGGATGTGGGAGAAAACTGGAGCACCCGGAGAAAACCCACGCAAGCACGGGGAGAATGCGCAAACTCCCACAGACACAGACCCAAATCCATGTATCTGCACAGCACAGCGATAGTCACTGAGCTGTCGTGTTGCCCATCAAAAGGTCCAGGTCAAGCGTACACTAACGACGTGAAGCACTAGGATACTCTCGAAAAAATCCAAGAGCAGCCCTCTCACGACCCATCGCGTGTATGCCCCTCGTTAGACAACAAGGTGGACCAAAGCACCTGTAGGATAAAAACAAATACATCAATATCATCCATCATCTATTTACACACTTCCCAGGGACTCCCAAGGCTCATGATCCCTATTTTAAATCAGTTTTCTATACCCCTCCATTCCCATTCTGTTCATGTGCCCATCTAAGTATTTCTTAAATAACTCCAGAGTACCTGCCTCCACCACTTTACTTGGCAGCACATTCCATATCCCCACCACCCTCTGTGTGAAAAAACTCCCTCTAGCTCCAAATTATACCTTAGTCCCCTCACCCTAAGCCCGTGACCCCTCGTGCTATTCTAGTCCATCCTAGGAAAAAGCTTAACCCTGTTTACTCTATCTATACCCCTCATGATCTTGTACACCTCTATTAGATCTCCTCTAAGTCTATGTCTTTTTAAGGAAAACAGTCCCAATTTGCCTAACCTCTCCTCGTAACTCAGACACTGCAAATCAACTTAACCTGTACATCTTTGGTGCGTGGGAGGAAACCGGAGCCCCTGGAAGAAATCCACATAGACATGGGGAGAATGTGTCGACTCTCCCAATAGGCTGGAATTGAACCTGGGTCCCTGGCAATGAGGCAGCAGTGCTAATCACTGTGCCACCCCTGGCTAAGGTAATGAGAGAATGAGAGGTAGACAGCGAGGATGGATGTTACAGTTTGCAGAGGGACATAGATAGGTTGCAGAGCTGGGCCGTGAGGTGGCAAATGGAATTCAATAAGTGTGAGGTGATTCACTTTGGTAGGAATAACAGGCATATGAAATATAGGGCTAATGGAAGGACCCTTAATAGTGTTGTCGAGCAGAGGGATCTTGGGGTACAAATACATAGCTCTTTGAAAGTTGGCACCCAGGTTGATAAAGTTGTTAAGAAGGCGTACGGTGTGTTAGCTTTTATTGGTAGAGGATTGAATTTAGGAGCCGTGAGGTTATGTTACAACTGTACAAAACTCTGGTGCGGCCGCACTTGGAGTATTGCGTACAGTTCTGGTCGCCGCATTATAAGAAAGATGTGGAAGTATTGGAAAGGGTGCAGAGGAGGTTTACCAGGATGTTGCCTGGTATGGTGGGAAGGCCTTATGAGGAAAGGCTGAGGGACCTGAGGTTATTTTCATTAGAGAGAAGAAGGTTACGCGGTGACCTAATTGAGGCGTATAAGATGATCAAGGGATTGGATAGGGTGGATAGTGAGAGCCTTTTTCCTCGGATGGTGATGACCAACACGAGGGGACATAACTTTAATTAAGAGGTGGTAGTTATAGGACGGATGTCAGAGGCAGGTTCTTTACACAGAGGGTGGTGAGAGCGTGGAATGCCCTGCCTGCAGCAGTTGTGGATTCGCCTACTTTGGGGGCATTCAAATGTTCGGTGGATAGGCATATGGATGATATTGGAATAGTTTAGGTTAGAGGGTCCACTGGCCGGCGCAACATCGAGGGCCGAAGGGCCTGTACTGCGCTGTAATGTTCTATGTTCTATAGAAGGTGGTGTAAGTAATTGGGAATCGCAAATGTTCACAAGTAAAGGTTTAAAAGGAGTGTATGGTTACTTTCAGAGCTGATCACATGCTTTTATGCTTGTTGGGGGAATGAACTCAGAAGAATCATTCAACACTCAAGCCTGATCCAATCGACAGTTTATTGAGTTACACCAGCGGGGAGAAGCTACAGGGACTGACCGTGTGTAACTCCACCCGACAAAGAAAATCATCAATTCTTATACAGTTCCTCAGCCCATCCCGGCTGGACACAATCCAATCAGAATGGTTATAGATTACAGACATTATATATCGGTCCAATGAAATTAGTATCTGGGCATCCTGGGGCTTTGTGATCATCTCGTGAATAGATAGGTATCACCTCTCATGTTTCCCAGACCCCCCCTTCATCAACTGTCCTTGGACCTTCTCTGCATATAGAACATTACAGCGCAGTACAGGACCTTCAGCCCTCTGCCGAACCAATCTAATACCCTCTAACCTAAACTATTCCAATGTACTTGTATAAGGGGTAGGAGTCTTAGCTGTGTGGTAGAGCAGAAGGATCTCGGAGTCCGGGACCATAGAACTCTTAAATCGGCCTCGCAGGTGGAGGAAGTGGTCAAGAAGGCGTACGGTGTACTGGCCTTCATTAATCGAGGAATAGAGTTTAGGAGTCAGGAAGTAATGATGCAGCTCTATAAGCTGCATCAGACCCAGTTGGAGTATTGTGCGCAGTTCTGGTCACCTCATTATAGGAAGGATGTAGAGGCTATTGAGAGAGTTCAGAGGAGATTTACAAGGATGCTGCCTGGATTGGGAGGCAGGCCTTATGAAGATAGGTTGAGGGAGCTGGGACTCTTCTCACTGGAGAGACGTAGGTTGAGAGGCGACCTGATAGAGGTTTATAAAATGTTGAGAGGAATAGATAGGGTGGACTCTCAGAGACTATTTCCCCGAGCTGAAATGGTCACTACGAGAGGACACAGATTTAAGGTGCAGGGAAGCAAATACAAAGGAGATGTCAGGGGTAGGTTTTTCACTCAGAGGGTGGTGAGTGAATGGAACCGACTGCCGTCGGAGGTTGTTGAGGCAAACTCACTGGGGTCTTTTAAGAGACTTCTGGATGAGTAAATGGAAAAGAATAGGATAGGGGGTTATAGATAGGTCTGTGGATTGGTAGATGTGATCGGCGCAACTCGTGGGCTGTAAGGCCTGTTTGTGCTGTATTGTTCTATGTTCTATGATGTACTTGTTTTCTTTCCTACAGGTGCTTTGGTCCGTCTTGTTGTCTATCAAGGGCCATACGGTTATCAGAGGTAGGTTCTTTACCCAAAGAGTGGTTAGGGAGTGGAATGCCCTGCCTGCAGCAGTTGTAGATGCGCCAAGTTTGGTGGCGTTTAAGAGGTTAGTTGATAAGTATATGGAAGAGAAGGGAATGTTTTAGTTTGGAGGGGCATTGCTTTTTATATTGGTCGGCGCAACATCGAAGGCCGAAGGGCCTGTTCTGTGCTGTAGTGTTCTATGTTCTATACATGTGATGGGTCGTGAGAGGGCTGCTCTTGGATTTTGAGACTATCCTAGTGCTTCACGTCGTTAGTGTACGCTTGACCTGGACCATTTGATGGGCAACACGACAGCTCAGTGACTATCGCTGTGCTGTGCAGATACATGGATTTGGGCCCTGTGTCTGTGGGAGTTTGCGCATTCTCCCCGTGCTTGCGTGGGTTTTCTCTGGGAGCTCTGGTTTCCTCCCACATCCCAAAGATGTACTCTTAGGCTAATTGGCAAAACAAATTCTCCCTAAATTGTCTCAAATTTGCTTTTTAATCCATACATCTATAAACATGGATAGGGATTGCGGGTAGAGGTGGGAACATCGGGGTGGCGGCGCGGGCTCGTTGGGCCGAAGGGCCTGTTTCCCGTGCTGTTTTGTTCTTTGTTATCCATCTGCCTATCCACTGACCATTTGAACGCCCTTAAAGTTGGCGAGTCCACAACTGCTGCAGGCAGGGCATTCCACACCCTTCTGAGTGAAGAACCCACCTCTGATATCTCTCCTATAATTATCACCCCTCAATTTTAAAGCTATGTCCCCTCATGTTAGCCATCACCATCCGAGGAAAAAGGCTCACTCTATCTAACCCTCTGGTCATCTTGTATGCCTCAATTAGGACACCTCTTAACCTCTAATAAAAAAAAAACCTCAAATCCCTCAGCCTTTCCTCATAACACCTTAATAGATATCAGCTTCTTGGTGTCAACTTTGTCTCTGCCTAGTAACTGTTAATAGTTACTCAGAGGCAGCTGTCTGTGGATGGCTAAAGGAGAGAGCACGTTGAGCAAACTGTTTGCAATGTCTGTATTATTGAATACTCCCTGGAATGTGGTCAAGTTAGCTAGCCCCATGATGCTTTTTGAACTGTTACACTCCTTTGTGATTAGTATTGTATATTGTTAGTATGAAATGGAATATCTAATTATATTGCAGCTACTTTTGCCTTGGGCAACAATCCTTCCTTTTGATAATGGACCAGGCCTAATTAACTGCTTGGGGCAGATTGAGTTAACTGATCTGAACATACTTGACGATTCCAAACCTTAAAATTTTGTAATCCCCAGTTCCTACAAAAAAAACTCTTCGGCCGTGACGAACTTCAGCTGTGAACAGACAATGTGAATTCTCTGCTAGTTTGAAAAGGAGTGAAGTTCTCAAATGCATATCATTACGTGGTCTGGGAATCATTTCTGTTTAACAATCTCTCCTTTTAAACTCTTTCCCCCAGAATCTAATTCTAGAATTTTCCTTATCGTTGTTCCAAATTGTGCCAGGAATAAATCTTTTTATCAGGTGCATTGGATTTGGGTCGGTGTCTGCGGGAGTTTGCACATTCTCCCCGTGCTTGCGTGGGTTTTCTCCGGGTACTCCGGTTTCCCCAAGAACATGCTCTTAGGCTGATTGGTGTAACAAATTATCCCTAAATTAGTCTCCCCTCAATCTTCCCAATAGGTGTAGACAAAGGTCATAGGTAGAAGAGGGAACTCACAATATTAAAATGGTGGCGCAGGCTCGTTGGGCCGAAGGGCCTGTTTCTCTTGCTGTGTTGTTCTTGGTTTGTTCTTTGTTCTTTCAATCTGACAAGAAGTCAATTCAACACAGGATTTGTCAAAATCATTTCAAATATCCCCCATTTTAATTAACCATTACAAGTCAAAACTATCTCCTGCTTATTTGTATTATGTATTTATATCCGATTGGGTTTGCAAAATCCTACCAACTGTCCTGGCTTGAGACAATTCACACAACTTTAACCTGTGATCATCCTTCTTTCTACTAGCACTGTCTGTACCTGTAAAGTAAGAAGTCTCAGAACACCAGGTTAAATTCCAGCAGGTTTATTTGGTAGCACAAGCTTTCGGAGTGCTGCCCCTTTATCAGATGAGTGGAGCATTTGGTTCACAAACAGGGTATACATAGACACAAACTCAATGACAGGATAATGGTCAGAATGTGAGTCTTAACAGGTAATCAAATCTTTACAGCTACAGGCAACGCGAGTGGAGAAAGGGTTAAATACAGGTTAAAGTGGTGCGAATTGTCTCAAACCAGGACAGTTAGTGAGATTTTGCAAGCCCAGGCAAGTCATGGGGGTTACAGATAGTGTGACATGAACCCAAGATCCTGGTTGGGGCCGTCCTTATGTGTGCAGAACTTTGCTATCAGTTTCTGCTCGACGATTCTGGGCTGTCGTGTGTCGTGAAGGCCCCCTTGGAGAATGTTTACATGAAGATCAGAGGTTGGATGCCCTTGACTGCTGAAGTGTTCCCCAACAGGAAGGGAACACTAGTGATTGTCAAGCAGTGTTGTAGCGTGGTCTCCCCAATGTGCCATGCCTTGGGACATCCTTTCTGCAACTTATCAGCTACCTGTAAATCAGTGTACTAATAAAAACTTGATTACCAGTAAAGATGGGCATTCCAACCACTCTTCACATTCCAATCTGGAATGATCTTACAGGTGTATCTTTGCGTATATATGCCATTGCCTGTGAACATACTCTCCACTCACCTGATGAAGGACCAGCTCCGAAAGCTCATGATTCCGAATAAACCTGGTGTTGTGAGACCTCTTACTGAAACGATTAAACGTGACCTCCCTGCTTTACAATTCTATCCCTCCAGAATGGCATCCGATATGTGGGCCACAGGCTTTAGAAAATCATGTGAAGTTCTTAGCAAGGATGCAGAAGAGATTTACGAGAGTGGCACCTCACATCATTAAAAAGTACCTGTGCGAAACCTGGCAAGTCATAACGTGTAATGCAACGGACCGGTAAATGGGATTAGGGGGGAGGTCAGGTGCCTCTTGCATGTCAGTGCAGACTCGATGGGCTGAAGGGCTCATTCACGATTTTATGATGTGGCATTTCATTTAATTGGAGACTAATAGAAGCCTACAGTGCAGAAAGAGGCCCTTCAGCCCATCGAGTCTGCACTAAACACAATCCCACCCAGATCCTACCCCCATATCTCTACATAATACATGTGGGAGTTTGCGCATTCTCCCTGTGCTTGCGTGGGTTTTCTCCGGATGCTCCAGTTTCCTCCCACATCCCAAAGATGTGCTTTTAGGCCAATTGGCAAAACAAATTCTCCCTAAATTGTCTCAAATTTGGTTTTTAATCCATAGATCTATAAACATGGACAGGGATCATGGGTAGAGGTGGGAACATTGGGGTGGCGGTGTGGGCTCGTTGGGCCGAAGGGCCTGTTTCCCGTGCTGTTTTGTTCTTTATACTCACTAATCCCTCTAACCTTAGCATCCCTGGACATTAAGGGGCAATTTCTTAGCACAGACAATCAACCTAACTTGCACATCTTTGGACTATGGGAGGAAACTGAGTATCTGGAGGAAACCCCACGCAGACACGAGGAGAATGTGCAAACTCCAGATAGTGACCCGAGCTGGGAATGCTAACCACTGTGCTACCGCGCTGCCCACAAAGAGCATCTGAGATTTCTCTTTAAGTTAGAGATTTCTCTCTGAATTCAGTCATTATGATCAGGAATGGGATCATTTGGAATCAATGTTGGCTTCTGTAGATCAAACCCTTTCCCCTGTTGGATGTGTGTGTGTGTTTCTATGAATGAATTAACAATGTGTGGAATGGACAGACTGGGGAACAATGGGTGGGGGCGGGGCTCCCGCAGACGTCACCGCGGAGTAGAGTGATTGCTATTGGCTGATTCAGCCCGGGCTCCATTGTGCCGTCACAATGACTCAGAGGGGGCGTTCCCAGCACACGGCCTCCCATTGGCAGCGATACCACTGGTTACATTCGCAAACACTGCGGATTGGACAGCAGCTCAGCGCGGCTGGCGGGCAAAGCCCCGCCCACTCCCACGTGGGCTCAGGCTCCGCCTTCTCATTGTCCCCATGCGGGAGATTGACCAATGGAAACACGTGGAGGACTGGATGGGGTCTGGTCCTCCAGTCAATCAGAGCCCGGGCCTGGTGTCAATGGCCGCTCAGAGCTAAAGCCATTGTGTTCCAGGGAAGCTGCTGCTCCTTTCTCTCTGAATGAAGCTTCAGACAGAGTCAAAGCTCCTCCTGTCTCCCACATCTGTGAGTAAAACACTTTCTTTACTCATTCTGGGGGGGGGAAATTGTTAACTTGCATAAACATTCTCTGTATCTTTGTCAATTGAAGCAATCCTATCCATTAAATACAATTTTTAATCCAGTCATAGAGACAGATATCTGTCTGGGAGGCTGCATGGAGATTTTCAGCTCTCTGTGTCCAGGACAGGAAGCAGTGAGCATGGATCTGTCAATCAGCCTCAATCAGGAGAATTGGGGAGGGTGAATATTAGATACAGCAGAGTGAGAATGGAGGGAGATTTACAGCTTTTGGGGGAATGAGAGAGGAAAGAATGTTCCACAGAAACTCAAACGTTTGTCCTGTATTTCTATCCTGTACTGCCGCTGATGACTTTTGTACGCTCCTTTTTCAGGAGATTAGACGGTGAGGATTTACAGACTGAAATCTCAGACCAAACTCCACATCAGGGTTTGACAGAGTCACTTAATTTGTTGAGTCTAGCAGGAAAAATGTTTCTCGGTTCCGTCTGCTTCAGGAGACACGCATCGAGACATGCGGATACCTGACTGAGAGTGTTCAAGTGCAGGACTGTGGAAAGAACATTAACCACTTATACAGCCTCTGAATCTCAGCATCTCAGCATCCGTACTTGTTCAATGTATGGGCAAGGTTCCCACTGATTGTCAGACCTAGAGAGTCACAAGTACCATGGAGCAACTGTGGAAATGTGGGGACTGTGGCAAGGGATTCAGGCACCCGTGTCGCCTGGAAATTCACCAGCGAGTTCACACTGGAGAGAGACCGTTCACCTGCTCTGTGTGCGGGAAGGGATTCACTCAGTTATCCAACCTGCTAAAACACAAAGCCACCCACACCAACGAGAGGCCCTTTAAATGCACTGACTGTGGGAGTGCTTTCAAAAGCTCTTGGGAGCTGGTGTCCCATCGACGCGTTCACACTGAGGAGAGACCGTTCAGCTGCTCGCACTGCAGAAAGATGTTTAGAAGGCTATCCAACCTGAGGGTACACCAGCAAGTTCACACTGGGGAGAGACCGTATACCTGCTCCGTTTGCGGGAAGGGATTCACTCATTCCTCTGGCCTGCGCAAACACAAAGTGACTCACAACGACGAGAGACCCTTTAAATGCTCTGACTGTGGGAGCGGCTTCAAAAGTGCTGCAGATCTGATGTCCCACCAGCGCACTCACACCGAGGAGAGACCGTTCAGCTGCTCCCGCTGCGCAAAGAGGTTTAGAAGGTCTTCCAACCTACGCGCACACCAGCGGGTTCACACCGGGGAGAAACCATTCACCTGCTCCGTGTGTGGGAAGGGATTTAGCCGGTTATCCAGCCTGCTGAGTCACAATCTCACTCATAAGGAGAGACTCTTTAAATGCTCTCACTGCGGGAGTGGCTTCAAAAGCTCTGAGGATCTGACGTCCCACCAGCGCATTCACACGGAGGAGAGACCCTTCAGCTGCTCTCACTGCGCAAAGAGGTTTAAAAGGTCGTACAATCTGCGGGTCCACCAGCGAACTCACACTGGAGAGAGACCCTTCAGCTGCTCTGTGTGTGGGAAGGGATTCACTCATTCATCCAGCCTGCTGACACACCAGCGGGTTCACACCGGGGAGAGGCCGTTCACCTGCTCCGTGTGCGGGAAGGGATTCACCCAGTTATCCAATCTGCTGAGTCACAATCTCACTCATACGAACGAGAGACCCTTTAAATGTTCTCACTGTGGGAACGGCTTCAAAAGCTCTGGGGAGCTGGTGTCCCACCAGCGCATTCACACCGAGGAGAGACCCTTCAGCTGCTCTCACTGCACAAAGAGGTTTAAAAGGCTATCCAACCTGCAGGTACACCAGCGGGTTCACACAGGGGAGAAACCATTCACCTGCTCAGTCTGCGGAAAGGGGTTCACTCAGTCATCTGCACTAGTGAGACATCAGCGAGTTCACACCGGAGAGAGGCCATTCACTTGCTCTGACTGTGGGAAGGGATTCACTAATTCATCCCATCTACTGAGACATCAGCGAGTTCACAAATGATTGCCAGGGGTTGGATTCTGCTGTTAATCACATCCAGGACTGAACCCTGTTCATTCTGATAGTGGGTGAAGTGGGAGGGTTTCTTTCTGCTGGACTGGCCAGTCTCACAACTTTGCTTCCAGTGGGGCTGATGCTCTTTGAGCCTGGGAGAGCACATTTCCACTGAAATGATCCACAAAAGCTGATAAAGGACATTTATTTGATGCTAGAGAATAAATAGTGTTTTTCCTACCGCTACAGGTGAAATAAATACAGAAAGAACTGGAAAAACGCAGCAGGTCTGGCAGCATCTGTGGAGAGAGAAACAGAGTGAATGTTTCATGTCCAACGTAACTACTTCAGAAGTAAAGCAAGGGAGAAATGTGATGGGTTTGATGCTGGTGAGAAAGAACGGAAGATCACGTAGGCGGACACAGAATCACTACAACAATGATTTTTGACCATAATGGTCATCAAAATTAGATTTTAAAACCAATGCTCACTTAAGTTTTCAGATAATTAAAAACAGATACAGACTGCAGAGTTATTGTGAGTCTGGGAACTGTGAAGCTTTCTGCATTGACCAAATGTAGAAAGTTACTTACTTTTGAGTTAGGCATGAAGTCATTGCATTTTATATGAGCTACACGATATCTGAACCAAACGTAGTAGCATCATTTACAAATACTTCCGTTGGCCGTTCAAGCCACGTGATAGATTTCTGGTTACACCACTGGCCAGGTACCAGAGAATCATCTGGAAAGTTGAAACAGTCTGTAGAAAACAGACACGCATAGTTCTTTAACCTTAGAGATCAAGCATTGCAAGAAGGTGTCCCCTGAAGAACATTGTCAGAAATCACAAAGGCAGATTCCACATTAGAACAAAGTCCGGTCCCAATCGGGCCGTGTCTAATTAACTCTAATGAAATGTTCAGTAAAGGGCTAGGGTTCAGTAAAAGAGTTAAAGTGTTGCAACTCCTTTAAGTTTGAATTGGCACCTAAAGTCGTAGAAGTTTACAGCATGGAAACAGGCCCTTCGACCCAACTTGTCCATGCTGCCAGAGTTAAAGGAAGATTTGTTAACAGAATTTATAGTTGACTCCTGTTCTTGTTGTTATGTTAAAGTACAAAGAACAAAACAGCACGGGAAAGAGGCCCTTCGGCCCAACGAGCCCGCGCCGCCACCCCGATGTTTCCACCTCTACCCGTGATTCCTGTCCATGTTTATAGATCTATGGATTAAAAACCAAATTTGAGACAATTTAGGGAGAATTTGTTTTGCCAATTAGCCTAAGAGCACATCTTTGGGATGTGGGAGGAAACCGGAGCACCCGGAAAACCCACGCAAGCACGGGGAGAATGCGCAAACTCCCACAGACACAGGCCCAAATCCATGTATCTGCACAGCACAGCGATAGTCACTGAGCTGTCGTGTTGCCCATCAAATGGTCCAGGTCAAGCGTACACTAACGACGTGAAGCACTAGGATACTCTCGAAAAAAATCCAAGAGCAGCCCTCTCACGACCCATCGCGTGTATGCCCCTCGTTAGACAACAAGGTGGACCAAAGCACCTGTAGGATAAACAAGTACATCAATATCATCATCTATTTACACACTTCCCAGGGACTCCCAAGGCTCATGATCCCTATTTTAAATCAGTTTTCTATACCCTCCATTCCCATTCTGTTCATGTGCCCATCTAAGTATTTCTTAAATAACTCCAGAGTACCTGCCTCCACCACTTTACTTGGCAGCGCATTCCATACCCCCACCACCCTCTGTGTGAAAAAACTCCCTCTAGCATCCAAATTATACCTCGTAGAGGTTTACAGCATAGAAACAGGACCTTCGGCCTAACTTGTCCATACCCCCGCCAGCGTTAAAGGAAAATTTGTTAAGAGAATTTAGAATTGACTTCTGTTCTTGTTACGTTAAAGTGGAATGCTTGAAAGATGGCACAGAATAATAGGTCAGGAAGAATAAAAGAGAAAGTCAGGGATTGGTTAGAGGGCGGGTGAGATTAAAAATGTCCTGGAACAAAAGGCAAAGGGAGAGGGTAATGGTTGTAGTAAAGAGACAAAGCACTGGTCCAGAGTAAGTGTTAATAGCAGAATAAAGGACAGTACAGTCTGGAATCAAAAAAAAACAAGACTGGCACTCGGCAAAAAAAAATCAAAAGAGAGAGTTCAGGGTGTGAACATAGAACATGACAGCACAGAACAGGCCCTTCGGCCTTCGATGTTGCGCCGACCAATATAAAAAGCAATGCCCCACCAAACTAAACCATTCCCTTCTCTTCCATATACTTATCAACTAACCTCTTAAACGCCACCAAACTTGGCGCATCTACAACTGCTGCAGGCAGGGCATTCCACTCCCGAACCACCCTTTGGGTAAAGAACCTACCTCTGATATCCGTCCTATAACTATCACCCCTTAATTTAAAGCTGTGTCCCCTCGTGCTAGCTTTCTCCATCCTAGGGAAAAGGCTATCACTGTCCACCCTATCTAAACCTCTAATCATCTTATATGTTTCGATTAGGTCCCCTCTTAGCCGCCTCCTTTCTAACGAAAACAACCTCAAATCCCTCAGCCTCTCCTCATAAGACCTGCCCTCCATACCAGGCAACATCCTGGTAAACCTCCTCTGTACCCTCTCCAATGCCTCCACATCTTTCTTATAATGTGGGACCAGAACTGCACACAATACTCCAAGTGCGGCCGCACTAGAGTTTTGTACAGTTGCAACATGACGTTGCGGCTCCGAAATTCAATCCCCCTACCAATAAAAGCTAAGACTCCATATGCCTTCTTAACAACCTTCTCGACTTGACTGCCTACTTTCAGGGATCTATGCACATACACACCAAGATCCCTCTGTTCATCAAGACTACTAAGAATCCTACCATTAGCCCTATACTTTACACATTTATTATTCCTGCCAAAGTGCATTACCTCACACTTTTAAGTTGTTGAACTGAATGTTGAGTCCATAAGGGTATAAAGTGCCTCATGGGAAGATATGGGGTTGTTTGTGTTGGGGCTTCTCCAGAACATTCCAGCGGGTCGGAGACAGAAATGCAAGCGTGAGAGCAAGGTGGGTGAAATTTGAATGGGTGGTAAGATAGCCCAGTGGTTAGCACTGCTGTTTCACAGCACCGGGGATCTGGGTTCGATTCCCGGCTTGGGGTTTGCACGTTCTCTCCGTGTCTGCGTGGGTCCCCTCCCAGTGCTCTGGGTTACTCCGACAATCTGAAAGACACACTGCTTAGAGTGCATTGACCTGAAGAGGCACCGGAGTGTGGGGGATTTCACCATAACTTCATTGCAGTGCTAATGTACACCTACTTTGTGACACTAATAAATGAACTTCAACGGCAAGCAAACAGGAGGTTAGGATCATGCTTGTGCACTGAGGGGAGATGTTCCACAAAGAGGGCAGAGAACAGGCTACAGATGAATTAAACAGAAACCATTTGTATCCAGAACATTGCGAACATCCTTTCACTCTGGTTGTCTTTGATCCTCAAATCATTTTCTGTTTTAACCATGCTCTGTTTCACTAATAAACTTTTTATCCGTAAAAATATTTGATTTCTCTGGATTTTTCCTGATGCACTTTGGGGAAAGTGGGTGAGAGGGTTTTGGCAGGCTCTTTAACAGAAAGTGAATCCTTCTGAGATCATTGGAAAAGGAGCCAGAGGTGGGGGGGGAGATGAGATTCTATTTTGACACAGCGAGTTGTCCTGATCTGGCTGAAAGCAGATTCAATCAAATCTTTCCAAAGGGAAGAAGTTCCAGGGCTGTGGGGAAAGAGCAGAGCAATTGGGCGAGAGAGCTCTGTAATTCAAAGAGATAGCAGGGGCTCAGTGGGCTGAAGGGACTCCTCCTGTAACCTGCCAATCTCAGCCTGCTGCTGTTGGGCAGGTTTAAAGGGACAAATTTCACTGTAGTCTCTTCGCTGAGTGTTTATTTAACGAGACGGGTTTCTCTGAGTGACAGAAAGAAGAATTGTTTGGAGTCCCATTTCCCAGACAGTCCTCCAGAACCTTACTGTCAGAAGTCAATGCTGAGTCCATGGCTGTTTTCCAACTTTATTCTCAGCTAAATTCAGCCCTTAGCTTCAATGCCTGACTGTTATTGATATGAACAACAGAGAGAGACAGAAAGGTACCCCAGGCTCAAATGAGAAGTTGAAACTTGTGGATCTAAACCAACACTTGTCAATCAATCCATGTTATTTATGCTGGGGTTTTATTATTAGGTGTAGGCAAAGGGTAGGACTTTTTAAAGGGTAAGTTTTCCTTTTCTAACTTTGTATTATCTATCATGTCAGCTGTTGCTCAGTAGGGAATTCACTCACCTCTTGAGTCAGAAAGTTGTGGGTTTAAATCCTAGGACGATCAACATTGGGTATAGATAGAGTGAATGCAAGCAGGCTTTTTCCACTGAGGCTAGAGGAGAAAAAAACCAGAGGGCATGGGTTAAGGAGAAAAGTTTAAAGAGAATATTAGAGGGGGATTCTTCACGCGGAGAGTAGTGGGAGTGTGGAATAAGCTAGCGGATAAAGTGGTAAATGCGGGGTCACTTCTAAGAAAAACTTGGGTTTGTGCATGAGAGGGATGTGGAGGGATATGGTTCAAGTGCAGGTCAGTGGGACTAGGCAAAAAAATGGTTCAGCACAGACGAAGGGCCAAAAGGCCTCTTTCTCAGCTGTCATTTTCTATAATTCCTCCCCTGACACTGAGAAAATGCTGTATTACCAGCCTCCTTTCAAATAAGATGTTAAACTGAGGCCCTGTGTCAGTAAAAGATCCCACGGACACTATGTGGAAGAAAAGCTGGGTAGTTATCCCCAGTGTCCTGGCCAATGTTTATCCCTCAATCAACATCACTAACCTCGAACAGAAATCTTTGTTTCCTCGGCTGCTAATAAGGTTCCAGAGGATTGCCAATATTGTCCTGTTATTTAAGAAGGGTAACTCAGGGAATTATAATGAGCTTGATGTCAGCGATAGTGAAACTATTAGAGAAGATTCTTAAGAATAGGATCTATGCACATTTGGAACTGAATGGTTTTATTAGTGACTCAGTAAGAGATCTGACAACATCAATTTTAAATCCAACCAATTTATTTGATAGTAAACTCGCTAGCTTTCGGCCTTTGTACCTTCATCAGGTGAATGAGGTGTTCTGGTCTGCAATAGCACACATAATCAGCATAGACTGTTTACAGATTACTGATTAGAATGCAAATCTTTACACCTAAACTGCTATTCAAGTCTTAAAGTGGTTAACAATGTGAGTGGAAGGAGCCCTGAGCACAGGTTAGAGAGATGTGTATTGTCTCCAGACAGCACAGTAAGAGGTTTTTTGTTAACCCAGGCAAGTCATGGGGATTACAGATAGTGTGACATGAAGCCAAGATCCCTATTAACACCGTCCTCAAGTGTGTGGAACTTGGCTATCAGTCTCTGCTCAGCGACTCTGCGCTGTTGTGTGTTGTGAAGGCCCCTTTGAAGAATGTTTACCCGAAGGTCGGAGGCCGAATGCCCGTGACCCTGAAGTGTTCACCCACAGGAAGGGAACAGTTTTGCCTGGTGATTGTTGAGCGATGCTCATTCATCCGCTGTCGTAGTATTTGCATGGTCTCCCCAATGTACCATGCTTCGGGACATCCTTTCCTGCAACGTATTAGGTAGACAACATTTATTAGTGACAGCATAGTTTTATACATGTCTCACTAATTTGAGTTTTTTTTGAGAAGGTGACAAAATAATTGATGAGGGAAAGGCTGTAGATATTGTCTGTTGTGGGCTGCAGTGAAACATCTATTCAAGGTCCTTCACAGCAATCTGGTGCAAAAGATTAAATCTCACAGGATCAAGAATGAGCTAGCTAGATGGATTCCGAACTGGTTTGGCTATAGAACATAGAGGGTAACAGTGGAAGGGTGTTTTTCTGAATGGAGTCCTGTAACTAGTGGTATTCTGCAGGGATCAGCACTGGGATCTCTTGGAAGAACGTAACTGGTCCAATTAGGAAGTCTGCAGATGACACTAAGTTTGCTGGAGTGCGGAAGAGTGTCAGCTGGTTAGAATTGGGCAGAGAAATGGAATTGAATCGGGATAAATACGAAGTGATGGATTTTGGTAGATCCAATTCAGGCGGGAGATAGAAAATAAATGGCAAAACTATGGCAGAGAGATCTGGAGTAAAAGTACACAGATCCTTAAAAGTGGCAGCAAAGGTGGTGGCAAAAGCATCTGGAATGCTTGCCTTCATCAGCTGGGGAATAGTTCCTCCTCAACTCCGTTCTAAACTGCCCCCTCTTATTTTGAGGCTGTACCCTCTGGTTCTGCTATCGTTCCTAATCCTTTGTTTCAGTATTCACTACTGAGAGGGGCAATGAGTGAAGAAATCAGAAGAAGGACTGTGATACAACGAAAGAAATTGTCATGGATATAGACTCAGTGATTTGGCAGGTTCAAAGTGGATAAAAGGATCAAGAGATATGAGGGATCCGGATTTTGAATTCGCTGATAAGCCACGATCGAAATGAATGGCGGAGCAGGCTTGAAGGGCCGAATGGCCTCTTCCTGCTTCTGGTTTCTCGGTCTCCTCTGCTGACCAGGTAAAGTAACAGACACCTCCAGACATTGAAAGATGCTCTCACAAGAGCAGGATGTGGTGCTTGTTCTTTGTTCTTTGATTCATCGATCATTAGTTCCGACACATCACAGCGAAAAATCGCACCTCAGAAAACAAACACGGTTGACAGAGTACCCTACTTCATCCAGTATTTCCCCGGAGCGGAGAAGCTACGATATCTTCTCCAAAGCCTTCAACATGTCACTGATGAAGATGAACATCTCGCCAAGGCCACTCGCACACCCCCCACTTGTCTCCAAACAACCGCAACAATCTCAAATAGACCACGTCTGCAGCAAACTACCTGACCTCAATGCCACACAATTCTGCCACAACAACCTCTGCAAGATATGCTGGATCATCTCACGTGAGAACACCATCCAGCAGGAACACGATATATACTCTTGCAACTCAGTGAATGTTGTCTACCTGATACGCTGCAGGAGAGGGTGGTACTTTGTAAAGACCATGGAGATGCTACGACAACAGATGAATGAATACCGCAGAACAATCATCAGGCAGGATCGTTCCCTTCCCGCTTGGCGAACAGTTCAGCAGTCGTGGGCATTCAGCCTCTGATCTTCGGGTAAGCATTCTCCAAGGCAGCCTTCACAATGCACAATTATGACGAATCGCTGAGCAGAAACTAACAGAGTACCCTTCTTCATCCAGTATTTCCCTGGAGTTCCTCTGCACATATGAGGCTCGAAGGGCCGAATAGCCTCTTCCTGCTTCTGGTTTCTCTAGAGGTGTACAAGATTATGAGGGTATAGATAGAGTAAACAGAGTTAAGCTTTTTCCTAGGATGGAATCGAATAGCACAAGGGGTCACGGGCTTAGGGTGAGGGGGGCAAGGTATAATTTGGATGCTAGAGGGAGTTTTTTCACACAGAGGGTGGTGGGGTTTTGGAATGCGCTGCCAAGTAAAGTGGTGGAGGCACTGGAGGAGTTATTTAAGAAATACTTAGATGGGCACATGAACAGAATGGGAATGGAGGGGTATAGAAAACTGATTGAAAATAGGGATCACGAGCCTTGGGAGTCCCTGGGACATGTGTAAATAGAGGATGATATTGATGTACTTGTTTTTATCTTATAGATGCTTTGGTCCACCTTGTTGTCTAACTAGGGGCATATACGCGATGGGTCGTGAGAGGGCTGCTCTTGGATTTTTTTTGAGAGCATCCTAGTGCTTCACGTCGTTAGTGTACGCTTGACCTGGACCATTTGATGGGCAACACGACAGCTCAGTGACTATCGCTGTGCTGTACAGATACATGGATTTGGGCCTGTGTCTGTGGGAGTTTGCGCATTCTCCCCGTGCTTGCGTGGGTTTTCTCCGGGAGCTCCGGTTTCCTCCCACATCCCAAAGATGTGCTCTTAGGCTAATTGGCAAAACAAATTCTCCCTAAATTGTCTCAAATTTGGTTTTTAATCCATAGATCTATAAACATGGACCGGGATCGCAGGTAGAGGTGGGAACATTGGGGTGGCAGCAAGGGCTCGTTGGGCCGAAGGGCCTGTTTCCCGTGCTGTTTTGTTCTTTGAGGACGGCCTCAACTGGGATCTTGGGTTCATATCACACTATCTATAATGATGTAGAGATGCCGGCGTTGGACTGGGCTAAACACAGTAAGAAGTCTGACAACACTAGGTTTAAATCCACCTGATTTATTTGATTGTAAACTCGCACGTTTTCGACCCTCTGGTCTTCATCAGGTGAATGAGGTGTTCTAGTCTCCAACAGCACACGTACCAGCACAGACAGTTTACAGATTACTGATTAGAATGTGAATCTTTACACCTAACCTGCTATTCAAGTCTTAAAGTGGTTAACAATGTGAGTGGAAGGAGCACTGAGCACAGGTTAGAGAGATGTGTATTGTCTCCAGACCTGTGCTCAGTGCTCCTTCCACTCACATTGTTAACCACTTTAAGACTTGAATAGCAGGTTAGGTGTAAGGATTTGCATTCTAATCAGTAATTTGTAAACTGTCTGTGCTGGTACGTGTGCTGTTGGAGACTAGAACACCTCATTCACCTGACGAAGACCAGAGGGTCGAAAACTTGTGAGTTTACTATCAAATAAATGGGTTGGATTTAAACCTGGTGTTGTCAGACTTCTTGTGTTATCTATAACCTCGTTGCCTGGGTTTGCAAAATCTCAATAACTCTCCTGGCTGGAGACAATCCACATCTCTTTAACTTGTGCTTAATCCCCTCTCCACTCACATTGTCTTACCTTTAAGAGTTGATGATCTGTAAAGACTCGGATTCTAATCAGTATTTTGTGAATTGAGTTTGTGTTTTTCTATTCCCTGTTAATGAATGGAGCTCCCATTGACCTGATGAAGGAGCAATGCTCTGAAAGCTGGAGCTGTTCTCAGGCTACTTCCGGGTCCTGAAACTCTCAGCCTGGAGTGACGTTTGTCTTATATTGTGACGTCACAAAGCAGCCCTGTCTGACCCAGCCAATAGGAATCAGGCTGCTCCGCGGTGACGTCTACAATCCCCGCCCATTTTTGCCCCGCCCCCTCCTTTCCCGGGAACAGCCCGAAGCCCGGGATTGCGCATGTCCAAGGGAGAGGGGAAGCTGCGCATGTGCAGTAAGTCCCCTCCCGCCCCCGGGCAGAATGTTGACCAATAGGAAGAGTTGGAGGACCGGAAGGAAGCTGGTCCTCCAGCCAATCAGAGCGCGGGCTTTGTGTAAATGAAGATTGACCTTCAGACAGAGTGAAACTTCCTCCTGTCTCCCACATCTGTGAGTAAAACACTTTCTTTACTCCCCCTTTCCATTTCTTTTCCCATTCTGGGGGAATTGCAGCAACTGAGGGAAAGGAAGTGAATCCAGTCTGTCCATTCCACACATTGTTAATCCATTCATCGAGACAGAGATCTGTCTGGGAGGCTGCATGGAGATTTTCACCTCTCTGTGTCCAGGATAGGAAGCAGTGAGCATGGATCTGTCAATCAGCCTCAGTCAGGAGAATTGGGAGGGTGAATATTAGATACAGCAGAGTGAGAATGGAGGGAGAGGAATGGAGATTTACAGCTTTTGGGGAATGAGAGAGGAAAGAATGTTCCATAGAAACTAGAATTGTCTGTTCTGGATTTCTATCCTGTACTGACACTGATGACTTTTGTTAACTCCTTTTATAGGCCATCAGAAGCTGAATATTTACAGATAAACATCTCAAAACAAACTTAACATCAGCATCTGACATAGTCAGATACTTGGGACCTCAATATCATCGGCCTTTGCATCTAGGGAGAAGAAAATGTTTCTCTACTCTGCTTGCTTCATAAGGCTTCAAACATCAACGTGACTGGCAAAGCACCAGGACACACACACGCTCGAGTGAGAGTGTTCCAGTGATCTGACTGTGGAAAGAGCTTTAACCAGTTACACAACTTGAAAAAATATCGCAGCTTTCACAGTGGGAAAAGACCATACATGTGTTCTGTGTGAGATTGAACTGATTATTTAACCTGGAGAGTCCCAGCCTCACCATGGAGAAACCCTGGAAATGTGGGGACTGTGGGAAGGGATTTGAGTCCCCATCTCACCTGGAAACCCATCGACGCAGTCACACCGGGGAGAGGCCGTTCACCTGCTGTTTCTGTGGAAAGGGATTCAGTGACCCATCAAATCTGCGGAGACACCAGCGAGTTCACACGGGGAAGGGACTGGACACCTGCTCTGAGTGTGGGAAAGGATTCAGTAACACGTCAAACCTGCGGAGACACCAGCGAGTTCACAGTGGGGAGGGATTGTTCACCTGCTCTGACTGTGGGAAGGGTTTCACGCAGTTATCCAACCTGCGGAGCCATCAGCGAGTTCACACCGGGAAGGGATTGTTCACCTGCTCTGACTGTGGGAAGCAGTTCACCCAGTTATCCAACCTGCTCACCCACCATGTCACCCACACCCAGGAGAGACCCTTTGAATGCTCCGACTGCGGGAGTTGCTTCAAAAGCTCTCGGGTACTGATGGCCCACCAGCGCATTCACACCGAGGAGAGACCCTTCAGCTGCTCCCGCTGCACAAAGAGGTTTAGAACATCATTCAACCTGCGGGTACACCAGCGGGTTCACACCGGGGAGAGACCGTTCACCTGCTCTGCGTGCGGGAAGGGATTCAATCAGTCATCCCATCTGCGGAAGCACCAGCGAGTTCACAAGTCATAGTTGTCCAATTCAGAACAAGCTCATGGAGTTTGTACCGATGAAACAATATTAAATCTTTACTAATTCCACTTTTCAGCAGTTGGCCTACGGTTTGAATGTGTTGACGTATCAAGTGCTCTTGCGCATATCTTTAAAGGTTGTGAGGTTTCACACCTCCACTACTCTCCCAGACTCCCACCACCCTGTGGGTGAAAACATTTATCCTCAAATTCTCTCTAAATATCCTGCCCCTCTCCCTCCTGCCCCTCGTTAGTGACCCTCCAGTGAACTTGCTTTCTATCCATGATCTTTCATAATCTTATACACCTCCATCAGGTGTCCCCTCTGAAGGAAACAATCCGAGCTTATTCAAATCTTTCATCATTGCTCAAGTGCTCCATCCCAGGCAACGTCCTGTTGAATCTCCTCTGCATCCTCTCCAGGGCAATCGTTACCTTCCTGTAGCAAGGCAAACAGAACTGAACGCAGTACTCCAGCTGTGGTCTAAGCATGGTTTTGTGCAGTTTCATCATAAACTTCCTGCCTTCGAACAAAGAACAAAACAGCACGGGAAACAGGTCCTTCAGCCCAACGAGCCTGCGCCGCCACCCTAATGTTCCCACCTCTACCCGTGATCCCTGTCTATGTTTATAGATCTATGGATTAAAAACCAAATTTGAGACAATTTATGGAGAATTTGTTTTGCCAATTAGCCTAAGAGCACATCTTTGGGATGTGGGAGGAAACCAGAGCACCCGGAGAAAACCCACGCAAGCACGGGGAGAATGCGCAAACTCCCACAGATACAGATCCATGTATCTGTACAGCACAGCGATAGTCACTGAGCTGTCGTGTTGCCCATCAAATGGTCCAGTTCAAGCGTACACTAACGAGTAGGATACTCTCGAAAAAGATCCAAGAGCAGCCCTCTCACGACTCATCACGTATATGCCCCTTGTTAGACAACAAGGCAGACTGAAGTACCTGTAGGATAAAACAGAAATACATCAATATCATTCACAATTGATGCAATTCCCAGGGACTCCCAAGGCTCATGATCCCTATTTTAAATCAGTTTTCTATACCCCTCCATTCCCATTCTGTTCATGTGCCCATCTAAATATTTCTTAAATAACTCCAGAGTACCTGCCTCCACCACTTTACTTGGCAGCGCATTCCATACCCCCAACACCCTCTGTATCTCTCTAGCATCCAATTTATACCTTACCCCCCACCCTAAGCCTATGACCCCTCGTTATATTATGATCTATGCCGTGACTATTAAAGGCAAATATCGCATATAGCTTCTTAACTATTTTCTTACCCTGTCCTGCTGAAAAGCACTCTCTGATCTCTATGAGCTTCCTTGTGTCTTGCCAGTCTTTTGTTTCTCTCTTGTTAATCCTTCCAAACTGCATTATTTCACAGCTTTCAGGATTAAGTTCTACCTGCTGCTATTTTGACCAACCTGACTATGTCTTCCTGCAACATAAAACCTCCTTTTTTGTTATTAACCACTGTGGCAATCTTCATTTCTTCCGGAAATTTGCTTAGTATCCTTGCCCTGCTCGCCGCCCCCCCGACCACATGTCATTTATATCATTGATATATATCATGAGCAATAAGGGACCCATCATTGATTCCCTTGGAACACTGGCCTCCAGTTACACAGCCTCTTACCATCACCCTCTGACACTACCACTAATGATGTAGAGATACTGGCGTTGGACTGGGGTAAACACAGTTAGAAGTCTCTCAACACCAGGTTAGAGTCCAATCCTTTTATTTGATAGTAAACCCACAAGCTTTCGGAAACGGTGTTCCTTTGTCAGGTGTGTGGAAGGTTCTGAGCAGAGAAGGGCATTTAAAGTCTCACACACAGTTTACAGATTTCTGATTAGAATATGAGTTTTTACAGCTAACCTGCTATTCAAGTCTTAAAGATGCAGATAATGTATGTGGAGATAGCATTAGGCAGAGGTTAAAGAGGTGTGTATTGTCTCCAGACAGGACAGTAAGTGAGATTTTACAAGTCCAGGCAAGTCATGGGTTACAGATAGTGTACCATGCTCATTTGTGGAACTTGGCTATCAGTCTGTGCTCAGCAACTCTGCACTGTCGTGTGTCCCACGATCTGTAACCCCCATGACTTGTAAAATCTCACTTAGTGTTCTGTTTCATTAATAAACTTTTATCAGCAAAAATATTTGCTTTTTTTGGACTTTTCCTGATGAGATTGACGGTGTGAAGAAAGCATATACTATGCTAGCCTTTATAGGAAGGGGTATAGAGTATAAGAGCTGGCCTTTAATGTTGCAGTTGTATAAAACGCTGGTTAGACCTCATTTGGAATGCAGTGTCCAGTTCTGGTCGCCTTACTACCGGAAGGATGTGGAGACTCTGGAGAGAGTGCAGAGGAGGTTTACCAGGATGCTGCCTGGTATGGAAGGTCTGAGTTACAAGGAGAGATTAGGCAAATTGGGACTGTTTTCCTTAGAAAGATGTAGACTTAAAGGAGATCTAATAGAGGTGTACAAGATTATGAGGGGTATAGATAGAGTAAACAGGGTTAAGCTTTTTTCTAGGATGGACTCGAATAGCACGAGGGGTCACGGGCTTAGGGTGAGGGGGGTAAGGTATAATTTGGATGCTAGAGGGAGTTTTTTCACACACAGGGTGGTGGGGCTATGGAATGCGCTGCCAAGTAAAGTGGTGGAGGCAGGCACTCTGGAGTTATTTAAGAAATACTTAGATGGCACATGAACAGAATGGGAATGGAGGGGTATAGAAAACGGATTTAAAATAGGGATCATGAGCCTTGGGAGTCCCTGGGAAGTGTGTAAATAGATGATGATATTGATGTACTTGTTTTTATCCTACAGGTGCTTTGGTCCACCTTGTTGTCTAACAAGGTGCATACACGCGATGGGTCGTGAGAGGACTGCTCTTGGATTTTTTTCGAGAGTATCCTATACTTCACGTCGTTAGTATACCCTTGACCTGGACCATCTGATGGGCAACACAACAGCTCAGTGACTATCGCTGTGCTGTGCAGATACATGGATTTGGGCCTGTGTCTGTGGGAGTTTGCGCATTCTCCCCGTGCTTGCGTGGTTTTCTCCGGGTGCTCCGGTTTCCTCCCACATCCCAAAGATGTGCTCTTAGGCTAATTGGCAAAACAAATTCTCCCTAAATTGTCTCAAATTTGGTTTTTAATCCACAGATCTATAAACATGGACAGGGATCGCGTGTAGAAGTGGTGGCGGCGCGGGCTCGTTGGGCCGAAGGGCCTGTTTCCCGTGCTGTTTTGTTCTTTGTTCTTTAAGGAAAGTGGGTGAGAGGGGTTTGGCAGGCTCTTTAACAGAAAGTGAATCTCTCTGAGATCATTGGAAAAGGAGCCAGAGGGGGAGATGAGATTTTATTTCTGATACAGTGATGTTAGACAGTGGGGGTTTCAGGGAGTCAATTAATCCTTTCTCCCCTTTTCCCAAACTCTGATTCCCAGTGCTAACCCTTATTGGTGACAGTGGTTAGATTTTATTCAGTATCACTAAGAGCTGACACAGGCTAATGTCTGAGCAGTGGTATCAAAGTACAGCAGCATTCCCATTACACTCTGGGTAGAAACACCATCTCCAGGGAAATGCTTCCTGCTCTGTCCCAGATACCACAGCACCAGTCAATGCAACATGTAAAACCTCGACAAATCTCTGTGCGCGGGGAATCCCTTCTTATACTTTTCACATCACAACATTTACAGAGACTGAATTATCCCAACCATTGCTGAGCTAACATTTAGAATGGACCAATTACAAAACCTGTCATTGAATCATCTGTACCTGCCCAAACCACGTCAGACCCTCAAACAATTGTTTTCCCCACGCTTCATCCCTGGCATAGGGAGTCAGCATTCCCATGCCAAGCAGTGAAAACATGGTGGCCTCGACACACAGGAGTCATCTAGGATTCAAGGCACTCTTGTTTTCTCAGTCCTCTGGGAGCTGTTAATCTCCCTGTTCCCACACAGTAAGTTGTCTGTTCTCAGCTCTGTTAGATTTCTGCTGAGGTTTGGTCCCTTTGGGATCAATAAAACATTGAAGACCCAAACCAGAATGTCCCATCCTGTCACCATCCTTCCCCAGAGTGTAATCACAACAGGAATCAAAACAGGAGAAGTGAAACAATCAAATTCAAAATCAATGCACAGCCAGTCACAGAATTTAATTTAATGTTCACTAATTCACAAAAGCACCTAAAGTCCAGGGTCCCCCAGGATTCTTACAGTCTCCACCTCGAGGGGGAGGAGAACTCTCTCTCCGACCCTCACTCAATTTCACTCTGTTATTTTCCAGTTCTGTTCTGGTCCCACCTGGGGTAACATCTACTCAATCTTTTCTTCTCCTGAAGAAGCACCGTGATTTCTAGGTTACTCGTACATAAGGACAGACGCTTCAAGCAACAGATCAAGCAAAAGATTCTCCAGCTCTCACTTCACCCCTATCCAACTTGTGGCCAGTTCTTACTCAAGATTATTTCTTCCATTAATTATCCCATTTTATTATACTAAATGGCTCTCGCTTTATTCCTATCCCACTTGTGAATAGTTCTTACTCAATATTATTTCTTCCAAAACCTTAATTGTCCCATATTATCCATTTTACTTTAATATTCCTGCCTTTGTGTCCATGTACAGTGTGTTTAATTGGATCCTGATAGTTTTGAACTCAGTTTCTCTCTGGAATGTGTGTCGATGTGTTGATGCTGATACAATATTGTCTCAATCCCCTGGCTACATTCACCATTTCATCTCCTGCTGTGTCTCAAATAGCTGTGTGAGTTTGGGACTCGATCCCAAACTCCATCTCACCGTGAATTTAGACTCGCTATTTTTCACAAATCACATCTGCACACTCACTCCGGTATCGCAAAAATCATATCAGACATTCTTAACTCTCAGATGTGCTGATGAAAAAATATCAGAGTGAGTGTCTCTGTTTTTTTATCTCCCCCGTTATGGTGCTGATATTTCACACAGTGGCCAAGCTTTCAAATGTGGATTTCTTTAAAACAAAGTTCTTCGATGTAGGAGTGTTGCAGAAACCAAGTATTCTGCTGGTTTTCACTGACTTACAAATCAACTAACACAAAGAATTCACGGAGGTAATAATCCTGGTTGGAATCATACTTTACTGCCCAGGCCTGGTCCATATATGTAGGAGAATAATTTGGGGAAGCTCAAATTTCTAAATTTCTTTGCCTCCAATTATAGAACTTTCAAAAATCTTTTGCCCGTCACTCTGCTCATCCAGGCAGATGTGAAACAATTATTATTAGTATAGATGTTGGCCAAAAACATTTTACTCTGTGGCAGCATGACAACACAGAGCCTGTTAGAGTTCAAAAGTCCTTTTCCACTGTCTCCGAGTGTTTTGCTAACATTGAAGATAAATTATTGCACCAGATTCTCTATCTCATTCCTGTACTCTGTCTTGTTTGAGATCCAACCCACTGCGGTGGTGTCATCAGCAAACTTGAAAATCGAATTGGAGGGGAATTTGGCCGCAGGTGTATAAGGAGTATAGTGAGGGGGCTGGGAACACAGCCTTGTGGGGCACTGGTGTTGAGGATGATGGTGGAGGAGGTGTTGTTGCCTTTCCTTACTGATTGTGGACTGTCGATTGTGGAAGTTCAGGATCCAGTCGCTGAGGGAGGAGCCGAGGCCCAGACCATAGAGTTTGGAGGTGAGTTTTGTAAGAATAACGGTGTTGAAGGCTGAACTGTAATCAATAAATAGGAGTCTGACAAAGATAGTCCAGGGTTGAATGCAGGGCCAAGGAGATGGAGCTATTTTGGTGCTAGGCAGTGGATCCAGTTAGTCCGGGAGACTGGAATTGATTCGTTTTGTGACTAATCTTTCAAAGCACTTCATAATGATGGATGTCGGAGCTATCGGGATGATAATCATTAAGACACGCTGCTTGGATTTTCTTAGGCACCAGGAGGATGAGCATCTTCTTGAAGCAGATAGGGAGCTGAGGTTGTTATAAAGAGAGATTGAAGATACCCTCGCCAACAGATCCGCGCAGGATCTGAGTGCATATCCGGGTATCCCATCCCGTCCAGTCACTTTCCATGGGTTGACCTTCAGGAAAACTGCTCTGATATCTGTAACGGTGATCCCAGATACAGGTTCATCCAGAGTGGAGGGCATGCTGTCACTGACCTCTTGCTCAAAACAGTCATAAAATGCACTGAGCTCATCACGGAGGGAGCTGGTGATTTTATACGCCTTCATTTTGTAATGTGCGATGTCCTGCCAAAGTCAGCAGGGGTCGGGGTGGCGAGCCTGCGACTCTAGCTTGGTCTGGTAATGTCTTTTGGCATCTTTGATGGATCTCCTTAGAGTGTATCTGGTATCGGATTGGGATATTCTCTCAGGAAAACAGTTTGTTAACTTTAGGTGGAAAGATTTGGACAGGTGGGTGACATTGTTGGGGAAGGCAATAGGTGAGCATGAAACTGAAGCTCAGAGTTAGCACCTGTAAGGGAGGAGAATTGGGGGAAAAGCAGGAGAAGGATAATCTGAGGAATTAGTGTTACAATCAATAGGGAGGAGGGAGTGTGGAGGGAAGGGGGTGGCAGATTTATAGTTTGAGGAAGAAGGGTTTTCTGTGACTACTAGAATTATCAGTTCTGGATTTCAATGATTATGTTAATCCCATCACACTCATTAAAGTCTCTAACAGGTCAATCTTCTGCTTTCCTGGAGAAAATATCCCCAGCCCGTTCGATCTTTCCTGTAACTTAAACACTCTCAGTTCTGATATCACCATTGTGAATCTTTATTGAACTTTCTTGAAATCCTTTGTTAGTATGAGAAGAGTATATTATTAATATTTATACTGTGTTTGATTTGTTTGCAGGTGCCCAGTTACTCAGTTTCAAACTGACCCTGAATGCTTTTAATTCGAAAGAGATTTAACCTCAAGCAAGACAGGACTTTGGGATTGTAGGTGGGATTAATAAGGATAGATATGCCTCTGAGGTAGGAGGGGCACGGTAGCACAGTGGGTTAGCACTGCTGCTTCACAGCTCCAGGGTCCTGGGTTCGATTCCCGGCTCAGGTCATTGTCTGTGCGGAATTTGCACATTCTCCTCGTGTCTGCATGAGTTACCTCCAGGTGCTCTGGTTTCATAGAACATACAGGCCCTTTGGTCCACAAGTTGTGCCGATCATATCTATACCTACCAGGCCTTAGAACTATCTGTAACTCTCAATCCCTTTAATCCCATGTACTCAGCCAGAAGTCTCTTAAAAGACTCCAGTGAGTTCACCTCTACCACCACTGACGGCAACCGATTCCATTCATTCACCACCCTCTGAGTGAAAAACTTACTTCTAACATCTCCTCTGTACTTACCCCCCAGCACCTTAAACCTGTGTCCTCTCATAGCACCATTTCAGCCCTAGGAAATAGCCTCTGAGAATCCACCCTATCTATTCCTCTCAACATTTTATAAACCTCTATCAGGTCGCCTCTCAACCTTCGTCTCTCCAGGGAGAAGAGTCCCAGCTCCCTCAACCTATCCTCATAAGGCCTGCCTCCCAATCTAGACAACATCCTTGTAAATCTCCTCTGCACCCTCTCAATAGCTTCCATATCCTTCCTATAATGAGGCGACCAGAACTGCACACAATACTCCAAGTGGGGTCTGACAAGGGTCTTATAAAGTTGCAACATTACCTCCCGACTCCTAAACTCAATTCCTCGATTAATGAAGGCCAGTACACCATACGCCTTCTTGACCACATCCTCCACTTGCGGGGCAGATTTAAGAGTCCTATGGACCCGGACCCCAAGATCCTTCTGCTCTTCAACACTGCCAAGACTCCTACCCTTGATATTATACTCCTTCATCCCATTGGTCCTGCCGAAATGGACCACCACACATTTATCCACGTTGAAGTCCATCTGCCACTTCTCCACCCAATCTTTCCTTACACAGTCCAAAGATGTGTGGGTTAGGTTAATTGGCCATGCTAAGAAATTGCCCCTTAGTGTCCAGGGATGTGTAGATTAGTGGGTATAATATACAGGGATAGGACCTGGATGGATTGTGATCGGTGCAAATTCGAAGGGCCCCTTTCTGCACTGTAGGCATTCTATGATTCTATAATTACTTTCAACGATTATTTAAACAAACAGGAAAACTGATGACATAAATGATTGAGTTTCAATTTTGCGACCACCGCAGGTAGAAATGTGAATCTTCCTCAGGCTCTTGAACCAACTGTATTTTTGTAAAATCCTGCTCGAGGAGCACTCAATCTCAGCAGCTAGAGTCCAACTTGCAAAGCCCTCGATTACTCACAAGTTTCACTTTAACCCTTGAATTAACATTATCTCAGCAAGGTCAGCAAGAGCATGCCCTCCACCCTGGATGAACCTGTATTTAGGCTCTTTTTTTGCAGATGTCAGAGCAACTTTCGCAAAGGTGAATCTCTAGAAAGTAACTTGTCCAGATGGGGTACCCAGATGAGCACTCCAATCCTGCACTGGTGGGGCAATTCATTGACATTTTTGTTATCGGACAACAAATTTTATGAAATTGGACACACAATATGGAAGAAGACTAAAATCACACTCAGAGCCCCTCAACTAAAAAAAAATCACAAAGAAACAGACTCAGACTAGCAGGCAGGAGCATGTTTATAGAATGCAAATGAGGGCTAGCACACAGGGAAAGCTGGTCAGGAAGCCAGGAGCTAAATTAAAAAGTACACCTCGCCACCCCACTAAATCAGCACTTCTAAACCAGTTATACAATCTACGGAGACACCTTAAGATTAGCACAGCTAAGGAAGCATCCCTGGCCTCCTCAAACTCCCTGAGAATAATTGCACACTTATTGTTCAAGCCTCGGAGATTCCAGACCATTGATAACCAATCAGACAACACACACTTCTAACAATCACTCGAAAATATCGAGACAGGATGGCCAAAATCAAATACTGTAAATAAAGTGTTAACATTTGAATCACACACTACACCAAAATTTGGGTATAACTATAGCCTGTTTCGGCTGGTCTTTAGTGTGGTTTGGGGACAGTTCAATTGTAGATCCTGACTGCGTCTCCATCGACGTAAAAGAAAATAAAGCTGTACCATTGTTGAACTTGACCCTGAGTTCGTAGTGGTTGTTTCGCCCACTTGCGTTAATATCTTCACTTTACAATAATCTGAGCTCCCTATCTGCATCATCTCAGTACCAAAGGAAATCCAGGCAGCGTACTTTAATGATTATTGGCTGGTGGCTCTGATATCCATCATTATGAAGTGCTTCGAAAGTTTAGTCATGGCATGAATCAATTCCAGCCTTCTGGATTACCTGGATCCACACCTGCAACAGATCCTGGCCCTGCGCTCAATCTAGGTAACAAGGACACCGATGTCAGACTCCTATTTATTGACTACAGCTCAGTTTTCAACACCGTCACCCCCGCGCAACTTATCTCCGAACTCCTGGGCCTTGGTATCTCCCTCTGCAACTGGATTCTGAACTCCTTAACTCACAGACCACAATCAGTAAGGTTTGCACAAGTGGAGCTTTTTCAAAGAACAAATACTGCGCGTCCTTGATAAATTTGTCCCTGGCAGGCGGGGAGGAAATGGCCAAGTGAAGGAACTGTGCTTTTGAATGTGTGTTAAGAGGAAAAAGGAAGCGTGTGTAAGGATGTAAAAACAAGGTTCAGTTGGATCGTTTGAGGGTTACAAGGTAGCAAGGAATGAGTTAAAGAAAGGGCTTAAGAGAACAAGAACAACAAAGAACAACACAGCACGGGAAACAGGCCCTTCGGCCCAACAAGCCCACACCGCCGTCCTAACGTCTTAATGACATATCCTTGTCTTTAGGTTATGCCTATTGTTGAAGATTCCCATATAGGGACCATTTAGGGACAATTCGTTACCCAATCAGCCCAAGAGCACATTTTTGGGATGTGGGAGGAAACTGGAGCACCCGGAGGAAACCCACGCAACCACGGGGAGAACGTGCAACTCCCACAGACACAGGCCCAAATCCATGTGTCTGCACAGCAACAGCGATAGTCTCTGAGCTGTCATGTTGCCCATCAGATGGTCCAGTTTAAGCATACACTGACGACGTGAAGCACTAGGCAACTCCTGAAGCAACCTCCAAGAGCAGCTCTCGCACGACATGCCGCATGCATGCCCCTTGTTGGTCAACAAGGTGGACCGAATTGCCTGAGGAAACAAATAAGACTTAATTAAACATGCTAAAAAAAAACTAAGACATTCCCGAGATGAAACTAAAAGATAGTCTACTACTATTTGGTCCTCCCGATATTCAAACAGTCCTGCTATATCCCTCTATCTGCAGACCGCTCATGTGGCTGTCCAAGAGACCCTTAAACAACCCTAGCGTGCCTGCTCCCACCACCTTACTCGGCAGTGCATTCCACACCCCCACTACCCTTTGTGTGAAAAACTGGCCTCTAATATTCGTCTTATACATAGCCCCCCTCACCCTGAGCCCGTGACCCCTCGTTCTATCCATTTCTAATGGTGGAAAAAGCTTACCACCATTTACTCTATCTATATCCCTCATAATCTTATATACCTCTAAAAGATCCCCTCTCAGCCGACGTCTTTCAAGGGAAAACAACCCCAGTGTTTTCAATCTTTCCTCGTAAGACAGCCCTTCCATACCAGGCAGCATCCTGGTAAATCTCCTCTGCACTCTCTCCAGGGCCTCTACATCCTTCCTGTAGTACGGCGACCAGAACTGGACGCACTACTCCAGATGAGGCCTAACCAACGATCTATACACCTGCAACATTAGACTCCTACTCTTGTATTCTATACCCCTTCCTATGAAGACTAACATACCATACGCTTTTTTTACCACATTCTCCACCTGTACTGACACCTTCAGAGACCTGTGAACTTGCACCCCCAGGTCTCTCTGCATCTCTATACTCCGGATAGTTTTACCTTTTATCCTATAACTCCCCTCTACATTATTCCGGCCAAAATGCATCACCTCGCATTTATCTGGATTAAATTCCATTTGCCATCTATCTGCCCAATCTACCAGCCTATCCTTCACCAACCGTTTTTGTCACCTCTTCAAAAAATTCCACTAGATTCGTAAGGCACAACCTCCCCTTAACAAAGCCATGCTGCGTATCCCTGATCAGATCGCAACTCTCCAGATGCTCATACATCCTGTCCCTGAGAATCCTCTCCATTAGATTACCTATAACTGAAGTCAAGCTCACCGGCCTATAGTTCCCTGGGTTTTCCCTCTGACCCTTTTTAAACAACGGTACTACATTTGCAATCCTCCAGTCCTCTGGGACCTCCTCTGTGTCCAAAGAGGAGACAAAGATTTGCGTCAGAGGCCCAGCAATGTCATCTTTCACCTCCCTTAGCAGCCTGGGATAAATACCATCAGGCCCCGGAGCTTTATAAGTCTTTATGCTACCTAAAAGCCCCAACACTTCATCCCTCGTAATGATTATTTCCTTTAACGGGTCCTCAAATTCCTCAAAGCCGGCATCAGACATCAGGCCCCTCTCCCGCATGAATACCAACGCAAAGTATTCATTCAGGATCTCCCCCATTCCCTCAGGCTCTAAGCATAGTTCCCCTCCTCTGTCCCTGAGAGGTCCAATCTTCCCTCTAACCATCCTTTTGCTCCTTACATAGGAGTAAAATGCCTTAGGATTTTCCTTAATCCTACCTGCCAAAGCCATTTCGTGGCCCCTTTTTGCCTTTCTGACACCCCTTTTAAGATCCCGTCTACACTCTCTATATTTTTCCAGCGCTGCCTCTGTCCCCAGTTGCCTGGATCTAACGTACGCCTCCCGCTTCTTCCTGACCAAGTCCTCAACATCCCTAGTAACCCACGGTTCTCTAATCCTACCTTTCCCATCCTTCCTCCTTACCGGCACGTGTCTTTCCTGCAAAAATTTTAGTTTTCCCTTGAAAGACTCCCACATGTGCAGTGTCGACCTACCCTCGAACAGCTTATCCCAGTCGGTATCCCTAAGATCCTGCCTAATCTGGCTATATCTAGCCCTCCCCCAGTTTAACACCCTCCCCTTAGGGCAGGCTTCATCTTTTTCCATTAATACCCTAAAGCAGACAGAGTTGTGGTCACTATTAGACACATGCTCTCCTACTACAACATCAACCACCTGCCCTGGCTCATTCCCCAGAACCAGATCCAGTATAGCCCCCTCTCTAGTCGGGCTATCCACATACTGCTCCAAGGACCCTTCTAAAACACACTGTACAAATTCCTCCCCGTCCGCACCTTCCGCTCTGGGCACCTTCCAATCTACCCCAAGGAAATTGAAATCTCCCATTACAACTACCCTATTCTTCCTACACTTATCTAAAATTTCCTTACATATCCCTTCTTCCACGGCACGTGGACTGTTGGGCGGTCTGTAGTACACACCCAACATAGTAACCTCTCCCTTCCTATTCCTCAACTCCACCCATAGCGACTCAATTCCTAACTCAGCCATACCACCCTCCCTCTGCACTGCTATGATGTGATCCTTAACTAATAACGCCACTCCCCCTCCTCTCCTCAAACCACCTCTATCATGCCTAAAACACTTATACCCCAGAATATTCAATTGCCAGTCCTGCCCTTCCTTTAGCCACATCTCAGTCACCGCCACCACTTCTAACTTCGTCTCGAACATTATTGCCTTCAGTTCATCTATTTTGCAAGTCACACTCCTCGCATTAAAACACATGCACTGAAGGCCCTCAGGAACTCTCTGATCCTCCCTCCTACTCTCCAGAATTACCCTGTCGCCCATCTCTCTCCCATTCCCAGTTCCCTCTATCTCCCCACCCCTCCTCCATATTAGTTTAAACCCTGCCGAAACACTCCAGCTAATCTCCCAGCTAAAATATGGGTACCCTTCCCAGACAACTGTTCCCCGTCCCTCTTGTATAGATGCCCCTCCCTCCTGAAGACTTCCCAATGGTCTCAAAACATGAATCCCTCCTCCCTACACCAATCCCTCAACCACGCATTCAGTTGGAAGTAGGAAGAGGCATGAGAAAGTCCTTGGCAGGTCAGATAAATGAAAATCCCAAGGCTTTTTACTCTTATGTGATAAATAAAAGAATGACCAGCGTAAGGTTAGGGCCAGTCAAGGATAGTCATGGGAACTTGTGCATGGAGTCAGAAGAGATGGGTGAGGATGAATGAATACTTTTCTTCCATGTTCATCAAGGAGAAGGGCCATGTTTTTGAGGATGAGAGTGTGTGATACAGGCTGATAGGCTGGAGGAGGTAAGACATATTAGCAATTTTGAAAAACCTGAGAGTGGATAAGTCCCCTGGGCCAGATGGGATACATCCTATGATACTTTGGGACACAAGAGATGAGATTGCTGAGCTTTTAGCTTTGATCTTTGGGTCCTCACTGTCCACGGGGATAGTGCTAGAGGACTGGGGAGTGGCAAATATTGTTTCTCTCTTCAAGAAAGGTAATAGGAATGACCCTGATAAGTATAGGTTGGTTATTCTTAGTTCAGTAATCAGTAAGTTAATGGATAGAGTCCTGAGAGATAGGGTTTATGACTTTTTGAAAAGATGCGGTTTAATCTGGGGTAGTCAGCAGTTTTGTGAGGGGTAAGTCCTGCCTCACAAATTTGATTGAATTTTTTGAGGAGGTAGCTAATTGTATAGATGAAGGTAGAGCAGTTTGTATACATGGATTTTAGTAAGGCATTTGATAAGGTTCCCCATGGTAGGCTCATGAAGAGAGCAAGGAGGTGTGAAATAGAAGGAAGTTTGGCCAATTGGATAAGTAACTGGCTGTCTCATACAAAACAGAGGGTGATGGTGGAAGGAAAATTTTCAGACTGGAGGCCAGTTACCAGCAGTGTACCACAGGGGTCAGTGCTGGGTCCTCTGCTATTTGTGATTTTTAGCAATGACTTGGAGGAGGGGGCTGAAGGGTGGATTAGTAAATTTGCTGATGACACAAAGATTTATGGAATAGTGGATGAGGTGGAGGGCTCTTGTAGGCTGCAAAGAGACATTGACAGGATGCAGAGCTGGGCAGAAAAGTGGCAGATGGAGTTTAACCCTGATAAGTGCGAGGTGATTCATTTTGGTAGGACAAACTTGAATGTGAATTACAGGGTCAACGGCAGGGTTCTGAGGAATGTGGAGGAACAGAGAGATCTTGGGGTTCATTCCACAGAACTCTGAAGATTGTCACTCACATGGACAGAGCCGTGAAGAAGGCTGATAGTGTGTTAGTGTTTATTAACAGGGAGTTTGAATTTAAGAGCTGTGGGGTTATGCTGCATCTATACCAAACCTTGGTGAGACCACATTTGGAATATTGTGTTCAGTTCTGGTCACCTCATTATAAGAAGGATGTGGAAGGATTGGAGAGAGTGCAGAGGAGATTTACCAGGATGCTGCCTGGTTTGGAGGGTAGGTCTTATGAGGAAAGGTTGAGGAAGCTGAGGCTTTTCTCTTTAGATCAGAGGAGGATGAAAGGTTTATAAGGTTTAATAGAGGTTTATAAGATGATGAGGGGGATTGATAGAGTGGACATGCAGAGACTATTTCCTCGGGTGGATGTAGCTGTTACTAGGGGACATAACTATAAGGTTCATGGTGGGAGATATAGGACGGATGTCTGAGGTAGATTCTTCACTAGAGAGTGGCTGGGGTGTGGAATGCACTGCCTGCTGTGAGAGTGGAGTCAGACACTTTAGGAACTTTCAAGCAGTTATTGGAAAGGCAGATGGAGCACACCAGAATGATAGGGAGTGGGATAGCTTGATCCTGGGTTTGGACAAAGCTCGGCACAATATTAAAGGCAGAAGGGCCTGTACTGTGCTGTACTGTTCTATGATCCATGACAGGCAACAACACTTCCTCCACTACCCTCAACACCGGTGTCCCACATGTCTGTGTTCTCAGCCCCCTACTATACTCCTTATACACTTACGACTGTGTGGCCAAATTACCCTCCAATTCAATTTTCAAGTTTGCTGATGACACCACCGTAGTGGGTCAAATCTCAAACAATGATGAGACAGAGTACAGGAATGAGATAGAGAATCTGGTGAACTGGTGCAGCAACAATGATCTCTCCCTCAATGTCAACAAAATGAAGACTATCATCAACTTCAGGAAGCGTAGAGGTCTATATCAAAAGGGGCAAAGTAGAAAGGGTCGAGAGCTTCACATTTTTAGGTATCTCGATCACTAACAACCTGTCCTGTTTCCCCCATGCCAACACTATAGTTACGAAAGCTCACCATCATCTCTACTTTCTCAGAACACTAAGGAAATTCGGCATGTCAGCTAGGACTCTCACCAACTTTTACAAATACATCATGGAAAGCATTCTTTCTGATTGTATCACAGCTCGATATGATTCTCCTCTGCCCAAGACTATAAAAGCTCTCGATGTAGCCCAGTCCATCACTCAAACGTCTCCCATCAATTGACTCTGTCTATACTTTCTGCTTTCTTGGCAAAGCAGCCAGAATAATTGAGGACTCCACGCACCCCATCACGTCTGCACCAGCTCTCCAAACCAGCATTGTGACTTAATGTCATTTCCTATCTTTTCCCGGTACCCCTGCACCTTCAAATAATAATGTCCTCTTGTATATCTCGACTGAATCTGCTTTCAGGCTGTGTGTTCCAGGCCTGAACCACTCACTGTGTGAACGTTATTTCTCACACCAGCTTTGCTTCTTTTGAAAATCACTTTAAACCTGTTTCCCTCTCGTCCTTGATCCTTTTTACGAGGGGGAACAGTTTCTCCTCAGCCACTCTACCCAGCTCCCTTGTGACTTTGAATATCTTTTCAAATATCTTCTTAGCCTCCTTCTCTATGAGGGAAACATGATTGATCTGTATCAATAATAAAACAATGAGAACTCTCCATTCACCTGACAGAGGGGCAAAGCCCGAAAGCTTGTGAGTTTGCTATCGAATAAATTGGTTGGACTTTAACCTGGTGTTGTGAGACTTCTTACTGCCTAGTTAGCAGAGTGAGGGGTCAGCCTGAGAGATGAGGGAGTAGCAACACTGGATGGACAGTCTCTGCATTAAATAGAACATAGAACATAGAACATTACAGCACAGAACAGGCCCTTCGGCCTTCGATGTTGTGCCGACCAAAATAAAAAGCAATGCCCCTCCAAACTAAACCATTCCCTTCTCTTCCATATACTTATCAATTAACCTCTTAAACGCCACCAAACTTGGCGCATCTACAACAGCTGCAGGCAGGGCATTCCACTCCCTAATCACTCTTTGAGTAAAGAACCTACCTCTGATATCCGTCCTATAACTCATACCCCTTAATTTAAAGCTGTGTCCCCTCGTGCTAGCTTTCTCCATCCTAGGAAAAAGGCTATCACTGTCCACCCTATCTAAACCTCTAATCATCTTATATGCTTCAATAAGATCCCCTCTTAGCCGCCTCTTGTATAAAGGAGGGCGGTTCATTTCCTTTTCGAGAACACAGAAAATAGGAGAAAAAGAGGCCATTCGGCCCTTCGAGACTAGGGGTAATGTGTCCTTTTTAGGTTAGTACGCAAATAAACAGCAATCTTTATATCAATACAACTTTTCTTCGAATCAGTCTAACATGTCATTGCCATTATTGGGAAGAATTGAGCTGTAAAACACAGCAGCATATGGGTGGGGTAGGGCATGGTTTGAAATGTGTATACTTTAATGCAAGGAGCATTCGCAATAAGGGGGAGGAACTTGCAGCTTGGACCAGTACCTGGAACTTCGATGTTGTGGCCATTTCAGAGACTTGGGTAGAGCAGGGACAAGAATGGATGTTGCAGGTTCCGGGGTTCAAATGCTTTAGTCGGAGTAGAGAAGGAGGTAGAAGGGGGGGAGGAGTGGCATTATTAGTCAAAGACTGTATCACAGTGACAGAAAAGAAGTTTGATGAGGACTTGTCTGTTGAGGTAGTATGGGCTGAGATTAGAAACAGGAGAGGAGAGGTCACCCTGTTGGGAGTCTTTTATAGACCTCCTAAAAGTTCTAGAGAGGTTGAGGAAAGGATTGCAAAGTCAATTCTGGTCAGGAGTGAAAGTAATAGGGTAATTGTTATGGGGGACTTTACTAATATTGATTGGAATAGCTATAGCTCTAGCTCGTTAGAGGGGTCAGTTTTTGTACAAAGTGTGCAGGAAGGTTTTTTGACTCAGTATGTAGATAGGCCAACTAGAGGTGAGGCTACATTGGATCATCTGGGCAATGAGCCAGACCAGGTGTTAGGCTTGGAAGTTAGTGAACATTTTGGTGATAGTGACCACAATTCGGTTACGTTCACCTTAGTGATGGATAGGGATAGGCATGAAGCTGGGGGCAGTAGTTATAGCTGGGGGAATATTAGCTGGGGAAGGGTAATTATGAGGCCATCAGGAGAGAATTAGGGTGCATAGATTGGACTAGGAAACTACAGGGACTGGGAACATCTGAAATGTGGAGCTTATTCAAGGAGCAGCTGCTGCGAGTCCTTGATAAGTATGTCCCTGTCAGGCAAGGAGGAAATGGTCGAGTAAGGGAACTTTGGTGTACGAAAAAAGTTGATTCGCTGGTTAAAAGGAAAAAGGAGGCTTATGTCAGGATGAGGCTTGAAGGCTCAGTTAGTGCAATGAAAAGCTATAGATTAGCCAGGAGGGAGCTAAAGAGTGAATTGAGGAGAGCTAAGAGGGGACACGAGAAGACTTTGGCTGATAGGATTAAGGAGGATCCTAAAGCTTTCTTTAGATATGTTAAGAATAGAAGATTGGTTAGGACAAGATTAGGGCCAGTCACAGACAGCAATGGGAAGTTGTGCATGGAGCCTGAAGAGATTGGAGAGGCACTGAATAAATATTTCTCTTCGGTATTCACGCAGGGTGATGTAAATGTGGTTATGGAGAACACTGAGGTACAGGGTTGCAAACTGGAAAGTTTTGAAGTAGATAGGGAGGATGTGCTAGATATTCTTGACGGTTTGAAGTTGGATAAGTCCCCTGGGCCTGACGGGATTTACCCTAGAATTCTCTGGGAGGCAAGAGAGGCGAATGCAGAGCTTCTGGCTCTGATCTGCAGGTTGTCGTAGGTTACGGGTGTGGTTCCAGAGGACTGGAGGATAGCGAATGTGGTCCCATTGTTCAAGAAGGGAAGAGAGACCTTCCAGGGAATTATAGACCAGTGAGTCTTACTTCTGTTGTGGGCAAAGTATTGGAGAGAATTATTAGGGATAGGATTTATAGTTATTTAGAGAGAAAGGAATTGATTGGGGATAGTCAGCATGGTTTTGTGAAGGGTAGGTCGTGCCTTACTAACCTTATTGAGTTTTTTGAAAAAGTGACCAAAGAGGTGGATGGGGGTAAGGCGGTTGATGTGGTATATATGGACTTTAGTAAAGCGTTTGATAAGGTGGCCCATGGAAGACTTCTACAGAAAATGCAGATGTGTGGAATAGAGGGTGATTTAGCTAATTGGATTAGGAATTGGCTGGCAGATAGAAGACAGAGGGTGGTGGTTGATGGGAGATATTCATCGTGGAGTTCGGTGACAAGTGTGTACCTCAGGGGTCTGTTTTGGGGCCCCTGCTGTTTGTAATTTTTATAAATGATCTGGATGAGGTATTGAAGGATGGATTAGTAAATTTGCAGATGACACTAAAGTCGGTGGAGTGGTAGATAGTGAAGAGGGGTGTTATAGTTTGCAGAGTGACTTGGACAAGTTGCAGAGCTGGGCCGAGAGGTGGCAAATGGAGTTTAATGTGGAAAGGTGTGAGGTAATGCACTTTGGCAGGAATAATAGATGTGCAGAGTATAGGGCTAATGGTAGGATTCTTAATAGTGTTGATGAACAGAGGGATCTTGGTGTATTTGTGCATAGATCCCTGAAAGTAGGCAGTCAAGTCGATAAGGTTGTAAGAAGGCATATGGAGTCTTAGCTTTTATTGGTAGGGGGATTGAATTTCGGAGCCGCAACGTCATGTTGCAACTGTACAAAACTCTAGTGCGGCCGCACTTGGAGTATTGTGTGCAGTTCTGGTCCCCACATTATAAGAAAGATGGGGAGGCATTGGAGAGGGTACAGAGGAGGTTTACCAGGATGTTGCCTGGTATGGAGGGCAGGTCCTATGAAGAGAGGTTGAAGGATTTGAGGTTTTTTTAGTTAGAAAGGAGGCGGCTAAGAGGGGATCTTATTGAAGCATATAAGATGATTAGAGGTTTAGATAGGGTGGACAGTGATAGCCTTTTTCCTAGGATGGAGAAAGCTAGCATGAGGGGGCACAGCTTTAAATTAAGGGGTGATAGTTATAGGACGGATATCAGAGGTAGGTTCTTTACCCAAAGGGTGGTTCGGGAGTGGAATGCCCTGCCTGCAGCAGTTGTAGATGCGCCAAGTTTGGTGGCGTTTAAGAGTTAGTTGATAAGTATATGGAAGAGAAGGGAATGGTTTAGTTTGGAGGGTCATTGCTTTTCATATTGGTCGGCGCAACATCGAAGGCCGAAGGGCCTGTTCTATGCTGTAATATTCTATGTTCTATGTTTCAGTAACAACAAATCTGAACAGGGCGATATTATAAGTGAAAATTCAATTTGTGTGACAGAGAGGCAGTGCTTGATGTGGGGGGACAATGTGTGAGGGTAATTGAACATAGCGCAGGGAGAGGTAATGATCAGGTATCTCATTATGCTCTCAGTTTTTTAGTTAAGATTAAGTGTAGTATTGACATGGTCTACGCTTGGTTGAAGTCATTAGGTTGCATTTTAGCTTCATTTGAAGCAATTTTTAAAAGGCACCATGGCCTTTTGGCTAAGATACAAATGAGATCAAGCCTTGGAAGAGGAACTATCCCTACTCCAATCAGCTTGGATCATGTAGACCAAACCCAGGACAGGAGGTAAGAGCCCTGTTTTGTCAGCTCGGATTGGGAACGTCTCAACTTGTTGAGACTCTGAAATAGACTTGATTTGATTGAATTGGAATAAAAACAACAACAAAAAAGTTATATTCTGGGTATGCTGACATGTTCGATGTGTCCAAATGCAGGATTATATGACTACAAAATTTGTTATAGTGGGGGACTATGTTCACGCTGACCCCTGATTTACAATTAACATTTCAGCAGGCTTATTTTCGGGTAAACATTCTCCAAAGCAGCCTTCATGACACACGACAACACAGGGTTGCTGAGCAGAAACTGGTAGCCAAGTTCCGCACACATGAGGACGGCCTCAACAGGGATCTTGGGTTATTGTCAGACTATCTGTAACCCCCATGACTTGCCTGGGCTTGTAAAAACTAACCGACCTGGCTGGAGACAATTCCCACCTCTTTAACGTGTGCTTAACACTCTCTCCACTCACATTGTCTGTATCTGTAAAGATTTGATTACCTGTAAAGACTCACATATCAATCATTATCTTGTAAATTGAGTTTGTGTCTATATATGCCCTATTTGTGATCACAACTCTCACTCACCTGATGAAGGGGCAGTGCTCCAAAAGCTCATGGTACCAAATAAACCTATTGGACTTTAACCTGGTATTGTGAGACTTCTTACTGTGCTTACAATTAAAAATCGGAGCTCACTATTTGAAATATTGGCTACATTCAGGATTTCTTCTGCTGACTATTTTTCTCCCCGTGCTTGCGTGGGTTTTCTCCGGGTGCTCCGGTTTCCTCCCACATCCCAAAGATGTGCTCTTAGGCTGATTGGCAGAACAAATTCTCCCTAAATTGTCTCAAATTTGATTTTAATGCATAGATCTATAAATATAGACAGGGATCACGGGCAGAGGTGGGAACATCGGGGTGGCGGCGCGGGCTCGTCGGGCCGAAGGGCCTGTTTCCCGTGCTGTTTTGTTCTTTGTTCTTTGACTTGAGACTCTATATTCCACACTCATAAACAGAATCACTTTCCTCTTCTCTCACTCACACCCCCTTTATTCTGTCTCTCTCACACACATGCAGTCACCTCTCTCCCTCACACACTTAAAAACAGGCAACTCGTTTGTCTCTCACACACACTTGCTCACAGTGACTCCACACATGCTCAGAACATTAAAACATGCATGCTCCACTCTATCACATAAACACACCTTTTTCTCTTTTTCTATTTCATACACATATGCGTACTGACTCCACGCTCTCTCTCTTAGCCGCACACACACAGACGTGTGTTCTTCATTCCATCTCACAGACACACGCAACATAGTTTTAGTTCTTTCACCTACAATACTGATCCCACTCTCTCACACACAAACAAGCCTTGGGCCCATTCACACGTGCAGAAACACATGGAGCTGTGTGTTCTATCTCACAGAAACACACATGGATACATACAGTAACATGCCCCCTCCTCAGGCTTGGCTCGCAACACAGTCATTCCTCGACATAGACAGCATGGGGCACCTCAATCCCAGCTGATTGCAAAGACGGCCAAAGGCCCCAGATTTGTGTAAGTTTGTGTCAGGGTGGGGGTCACAGTGTTCCCACCCCTATTTTTCATCTCAGTCCCAGGAGTTTGGAGACGGGGATTCCGACTGGGTAATGGCTGACGGAGCTCCCACAATCCCCCGCGCTGGGGAAACCGCTCTATCCACGGGCTGACGGCCCGGGACTGCGCATGTCCAAAGGAGAGGAGCAGCTGCGCATGAGCAGTGGAGAGTCCATGCCTCGACCTTCAGGCTGAAGTGTCGGCCAATGGGAAGAGTCGGAGGACCGGAAGGACTCTGGTCCTCCAGCCAATCAGAGCGCGGGCGTTTGTGTGAATGAAGATTGAGCTTCAGACAGAGTGAAACTTCCTCCTGTCTCCCACATCTGTGAGTAAAACACTTTCTTTACTCCCCCTTTCCATTTCTTTTCCCATTCTGGGGAATTGCAGCAACTGATGACAAGAAATCGAAGCCAGACTGGCCACCAGATCCTTTAAACCTGCAAATCAATTGGCTGGTCTCTTCAGGCCTGAACTCCTTTTCTGTGTTAATTTCTCCATAGCTCCTTATTCCCAAATCTATCAGAAAAACATAAACACTGGCTGTAAAGGTTTCTATAAATATGTAAAGAAAGTATGATGTTAGCAAGTGTAATAAATATGTAAAGTAAGGAAGTATAATGTTAGAGTGAGCAGGAGCAGATTTTCCTGTAACAAATATGAAAGGCAAGATGTAGATCATTACAGTACAGGCCCTTCGGCCCTTGATGTTGTGCCGACCAGTGGAACCAATCTAATGATCCTCTATCCTAAACTATCCCAATATTATCCACATGTTTATCCACTGACCATTTGAATGCCCTTAAAGTTGGCGAGTCCACAACTGCTGCAGGCAGGGCATTCCACGCTCTTATTACCCTCTGAGTAAAGAACTTTGACATCTGTCCTATAACTACCATCCCTTAATGTAAAGCTATGTCCCCTCGTGTTATCCATCTCCATCCAAGGAAAAAGGCTCTCAGTATCCACTCTATCTAATTCTCTGATTATCTTATGTGTCTCAATTAAGTCACCCCTTAACCTTCTTCTCTCTAACGAAAATAACCTCAAGTCCCTCAGCCTTTCCTCACAAGACTTCCAATAAGATATGCAAATGAAGGATTAGCAGATGTCAATTTTTCATGGACTGAGAAAGGACGAAAAGGCAGTATTTAATTGGCAAATGTGTAGGTCAGTGAAGCAAGTGAAAAGTTGCTTGCTCCCAATTTGCTGTAACTTTTTTCTCCATATCGTCAGAACTTCTTGTCATTTCTATAGCAGGGAGGGGGTTCTCCTTGTGTCCAAGTCATTAAAGGCCTTGCATTTGCTGGATGATATCTAGCACTGTTTGTACAAGTGTCAACTAAGAGTGCCTAAGGTTGCTGCTACCCAGGATCTCTGACATAACGACAGTAATGACTTTTGTAAACTGTTTTTACAGGATATCAGGAGGTGAGGATTTACAGACAGAAATCTCAAACCAGACTTCACGTCAGTATCCAATATAGTCACTCAATTCAGCTGGATCTAAGTCTCATCGGCTTTTGAATCTAGAAGAAGAAGTGTTGCTTAATCTCTTGGCTTGAGAAGATTTTAAACATCAGTGTGACTGGAAAAGCAGCAGGCACATATCTGTGTGAGTGTTCCAGTGCAGTGAGTGTGGAAAGAGCTTTAACCAGTTACACAGGCTGGAAATACATGGCAGCATTCACAGAGAGTGTCCCCGTGTTCTGTGTGAGATTGAACTGATTGTTTAACCTGGAGAGTCCCAGCCTCAGCATGGAGAAACCCTGGAAATGTGGAGACTGTGGGAAGGGATTCATATCCCCCTCTCAGCTGGAAATTCATCGACGCAGCCACACTGGAGAGAGACCTTTCACCTGCTCTGTGTGCGGGAAGGGATTCACTCATTCATCCAACCTGCTGAGTCACAACCTCACTCACACCAGTGAGAGACCCTTTAAATGCTCTGACTGTGACAGTAATTTCAAAAGCTCCCAGGAGCTGAAGGTCCACCAGCGCACTCACACCGAGGAGAGACCGTTCAGCTGCTCTCACTGCACAAAGAGGTTTCGAATATCATCCAACTTGCGGAAACACCAGCGAATCCACACCGGGGAGAGGCCGTTCAGCTGCCCTGTGTGCGGGAAGGGATTCACTCGGTTAGATAACCTCCAGATACACCAGCGGGTTCACACCGGGGAGAGGCCATTCACCTGCTCTGACTGTGGGAAGGGATTCACTCAGCTATCTAGCCTGCAGACACACCAGCAACTTCACACGGGGGAGAGGCCGTTCACCTGCACTGCGTGTGGGAAGAGATTCACTCGGTCATTCCACCTGCAGAGACACCAGCGAGTTCACAAGTGATGACAGCGGCTGGATGCTGCTGTTAGTCACACCCAGGACTGGAACATGTTCATTCTGACAGCGAACGTAGTAACTCGGAGCAGAAGGGAGCAATCCAGCCCGTCAAGCCTGCTCACCATTCAATGGCTGATCTCATCTCAATCTCAGTCCGCTTTCCTGCCTGTTTTCCATAACTCTTTGACCCATTTCGAATTAAAAAGCTCCTCAAAATTATTCAATGCCCCAGCATTCACAGCACTCGGGAGTAGTTGAATTCCATAGACACATGACTCTTTGCGAGAGGTAATTTCTCCTCATCTCTGTTTTAAGTCTATTACTCCTTACCCGAAAACCTCCTGTTCTAGATTTCCCCACAGGAGAAAACATTCCCTCTATGTCTAGACACCCAGATCCCTCTGCATTATATCAATGTTTTTTGTCATCTTATATACTTCAGTTATATCAGTGTTTAGCACTGCTGCTTCCCTCCCAGTGCCAGGAGCCAGATATAATTCTGGCCTTGGGTGACTGTCTGGAGTTTGCACCTTCTCCCTGTGTCTGCGTGGGTTTTCTCCAGGTGCTCCCATTTGCTTCCACAATCCAAAGGTGTGGATGGATTAGCTTTGCTAAATGAGGGAAATAGTGGCATAAATGTTAGTGGATAAATGGTCCATAAGTGGTCCATTTTGGCAGGAATAATGGGATGAAGGAGTACAATATAAGGAGTAGGAGTCTTAGCTGTGTTGTAAAGCAGAAGGATCTTGGGGTCTGGGTCCATAGGACTCTTAAATCGGCCTCGCAGGTGGAAGAAGTGGTCAAGAAAGCGTACGGTGTACTGGCCTTCATTAATCGAGGAATAGAGTTTAGGAGTCAGGAGGTAATGATGCAGCTCTATAAGACTCTTGTCAGACCCCACTTGGAGTATTGTGCGCAGTTCTGGTCGCCTCATTACAGGAAGGATGTAGAGGCTATTGAGAGGGTTCAGAGGAGATTTACAAGGATGCTGCCTGGATTGGGAGGCAGGCCTTATGAAGATAGGTTGAGGAAGGTGGGACTCTTCTCACTGGAGAGACGAAGGTTGAGAGGCGACCTGATAGAGGTTTATAAAATGGTGAGAGGAATAGATAGGGTGGATTCTCAGAGACTATTTCCCCGAGCTAAAATGGTCACTGCGAGAGGACACAGATTTAAGGTGCAGGGAAGCAAGTACAGAGGGGATGTTAGGAGTAAGTTTTTCACTCAGAGGGTGGTGAGTGAATGGAACCAACTGCCGTCGGAGGTTGTTGAGGCAAACTCACTGGGGTCTTTTAAAAGACTTCTGGATGAGTATATGGAAAAGAATAGGTTAGGGGGTTATAGATAGGTCTGTGGATTGGTAGAAGTGATCGGTGCAACTCGTGGGCCAAAGGGCCTGTTTGTGCTGTATTGTTCTATGTTCTAAATATGTGAGATCACTAGGGTAAGGGATGGGTAAGATGCTCTGACAAAGAGTCAGTGTAGACTTATTGGGCCAAATGACCTCCTTTTGCTCTGTGGGGATTCTTTGCATTAGGTCTCCTGCTGATTCTTCTAAACTCTAGAGAGTGTAAGCCTAAACTTCTCCCTCTCTCTTCATCAGACAAACCCCTCATCCCTGGAATTAATCTAACTTCCTCTAAATTGCCTGGAATGTCTCTACATCCTTTCTCACATAACGGGAAATAATTGTTCACAGTACTCAATGTAAGTTTCACCAATGCCTTGTATAATTGCAGCAACATCTCCTTACTTTTATACTCTCTCCTTTAGCTTTAAATGCCAAAATTACGTTTTTCTTACTGTACCTGCACCCTAGTTTTGGGCAACTTATGCACAAGGACACCCAGATCCCTCTGCACTGATGCATCCCAAAGCCTGCACAGACCAGCTGGCGAGGGTATTCATAGAGAAGTTCAACCTCTCTTTGTAACAATCGGAGGTCCCTGTTTGCTTCAAGAAGATGACCATCTTCCCGGTACAAGGAAAAGCCAAGCCTTAATGACTCTCGGCCAACAGCTCTGATATCCATCATTATGAAGTGCTTTGAAAGGTTAGTCATGGCATGAATTAATTCCAGCCTCCCGGATTACCTGGATCCACTACAATTTGCCAACCATTGCAACAGGTACACAGCAGACGCCATCTCTCTGCTCCTGCACTGAACCCCGGAACATATAGATAACAAAAACATCTATGTCAGACTACAGCACAGCATTCAACACCATTATTCTTACAAAACTGATCTCCACACTCCTTGGCCTGGGACTCCCTCTGCAATTAGATATTGAACTTCCTAACCCACAGACCGCAATGTGTAAGGATAGATCACAAAGCCTCCTCCGCAACCATCCTCAATACCTGTGCCCCACAGGGCTGAGTCCTCAGTCCCTTCCTATACTCAGGATACGCCTATGATTGCGTGGTCAAATTCCCCTCCAACTCAATTTTCAAGTTTGCTGATGATATAATGGGTTGGATTTCAAACAATGATGAGACAGACTACAGGAACGAGATAGAGAATCTGGTGAACTGGTGATGACAATAATCTGTCCCTTAGTGACAACAAAATGAAGGAGATAGTCATTGACTTCATGAACCGTAATAGAACTATAACAAAATTACATCTCAGAAACAGGCCTTTTGGCCCTTCCTGTCTGTGCTGAACCATTTTTTGCCTAGTCCCACTGACCTGCGCTTGAACCATATCCCTCCATACCCCTCTCATCCACAAACCATCCAAGATTTTCTTAAATGTTAAAAGTGACCCCGCATTTCCCACTTTATCCGGCAGCTCATTCCACACTCCCACCACTCTGTGTGAAGAATCCCCCCCTAATATTCCCTTTAAACTTTTCTCCTTAACCCATGCCCTCTGGTTTTTTCTCCCCTAGCCTCAGTGGAAAACGTCTGCTTGCATTCACTCTATCTACACCCATCAAAATCTTACACACCTCTATCAAATCTCCCCTCATTCTTCTACGCTCCAGGGAATAAAGTCCTAACCTATTCAATCTCTCTCTGTAACTCGGCTTCTCAAGTCCCGGCAACATCCTTGTGAACCTTCACCGCACTCTTTCAACCTTATTTACATCCTTCCTGTAACTAGGTGACACAATACTCTAAGTTCGGCCTCACCATGCCTTCTCTTGCCAACAATCTGAGGTCCCCATCTGCCTAAAGAAGATTTCCATCATCTCAGTACAAAGAAAAGCCAAGCAGAGTGTCTCTATGACTATCATTCGGTGGGCTCTGACATCCTTCATTATGAGAAAACATATCTCCGTCTACATCAATGGGGACTAAGTAGAAATGGTCGCGAGCTTCAATTTTTTAGGTGTCCAGATCACTAATGATCTGTCCCACTCCCTCTACGCTGACACTATAGTTAAGAAAGCCCCACCAATGTCTACTTTCTCAGAAGATTAAGGAAATTTGGTATGCCTACTATGATCCTCACCAGCCTTTACAGATGCACCATAGGAAGTATTCTTTCTGGTTGTATCACAGCTTGGTCTGGGCTCCTGCTCTGCCCAAGATCACAAGAAACTACAAAATGTCATGAATATAGCCCAATCCACCAGCCTCCCATCCATTAATATAGAACGTTACAGCGCAGTACAGGTCCTTCGGCCCTCGATGTTGCGCCAACCAGTGGAACCAATCTAATGACCCTCTAACCTAAACTATACCAATATTATCCATATGTCTATCCATTGACCATTTGAATGCCCTTAAAGTTGGCAGGTCCCCAACTGCTGTAGGCAGGGCATTCCACGCCCTTCCTACCCTCTGGGTAAAGAACCTACCTCTGACATCTGTCCTATAACTATAACCTTAATTTAAAGCTATGTCCCCTTGTGTTATCCATCTCCATCTGAGGAAAAAGGAAAAATCTCCATCCTATCTAACCCTCTGATCATCTTATATGCCTCAATTAAGTCACCTCTTAGCCTTCTTCTCTCTAATGAAAATAACCTCAAGTTCCTCAGCCTTTCCTCATAAGACCTACTCATCATACCAGGCAACATCCTGGTAAACCTCCTCTGTACCCTTTCCAATGCCTCCACATCTTTCTTATAATGCGGGGACCAGAACTGTACACAATACTCCAAGTGCGGCCACACTAGAGTTTTGTACAGTTGCAACATAACATCTCGGCTCCGAAATTCAATCCCTCTACCAATAAAAGCTAACACACTATACGCCTTCTTAACCTTATTGACTTGAGTACCAACTTTCAGAGATCTATGCACCTGTACACCGAGATCTCTCTGCTCATCTACACTACTAAGAGTCCTACCATTAGCCCTATATTCTGCACACATATTACTTTTATCAAAGTGAATCACCTCACGCTTTTCTGCATTAAACTCCATTTGCCACCTCTTGGCCCAGCTCTGCAACTTATCTGTGTCAATTAATATTGTCTACACTTTCCATTACCTCGGCAAAGCAGCCAGATTAGTTAAGGACCCCATGCACCCTGGACATTCTCTCTTCAATCTTCTTCTGTCGGGAAAAAGATACAAAAGTTGGACGACACACACCAACCGACTCAAGAATAGGTTCTTTCCTGCTGCCATTAGACTTTTGAATGGACCTACTTTGTATTATCTTGATCTTCGTCTACGTCCCAGCTATGACTATAACATTATATTCTGCACTGTCTCTTTTCCTTCTCTATGTACAGTATGCTTTGAATATGTAGCACGCAAGAAACAACACTGTATACTAATACATGTGACAATAATAAATTATCTACATTAAACTCCATCTGCCACATTTTGGCCTACTTATCAAACTTAACATTTGACATACCGGGGTGGAAATGATTCAGTAATAGCTTTAAAGTCGCACAATAGACAAATAGGAGAGTTACAAAAAGCTGCACTAGGAGGCCAGACCCTGAAAAGAAACAGTGTATAAACAAAGAACAAAACAGCACGGGAAACAGGCCCTTCGGCCCAACGAGCCCGCGCTGCCACCCCGATGTTCCCACCTCTACCCGTGATCCCTGTCCATGTTTATAGATCTATGATTAAAAACCAAATTTGAGATAATTTAGGGAGAATTTGTTTTGCCAATTAGCCTAAGAGTACATCTTTGGGATGTGGGAGGAAACCGGAGCACCCGGAGAAAACCCACGCAAGCACGGGGAGAATGCGCAAACTCCCACAGACACAGGCCCCAAATCCATGTATCTGCACAGCACAGCGATAGTCACTGAGCTGTCGTGTTGCCCATCAAATGGTCCAGGTCAAGCGTACACTAACGACGTGAAGCACTAGGATACTCTCAAAAAAAATCCAAGAGCAGCCCTCTCACGACCCATCGTGTGTATGCCCCTCGTTAGACAACAAGGTGGACCAAAGCACCTGTAGGATAAAAACATCAATATCATTGTCTATTTACACACTTCCCAGGGACTCCCAAGGCTCATGATCCCTATTTTAAATCAGTTTTCTATACCCCTCCATTCCCATTCTGTTCATGGGCCCATCTAAGTATTTCTTAAATAACTCCAGAGTGCCTGCCTCCACCACTTTACTTGGCAGCGCATTCCATACCCAGCTTTGTCCGTGATTTTGTGCAAAATCAAATTAACTCGGGGATCCCATAATTCCCCTGACTGGTTGTCTCAAATATCAGTCATTTGTGGGACCCTCCCTCTTATTTAAGTGTGCTACTTCTTGCTAAGATTAAAAAATGCTTTGTTCTCTCCTCTTCCTATCTGTTCAAAATGGGGAATATAGTGTCTATGTTTTGGGCAAGTTATTTGCAGATTACAATTACTCCTCTTTTGTGTGGAATGAGCTACTTTAGTTAAAACCTTAAAATACAATTCAGTGCTTTTAAGTGCTTGGTCTGCTTGATGTATCAGTACATTCAACTAATAGCTATCATAGTGGTCAGTTTAGCTCAATTAGAAAGCTGGTTGGTTAGCAATGTGGAGTGATGCCAACACCGAGAGTTCAATTCCTGTACAGCTGAGGTTATTCATAAGAAATAGGAGCAGGAGTCGGCCATCCAGCCCCTCGAGCCTGCCCCGCCATTCAATAAGATCATGGCTGATCTGAAGTGGATCAGTTCCACTTTCCTGCTTTCTCCCCATAACCCTTCATTCCGTTGTCTATCAGAAATCTATCTACTTAAATATATTCAAGCCTCCACCACTTCAATGGGCAGAAAATTCCAGAGATTCACCACCCTCTGAGTGAAGAAGTTCCTCCTCAATTCTGATCTAAACTGCACCCCCGCCCTTAATTTGAGGCTGTGCCCTCTAGTTCTGGTTTCCTTTCTAAGCGGGAAGAATCTCTCTACCTCTACCCTTTCCATCCTCCTCATTATCTTGTAAGTTTCTACAAGATCCCCCCTCAGCCTTCTAAACTCTAACGAGTACAGGCCCAGTTTATTCAATCTCTCTTCATAAGCTAAACCCCTCATCTCTGGTATCAGCCTGGTGAATCTTCTCTGTACTCCCTCCAAGGCCAATACATCCTTTTGCACATACAGTGAACAAAACTGCACACAGTACTCGAGTTGTGAAAGCTTCATCTTTTCAACCTTGTCTCTTATGTGAGGTGTGGTGATTCTTGAGTTAAATCACCATCCGTCAGCACTCCCCGCAAAGCGGGGGGAACAGCCTTTAATCATCTGGGACAGTGGTGATTTTACTTTCCTTTTTATTGAATTATAAAGGAACTAAAGAGTTCCAAAAACTTATTACAAAACTTCATTCTAAGCTTACTAAATTAAGATAGTTGCACAATGTGAAATAGTGATTTCTCTGGAACAATACAAGTTAAATCGCATTAATTTAGTACACAAGACTGAATATTTTAACACTTTTTTTATCACTCTGAGCACTCAGACCCGTCACCAAAAATAACTGTGTGTTATTTCCTTCATCCAGATTATACCAGAGTGTTTTTCATGTTCAATAATTATTCACACAGACTAGGGGGAATGGTGGCACAGTGCTGTCTCACAGTGCCAGGAACCAGGGTTCGATTTCTGGCTTGGGTCACTGTCTGTGTGGAGTTTGCACATTCTCCCCATGACTGCATGGGTTTCCTCTGAGTGCTCTGGTTTCCTCGAACACCCAGCCACCTGACAAAGGAACAGGCTGTCCCAAAAGCTTGGGCTTTTGCTACAAAATAAACCTGTTTGGTTTATACTGGTGTTGTGGGATTTCTTTCTGTTTTCCCTCAAACAGTCCAAAGATGTGCATTTTAGGTGGATTGGCGAGGCTAAATTGCCCTTTAATGTCAGGGGGACTAGCTGGGGTAAATGCATGGGGATAGGGATTGTGATTGGTGCAAACTTGATGGGCTGAATGGTCTCCTTCTGCACTGTAGGACTCTGTAAATGATCATTCAGATTCCCCACAATAGACACCCATGTTTGATGGTCAACTCAAGCTTTCTTGACACATACGATTTCAAACAGGGATGGAAATAATGCATTCCAGTTATTCCTTTCGAAACTAGATCCATCACCTTCCCCATCCATGGTATCATTTCTGCTATGTTGCTAATCTTGAGAAACTGTCACAGGCAAATGACCAACTAGAAGAAAATAAAGAATATTAGCAAAACTATTTGATGATATCTGCCCAATAGATTAATGCATCAGCATTAGCATGATGCTCTGATTGATGGTATTTTATATCATAGGAATGTTCAGATAAGATCAGAAAGCAATCGGCTGCAAGCTAACAACGGTATGTTTTTAATAAAATCAAACAATAATCATTAAGTACTGGAAAGTATTGTAGTAGATAAGGAGGATGTGCTAGATATTCTTGAGGGTTTGAAGTTGGATAAGTCCCCTGGGCTGGACGGGATTTACCCTAGGATTCTCTGGGAGGCGAGAGAGGAGATTGCAGAGCCTCTTGCTCTGATCTTCAGGTCGTCGTTGGTTACGGGTATAGTGCCGGAAGACTGGAGGATAGCGAATGTGGTCCCATTGTTCAAGAAGGGGAAGAGAGACTTTCTGGGGAATTATAGGCCGGTGAGTCTTGCTTCTGTTGTGGGCAAAGTATTGGAGAGAATTATTAGGGATAGGATTTATAATTATTTAGAGAGAAGTGAATTGATTGGGGACAGTCAGCATGGTTTTGTGAAGGGTAGGTCGTGCCTTACTAACCTTATTGAGTTTTTTGAAAAAGTGACCAAAGAGGTGGATGGGGGTAAGGCGGTTGATGTGGTATATATGGACTTTAGTAAGCGTTTGATAAGGTGGCCCATGGAAGACTTCTGCAGAAAATGCAGATGTATGGGATAGAGGGTGATTTAGCTAATTGGATTAGGAATTGGCTAGCAGATAGAAGACAGAGGGTGGTGGTTGATGGAAGATATTCATCGTGGAGTTTGGTTACAAGTCGTGTACCTCAGGGATCTGTTTTGGGGCCCCTGCTGTTTGTAATTTTTATAAATGATCTGGATGAGGGTATTGAAGGATGGATTAGTAAATTTGCGGCTGACACCAAAGTCGGAGGAGTGGTAGATAGTGAAGAGGGGTGTTATAGTTTGCAGAGAGACTTGGACAAGTTGCAGAGCTGGGCTGAGAGATGGCAAATGGAGTTTAATGTGGAAAAGTGTGAGGTAATGCACTTTGGCAGGAATAACAAATGTGTAGAGTATAAGGCTAATGGTAGGACTCTTAATAGTGTTGAAGAACAGAGGGATCTTGGTGTATATGTGCATAGATCCCTGAAAGGTGGCAATCAAGTCGATAAGGTTGTTAAGAAGGCATATGGAGTCTTGGCTTTTATTGGTAGGGGGATTGAATTTCGGAGCCGCAACATCATGTTGCAACTGTACAAACCTCTAGTGCGGCCGCACTTGGAGTATTGCGTGCAGTTCTGGTCCCTGCATTATAAGAAAGATGTGGAGGCATTGGAGAGGGTACAGAGGAGGTTTACCAGGATGTTGCCTGGTATGGAGGGGCAGGTCTTATGAAGAGAGGCTGAGGGATTTGAGGTTGTTTTCGTTAGAAAGAAGGCAGCTAAGAGGAGACATTATTGAAACATATAAGATGATTAGAGGTTTAGATAGGGTGGACAGTGATAGCCTTTTTCCTAGGATGGAGAAAGCTAGCACGAGGGGACATAGCTTTAAATTAAGGGGTGGTGGTTATAGGACGGATGTCAGAGGTAGGTTCTTTACCCAGAGGGTGGTAACGGTATGGAATGCCCTGCCTGCGTCAGTTGTAGATGCGCCAAGTTTGGTGTCGTTTAAGAGGTTAGTAGATAAGTTTATGGACGAAAAGGGAATGGTTTAGGTTAGAGGGTCATTGCTTTTTCCTAATTGATTGGTGCAACATCGAAGGCCGAAGTGCCTGTTCTGCGCTGTAATGTTCTATGTTCTTAAGTGTTGATGATCGGTCAATAATGTGATATGATGACCAAATAAATGATCACAAAATCTTAAAATTTAATTCAACGCTTCATTTTCTATCTGAGGTTACACTAATCACAGTACGTGCAGCAAAAGCTATTGGTCACTGTTCTTCTGAAAGGCATAAGATGTGAAAGGGAGATCTGTAAGATGAAGCATTGTGAGCAAGCAGTAATGACGGCTTCAAATTAAAATGAACCAATCCTTCAGACTTACGCAGAGCATCTTTGACATCCTTGAATGCTTTCTCACATTCAGTTATCCAGTCCCATGATTGTTTTACAGATTTTTTATCCTACAGGTACTTCGATCCGCCTTGTTGTCTAACAAGAGGCGTACACGCGATGGGTTGTGAGAGGGCTGCTCTTGGATTTTGAGAGTATCCTAGTCCTTCACGTCGTTAGTGTACGCTTGACCTGGACCATTTGATAGGCAACACGACAGCTCAGTATCGCTGTGCTGTGCAGATACATGGATTTGGGCCTGTGTCTGTGGGAGTTTGCGCATTCTCCCCGTGCTTGCGTGACCTGACGAAGGAACTGCGTTTCCGAAAGCTTGTGGGTTTCCTACCAAATAAACCTGTTGGACTTTAACCTGATGTTGTGAGACTTCTTACTGTGTTTACCCCAGTCCAACGCTGGCATCTTCAATAATAGAGTCATAAAGCACTATAAGCGAGGTTTTTGAGAGGTGGCTGGCTATCACTGAAATTTCAGACAATACAAGACTCACAAAGCCAGTGTCTCAGTTTAAAGAGGTATCATTTATTTAACCAGTGATCGCTATCCTCCAGAGATAAAGCAACTGGACCACTCCGATGAATTCTGACATATACAATTCAAAAGAGATCAGTTCTCGATTTCTTATCAGATACACCCAGCTTTCATTTAAATCAATCAGCTTCAATATGCGTAACTTAGTAACACTTGCCACATACTTCAGCCAATTGCACCTTACCTTCAAGCATAGTGGTCTTTCCTGGGTTGACTAAATCTGGATATTTTTAATCTCTACCCCTTTTGGCTAAACTAACTTCCTCTGTTATCTAGCAAACCCAGATTTTAGCCACAAAGTTCAAAGTGGATGTTCCCACAAGTTCTCTATAAGTCACGGCCAGACTGATACAAGATCTCTCGTCTGGACAAGCGTCCCTCTTCTCTGTATAGTGAAAAAAAAACCCTATTCACGAAGTTAGATTATGTAGTACACTACCAAATACTTTACAGATAAAACCTGGACATTTCTAAGGCTCTATTGTTACCTTAGAATGTGGTGTTTGTCTTAATGCTCCTTTACCATCGTGCATTGCAACAACTTGCCTTTGGCTAAAGTGAACAATGACTTTATGAAATACATATCTTAAATCATTACAACTTGTTTAAATCTCTTACTGCATCCTACATACGTGTAAACTGCTCCCTTGTTAGCTTATAAGTCTGATTTAATACTTCAATATTAATTGCTCTGTCAGTGTCTTAGAATACTGAATGATTTAAAATTTCACTAACCTATTTTCCTTTCTCGTGCCTCTCAAGTTTGGTTAAGTTAGAACATAGAACACTACAGCACAGAACAGGCCCTTCGGCCTTCGATGTTGCGCCGACCAATATAAAAAGCAATGCCCCTCCAAACTAAACCATTCCCTTCTCTTCCATATACTTATCAACTAACCTCTTAAACGCCACCAAACTTGGCGCATCTACAACTGCTGCAGGCAGAGCATTCCACTCCTGAACCACCCTTTGAAAGTTCTTTGAGAAGGTGGCAAAATGACTTGACGAAGGAAGGTCAGTGGATGTCATCTACATGGATTTTAGTCAAGCATTTGACAAGATCCCTGGTGCAAAAGGTTAAATCTCATAGGATGAAAGGTGAACTAGCTAGCTGGAAACAGAACAGGCTTGGCCATAGAACGGTAGAGATAGAGAGGTTCTTCCCGCTTAGAAAGGATAGCGGAATAGAGGGCACAGCCTCAAAATAAGGAGGAGGGCGGTTTAGATCGAAGTTGAGGAAGAAGGGGGGTGAATCTCTGGAATTCTCTGCCCGTTGAAGTGATGGAAGTTACCTCGCTGAATATATTTAAGTCACGGGTAGATAGATTTCTGATAGACAAGGGAATTAAGGATTATGGGGAGAAAGCAGGAAAGTGGAACTGAATCACTTCAGATCAGCCATGATCTTATTGAATGGCGGGGCAGGCTCGAGGGGCTGGATGGCCGACTCCTGCTCCTATTTCTCATGACGGAGGGTAGCAATGGAGGGGTCTTTTTCTGCTTGGAGGTCTGTGACTAGTAGCATTCCTCAGGGCTCTGTACTGGGACCTCTGCTGTTTGTAATATATATATATTTGAAAGAAAATGTAACTGGTCTGATTAGTAAGTTTGTGGATGACACAAAGATTGCTGAAGTTGCAGATAGCGGTGAACCTTGTCAGAGAATACAGCAGGATATAGATAGGCTGGAAAATTGGGTGGAGAAATGGCAGATGGAATTTAATCCAAATAAATGCAAAGTGATGCATTCTTATAGATCTAATGTGGGGGGTGAGATATACAATAAATGGCAGAAATCATCAGGAATATAAACACGCAGAGGGATCTGGGTGTGCAAGTCCACAGATCCTTAAAGGTGGCAACACAGATGGGAAAGGTGGTGAAGAAGGCACACTGCATGCTTGCCTTTATTGGCAAGAGTATAAAAGTTGGCATATAACGTTGCAGTTATGTGGAGCATTGGTTAGGTTATATTTGGAATAGTGCGGCGACGCAGTATCGGAGGGATCTGGAGGCTTTGGAGAGAGTGCAGAAAAGGTTTACTAGGTAGTTGCTGGCTCTGGAGGGTCTTAGCTATGAAAAGATGTTGGAGAAACTGGGGTTGTTCTCGCTGGAAAGACGGAGGTTGAGGGGGCAACCTAATAGAAGCTTATAAAATTATGAAAGGCATAGATAGGGTGAACAGTTGGAGACTTTTTCCCTGGTCGGAAATGACAAACACAAGGGGTCACATGTTCAAGGTAAGGGGCGGGGAGGCTGGGGGGGGTGGGTGGTAAGGTTCAATATAGATACGCGGAGGGACGTATTTTACAGAGGATGGTGGGGGCTTGGAATACACTACCACACAAGGTGATTGAGCAGACACATTGGGAACATTTAAGACTTATTTAGTCACATAAACAGACCAGGAAGCCAGCTACAAGGGTGGTCTGGTTAGGAAAACATGCAGGCTTGGAGGGCCAAAGGGTTTGTTCAGATAGAAAATCAACAAGCAGGACCCTCAAATATTGTAATCTCTAGATTACTTCCTGTATGTTGTGAAAATAAGCTCAGAAATGGGAGGATGAGGCAGATGAATAAGGCAGACAGGGTAGATGCAGAGAGGATATTCCTGATGGTGAGGGAGACCAGAATAATCTGAAGATTCTGGATCGGCACTTAGGACAGAGGAGACATTTCTTCACCCATCCAGGTGGAGGATGTGGTTAAGAAAGCTTACGGTGTACTGGCCTTCATTCATCGAGGGATTGAGTTCAGGAGTCAGGAGGTAATGCTGCAGCGTTATAGGACCCTTGTCAGACCACACTTGGAGTACTGTGCGCAGTTCTGGTCGCCTCACTATAGGAAGGACGTGGAATCTATTGAAAGGGTGCAGAGGAGATTTACAAGGATGTTGCCTGGATTGGGAGGCATGCCTTATGAAGACAGGTTGAGGGAGCTTGGACTGTTCTCCCTGGAGAGACGAAGGTTGAGAGGCGACCTGATAGAGGTTTACAAGATGTTGAGAGGATTAGATAGGGTGGACTCTCAGAGACTATTTCCCCAGGGCTGAAATGGTCGCGACGAGAGGGCACAGATTTAAGGTGCAGGGAAGCAAGTACAGAGGGGATGCTAGGGGGAAGTTTTTCACTCAGAGGGTGGTGAGTGAATGGAATCGGCTGCCGTCGGTGGTGGTCGAGGCGAACTCGCTGGGGTCTTTTAAAAGAATTCTGGATGAGTATATGGGATCCAATGGGATTGGGGGTTATAGATAGGTCTATGGCTGGGTAGGTTTTGATGTGATCGGCACCTTGTGGGCCAAAGGGCCTGTTTGTGCTGTAGTGTTCTATGTTCAAAAGAGAGCCTGTGGAATTCGTTACCACAGGAAGTAACTGATGCCAAAACATTGAATGTATTCAAGAGGCGGCTGGATATAGCACTTGGGGTGAATGGGATCAAAGGTTATGGGGAGAAAGCAGGATTAGGCTACTGAGTTGGATGATCAGCCATGATTGTGATGAATGGTGAAGCAGGCTTGAAGGGGCAAATAGCCTCCTCCTGCTCCTACCTTCTATGAATGAGGGGCTGGAATGATGGTGCAGGAGAGAGGGCTTTAGATTCCTGGGACACGGGACTGGTTCTGGGGAGATATCACCTCTACAAGCTGGGCAGGTTGCACCTAGAACCATAGAAAATTACATCTCAGAAACAGGCCTTTTGGCCCTTCTTGTCTGTGCCAAATCATTTTTCTGCCTCGTCCCACTGACCTGCACTTAGACCATATCCCTCCACACCCCTCTCATCCACGAACCTGTCCAAGTTTTTCTTAAATGTTAAAAATGACCCTGCATTTACCACCTTATCCGGCAGCTCATTCCACACTCCCACCACGCTCTGCGTGAAGAATCTGCCCCAATATTCCCTTTAAACTTTTCCCCCTTCACCCTTAACCCATGCCCTCTGGTTTTTTTCTCCCCGAGCCTCAGTGGAAAAAGCCTGCTTGCATTCACTATCTATAACCCATCGAAATCTTACACACCTCTATCAAATCTCCCCTCATTCTTCTACGGTCCAGGGAATAAAGTCCTAACCTATTCAATCTCTCTCTGTAATTCAGCTTCTCAAGTCCCGGCAACATCCTTGTGAACCTTCTCTGCACTCTGTCAATCTTATTTACATCTTTCCTGTAACTAGGTGACCAGAACTGTACACAATACTCTAAATTTGACCTCACCAATGCCTTATACAACCTCACCATAACACTCCAACTTTTATACTTGGTACTTTGATTTATAAAAGCCAATGTACCAAAAGCACTCTTTATGACCCCTGTGACGCCACTTTTAGCCTGAACAAAGCTGGGACTGAGTTCCTTGTGGTTGCTTTGCCACTGTTGTTGGAGCACTTTAAACTAACTCAGCAGAACAATGGGAGCTAGAAGGTGATGTTACAGATAGACACCGTGATGCACAAAATAGTGGGAGAGTCAGAAAGCACTAGTATTGAGACTTGTATATTAATCAGTGAAGCTGGCATCTTTTAAGGTCAAAACCAAATAAACAAACTCAAGTTAAATCAGGACAAAGTAAAAGGGGCAGCTCCCCAAAAGGAAAGGGAACAACCCGAGTGAAAACAAAATACACAGGAAACTTAAAAACGTCAAATTAAAATGTGATTATTAGGGTTAATAATGACCCCAGCCCCGTGGTGCCAATGGGCACGGAAGGCATGGATACCACATGCTCCCTCTCCAGGGAGACCTGACAGCGAATGTAGCCGCGGTGGAGGGGGGCAGAGAGTCAGGATGGACGGACCCCCTCAATCGCCCGCTGCCTGGACCTGTAAATGGCGTGGTTATCAGTAAAGTTGGAGCAAAGGGAAAAGTAATGATTTTTAAATGAGCGTTACTGTGATGTGTGTGAACGCACGGAGAATAGTAAATAAGATTGGAGAGTTACAGGCACAGATTGCGTTGTAGAAATTTGGTGCAGCGATAACAGAAACCTGGCCTGGCTCAAGGAAGGCCAGGATTGGGGATTAAATATTCATAGAATCCCTACAGTGCTATTCAGCCCACTGAGTCTGCAGCATTAACAATCCCATCCAGATCCTATCCCTGTGGCCCCTCGTATTTACCCTGCTCATTCCCCTGGCTCTAAGAGTTAATTTACCATCTACCTAACCTTTGGAGTATGGCAGGAAACCACAGCTCCTGAAGGAAACCCACGCAGACACGAGGAGGACATGCAAACTCCAAACCAAAGTGACCCGAAGCTGGAACTGAAGGCCAGACTGGGTACAAGGTGCTGAGAAAGGAAAGGGAGGTAGCAGTATTGGATAGAGAGAGCAGCACGGAGTAGGGGAATGAGGGATGTCTCAGAGTTTTCAAGGACAGAATCAATTTGATTTCTGGGTGTAATTACATGGCACTGTGTAGTCTACAGACCACCAACTAGTGAGAACATAGAGATACAAATCTGTAGGGAAATTACAGAAGGATGCAAACATCATAGAGTCGTTTTAATGGGGAACTTTAATTACCTAAATATGGACAGTGGTAAAGGGCTAAAGTTCAAGATTGTATTCAGAAACATTTTCTCAATCAGTACATGTCCAGTCGAACAAGAAAGGATGCACTGTTGGACACAGTTATTAAAAATGAGGTGGGCCAAGTAGATGAGTAACATTTAGGAAAGAGTGATCATTATAAGACTCAGAATGATAATCAAAAAGGATAGCGAACAGCCAGAATAAAAATAATTAACTAGGCGGGGAGCCAACTCCAGTGGGGAAAGAACAGAGCTGGGCAGTTTTGTTTGGGATGAAAAATTGGTGTGAAGAGCTGTCGCTGAACACTGGGCTATCCTCAAATCAGCAATGGTCCAGACACAGCCAAGATATTTTCCTTACAAAGGATAAATAAATCCAAAGCTTCCTGGAATGAGAAAGGAGATAGAAATTAATACAAGGAAGGAAAAAAAAATGTACTGATAACAGGTGGAAAATACAGTTGAGAACTAAGAGGAATACAGAAGATTCTGAGTCGAGGGAGAAAAGCACATTACACAAGTGAAGACGGGTAGCCAACATAAATGGGAATTTCAAAGTTTTCTCTCGACGGATAAATAAGAACACAAAGTACTAGAGCACAGACGTCCCCGGGCATGATATGTCGGCGAAGCTACGCAGACGCTACGACAACAGACAAATGGACACCATGCAACAATCACCAGGCAGGAGTGTTCCCTTCCAGTCGGGGAAGCGGTCACGGGCATTCAGCCTCCAATCTTGGGGTAAGCGTTCTCCAAGGCGGCCTTCAAGACACAAGGAGAATTGTCGAGCAAAAACTGATAGCCAAGTTCCGCACGCACAAAGACAGCCTCAACCGGGGTCTTGAGTTCACATCACACTACGTGTAACCTCCACCATTCCGCTTGGGCCTGTAAAATCCTACTAACTGTCCTTGGCTTGAGGCAATTCACACCTCTTTAACGTGTGATTATCCCTCTCTCCTCTCTGTAAACACTTGAAAAGACTTCCAATCCAACCACTATCTTAGAATCGTGTCTTTGTCGAGATACGCGCCATTCATCTGATGAAGGAACAGCGCTCCAAAAGCTCGTGATTCCAAATAAACCTCTTGGACTTTAACCTGGTCTTGTGAGACTTCTTACTGTACCCATCGCAGTCCAATGCTGACATCCGCACATCAACAACAAGGAAATTAAATGCTGAAATTAAACCCTAATTAGATCTCAGCTGGAGTATTGTGTACAATTCTGGGTGCCACACTATAGAAAGGATGTGAACGTATTGGAGAGAGCGCAGAGGATAAGGAAGGTTCCAGGGATGATAAACTTTGGTTATGAGGATCGAACGTTACAGTGCAGTACAGGCCCTTCGGCCCTCGATGCTGTGCCGACCAATGAAACCAATTTTATGACCCTCTATCCTAAAGTATTCCAATGATATCCATATGCCTATCCACTGACCATATGAACGCCCTTAAACTTGGCAAGTCCACAACTGCAGCAGGCAGGGCATTCCACGCCATTACTACCCTCAGGGTAAAGAATCTACCTCTGACATCTGTCCTATAACTACCACCCCTTAATTTAAAGCTATGTCCCCTCGTGTTAGCCATCACCACCCGAGGAAAAAGGCTCTCACTATCCACCCTATCTAATCCTCTTCTATGCCTCAATTAGTTCACCTCTTAACCTTCTTCTCTCTAACAAAAACAAGTCCCTCAGCCTTTCCTCATTGGAATGGATGGCGGATGGATTGGAAAGGTTGGGGCTGGTCTCCTGAGAGAAAAGGTGGCTGAGAGAAGATTTGACAGCGATTTTCAAAATGATGATGGGGACAGAGCAGAACATAGAATGCTACAGCACAAACAGGCCCTTCGGCCCACAAGTTGCACCGATTATTCCCTTACCTACCAGGCCTATCTATAACCCTCAATCCCATGTACTCATCCAGAAGTCTCTTAAAAGACTCCAACAAGTTCGCCTCTACCACCACTGACGGCAGCCAATTCCACTCACTCACCACCCTCTGGGTGAAAAACGTACCCCTAACATCTCCTCTGTACTTGACCCCCAGCACCTTAAACCTGTGTCCTCTCGTAGCGACCATTTCAACCCCGGGAAAAAGCCTCCGAGAATCCACCCCATCTATACCTCTCAACATCTTATAAACCTCTATCAGGTCACCTTGCATCCTTTGTCTCTCCAGGGAGAAAAGACCGACCTCCCTCAACCTATCCTTATAAGGCATGCCTCCCAATCCAGGCAACATCCTTGTAAATCTCCTCTGCACCCTCTCAATAACTTCCACATCCCTCCTGTAGTGAGGCGACCAGAACTGCGCACAGTACTCCAAGTGGGGTCTGACAAGAGTCTTATGGATAGATAGCAGATGGAAAGAAACTGTTCTCCCTCGTAAAAGGGAAAAGAATGAGGAGGCATACATTCAAACTAATTATTAAATAAAGCCAATTTGATGTAAGAAGAAAGTTCTTCACACAGCGAGCTATTGAGATCTGGAACACACAGCCTGGAAGCGCAGTGGAGCCAGATTCAGTTGAGGCATTCAAGAGGGTTTACTTGATTGCTTGAATAGAACCAAGGGAAGAGGCAGGGAAATGGCACTAAGTCATGATGCTCATTTGAAGAGCTGGCACAGACACCAATTGGCTGAATGGCCTCCTTCTGCACTGTAACACTTATGTGCTTCCGTATTTACTTTCGATTTACCAATAGTGGTAATAAAACCCCATTTACTATCCAGGGTGAAATAGATGTCCTTCATTGGCTTTTGTGGATCATTCCACTGGAAATGTGCTCCCCCAGGCTCAAACAGCACCAGCCCCACTGGAAGCAAAGTCGTGAGACCGGCCAGTCCAGCAGAAAGAAACTCTTCCACTTCACCAATGAAGTCAGAATGAACACAGTTCAGTCCTGGATGTGATTAACAGCAGCAAAAACAGCAGGATCCAACCCCTGGAATAGATTGTGAACTCGCTGGTGTCTCTGCAGGCTGGATGACTGTGTGAATCCCCTCCCACACACAAAGCAGATGAACGGCCTCTCCCCGGTGTGGACCCGCTGGTGTCTCTGCAGGTTAGAGGAATCGATGAACTCCTTCCCGCACACACAGCAAATAAACGGCCTCTCCCCAGTGTGAACCCGCTGGTGGGTCTGCAGATTGGATAACTGGGTGAACCCCTTCCCGCAGTCAGAGCAGACAAACGGTTTCTCCCCGGTGTGAATGCGTTTGTGCCTCTTCATGGCAGACAAGTCGCTGAATCCTTTTCCACACTCGGTGCAGATGAAAGGCCTCTCGCCGGTGTGAACGCGGTGGTGAGTCTGTAGGTTCGCAGACTGGCTGAATGTCTTGCCACACACCAAGCAAGTGAACGGTCGCTCCCCGCTATGAACCTCCTGGTGTCTCAGCAGGTGGGAAGACTGAGTGAATCCCTTCCCGCACACAGAGCAGGTGAACGGCCTCTCCCCGGTGTGACTGCGATGATGAATTTCCAGCTCTGAGGGGAACCTGAATCCTTTCCCGCAGCCCCCACATTTCCACGGTTTCTCCAGGGTGTGAGTGTCCTTGTGACTCTCCAGGATAAACAATCAGTTCAATCTCACACAGAACACGGGTACACTCTCTCCCCGCTGTGAATGCTCTGATGTATCTTCAGGCTGTGTAATTGGTTAAAGCTCTTTCCACACTCACTGTACTGGGACACTCTCGTGTGTGTGTGTGTGTGTGTGTGTGTGTCTCGGTGTTTTTTCACACTGATGTTTAAAGTCTTCTCACACAGACAGAACAGAGAAATATTTCTCCTTCTAGATTCGAAGGCTGATGATGATCACGGTGCAAGTGACTTTATCAGGTCTTGGTTGAAATAAAGCTTTGCAAATTCTCCCCTTTTGATATTCTGTAAAAGAAATTTACAATAGAGACTGTCAATACAGGATAGAAATCCAGAATAGACAATTCTAGTGTTTATGGAACATTCTTTCTTCTCTCATTCCCCAAAAGTTGTAAATCTCCACCCCTCTCCCTCCATTCTCACTCTGCTGTATCTAATATTCACCCTTCCAATTCTCCTGATTGAGGCTGATTGACAGATCCGTGCTCACTGCTTCCTGTCCTGGACACAGAGAGCTGAAAATCTCCATGCAGGCTCCCAGACTGATATCTGTCTCATTGTCCAAAAGCTGTAAATCTCCATCCCACACCCTCCATTCTCACTCTGCTGTATCTAATATTCACCCTCCCCAGTTCTCCTGTCCTGGACACAAAAGACTAGAACAAATATGAGCTGCAGCCAGCCATTTGGCCATCAAACCTTTAACATAAACCACTGGCTCATCAACCTCAGCATCATTTCCCCCACAATATACCCATATCCCTTGATATCTTCACTATCTAAAATATCTTGATATCTTCAATATCTAAAATTATATATGAAAAATAGTCACTCTCTCAATATTAAGTTAATGTTTGATGACTGAGGGTCAACAGTCCTGAGGAGTTGAGAATTCCAAAGCTTCACCACATCGTTGAGTGAAGAAATCCTTCCTCATAACTTTCTATCTTCTGTCCCATAACTCTGTTCCCCATAACTCTTAGCACCCTTGTGAATTAAAAATCTATCTAATTCATTCTGAATATATTCAATGATCCACCAGCCTCCACTGGATTTTCTGGAAGAGAAATCTAAAGACTAACATGTCTGGAAATATGTCTGGAAATATCATAGGACCCTACAGTGCAGAAAGAGGCCCTTCGGCCCATTGAGTCTGCACCAAACACAATCCCACCCAGGCCCTACCCCCATATCCCAACATATTATACCCACTGATCCCTCTAACCTACACATCCCTGGAAACTAAGGAGCAATTTCTTAGCACGGCCAATCAACCTAACCTGTGCATCTTTGGACTGTGGAAGGAAACTGAAGCACCCAGAGGAAACCCACACAGACACATGGAGAATGTGCAAACTCCACATAGACAGTGACCCGAGCCGGGAATCGAACCCAGCTCCCCGGAGCTGTGAAGCAATAGTGCTAACCCACTGTGCCGCCCAATATATAACATAACAGTCCTATATTACAAGACTGGAAACTAATACTAAAAGTATTTCAGAACTACAAATAGTATATCTAATCTATATCGTACTAGAATTATTGAATCCTGGCAATGGCCCATCACAATCCCACCTGGGCCCTGTCCCCGTAACCCCACACATTCACCCTGACACTAAGGGGCAATTTAAGCATGGCCAATCCACTTAACCCACACATCTTTGGATTGTGGGAGGAAATCGGAGTACCCGGAAGAAACCCAGACAGACACGGGGAGAATGTGCAAACTCCACACAGACAGTGACCCGAGCCGGGAATCGAACCCAGGTAACAGCAGTGCTACCCACCCCCAGACTTTTTATTGTCCTACATGAATTTACTGTCCCCTTTAATACCAGCCATCTCCTGGGGAAAGCAGCCCTTTAATTGGGAAAGAGCCCATCCTTTTATCCAGACAGATAAATGTGTCAGGCTGAGGGAGTAAAGGATGTCAATGTCTTTAAGAGAGAGAGAGAGAGACCTGGGCCAACCTTTCCAGAGTCTGCTCCCTCCCTGGATTCACTTCCTTTCCCTTCAGTTGCTGCAATTCCCCCAGAATGGGAAAAGAAATGGAAAGGGGGAGTAAAGAAAGTGTTTTACTCACAGATGTGGGAGACAGGAGGAAGTTTCACTCTGTCTGAAGCTCAATCTTCATTCACACAAAGCTCGCGCTCTGATTGGCTGCAGGCTCACAGAGTCCTTCCGGTCCTCCCACCCTTCCCATTGGCCAACACCTCCGCGTGAAGGTCAGGGGGCGGGCCGCCTTCCGCACATGCGCACCTGGCCCTCCCTCTTGGACATGCGCAGTCCCGGGCGGCCCGGATAGAGCGGTTTCGCCCGCGCGGGGGATTGTGGGAGCTGCAGGCGCCTTTCATCCAGAAGCCAAACGCCTGAAACAAGGATGGGGAAAGTATGGATAGGGTGGAATTTTCATTCTGAGGCTTCATATCTGTTTCTGCTGTTTTTAAAATTCCCTGTTTAATGAGTTGGACTTTAATAGCCTCAACCAATTACAAATACATAGATCCCTACAATGCGGAAAGAGGCCCTTCAGCCCATTGAGTCTGCACCAAACACAATCCCACCCAGGTCCCACCCCCATATCCCTAGTTATTATACCCACTAATCCTCTAACCTACACATCCCTGGATACTTACGGCAATTTCTTAGCATGACCAATCAATCTACACATCTTTGGACTGTGGGATGAATGATGTAGAGATCCCAGTGTTGGACTGGGGTAAACACAGTAAGAAGTCTGACAACATTTCTTTGAGACCAGAACAGCTGGATTGGGAGGCAGGCCTTATGAAGATAGGTTGTGAGAGCTCGGTCTCTTCTCCCTGGAGAGACAAAGGTTGAGAGGCGACCTGATAGAGGTTTATAAGATGTTGAGAGGAATAAATAGGGTGGATTCTCAGAGGGTATTTCCCAGGGCTGAAATGGTCGCTATGAGAGGACACAGATTTAAGGTGCTGGGGGGGGAGTGGGGGCAAGTACAGAGGAGATGTTAGAGGTAAGTTTTTCACTTAGAGGGTGGTGAATGAATGGAATCGGCTGCCATCAGTGGAGGTAGAGGCGAACTCGCTGGGGTCTTTTAAGAGACTTCTGGATGAGTACATGGGATTTAATGGGATTGGGAGTTACAGATAGTTCTATGGCCTGGTAAGTATAGATATGATCGGCACAACTTATGGGCCGAAGGGCCTGTTTGTGCTGTAGTGTTCTATGTTCTATGTTCTAACACCTCACTCACCTGATGAAGACCAGAGGGTCGAAAGCTTGTCAGTTTACTATCAAATCAGTTGGATTTAAACCTGGTGTTGTCAGACTTCTTACTGTGGGAGGAAACCGGAGTACCCAGAGGAAAACCACGCAGGCACCAAGAGAATGTGCAAACTCCACACAGACAGTGACCTGAGCCAGGAATCGAACACAGCACCCTGAAGCTCTGAAGCAGTAGTGTTCCCATGCAGCCTCAGGGTGTCATCAAGAGGTAAGGGTAGGCTTTCAGTAGAGTGATAAAGGAGGAGAGAGAAGCACATGGGGTTAAGGCAAGGAATTCCAGAGTTCTGGAATCCAGCAATTGAAAACCGCTGATGAAAGTGAACCCACGACCTTCAGACACAGAGGCGAGAGTCTGAGACTGACTGGGTTATGGTGTTCCAAGAAGTGATATGGAATGTCAGTTGCTTCGTCCTTCAGCTGGGAAACTGCAACAATTAAAAGAGGCAAAAAAAAGTTCCGAAGTGTTTTAACATTTGCGTATGGATCTTAATGTACAAACAAAACATATGTATAAAACACATGTATAGGAATCCAAGGTTAGTGGCTAAAGATCAGGAAATGGCCAAGTTAAAACCTTGAATGCAGCAGGACTGATGATGTTAGGTTAGAAGGAGCCAGGATCTGTACAGACTCTTAGCTAAAGAGGTTCAAATACACATGGACCCCAAGCTAAAGAGATTCAAATACATATGGATTCCGAGCTAAAGAGGTTCACATGTACACAGACCCTGAGCTAAAGAGGTTTACAAACACACAGACATTGAGCTAAAGGGGTTTACATATTCACAGACCCTGAACTTATAATAATTATTTTTGGAAAGGACTCTGAATAAGTACAGTTATACTCGATGAATACTTTGCATCGGTATTCACGAAGGAGAGGGGCTTGTTGACCGGTCCTGTCTCTGAGGGAGCTGTGGACCAGTTGAGGGAAATATCCATACTGAGGGAGGAAGTGTTAGAACTTCTAGGTAGCATTAAAACTGATAAATCTCTGGGGCCTGATGGCATTTATCCCAGACTGCTTAGGGAGATACGAGATGAAATTGCTGGGCCTCTGACACAAATCTTTTTCTCTTCTTTGGACACAGGTGAGGTCCCAGAGGACTGGAGAATAGCTGATGTTGTACCATTGTTTAAAAAGGGTAGTAGGGATAACCCTGGAAATTATAGGCCGGTGAGTTTGACGTCAGTGGTAGGAAAGCTTAGGGATAGAATATATATGCACTTAGAGCATTGTGATCTGATTAGGGATACAGAGCATGGCTTTGTTAAAGAGAGGTTGTGCCTTATGAATTTGGTAGAATTTTTTGAGGAGGTGACAAAAACGGTCGATGAAGGGTGAGCCGTTGATATCATCTATATGGATTTCAGTAAGTTGTTTGACAAAGTCCCTCATGGGAGGTTAGTTGAAAAGGTCAAGGCTAATGGAATACAAGGACAGGTAGCTAGATGGATAAGTAACTGACTTGGTAATAGGAGACAGAGAGTAATAGTGGAAGGGTGTTTTTCTAGCTGGAGGTCGGCCATTAGTGGTGTGCCACAGAGCTCGGTACTGGGACCTCTTCTATTTGTAATATATATATAAATGACTTGGAAGAGGGAGTAAGTGGAGTGATGAGCAAGTTTGCAGACAATACAAAGATGGCTGGACTTGCAGATAGTGAGGAGCATTGTCAGGCGATGCAGCAGGACATAGATAGGCTGGTAGCTTAGACAGATAGATGGCAGATAGAATTCAATCCTAATAAATGCGAGGTGATGCATTTCGAGAGAAAGAATATAGGGGGGAGATATATGATAAAGGTTAGACCTATTAAGAGAATAGAAATGCAGAGAGACTTGGGGGTGCAGATGAACAAGTCTCTGAAAGTGGCAGAGCAAATGGAGAAGGTTGTGAAGAAAGCATATAGTATGTTAGCCTTTATAGGAAGGGGTATAGAGTACAAGAGCTGGCCTTTAATGTTGCAGTTGTATAAAACGTTGGTTAGACCTCATCTGGAATACTGCGTCCAGTTCTGGTCGCCTTACTACCGGAAGGACGTGGAGACTCTGGAGAGAGTGCAGAGGAGGTTTACCAGGATGCTGCCTGGTATGGAAGGTCTAAGTTACGATGAGAAGTTAGGGGCTATTTTCCTTAGAAAGTCGTAGACTTAGAGGAGATCTAATTGAGGTGTACAAGATTATGAGGGGCATAGATAGAATAAACAGGGTTAAGCTCTTTCCTAGGATGGACTCAAATAGCACGAGGGGTGACAAGCTTAGGGTGAGGGGGGTAAGGTATAATTTGGATGCTAGAGGGAGTTTTTTCACACAGAGGGTGGTGGGAGTATGGAACGCGCTGCGAAGTAAAGTTGTGGAGGCAGGTACTCTGGAGTTATTTAAGAGATACTTAGATGGGCACATGAACAGAATGGGAATGGAGGGGTATAGAAAACTGATTTAAAATAGGCATCATGAGCCTTGGGAAGTGTGTAAATTGTTGATGATATTGATGTATTTAAGAACAAAGAACAAAACAGCATGGGAAATAGCCCTTCAGCCCAACAAGCCTGTGCCGCCACCCCAATGTTCCCACCTCTACCCGTCTATGTTTATAGATCTATGGATTAAAAACCAAATTTGAGACAATTTAGACTAAGAGCACATCTTTGGGATGTGGGAGGAAACCAGAGCACCCGGAGAAAACCCATGCAAGCACGGGGAGAATGCGCAAATTCCCACTGACACAGGCCCAAATCCATGTATCTGCACAGCACAGCGATAGTCACTGAGCTGTCATGATGCCCATCAAATGATCCGGGTCAAGCGTACACTAACGACGTGAAGCACTAGGATACTCTCAAAAAAAATCCAAGAGCAGCCCTCTCACGAGCCTTCGCGTGTATGCCCCTTGTTAGACAGCAAGGTGGACCAAAGCACCTGTAGGATAAAAACATCAATATCATCATCTATTTACACACTTCCCAGGGACTCCCAAGGCTCATGATCCCTAGTTTAAATCAATGGGCACAGAAGGCGTGAACTGTGCCCCGTGGACACCGCATGCTGCCTCTCCAGGGACACCTGGCCGTGAATGTAGCCACGGTAGAGGGGCAGACAGTCAGGATGGACGGACCCCCTCCGCTGCCTGGACCTGTAAATGGTGCTTTCGCCAGGCCCAGGAGTAGGTTCACCAGGAGTTGCCATCCCGACCCTTCCCTCTCCGCACCGGGTGTCCATAGATCAGGAATGTGGGACTGAAATGCAGACAAAACAATCACAGATGTGGGAGACAGGAGGAAGTTTCAGCCTGTCTGAAGTTCAATCTTCATTCATACAAACGCCCGCGCTCTGATTGGCTGGGGGACCAGAGTCCTTCCGGTCCTCCAAAGTTTCCCATTGGCCGGAGCCGACAATGAATCGAGAGTGAGCGCGTGTGCGGGTGAGGGGCGGGGCCGGCAGTCTGTCCGGGTCTTCCAGCCTTTCCCATTGGTCAGCAGCTCAGCGCGGCTGGAGGGAAAGTCCCGCCCACCTCCACATGAGGCCCCGCCCCTCAGTGGCTGTCTGCGGGTGATTGACCAATGGAATCTCTGCAGAACCGGAAGGACTCTCCAGCTCCAGCCAATCAGAGCTCCCCTTGTCTGAATGCGGAAGTTGGTCAATGAGCTTGTTGAGCAGCTCATTCCTGCCCATCGAAGCTGCTGCTTCTCTCTCTCTGAATGAAGATTGAGCTTCAGACAGAGTGAAACTTCCTCCTGTCTCCCGCATCTGTGAGTAAAACACTTTCGGTGAAGACTCACTGAGACGTATGGCCCACTTCTGGACTCTAGAGATTTCTGGCATCATCTTCCCCAGGCCTATTCCCAAACCCCACGTATATACCACACTAGCTCCCCTAACCTACAGTACTTTGGACTACTTGGCTGGGATTGTGGTCGGTGCAGGCTTGATGGGCCGAATGGCTTCCTTCTGCATTGTAGGGTTTCTATGAAATTCTATCTTTCCCACAAACATTCAGTGACGAACAATGCCAACAGTAATTAGAACTGCAGGAACTCACCAAGGTTCCTGAGGCAGCACCTTCCAAACCCACTACAGCTACCATCTAGAAGGACAAGGGCAGTAGATTACTGGGAACATTAAAATCTGTAGGTTCCCATCAAAGTCACTCACCATCTTGACTTGCAAATATATCAGCAGTTCTTTCACTGTCGCTGGGTTAAAATCTTGGAATCTCATTCCATTTCTTTTCCCGTCCTAGGGTGATATTGTTGACTTGCAGCAGCTGAAGAGGAAGGAAGTGAAATCAGCCTGTACATTCCACACATTTACCAGTCATATACATATATATCTATCTGGGAGCCTGCATGGAGATTTTCAGTTCTCTGCGTCCAGGACAGGAAACAGTGAGCATGGATCTGTCAATCAGCACCTTCAGAAGGATTGGGGGGGTGAATATTAGATACAGCAGAATGAGAATGGAGGGAGAATGTGAGGGTTGGAGATTCATAGCTTTTAGCGGATGAGAAAGAAAGAAAATGTTCAATAGGAACCTAGAATTGTTTGTTCTGAATTTCTGTCCTTTATTTACAGTGACAAAATATATGAATTAGTAACAGGAACAGACCTTCAGTCCTTTGAGCCTGCTCCGCCATTTGTTTTGATCATGGCTGACCATCAAATTCAATATTCTGATCCCCATTCTCTCCACAATCCTTAATCCCTTTAGCTCCTAGTCTGTACATAATTTCTTCTTGAAATCAATAAAATGACTTTTGTAAATTTCATTTGCAGGATATCAGAAGGTTTGATTCATTGACAGAAATCTCAACCATCCATCACAACGACATGATAGTCACTCGATTTATCAAGACCTGAAGATCTTCAACCTTTGAATCGAGAAGGAGAAATGTTCTGACAGCTTCAGAAGGCTTTACACATTGGTGAGACTGGAAATGCACTGAGACACACATGCACCCACCTGAATGAGAGTGTGGGAAGAGTTTTAATTAGATCCATACCCTGAAAGTACATTGCAGCATTCACAGTGAGAAGGCACTGTATCTGTGTTCTGTGTCAGAACGAAGCTTCAACTGATCGTCAAAGCTGGAGAGTCACAAGGACGCCTGCACCACGGATAAACCATGGAAATGTGGGGACTGTGGCAAGGGATTCAGAGTCCCATCTCAGCTGGAAATTCATCGACGCATCCACACCGGGGAGAGACCGTTCAGCTGCTGTGTGTGCGGGAAGGAATACACCAGTTCCTCGCACCTGCTCCGACACCAGCGTGTTCACAGTGGGGAGAGGCCGTTCAGCTGCATGGAGTGCGGGAAGGAATTTACTCAGTTATCCAGTCTGCAGACACACAAGCAAACTCACACCAGGGAGAGGCCATTCACCTGTTCGACATGCGGGAAGGGCTTCACTCGGTCATCCAACCTGCTAAGGCACCGGCGAGTTCACACTGGGGAGAGGCCATTCACCTGCTCTGAGTGTGGAAAGGCATTCACTCGGTCAGCAAAATTGGTGAGACACCAACGAATTCACAAGTGATTATGTTCCCGGGATTATTCTTCTGAATCTTTGTTGCTCCTTCTCTAGCCTCTGCTTCCTTTTTCTAAATGGAGATCACAAATCTTGACTGTAGTCCCCAGTCTCGTGGTTAAAAATATAGACTGGTTCAATAAAATGTAGATAACAGGTAGAATTGATATTTAATGAGGACTTTATACTTTAGAATTGAATAAAGGGTTCACTGTTACTAACAGGTAAAGGCTAAAACCTTATCCAGAATCCTTTTCACAAACACACGGACATCTCTCTGACACCAAATGGAATGTTACACAAGGGGCTGGAATTCACTGGGATTTCTGAACAATCTTTCCAAATAAATGTCGCGGTGCAGACTGTGAGAAAGGACACAACAGACAGCAAGAACCAGGAGGAACCTTTAACCCAGAGAATGTTAATAACCTCGTTCAGGACACCGGTGCCAGGCACAGGAGGATCCCAGGAAGAAATGGAACATTTAATTTCTGTCTGTTTCCCAATTCTAAATGACTGATTCTTTAACAAAGGAATGTTTGAAAAACAGGATTGTGATATTCCAAGGGAAGGGAACAGACTGATGTGTTTTTTATTTAAAACAGGAGGATCCATTGAAAAGCAGCTCTGGACGATATGAGCACCTCCTGACCCACTTTCAATTCATTTCCAATCACCCGTTGCTTTCCCTGGAATATTCTTTATTCTTTCCTGGGATGGGGACACTGCCCCAGCATGCATTGCTCATCTCCGAATTACCCCTGAACGGAGTGAGTTGCTCAGACATTTCAGAGGGGCAGTTAAGAGTCACCCACATTGCTGTGTGGGTCTGGATTCACATGTAGGCCAGACTGGGTAAGGATGGCAGATTTCCTTCCCTAATAGGGAGCATTAATAGGGTGAACTGGACGGGTTTTTACAACAATCGATGATAGTTTCATGGTCATCGTTACTGAGACTCACTTTATATAATTCCAGATTGATTCACTGAATTTAAGATCCCACCAGCTGCCTGTCCCCGGATCCTTTGCTGGGTCTCTGTGTTCCTCGGCCAGTGTCATTCCCACTACCTCCCCCTGAATGAAATATTCCACACAATCCTTAGTTAAACGGGAAGAACAAGGGAGAAAGGTTTTGACCTTTCACAGAAAGCAGGCAGTCTGCAGTTTGCCTGGAAGCTGTCAGCTGTGGGAGCAGGAGCTGTGAGCCAGCCTTGCACCCAAAAGCCGAGAGAGCCCCAAGGACCCAGGAATGTCCCTAATGTTTAAATCCCTGGCAAGAAGATCGTGAAACTCAGGCTTGGCCTGAGGAGACCACAGTTTTGAGACCTTTAAAGAAATTTGGAGGGTTGTTCAACCAAAAACTAATGAAAGGATCCTCATAAGATCTTAGAGATTATCGAGAATACTGAGGAGAATTAAAGTGATTTCTGAGGAGCTTTAACAAACCTTCCATATATTCCCAGGAACAGAAGTGAATGAACCTTCAAATATTAAGTATCGGGAAAATCTTGGGGGTGGAAGTTAAAAAGTAGAACTGAGTTTATAAACAAAATCTCTCTAAACGACAGTGTTAAGTTTGTAGTGTTAGTTTATCAATTTATCTTGTTTTCTATATCCGATAAAGTTTGTTTTTGTTTAAATACGTAGAATCTTGTGGCACAGTTCTTTCAGTTGATCACTGAGTGTTTGAATTTCTCTTTAAACATTAACGATCCCATCCATGATCACAGTGACACACACAAAATATTTCAAAGCTGAATCAAAGCTGAAAAAATATATCTTATTTTATATGGTTCAGACAGCTCTGTCTTCAGACTCTTTATTTAAGTTCAAAACACTGGTCTTAGACCCACACTTCTCCCCTTCAAACAGAATATGAAATTGTATCCTATTGTGTTTGGCTCCAATCTCAGTTGAAATACTCAAGTCAATTACCCCTTGGAATAAGCTGTGAAAGGAATCTGCAGTTCTTGACTAGTTGCAAATCATTCAGGTACAAAAATGTTGTCACAGAGTTTATTAATTGTAATAAGTACAAAATCACACTACTTCAATACATTCCCTTCACCCTGGAACACCAGCTCTCAACTTCTGTTTGACTGAGGGTGTCTGCTGTTCTGTTAACCAAAGTCTAACCTTTGACTTCACGTTGTATGTGTTGCACACCGAGCCCTGGAAAATTGTAGCTCATTAACCCTCGCTCGTAGCTATCTCTGTGCGGTATCCACTTATTCTGCTTTGTCGTTAGTCTCCTGTGGTTCTGATTGGTTCAAACAACACGTGATTAGTCCCTGATTGGTTAAATGGTGCATGATCAATGTCTGATTGGTCTATGAAGGATATTGGTCATCTTGCTGATGTCACTTCCCGTTAACCCATAAGAATCATAGAATCCTGACAGTGCAGAAGGCATTTGGCCCATTGGGTTTGCACCAATCACAATCCCACCAGGCCCTATTCTCCATAACCCCACATATTTACCCTGCTAGTCCCCCTGACACTAAGGGGCAATTTAGCGTGGCCAATCACCCTAACTCACATGTCTTTGGACTGCGGGAGGAAAATAGAGCACCTGGAAGAAACCCATGCAGAAATGGGGAGAATGTGCACACTCCACACAGACAGTGACCCAAGGCTGAAACTGTGAGGCAGCAGGGTTAACCAGTGAGTTACTGTGCCACCTTGTCACCGTGCTAATATCACTTCCCATTAACTCCTAACTGAGTTAATCCAGGATCTCCATCATTTGAGGCAACATCCTTTTCTTTATTGCTTTTCTCTGTTGTAGTAACTTTTCCATTGAGATAACAAGGCAGCACAGGGTAATGTGTGTGTCTGCTTCTTTGTAATAAGTACATGGGGTGTCACATTCGAATGATTAATGTTCCTCAAGCTCATTGACCTGATGGATACATCTGAGATGTGATGTGTAATTTCTTAGTGACTGTTGAGGCCTGAAGCAAGTTACTTAGAGACAAATAATTAAAAGTAGAAGAGATACACAAACTTAAACTAATACAGAAACTAATACAGCAACTACTATGGAACATAAAAAATCTACACACAAAAGTGATTGGTGTGCTAAAGTTCAGGAAGCAATATACACAGTACAAAATATCATTTCTTATTAATACATTAACATGTTCGTAAGAAATAAAGTCACAGAAAATACATCACAACAATACCATTACAGAACCTGATAATCAAACCCACATTAATCTGCTGTGTACTTTGAAGGAAAGTGACTAATTCTCTTTAAGTTAAAAAGCTAATACAATTTAAGACATTCTGCATTGACATTCACAATTAAACTACAAGAAGTTTCACATGTATCCTTTAATCCTGCCTTCAGATGTAACAGAGATTCTCATTCAGCATTGGTCCTGTAGTAAAACCATCAAATGTAACCCTATTTTGGCCTAAGGTGATACACGGCACTTATCAAGTAGGAGTGCAGCTGAAGGCAGAAACTCGTACAGTACAATCCCATGTTGAGTGAATTGATTCATGTACTTAGATTCTGTGATAACTGAACATAACCAAACCAAAACTAGTAACGTTACTAAACATGGTCTTCCCACAATATTATGATCGCTGTTATCAAGATGCTCCATTCCTACATGTTTACTGTTGACTAATCCTTTCCCATTGAGGTCTAGGATAGACAGATCTCTGGTTGGATGTGGAATGAAACTGCTCTAATAAATTGACATCAAAACACTATGAATTCGTGTTTCTGGCTGGCTTTGCCAATCTGATTCTCTATTAGATTAAAGTCACCCACGATTATTACCCTGTCTTAATTGCAAACCTTATTTATTACTTCCTGTATACTCTACCTATGTGTAACTATTTTGAAACACTCACGTGAGTGCTTTTTCCGAATCTTTACATCACTCATCAACATTTACATCATCTATATCAATCAGGATGAAGTAGAAAGGGTCGAGAGCTTCAAGTTTTTAGGTGTCCAGATCACTAACAACTTGTCCTAGTTCCTCCTTGCCAACACTGTAGTCAAGAAAGCCCACCAACACCTCTACTTTTTCAGAAGACTAAGGAAATTTGGCATGTCAGCAACTTTTACAGATGCCCCATAGGAAACATTCTTTCTGGTTGTATCACAGCTTGGTATGGTCTCCTGCCCTGTCCAAGAATCTACAAAATGTAGCCCAATCCATCACACAAACCAGCCTCCCATCCACTGACTCTATCTACACTTGCCACTGCCTTAGCAAGGCAGTCAGCATAATTAAGAACCCCATCCATCCCGGACATTCTCTCTTCCACTTTCTTCCATCAGGAAAAAGATACAAAAGTCTGAGGTCACGTACAAACCAACTCAAGAACAGCTTCTTCCCTGCTGCTGTCAGAATTTTGAATGGACCCACCTTGCAATAAGTTGATCTTTCCATTCATCCTATCTACTACATTCTGCACTCTGTCGTTTCCTTCTCTATGAATGATTTGCTTTGTCTGTAGCGCACAAGAAACAGTACTTTTCACTGTGTGCTAATACATGTGACAATAATAAATCAAAGATATGTTGGTACCTCTAACATTATCACAGGCCAAGGGATAGACCATATTGATTTTAATTGAGATGAGGATTTGATAGGGTTATACTAGCATGATGTTAGTACTGATCTTTGTTTCAGGCCAGCTCTTATTTGCCCCAGGGGGAATCCCACACTGAGAGCAGATGAACAGTATCTCTGCAATGTGAACTTGATGGTGTGTCTGCAGATTGGGTGACTGAATGAATCCCTTCCCACACTGAGACCAGCTGAACAACTGGTCTCTCCCCAGTGTGACTGCCTCAATAATTTCCAGCTTAGATGGGGATCTGAATCCCTTCCCCAGTCCCTATATTTCCACAGTTTCTCCATGTGCAGGTGACCCTGTTAGTCTCAAGATGTGATGATCAGTTAAAGTTTCATCCATGAATGTTACAATGTATTTTCAAGCTGTGTAAGTGGTTAAAGCTCTTTCCACACTCACTGCACTGGAACATGTATGTGTATGTGTGTCCATGTATGTGTGTACCGTGTATGTCTATCCATGTGTATGTGTGTGTGTCTGTGTGTGTTCTGTATCCATGTGTGAGTGACAGTGTGCGTGTGTGTGTGTGTGTGTGTTTATATTTTTGTCTGTGTGTGTGTTTATATTTTTGTCTGTGTGTGTGTGTCTGTGTGTGTGTGTCTGTGTGTCCGTGTGTGTGTGTCTTTGTGTTTATATTTTTGTCTGTGTGTGTGTGTGGTGTGTCTCCTTGCTTTTCCAATCACACGGATGTTGAAAGCCTTTTGAAGCAGACAGAACAGAGAAACAATTCTGGATTCAAAGGCTGATGGTATTTCAAGTCCCGATGAACTTAGTGACTATCAGAAGTTCACGTGAAGTTTGATTTGAGATTTCTAGCTGTAAATCCTCACCTTCTGATATCCTGTAAAAGGAATGTATCCATATTGTATATCAGATATCAATAGTGTATCAGAATCACCACTGTCAGTGGAGGATAGAAATCCAGAACAGACAATTCTAGTTTCTGTGGAACATTCTTTCCTCTCTCATTCCCCAAAAGCTGTAAATCTCCATCCCTCTCCCTCCATTCTCACTCTGCTGTATCTAATATTCACCCTCCCAATTCTCCTGATGGTGCTGATTGACAGATCCATGCTCACTGCTTCTGTCCTGGACACAGAGATCGACAGAGAGTTGATATGGATTTGAGTTATTGAAAAGCTGCTTTTGCAGTAATGAGTCTGAGTGGAACTAAAGAACATAGCAATGGTACTAAGTTACAAAAACTAAAATGAATAGGAACTGTCTGGAGGCAATGCCTTAGTGGTATTATCACTATTTTATTAAGCCAGAAACTCAACTAATATCTTGGGGATGTAGTTCGAATGGTGGAATTTAAATTCAATAAAAAATATACTGATGACCATGAAGGCATTGTCAATTGTTGGAAAAACCCATCTGGTTCACTAATGTCCTTTAGTGAAGGTAAATTGCCATCCTTATCTGGTTTGGCCTACATGTGACTCCAGAGCTATAGTAAGGTGTTTGACTCTCTGTTGCTCTCCAAGAGCAACTAGGGATAAATGTTGGCCCAGCCAGCGATGCCTGTGTCCCAGGAATGAATGAAAAACTTCATCACAGACTGTGAAATAACCTATCTAAAATGTGTATGAAGAGAAACAGAAATGAGGCATGTGATGAATTGGATTGACCAGGAAGGTTTGACCTTAGAAGGAAGAGAGATTAGTATCACTCAGCACAAAGGAGCAAAAACAATAGACAGTACAGAGAGGGTTTTATTAACAAATCCTAGTGATTAGAATTAAGAAGACTGCAGGAGGATATCGACAGGTTGGTCATATGTGCAGATCAGGTAGAAATTAACTCCAAGTGCAAAGTTAATCACTTTAGAAGATAAAACGAGAAAGGGAATATATAACGAATGGATATTAGGATTCAAAGGGATCTGGGGACTTGCCTTTATCTGTCATGGCATTGAGTACAAGAGCAAAAAGGTTATATTGGAGCTGCACACAACACAGGTTAGGCTACATCTAGTGTATTGTTTGCAGTTCCACCCACCTCACTTTCAGAAGGATCTGATTGTACTGGAGAGGGTGCAAAGGAAAGTTGACTGGAAGTTGCCAGGAAGCTGGAACACCAGGAAGTTGCCTGGGAGCTATAAAAAGAGGCTAAAATTGTTTTTTTTAGAGCAGAGAAGGCTTAGGATGGGCCAGATCGAGGGATAGAGACAGGGTGAATTGGCAGCAACTCTTTCCTGTAGATGAAGGGTCAATAAAAGGGGGGGGGACATAAATTTTAAGGTGGGGGGAGTTAGATAGGATTTGAAGAAGATGTTTTCTCCCCAGTGGGTGGTGGGAGTCTGGAATGCATTGCCTGGGGGATGCACAAAGAACAAAACAGCACAGGAAACAGTCCCTTCGGCCCTTCGAGCCTGCGCCGCCACCCCGATGTTCCCACCTCTACCCGTGATCCCTGTCTATGTTTATGGATTAAAAACCAAATTTGAGACAATTTAGGGAGAATTTGTTTTGCCAATCAGCCTAAGAGCACATCTTTGGGGAGGAAATCGGAGCACCCGGAGAAAACCCACGCAAGCACGGGGAGAATGCGCAAACTCCCACAGATACAGACCCAAATCCATGTATCTGCACAGCACAGCAATAGTCACTGAGCTGTCGTGTTGCCCATCAAATGGTCCAAGTCAAGCGAACACTAACAACGTGAAGCACTAGGATACTCTTGGAAAAAAATCCAAGAGCAGCCCTCTCACGACCCATGCCCCTTGTTAGACGCAGTAATCTCACAATCTTTAAAAAAATGTAAACAAGCACTAAATATCAAAACATCCAAGGTTACAGTCCAAGTGCGGGAAAGATAAATAAGTGTGAATTGAGTCAGTAGTTTTCATGGGTCGCAAAGCCTACTTATGTTGTATGATTCCGTAATCTAGCAAGTAATTAAAAATAGTGGGAGCTGCTTTAAATTTATGAACAGGAAGAGGGAGGCTAAAGTGAACATGGGACTGGAAAACCAGGAAATAGCAGAGGAGTTAAATAAATATTTTCCAGTAGCATTTAGTGGCAGACACAAATAGTTTTCCAAACATAATTAATCAAGGGGCAAAAAAGGAAATAAATACAATAACTATCCCTAGAGAAAAAGTAGTAGGGAACTAATCAGACTAAGGATCACTGAATCTCTTATGAGCAAAACAGACAATAAAGATCACCCTCAGAAAGAAGCAGTACACATGTGTAGGTTCTGACTCGGTACAATGAGTCCGAATGCCTTTATATCAAAGATTGAGTTGAGAATTGGAATAAAGAGTCGGTTGGAAGGTGCAAATTTCACGGAGAAAGAGAAACAAGAGAAGCAATCAATATTACAAGATGTTCTTTACTCAGAGGGTAGTAAGGGTGTGGAATGCCCTGCCTGCAGCAGTTGTGGACTCGTCAAGTTTAAAGGCGTTCAAATGGTCAGTGGATAGGCATATGGATAATATTGGAATAGTTTAAGTTAGAGGGTCATTAGATTGGTTCTACTGGTCAGCACAACATCGAGGGACGAAGGACCTGTACTGCGCTGTAATGTTCTAATGAGTGAACGCAGTTTAACTTTAGCACATGAATCATATATTTGATTTCTAGATTTTTAAAATCATTCAAATGGGTTGACCGGAATAAGTTCTCGATATTAGAAAAATGTTTAATTCTCTCAGGAGGGATTTCATGAGAAAACTTTAATTATTCATGGAGTGTTCCTGCAGGGTGGATGAATCACTCGATCCCGTCCCACAGTGTTCACTTTTCTTTCAAATAGCTTTCTAATTAAATTTTGTTAAATATTGCTGTGGTTTTTCCATCAATGTTGAGTCCTGAAGGTGTCTCACGGGAAAATGAGGTGTTTGTCCAGCTTGTGTTGGGTTTCCCCAGGACATTGCCACAGGCCAAGGACAGGAATATCAGCATGAGAGCGAGGTGGGGAATTCTTATGACAAGCCACTGGAAAGTCAGGATCATATTTATGAACCGGGCAGAGATGTTCCACAAAGAGGGCGATGGAGAAAATTTAAGAAAAGCGTGGCCAAATTCAAAACTATTCAAAAACTGGCAAAAAAGTCTCTCTTCAAAGGATGTAAAGAAATTTATTTAAATACATAAAGTCAACAGGACGTACAAACATAAACGTAGGGGGAGGGTTAAACAGCTCAGATTCAGGACTGGAAACTTCTTGGAAAGGTCCGATGCGGTCAATCAAACTACAAAATGATTATAGCTTTTCTTATCTATGAATTACATCTCTCATTAGCTTAGAATCAATTACTTACACATTTTCTGTCACATACCTTAGCCAACTGCAAATCTGCTGCTCAGCATAATGATACTTGACTGGTCCATTTAATTTGAACTTAACTCTCATCTTGACTAAACTTACTCCCTGGTATCCAAGCAACCACAGATAGAAGCCAAAAATGAATCTTCCTATAGGTTCGGACACGTAGCCCTGAGCTCTGATTTGTATCTATTTTCGTCTGGACAACGAGAGCTTCATAAACTTCTGATCTTAACCCCCATTCCTTGCAGCAACAGCTCTTTGCTGAAGCGAATAATATATTAAAATATGTTTAATATGTACACTTCAAAATCAAATTTACTTGTTTTAATATTGTTTCTGCATATGAGCAAACTATCCACATCAATTTGTTATAAAGAATTATTTAACTGCTTCCGAGCTATCCATCTGTGAATCTCACTAACCGATTTGAAATTCCCTTCTCCAATGAAGAGGGGTTTTCCTCGGAAGCTAAGCATTGCGCTGAACCCAGCTAATACAAAGATTCACAAAAGTTAGTATATTTGTCAGAGATTTTCTTTATTGGCCAGAGATTTTCTTTATTGGCCAATTTACAGCAGGAGAAAGGTAGCTAGACAGTCTAACTCCTTTCTAAAGTTACACAACATTGGCTGTACTAAGAACAAACAACAATATGGCACCAGAAACAGGCCCTTCGGCCCAACGAGCCCGCGCTGCCATTTTGACATTGTGAGTGCCCTCCTCTACCTTTGTCTACGCCTACTGAAGAAGATTAAGGGAAGATTGATTTAGGAACAATTTGTTACACCAATCAGCCTAAGAGCACGTTTTTGGGGTGTGGGAGGAAACCGGAGCACCCGGAGGAAACCCACGCAATCATGGGGAGAATGTGCAAACTCCCGCAGACACAGGCCCAAATCCATGTATTTGCACAGCGAGCAGTGATAATCGCGTTGACCAAAAGTTCCCGAAAGCTCATTTCACCCACCAACTCTGCCATCTTAAACGAATGCTCCAATCACGTTTGTACACATTATTTATCTAGGTCAAAAACATCCGACCTTCTGGCAGAATGGAAAACCATTGGTCGGTAGAATCTAAAAATGTTGCTGCCTGCTGTTACTTTTGCAACTTTCATTTGTAGGTCTGTGGGGTTCAAAAGTTGCTTTCTCACTGTCTGCTGAGCAATCCCATATCAGTAAAAACTGAATAAAATCAATTCTTTCCAATGTCTGGGAAGCGTGTATTTTGAAAACTGTGTGCTCTGTGGCTTCATTGTTTGGGAAGAATGTCTCACTCAGTTTTTATCCCATTATGCCTCAGGGCAGTTTGCAGTTCAGCCAAGGTGTACATTTTAATACAAAACATTCAAGAGTACGTGTTTACATGTTAACAAATATGTGCTTAAATTCTCTCTAACGGTGATTATATGTGTCCCTATGCAAGCAGTACCTTTGTATAATATAGATATAAGGCACATTAGAACAAAGAACAAAACAGCATGGGAAACAGACCCTTCGGCCCAACGAGCCCGCGCCGCCACCCCGATGTTCCCACCTCTACCTGTGATCCCTGTCTATGTTTATAGATCTATGGATTAAAAACCAAATTTGAGACAATTTAGGGAGAATTTGTTTTGCCAATTAGCCTAAGAGCACATCTTTGGGATGTGGGAGGAAACTGGAGCACCCGGAGAAAACCCACGCAAGCACGAGGAGAATGCGCAAACTCCCACAGACACAAGCCCAAATCCATGTATCTGCACAGCACAGCGATAGTCACTGAGCTGTCGTGTTGCCCATCAAATGGTCCAGGTCAAGCGTACACTAACGACGTGAAGCAGTAGGATACTCTCGAAAAAGATCCAAGAGCAGCCCTCTCACGACCCATCACATGTATGCCCCTTGTTAGACAACAAGGTGGACCAAAGCACCTGTAGGATAAAAACAAGTACATCAATATCATCATCTATTTACACACTTCCCAGGGACTCCCAAGGCTCATGATCCCTATTTTAAATCAGTTTTCTATACCCCTCTATTCCCATTCTGTTCATGTGCCCATCTAAGTATTTCTTAAATAACTCCAGAGTGCCTGCCCCCATCACTTTATTTGGCAGCGCATTCCATACCCCCAACACCCTCTGTGTGAAAAAACTCCAAATTATACCTTATCCCCCTCACCCTATGCCCGTGACCCCTCGTGCTATTCGAGTCCATCCTAGGAAAAAGCTTAACCCTGTTTACGCTATCTATACCCCTCATAATCCTGTACTTTACCTTTATTCTAAGTTAGTCCTCCCTGTTCTAATAATCTTTATTGGTTTTATTCCCATGGTATTCTGAACCCCTCCAACACCATAAATCATGAAATAGAAACTAATTCTTTCTGCTGAAAGGGTTAACTTTTCTACAGAATCTAAAAGATTGCAGAAAAAAACTTGGCACACAATTATGTCACTTTACATAATTTTTAAAAACTTCTCTAAGAGCAAAACAAACTTGATTATAAACATCATTTTTTTTGTTATTTTCCTCAACCTAATTTATTTTAATTTGATCAGTTTTTGTTAGTGACGGATAATTCCAGTTCTTTACAAACTGATTCACTCATTTTGTTAATTCTACAGGGGTTCAGAGAATCAGAACTCAGATTTTATCATCCTTATCCTTTTTCTCCTTTTGCCACCGCTCCCTCTGTTTTGCGGGAGGGTCGTGGGGATTCCAATCAGATCTGATCATTTTATCATAAAAGTAAAATACTGCGGATGCTGGAATCTGAAACAAAAACAGAAAACGCTGGAAAATCTCAGCAGGTCTGACAGCATCTGTGGAGGGAGAATCGAACCAATGTTTTGAGTCAATATGCTCCTACGTCAAAAGCTTTGACAAAGATCATCCAGATTCGAAACATTGGCACTGTTCTCTAATCGTTTATTAATAGGTTTCTTGTTCTTAGTTTCCAAACTATAGGGAAGATTCTGTCTCTCAAAGTTCTGATTTTTCACTGCCCATGCTTGGGTAGGATTATAACCATTAGAATCTACTCTCAGAGATCCACTTTTCAGTCCAGGAGTATACTGTCACTGCACTGACTATTGGGTCACAAATCCCTCACTGTTCTTATGACAAAATTCTGATAAAATAATTTAAACAATGCCTCAGAACACTTCTTAACTTCTTCACCAATTACCTACCACTGTTTGTTGATTGGTCAGATTTCCCCCTTTTTACAGATTCGGGTATCTCAGTCACCAGCCGGTCCTGGAATAAGTTGAATTCTAACTCATTCGGAGTAAATATTCTCCCCAGCTCCTCTGTCAGTTCCCTGCTGAGCAGCTTTAATGGTTCCTGATTGCAGAAACTGAGCAGTCACAGGAATGTGGTCAAGATAGTCCAGTTCCATAATGCCCCACATTCAATCTGCATTCCTTCAATTCTAACAGAATATGTGTCTGTGTGGAGCTGCCTCGGCCATGGTCAATCCCAACACTGCCTTCCTGAACTGCTACAGTGCCTGAGGTGTAAGTACACCCACAGTGCTGTTAGGGAGGGATTTCCAGCTAAACACTCCAGACTTTCACTAGACTGTAAGTGGATATGATTGATATATTCCATTCAAACATTCCCAAGGTGAGTTATTCCAATTCCTTTATTGTCCAGGACAATATATTCACAATCTCTTTAAAACAGAAATTAAACATTCCCATTTGATTTCAGGTATTAACACATTCTGTTAGTTTGTTCTTTATTGTCGATGTCAGGCTGGGGCTGTTCCCCTTTGGAGCAAAGGAGGTTGAAGGGAGATTTGATCAAGGTGGACAAGATTCTGACAGGTTTAGATAAGGTGGACAAAGAAAAGCTGTTCCCATTCGCTGATGGGTCAAGGACGAGGGGGACGCAGATTTAAGGTTTTGGGTCAGAGATGCGGGGGGTTGGGTGTGAGGAAGAATATTTTGATGCAGCGAATGGTAATGACCTGGAACTCGCTGCCTATGAAGGGGGAGGAAGTGGAGACAATAAACAATTACAAAGGAAATTGGATGGGCATTTGGGGGGGTTTCAAACAGAAATACTGTCTAAATATCTCTGAGCTTCCTCACACCCTGTCACTCTGTGATCCTTGTGAAATTTGAAACCAGGGATTCGCAACAAGACACAAACAGCATCAACCCCCTGGAGGAAAAGTGCTGAGACCGGCCAGTCCCGCAGAAAGAAACCCTCCGACCCTCCCCATTGACCAACTGTGAGAATGAACAATATGAAGTCCTGGATGTAACTGAGAGCAGGTACAATAACAGCAGAATCCAACCCCCTGGAATCACTCGTGAACTTGTTGGTGTCTCAGCAGCTGGGATGAAACACTGAATCCCTTCCCACACTCAGAGAAGGCAAACAGCCTCTCCCCAGTGTGAACCCGCTGGTGTCCCCGCAGGGTGGATAACTGAGCGAATCCCTTCCCGCACACAGAGCAGGTGAACGGCCTCTCCCCTGTGTGAATCCGCTGGTGTTGCTGCAGGTGGGATGATCGAGTGAATCCCTGTCCGCACTGAGAGCAGGTGAACGGTCTGTCCCCGGTGTGAACTCGCTGGTGCGTCCGCAGATCGGACGATCGAGTGAATCCCTTCCCGCACTGACAGCAGGTGAACGGCCTCACCCCAGCGTGAACCCGCTGGTGTGTCCGCAGGTAGGACGACTGGGTGAATCCCTTCCCGCACTGAGGGCAGATGAACGGCCTCTCCCTAATATGAACCCGCTGGTGTGTCAGCAGGTGGGATGACTGAGTGAACCCCTTCCCGCACTGAGAGCAGGTGAACGGCCCAGTGTGAACCCGCTCGTGCGCCCGCAGGTGGGACGACTGAGTGAATCCCTTCCCGCACTGACAGCAGGTGAATGGCCTCTCCCCGGTGTGGACTCGCTGGTGCCTCTGCAGATGGGATGACCAAGTGAATCCCTTGCCACATTGAGCGCAGATGAACGGCCTCTCCCCAGTATGGCTGCGCCGATGAGCTTCCAGCATGGATGGCACTCTGTATCCCTTCCCACAATCCGCACATTTCCATGGTTTCTCCATAGTGTGGGTGTCCTTTCTCTCTCTCGGGTGGACAATCAGTTGAAGCCTCGTCCACACACAGAACACGTGTACAGTCTCTCCCTGCTGTGAATGGGGTGATATTTATTCAGGCTGTGGAACTGATTAAAACTCTTTAGTCGGTGCGCTGGAACACTCTCACTCAAGTGTGTTGGTGCTTTTCCAATCACACTGACATTTGAAATCTTTTCAAATCGACAGCCTGGACAATCATTTTGCCTTCTGGACTTAAAGGCTGATGATTCTCAGGTCTGACGCAATATGACTCTGTCAGATCCAGATGTGACACTTGAGATTTCAGCCTGCGATTCTTCTTTCAATATCCTGTAAAGAGGGTTTACAAAAGTCATTACTATCAGTTTTGGACAGAAATCCAGAAGAGACAATTCTAGTTTCTATGGAACATTCCTCCATCATTCCCCAAAGGCTGTAAATCTCCATCCCACACACTCTCCCTCCATTCTCACTCTGCTGTATCTAATATTCACCCTCCCCAATTCTCCTGATTGACAGATCCATGCTCACTGCTTCCTATCCTGAAGCAGAGATGCCGGCGTTGGACTGGGGTAAACACAGTAAGAAGTCTCACAACACCAGGTTAAACTCCAACAGGTTTATTTGGCAGTACCAGCTTTCGGAGCATTGCCCCTTCATCGGGTGAGTGAGGAGTTCTGTTCACAAACAGCGAATATACAGACACAAACTCAATATACAAAATAATACTTTGAATGTGAGTCTTTGCAGGTAATCAAGTCTTAAAGATACAGACAATAGACAGAAGGCCAAGGTAAAGAGGTCTGCTTTCTTAAATCTTTGTAGTACACAGAACATAGTTCTGCAACTCGGCCAATGTTGTCTACCTGATACGCTGCAGGAAAGGATGTCCCGAAGCATGGTACATTGGGGAGACTATGCAGACGCAATGACAATGGATGAATGAACCCTGCTCAACAATCACCAGGTAGGAGTGTTCCCTTCCAGTCGAGGAACGCTTCAGTAGTCACAGACATTCAGCCTCTGATCTTCGGATAAGCATTCTACAAGGTTTTGGCAGGAATAATGGGATGAAGGAGTACAATATAAGGGGTAGGAGTCTTAGCTGTGTTGTAGAGCAGAAGGATCTCGGGTTCCGGGTCCATAGGACTCTTAAATCGGCCTCGCAGGTGGAGGAAGTGGTCAAGAAGGCGTACGGTGTACTGGCCTTCATTAATCGAGGAATAGAGTTTAGGAGTCAGGAGGTAATGATGCAGCTCTATAAGACTCTTGTCAGACCCAGTTGGAGTATTGTGCGCAGTTCTGGTCGCCTCATTATAGGAAGGATGTAGAGGCTATTGAGAGAGTTCAGAGGAGATTTACAAGGATGCTGCCTGGATTGGGAGGCGGGCCTTATGAAGATAGGTTGAGGGAGCTGGGACTCTTCTCACTGGAGAGACGTAGGTTGAGAGGCAACCTGATAGAGGTTTATAAAATGTTGAAATGAATAGATCGGGTGGATTCTCAGAGACTATTTCCCCGAGCTGAAATGGTCACTACGAGAGGACACAGATTTAAGGTGCAGGGAAGCAAATACAAAGGAGATGTCGGGGTAGGTTTTTCACTCAGAGAGTGGTGAGTGAATGGAATTGGCTGCCGTCGGAGGTTGTTGAAGCAAACTCACTGGGGTCTTTTAAGAGATTTCTGGATGAGTATATGGAAAAGAATAAGATAGGGGGTTATAGATAGGTCTGTGGATTGGTAGATGTGATCGGCGCAACTCGTGGGCTGAAGGGCCTGTTTGAGCTGTATTGTTCCATGTTCTATGTTCTAAGGTGACCTTCACGACACACGACAACGCAGAATCGCTGAGCGGAAATTGATAGCACACGAGGACGGCCTCAACCGGGATCTTGGGTTCATGTCACACTATCTGTAACCCCCCACGACTTGCCTAGGCATGCAAAATCTCACTGACTGTCCTGGCTGAGACAATACACATCTCTTTAACCCCTGCTTGGCCCCTTCTCCACTTAGATTGTCTGCACCTTTAAGACTTGATTACCTGTAAAGATTCACATTCCAACCATTATTTTGTAAACTGAATTTGTGTTTATATATGCCCTGTTGGTGAACACAACTCCTCACTCACCTGAAGGAGGAGTCCGAGATTCCCAAAAGCTTATCTGCCAAATAAACCTGTCGGACTTTAACAGACTTCTTCCTGCCCTGGGCAGAGAAATCATAAGGAGCTGCAGTTGGCCATTCAGCCCATCGAACTGCCTCAACCATTCATTGAGAGTTGGTTGATCTACCTCATCTCCATTTCCCACACTATCCCCCAGATCACTCGTTGGCTTCAATATCTCGAAACTTAATCCATCTCTCTAGAAAATTTTTGACGAGGGCGCAGAATTCCAAAGCTTCAACACATCATCGAGTGAGGAAATCCCTCCTTATCTTAACTTTCTCCCTATTTTCCTACCTGTTCTCCATGACACTTAACTCCTTTATCAAACATCAATCTAACTTATCCTGGAATATATCCAATGACCCTCAGCCTCCACTGTGGAAGAGAAATGCAAAGACTAATGACTCTAATAGTCAAGAGATGAATGACTGGAAATATATAACTTAGCTATAGTAGATTATTAGACTGACTGAAGCTCAATCTTCATTGATAGAGAGGAGCAGCACCTTTGCCAGGCAGACAATAGAGGAAGCTCCATGCCGCCGTGCGCATAAGGCCCGGATTCTGATTGGCTGGAGGACCTGCACCCATCTGGTCCTCCACACGTTGCCATTGGTCAACTTCCCACATGTAGACAATGAAGGGGCGGAGCCCGAGCCCACTCAGCTGAGCCGCTGTCCAATCCGCATTGTCCAGCTTCTGTAACAAGTGATACTGCTGCCAATGGGAGGCCGCGTGCTGGGAACGCCCCCTCTGAGTCATTGTGACGGCACAATGGAGCCCGGGCTGAATCAGCCAATAGCAATTAGTTTGCTCCGCGGTGACGTCTGCGGGAGCCCCGCCCCCACCCATTGTTCCCCAGTCTGTCCATTCCACACATTGTTAATTCATTCATAGAGACAGAGATCTGTCTGGGAGGCTGCATGGAGATTTTCACCTCTCTGTGTTCAGGATAGGAAGCAGTGAGCATGGATCTGTCAATCAGCACCTTGATAAGGGAGGGAAAATTAGAGTAGGAGAGAAAGCTAGCACTAATTAGAACAAAGAACAAAACAGCACAGGAAATAGGCCCTTTGGCCCAACCAGCCCGCGCTGCCACCCCGATGCTTCCACCTCTACCTGCGATCCCTGTCCATGTTTATAGATCTATGGATTAAAAATCAAATTTAAGACAATTTAGGGAGAATTTGTTCCGCCAATCAGCCTAAGAGCACATCTTTGGGATGTGGGAGGAAACCAGAGCTCCCAGAGAAAACCCACACAAGCACGGGGAGAATGCGCAAACTCCCACAGACACAGGCCCAAATCCATGTGTCTGCACAGCACAGCAATAGTCACTGAGCTGTCATGTTGCCCATCAAATGGTCCAGGTCAAGTCCTATCCGTGCTTGACTTTCCAAATTGCAACACTTATCTGTATTGAAGTTCATTTGCCAATCCCAACCCAGTTTCCCTCGTCGATCAACTAACCCCTGTAATTTTTGTTAACTTTCTTCATTATCAATGATAACTCCTAACTTAGTGTCATCCCCAAACTTACCAACCATATCTTGACCGTTCACATCCAAATCATAATTTTATACACCCCTACAAGGTCACCCTTCATTCTCCAAGGAGTAAAACCCTAGTCTGGCCAACTGCTCCCTATAACTTAGTCCTGGCAACATCCTCACCAATTTTCTCTGTACTCTTTCCAGTTTGTCAATGTCCTTCCTGTAACAAGGTGACCAAAACTGTATACAAAAAAATTATAGAAATAATGAATAACAAAGGACCCAACACTGACCCCTGAGGCACACCATTATTCACAATCCTCCAATTCAAGGAACAACCTTCAACATTACTCTCTATTTCCTACCATTGAGCCAATTTTAAATCCGATTTGCTCGCTCTTCCTGGATCCCATGCGACCTAACCTTACAGACTGGCCTGCCATTTTGGATCTTGTCAAAGGTGTTGCTAAAGTCCACATAATCAATATCTACTGCCCTCCCGTCATCCATCCTCTTGGTTACCTCTTCGAAATGCTCTGACAATGATTTGTCAGAGTTGACTTCCCACGTACAAAGCCCAGCTGATTATCCAAATATTGGGAGATTCTATCCCTCAGAATCCTGACCAGTGACTTACCCACCACTGAAGTCAGGCTCAGCAACTTCTCTTTGCTACCCTTCTTAAACAATGGAGCAACATTAGCCCCACTCTAGTCTTCAGGAACTTTACCAATGGAAAGAGATAAAGCAAATTTCTCTGCAACGACTTGTGTAATTTCTTCCCCAGCCTCCCGCAAGATGCAAGGATGCATTTGATCAGGCCCAGAAGATGTATCCACCTTAGTGCACTTTAAGGATGCAGATGCTTCCTCCCTGGTAATATGTGTGCAGCCCAAGACATCACCACTTGTTTCCCTTATTTCTTTAGCACATAATGTTCTCCTCAGGAAAAATATTCATCACAAATCTCATGCAGCTAGTGTGGCTTCACACACAGATGGCCTTGCTGATTTTTCAGGGACTATTCTCTCTCTAGCTGCCCTTTTAATATAGAACATAGAACAAAACAGCACAAACAGGCCCTTCGGCCCACAAGTTGCGCCGATCACATCTACCAATCCACAGACCTATCTATAACCCCCTATCCTATTCTTTTCCATATACTCATCCAGAAGTCTTTTAAAAGACCCCAGTGAGTTTGCCTCAACAATCTCCGATGGCAGTCGGTTCCATTCACTCACCACCCTCAGTGAAAAACCTACCCCGACATCTCCTTTGTATTTGCTTCCCTGCACCTTAAATCTGTGTCCTCTCGTATTGACCATTTCAGCTCGGGGAAATAGTCTCTGAGAGTCCACCCTATCTATCCCTCTCAACATTTTATAAACCTCTATCAGGTCGCCTCTCAACAAACGTCTCTCCAGTGAGAAGAGTCCCAGCTCCCTCAACCTATCTTCATAAGGCCTGCTTCCCAATCCAGGCAGCATCCTTGTAAATCTCCTCTGAACTCTCTCAATAGCCTCTACATCCTTCCTATAATGAGGCGACCAGAACTGCGCACAATACTCCAACTGGGGTCTGACAAGAGTCTTATAGAGCTGCATCATTACCTCCTGACTCCTAAACTCTATTCCTCGATTAATGAATGCCAGTACACCGTACGCCTTCTTGACCACTTCCTCCACCTGCGAGGCCGATTTAAGAGTCCTATGGACCTGGACCCCGAGATCCTTCTGCTCTACAACACAGCTAAGACTCCTACCCCTTATATTGTACTCCTTCATCCCATTATTCCAGTGAAAATGGACCACTACACATTTATAGCTACACATAGGTATAAAACTTTTTGGGATTTTCTTTAATCTTATCTGCCACATCCCTCTTTTTGCCCTCCTAATTGCCCTCCAGTGTTCTCTTGCATTTTTTGTAGTCAGAGTGAATCTCTTGTCCCAGACTTCCAAAATCCAATTTATGCTTCCTTTTTTTTAAACCTGACCAGAATCTCAATGTCCCATGTCAACTAGGGATCCCAAAATTTATCCCTTTATCCTTACAGGAATATACTGGTCCTGGACTCTTGATATTACAATTTGAAAAGTTCCCATTTGCCAGTCATTCCTTTCCCTTTAAGAGACTCACCGAATCAACATCCACTAGATCCTGCCGAATACCCACAAAATTGGACCTGCTTCAGTTAACCAATGGATCCGTCCTATCCTTTTCCATAACTATTTTACATAGAACACTACAGCTCAAACAGGCCCTTCGGGCTACAAGTTGCACCGATCATATCCCTACCAGGCCTGTCTATAACTCCCAATCCCATTAAATCCCATATACTCATCCAGAAGTCTCTTAAAAGACTCCAGCGAGTTCGCCTCTACGACCACTGACAGCAACCGATTCCATTCACTCACCACCCTGAGTGAAAAACTTACCTCTAACATCTCCTCTGTACTTACCCCCCCCAGCACCTTAAACCTGTGTCCTCTCGTAGCGACCATTTCAGCCCTGGAAAATAGCCTCCGAGAATCCACTCTGTCTATTCATCTCAACATTTTATAAACCTCTATCAGGTCGCCTCTCAACCTTCGTCTGTCCAGTGAGAAAAGACCGAGCTCCCCTCAACCTATTCTCATAAGGCACAACCGCCAATCCAGGCAACATCCTTGTAAATCTCCTGTGCACTCTCTCAATAGCTTCCACATCCTTCCTATAGTGAGGCGACCAGAACTGTGCACAATATTCCAAGTGGGGTCTGACAAGGATCTTATAAAGTTGCAGCATCTTATAATTTTAAAACTAATAGTGTAGTGGTCAGCGGACACAAGGTTCTCTCTGACCGACACTTCATTTACTTGGCCCTACCTCATTTCTTCAGAGTCTACGCAGAATGAGTCCAAGAATTAATAATGAAAAATAAGGAGCTGGCAGATGAATTGTACAAGTATTTTGCCTCGGTCTTCACAATAGAGAATACAGGTAACAACGCAGAACCAGCTGTAAAGCACAAAACTCAAGTGTGGGACAAACTCTGAAAAATTACAATTCCCCGGAAAGTGGTACTCAGCAAACTGTAGGAGCAGCGGCTGATGAGTCCCTGGATTCTGTTGGACTTCATTCCGGGGTCTCAACTGAAGTGGTGAGTGAGATTAGTTGTTTAAGTTTTGGCTAGGATGCAGATGGAATCAAGTCTTGGACAAGGAACTGTGCCGACTCCAATCAGCTTGGATCATGTGGATCGGGCCCAGGACAGGAGGTGAGAGCCCTGTCTGGTCAGCTTCGATCGGTAACGGCCCAGCTTGTTGGGACTCTGAATTGGATTTAATTTGATTGGATTGGATTGGAATAAAGTTTAAAAAAAAAGTTGTTTAATTTTTTAAAAGTTCCCCATTGGATAAAGTATCTTTACTTGGATTTCCAAAAGGTATTTGGTAAGATGCCACATCAAAGATTACTGCAGCAAATAAAAGTTCACACTGCATGGATAACATATCAGCATGGATAGAAGATTGTTTCCTGTTAGTTAGTCAATGGGCATAAATGGGTAATTTTCTGGTTTAAGATAAGTTTGGGTTCAGACAGAGAGAGGACATATCCCCTTTGTGCTGTGCCATTTTTCTTTTGGCTCATGTCCAACCCTTGTTGCTCAGTGAGATGCCTTGCTTTTATCTTGTGGCTTGTTGTCTTCTTAAGTCCTGGGCTTTTTTTTCTTATATATTATTATCTGTCTTAGTTTTTTTCTCATGTGGAAGGTACCATACTGCGGCAGAAAGAAGGGATGTGGGGGGTGGGAGGGCAAAGGAAAACAGGGTGATGGTGCTGCTTCTACCATGTTTTAGCTGCTTGTGGGGAGATGGTTGTTGAGGTGCTCTGTGTGAGGAGGAAAGGGCTGCTAGGATGGATGTTTATATATTTCCAGAGGCTGGATAGATGTCCAAGTGGTGTATATGTTGCAGCATTTTATTTTTGAGCTGTTTCTTAGCTTTGTATCTGTTGCTGAGTCACATTTTGTTTATTAGAAGTGGGGTTTGGGGAGGGAAAATGTTTGTTAATGGGTGGGCTACTGAGGGGGCAGTAGGTGGACTTCTCGGCATGGGGGGGGGGGGGAAGCAAGAGGTCACACAGTGGGAAAAAACGTCCTGGAGAGGAATATTTGAAGGTTGTTGGTTGAAGGATAGTTTGTTGTCCTCCCCTGTCTTGGTGCTTTTATCTCCTGTGTGCCTGTTAGGGTGAGAAGGGTGAGGGGGCTCCCAAAGCTGGTGGGATGGAATGATTTTTTTATTCTTTGTGGATGTTTTATGTTGTGGTGGGCAAGATATCACGGTGTCAATTTGGAATAGTATGTATCATAGAACACAGAACATTACAACGCAGAACAGGCCCTTCGGCCCTCGATGTTGCGCCAACCAATTAGGAAAAAGCAATGACCCTCTAACCTAAACCATTCCCTTTTCATCCATAAACTTATCTACTAACCTCTTAAACGCCACCAAACTTGGCGCATCTACAACTGGTATCAGATTGTTGTGGGGAAACTAGTTGGCAGAACAAGTTGGTGCCAGGACTTTCCTGTTTATTTGGATGGTTTATGGGTTTGGTATGAGGATAGGTCTTTTGCCAGCAGTGCAAAAAATTACTGCCTAGACAATTTATCTGTTTATTTCTTTATTAATTAATTAGAGTCCCCAGTGGGATGTTACATTAGCAATGCAATGAAGTTACTGTGGAAGGGTACACCAAGGGGGAATTTAGCATGATCAACTCCACTTAACATCTTTGGAGTTTGGGAGAAAACCGATGCAAACAGAGGTAGAGACCTGGGCCAACCTTTCCAGAGTCTGCTCCCTCCCTGGATTCACTTCCTTTCCCTTCAGTTGCTGCAATTCCCCCAGAATGTGAAAAGAAATGGAAAGGGGGAGTAAAGAAAGTGTTTTACTCACAGATGTGGGAGACAGGAGGAAGTTTCACTCTGTCTGAAGCTCAATCTTCATTCACACAAACGCCCGCGCTCTGGTTGGCTGGAGGACCAGAGTCCTTCCGGTCCTCCAACTGTCCCGAATGGTCAGCCTGAAGGTCACGGGGCGGGTGAGGGGCAGCCTGTCGGAAGTGCGCATGTGCTCGTTTTGGGGGAATGCGCATGTGCGGGTTTCGGGGCTAGCGAGTGACGTAGGCGGGGCCGGGGTGGGGCGGGGCCGGGGCCGGGATGGGGGCGGGGCGGCAGTGGGGCCAGGACGGGATCGGGGGGGCGGGGGGGAGGGTGGCGATGGATGGGGGCGGCCGGGGTGGGGCGGGGGCCGGGGCGGGGCCGGGAGTGGGGCGGGGCCGGGAGTGGGCCGGGATGGGGGCTCGGGGGAGGGCGGGGGGGAGGGTGGCGCACGGATGGGGGCGGGGCCGGGGTGGGGCGGGGCCGGGAGGGGGGCGGGGCCGGGAGTGGGCCGGGATGGGGACTCGGGGGAGGGCGGGGGGGAGGGTGGCGTATGGATGGGGGCGGGGCCTGGGACTGGGGCCGGGGGTGAGGCGGGGATGGGAGGCGGGACCATTGTCTATCCGAGTGTTGCAGCCTTTCCCATTGGTCAGCGCGGCTGGAAACAAATCGATTCCAGTCCCAGTCATTCCAAAGCACATTGTAGGATCAATAGAACTAAAGTCAAACATAGAATCCCTACAGTGCAGAAAGAGGCCTTTCAGCCCATCCAGTCTGCACCAAACACAATCCCACCCAGGCCCTACCCCCATATCCCTACATATTACACCCACTAATCCCCTCTAACCTACACATCCCTGGACACTAAGAGGCAATTTCTTAGCCTGGCCAATCAACCTAACCCGCACATCTTTGGACTGTGGGAGGAATCCGGAGAATGTGCAAACTCCACACAGACAGCGACCCGAGCCAGGAATCGAAACCAGCTCCCCGGAGCAGTGCTAACCCACTGTGCTATTGTACCAAAACACATCGTAGATTATCTGCAACCTTCCAGATCTTGGCCTCGGGGGGGCCTAGACTTATCTGGCAATTCCCTCTGGGTAATGCCTGCTACATTAAGCATGTCAATGATTGAGAAGTACTTCTGCTCTGGGGTTAAGGTGTTAGAAATGGTGGAGGGGTCCACAACTAGAGGGGACTTTTGATCAATACACTGATTGGCCTTTCCGTAGTTGATGGTCAAATGTTAAGTTCTGTTTGATTTCTTTACTGCCACACGGGCCAGTTAGACAAGCTACAATGCCTTGACTAGCACGCCTTGTTTTCCAGTTGTTGAATGATTAGTGGGATGTTAATCCCTGTTGAGACTATCCTCATGTGTGCAGAACTTGGCTATCAGTCTCTGCTCAGCGGCTCTGTGCTGTTGTTGTGGATGGCTGTTTTTCTGCATGGTTGTGGATGGCTCTTTTTCTGCATGGAGATCGGTCACCAGTGGAGAGCCCCAGGGATCTGTTCTAGGACCCTTGCTGTTTGTCATTTTCATAAATGACCTGGATGAGGAAGTGGAGGGATGGGTGAGTATGTTCGCTGATGACACGAAGGTCGGTGGTGTTGTGGATGGTCTGGAGGGATGTCAGAAGTTGCAGCATGACATCGACAGGATGCAAGACTGGGCGGAGAAGTGGCAGATGGACTTCAACGCGGATAAATGTGTTGTGGTCCATTTTGGCAGATCCAACGGGATGAATGAGTACACTATCAAAGGTAGGAGTCTTAGCTGTGTGGAAGAGCAGAGGGATCTTGGGGTCCGGGTCCATAAGACTCTCAAATCGGCCTCCCAGGTGGAGGATGTGGTTAAGAAAGCTTACGGTGTACTGGCCTTCATTCATCGAGGGATTGAGTTCAGGAGTCAGGAGGTAATGCTGCAGCTTTATAGGACCCTTGTCAGACCACACTTGGAGTACTGTGCGCAGTTCTGGTCGCCTCACTATAGGAAGGACGTGGAAGCTATTGAAAGGGTGCAGAGGAGATTTACAAGGATGTTGCCTGGATTGGGAGGCATGCCTTATGAAGACAGGTTGAGGGAGCTGGGACTGTTCTCCCTGGAGAGACGAAGGTTGAGAGGCGACCTGATAGAGGTTTACAAGATGTTGAGAGGAATAGATAGGGTGGACTCTCAGAGACTATTTCCCAGGGCTGAAATGGTCGCGATGAGAGGGCACAGATTTAAGGTGCAGGGAAGCAAGTACAGAGGGGATGCTAGGGGAAAGTTTTTCACTCAGAGGGTGGTGAGTGAATGGAATCGGCTGCCGTCGGTGGTGGTCGAGGCGAACTCGCTGGGGTCTTTTAAAAGACTTCTGGATGAGTATATGGGATCCAATGGGATTGGGGGTTATAGATAGGTCTATGGCTGGGTAGGTTTTGATGTGTTCGGCACAACTTGTGGGCCAAAGAGCCTGTTTGTGCTGTAGTGTTCTATGTTCTACGTTGTGTGTCGTGAAGGCCACCTTGGAGAACGCTTACCCGAAGGTCGGAGGTCGAATGCCTGTGACCGCTGAAGTGTTCGCCAACAGGTTAGGTGTAAAGAATCGCATTCTAATCAGTAAACAGTCTGTGCTGTTTGAGACCAGAACCCCTCATTCACCCGATGAAGAGGACAGCCTCGAAAGCTTGTGCGAGTTTACTGTCAAATAAATCGGTTGGACTTAAACCTGGTGTTGTCAGACTTCTTACCCCAGTCCAACGCCGGCATCTCTACATCATGCTAGAAGGGGGGCAGTGAGGACGAGGTTGGCTCAGTTAAGTAAGTTAAGAACAAATTTGCTGTAATTTACTAATCCTCGAATTAGTAAAATTAATCTCACTAATCCTAGAAATGATTTCAGTTGCATCACATTCATTGGATGCGGTGCTTCAAAAATTGCTTCCAGCTTTTTTAATGTAGCCTTTAGTATCAATAACATGTCCCAAATACTGGGCTAATGCCTGAAAAAAAAACTTTCTTAATATGCAAATCACGTGCTTAAAAGTGTTCCAATCTTGTTTCCAAATTATTCAAATGTTCTTGTACATTGGACAATAATATCGTCCAGGTAACTCTGTACAGCAAGTGACCACTTAAAATCTGATCTGTCGATCTTTGGAATAGGGCGAGTGCGGATTTATTCCAAAATGCAATCTTTTATAATAAAAAAGTCCTGTATGAGTAAAAATTGATGGTTGAGATTCAAAGGTGACCTTCATTTATAAATGTGCTTGAGAAAGATTAATCTTGCTAAACTCCTGCCCACTGGGTATCCAGCAAACAAATCTTCAATGATGGAAGAGACAGATTGATATTGTTTTAAAATCACCATTTGATTTCATTATAGGTACAATGGGCATAGCCCAGTCACTCTTTATAATCAGCACTAGTGTTAAAATTCTTCTTCATTCTTGGGACAAATTATACATGGCACTGCTCTTGCTTTGAGACTTTTGATTGACTTTGTCTTGGGATTCACTTGAATTTCCTTCATTGAGTCAAATGATCCTTTTACATTTATCCAGCATGTGTTATAAGACTGTTCTGGCATCGACAAATCTGTTGACAGAACTCGAGTTAAGTTTTTATCTTTTCCTGCCATGATTTCCCAAGCAGAACTGGCCCTAAGTTAATCTGAGTTTATTTACTTGTTTGATATGCGAAAGAGCTCCCAAATAGAACTGGAAAATTACCACAGGCCACACAACTTGGCTGTTTGCCCATTCAGCCCTTTGTTGGCATGAGGCAGACTTTTAAAGGACACAATCTCCTCTGTGGAATCCTTAAAATCACATCAGCTTGTTTTAAAGGAAGATGCTACATCTTTTATTGGTATATAGTCTCAGGAATTAAAATTACTGCAGCACCAGTATCATCCTCTATCCTAATAGGTGTCCATTTAACAAAATAAATCGATTTATTCTGTATGGATAACATGTTCAGTTGGAGCTGTTTGCAATATTTCTGATTGTTCTCTTCATCACAGTCATAATACTTTTCCTCCAAGTTGTCAATTCTTTTTGTTGAATGTAACTTGTACTTCTTCTTGAAGGTACCCATATTCATCTTCCGAAGATGCTTCTCAGGGGATGCCAACAAGCTTTTCGAACATGACCTTCTCCGCCACAGTTTTTGCATTGAACATCCTTTTTCCAGTATTTATTTACAGAAGAACCCATTTTTCTGTATCAATGGAGCTGATTTACAAAGAGGCTTCATGGTTTGGTGTTGTTGTTTTGACTTCTTATGGGCATTTCCTGACTTGCGGATCTTCATTCCTGCACCGCACTGTGAAGCCTCTTTGTAAATCAGCTCCATTGATACTGCAAAGTCTACAGGTATCATTAAAGTCAAAGCTCGATCAGTTTCTTTTGATAGTCTCATCTTGGAGACCGCAAACTAGACGATCTCGAAGAGGATCTTCTAATGACTCACCTTGTTGTACCATCCTTCTTAAAGTCACCACAAATTGAGCGTGCTTTCACCTTCCAATTGATTCCTTCAGTAGAAACTGAACCGTTCCACAATCATTAATGGCTTTGGACAGTCATAGTTTTCAACGCTCTTCATCAAATCATCGTAAATTCTGGTTCTTGGTTTTTTTACCTGATGAACCAAGCTTTGGAGCAAAATTGAAGATTTTACTTCCTACTCTGGAAAGAGTGCAGAGGAGGTTTACCAGGATGCTGCCTGCTATGGAAGGTCTGAGTTATGAGAAGAGATTAGGCAAATTGGGACTGTTTTCCTTAGAAAGACGTAGACTTAGAGGAGATCTAATAGAGGTGTACGGGATTATGAGGGGTACAGATAGAGTAAAATGGGTTAAGCTTTTTCCTAGGATGGACTCAAATAGCACAAGGGGTTACAGGCTTAGGGTGAGGGGGGTTTAAGGTATAATTTGGATGCTAGAGGGAGTTTTTTCACACAGAGGGTGGTGGGGGTATGGAATGCGCTGCCAAGTAAAGTGGTGGAGGCAGGTACTCTGGAGATATTTAAGAAATACTTAGATGGACACATGAACAGAATGGGAATGGAGGGGTATAGAAAACTGATTTAAAATAGGTATCATGAGCCTTGGGAGTCCCTGGGAAGTGTGTAAAAAGATGATGATATTGATGTACTTGTTTTTATCCAACAGGTGCTTTGGTCCACCTTGTTGTCTAACGAGGGTTTACTTCACGTCGTTAGTGTACGCTTGACCTGGACCATTTGATGGGCAACACGACAGCTCAGTGACTATCGCTGTGTTGTGCAGATACATGGATTCGGGCCTGTGTCTGTGGGAGTTTGCGCATTCTCCCCGTGCTTGCGTGGGTTTTCTCCGGGTGCTCCGGTTTCCTCCCACATCCCAAAGATGTGCTCTTAGGCTAATTGGCAAAACAAATTCTCCCTAAATTGTCTCAAATTTGGCTTTTAATCCATAGATCTATAAACATGGACAGGGATCGCGGGTAGAAGTGGGAACATCGGGGTGGCGGCACGGGCTCGTTGGGCCGAAGGGCCTGTTTCCCGTGTTGTTTTGTTCTTTGTTCTCCCTACCGTACTGAGAAAAGCTGGTACAGCAACTTGTTTTCAGTTTTATCCTCATGTACAAAACACGGAAACCATTCTGCGTAGTAATTCCATGATTAATTTACTTCATTGAATCGTAATTTCCCAGTCATTTCCCTTGCCGGCACTACCGTTTGTACTGGTCAATATCTTTTTAACTGTCCTTCCAGTACTCCTTTTTTAATCTGGAGACCATTGATTTAGAACCGTAGAAAATTACAGCTCAGAAACAGGCCTTTTGGCCCTTCTTGTCTGTCATTTTTCTGCCTAGTCCCACTGCCCTGCACTTGGACCATATCCCTCTGCACCCCTCTCATCCATGAACCTGTCCGAGGTTTTCTTAAATGTTAGAAGTGACCCCGCATTTACCACTTTATTCAGCAGCTCATTCCACACTCCCAGGACTCTCTGTATGAAGAATCCCCCCAACACCCCACTAATATTCCCTTTAAACTTTTCTCCTTAACCCATGCCCTCTGGTTTTTTTTCTCCCCTAGCCTCAGTAGGAAAAGCCTGTTTGCATTCACTCTATCTACACCCATCAAAATCTTACACACCTCTATCAAATCTCCCCTCATTCTTCTACACTCCAGGGAATAAAGTCCTAACCTATTCAATCTCTCTCTGTAACTCAGCTTCTCAAGTCCCAGCAACATCCTTGTGAACCTTCTCTGCACTCCGTCAATCTTATTTACATCCTTCCTGTAACTAGGTGACCAAAACTGTACACAGTACTCTAAGTTTGGCCTCACTAATGTCTTATACAACCTCACCATAACACTCCAACTTTTAAATGTTTTTTTTCCCCCAAATGGCCCCAGGTGCACAGTAAAATCTCTCTTCAAATATGCTAGATATTGCGTGGAATTCCACTTGTTCTGATCAGAAAAAAAACTCTCTTTTTAAAATCTCACAGAGAGCTTTATATTCATTGAGTCTCCTGTGCTGGCAATTAATCTTGTAGTTGACGTTTCCCCAGTTTTTTTAATAATCAAACTGTAAGCACCCATAATTTTTCTTTTAGGATCTTTTCTCAATGTTCTCGATAAAACAAAACCCGGACTTTCCGCTTGTTTTCTTCCTGTAATGTCACATGGAGAAGGTGATAAAGAAAGCGTATAGTATGTTAGCTTTCATAGAAAAGGGTATAGAATACAAGAGTAGGAGTTTGATGTTGCAATTGTATAGAACGTTGGTTAGGCCTCACTTGGAATACTGCGTCCAGTTCTGGTCACCGTACTATCAGAAGGATGTGGAGTCCTTGGAGAGAGTGCAGAGGAGGTTTACCAGGATGCTGCCTGGTAATGGAAGGACTGTCTTATGAGGAACGATTAAATAGACTGGGGTTGTTTTCCCTTGAAAGACGTCGGCTTAGAGGGGATCTCATAGAGGTGTATAAGATTATAAGGGGTATAGATAGAGTAAATGGAGGTAAACTTTTTCCACCTTCAGAAATGGATAGGACGAGGGGTCATGGCCATAGGGTGAGGGGGCTATGTATAGGACGAATATTAGAGGGCAGTTTTTCACACAAAGGGTAGTGGGGGTGTGGAATCCACTGCCGAGTAAGGTGGTGGGAGCAGGCACGCTGGGGCTGTTTAAGGGTCTCTTGGACAGCCACATGAGCGGTATGCAGATAGAGGGATATAGTAGGACTGTTTAACTACGGCTTTTTCCACAGGTAATTCGGTCCATACGTGACCAACATTGAGCATGCATTCGGCAGGTGGTGCGGGTACAGCTCTTGGATGTTGATTCATGGGTTGCCTGGTACCTCATGTCGTAAATGAGTGCTTTATGTGGACCATCTGAAGGGCACCATGACAGCTCAGAGACTATCGATGTGGCTGTGCAGACACTTGGAATTGGGCCGGTGTCTGCTGGAGTTTGCGCGTTCTCCCCGTGGTTGCGTGGGTTTTCTCCGGGCGCTCCGGTTTCCTCCCACATCCCAAAAAATTCGCTCTTAGGCTAATTGGGAAACAAATTGTCCCTACATTGAGACTCTTCCATATTAGGAATAACCTAAAATTAGAATAGGATAATGGAATTGTTACTGTATAGTTATGACGGCGGCGCGGGCTCGTTGGGCCGAAGGGCCTGTTTCCCGTGCTGTGTTGCTCTAAAAAAAATCTATGTCAGGGCTTGTGAGTTTTGACAGAAAGAAAAGATTGAGTTTGGATTCAAACACACACCACAGGTTTTATTGAAGACCTGCTTTTCGTACTACATCAAGTACAAAACTAAAAAGGAAAACGGCAGATTTTGAAAATGCCGTAATAATGTGATCATCCAATCATGTGATCAGCTCTGAAAGCAACTATGCAACTTGTTTAAAGTTATAACAAATCCCCAATTACTTACTCAGTCTTCTTTCATAACCTTAATCAGGAATACAACAGAACTGTTTCAAACTATCCTTTACCCGATTTTGTAATATGCCCTATTTTTATAATTTCAAATGTTGAGGGCTAATCAGAGCTTGAAGGTCTCTCTCTACCCAGTATATTTATCTTCATTGCATTTTCTCTACATAACAGCAATTAAACTTTTACGTGTTCACAGCAAAAATAAATCTAAAATTTGTCTTTTACTACAACTACAATAAAAATCACTACTTATTACTTACTACCATTAGTAGCTAATTCATACCGGAATCATTAATTAATACAAGATTCACTTGTTCAAATTAGTGGAATACGATACCTTCCTTTCTTAATCATCTGATCAGATTGGACAATCAATTCTTGAGTGAGATTTGACAGTTTACGTCCTCTCCCTGATCAAAATGAGAAGAAAAAGTTCAGAGTTTAAACAACTTTTTCCCAAGAATGCAAATTCCACAAACTGGATACAGTATTCATATTTGAAATAAAGCTCCAGTCACATGGGGAGTTTAAAAAGGCATCCTCGACCTTGTTCTTTAGAATGTACAGTTTATATGTTTATTTATTAGTGTCACAAGTAGGCTCACATTAACACTGCAATGAAGTGAGAATCCCTTAGTCGCCATGCTCTGGCGCCTGTTTGGGTACACTGAGGGAGAATTTAGCCTGGCCAATGCATGTCTTTCGGAAAGTGAGCACCCAGAGGAAACACACAGAGAATTTGCAGACTCCACATAGACAGCGACCCAAACAGGGAATTGAACCGAAGACCCTGACGCTGTGAGACAGTAGGGCTAGCCACTTTACAAAGAGCCAGCATGGGAAATGGGTGGAATGGCCTTCTCTCTCTCTGAACCATGTCTGCATTGAAAGAAAGAGGTAAATACCTGGAACCCACTTCCTACAAGAAGCAGAGATGATGGTCTCTTTCCAAAAGGAAATTGGATGGGGCATTTGTGGGAAATACATGTACAGGGACACGGGGATAGAACGATGCAATGCTTTGGTCTACAGACAGCCGGACTCAATGTGCTGAATGGCCCCATTCCCAATCTTAATTCCTGTCTGATCTAAAGAGAGAAATTCCAGCGGCTCCAGTCTCTCTAGATCACTGCTAGAGCCGTTCTCATAAATCTCCTCCGCACCCGCTCCAAGTACTTCAGATCTTTCTTAAAGTGTGGGACCCATATGTAGGGTTCCGTTCCAGAGGGATAGAATTGAAAAGCAGGGAGTTATGTTTAGACCCAGGGTTAGACTGCACTGGGAGCAATGTCAACATCTGTGATCTCCATTTAGTAAAAGGGAATCAAGGCACTGGAGAAGGAGCAACAAAGATTCACAAGAATAATCCCAGAACTGAGAGCATTTCACCCTCAGGAGAGGCTGGGGCTGCTTTTCTCTAGAAAACAGAAGACTGAAGGGTGACCTGATGATATCTTTAAGATTATGAAGGGGTTCAATAATCCAACAGGGATTTCAGGAGAAATCTCTTTCCCCAGCGAGTGATGAGAATGTGGAACTCACTACCACAGCGAGTGGTTGAGGTGAACACATTGAAGGGGAAGCCGGATACTTACATGAGGGAGAAAGGAATAGAAGGATTTGCTGATGGGGGGGATGAAGAGAGGTGGGTGGAGGCTCACGTGGAGCATAAATACCGACACAGAGCAATTGACTCGACTAATCTCGTCCTGCGCTGTGGACTCAATGCAACATAGATTGATGTATTCATTTTCAATCTACCTGTAGCAGTAGGAAAAACACTATTTACTCTCCAGGATAAAATAAACGTCTTCCATCAGCTTTTGTGGATCATTTCAGTGGAAATGTGCTCTCTCAGGGTCAAAGAGCATCAGCCCCACTGGAAGCAAAGTTGTGAGACTGGCCAGTCCAGCAGAAAGAAACCCTCCCACTTCACCCCACTGTCAGAATGAACAGGGTTCAGTCCTGGATTAACAGATTCTACTGCTAACTCCTATAATCGCTTGTTAATTTGCTGATGTCTCTGTAGGAGGGGTGAATTTGTGAATTCCTTCCCACACAGAGCAGCTGAACGGTCTCTCCTCAGAGCGAGCTTGTTGGCAGATCATCAGTTCCTGAGAACTTTTGAAAACACTCCCACAGTCAGAGCATCTAAAAGGTCTCTCCTGGCTGTGAGTGACATTGTGCCTCAGCAGGTGGAACATCGAGTGAATCCTTCTGCGCACACACAGCAGCTGAACGGTCTCTCCCAACGTGAACTCGTTGGTGTCTTTTCAACGTGCATGCTCTTCCAAACCTCTTTGTGCAGAGAGAGCAGCTGAACGGTCTCTCCCCGGTGTGAATACGCTGGTGGTCCATCAGATGCTCAGCAATTTTGAAGCCACTCCCGCAGTCAGAACATTTAAAGGGTCTCTCCTGAGAGTGACTGACTTTGTGTCTCTGCAGGCTCGATAACCGAGTGAATCTGTTCCCACACACAGAGCAGGTGAACGGCCTCTCCCCGCTGTGAACACGCTGGTGTGTCAGCAAGGCAGACGGCTGAGTGAATACCTTCCCACACTCAGCGCAGGTGAACGGTCTTTGCTCGGTGTGAAGACGCTGGTGTGTCAGCAGGCTGGACGACTGGGTGAATCCCTTCCCGCACGCAGAGCAGACAAACGGCCTCTCCCCAGTATGAATTCGTTGGTGTAGCCGCAGTTTGGAGGATTGACTGAATCCCTTCCCACACACACAGCAGGTGAACGGTCTCTCCCCGGTGTGAACCCGCTGGTGTTTCCGCAATGTGGTTGACCATTTAAACCTCTTTGTGCAGTGGGAGCAGCTGAAGGGTCTCTCCTCGGTGTGAATGCGCTGGTGGGACACTAGTTCTCCAGAGCTTTTGAAGCCAAATCCACAGTCAGAGCATTTAAAGGGTCTCTCGTTGATGTGAATGATTTTGTGTCTCCGTAGGTTGGCTAACTGAGCGAATTCCTTCCCACACACAGAGCAAGTGAATGGTCTCTCTGCAGTGAGAATGTATTCATGAACTTCCATTTGAGATGGGGAGATGAATCCTTTTCCACAATCCTCACTTTCAAGTGGTTTCTCCATAATGCAGGTGCCCTTGTAACTCAGATTTGACGGTGACTTGAAGGCTGATCCACGCATAGAACAAGGGTACACTTCCTCCCTGCTGTGAATATATTTTCAGTCGGTGTAACTCTTCCCACAGTCAGTGCAGTGGAACACTTTTACTCAGGTGTATTTGTGTGTGTGTCTCTCTGTGTTTTTTCCAGTCACACTGATATCTAAAATTCTGAGAAGCAGACAGAGAAATATTTCTCCTTCTAGATTCAAAGATCAATCAGGTCCCAATGAATTGAGTGACTCTGTCAGATCGCGATGTGACATTTGGCTTGAGAGTTATGTCTGCAAATCCTCAGCTTCTGACATCCTGCAAAAGGAGTTCACAAAATTCATCAGTGTCAGTACAGGATAGAGATTCAGAACAGACAGTTCTAGTTTCTATGGAACATTCTTTCCTTGCTGATTCCCCCTAAGCAGTAAATCTCCATTCCTCTCCCTCCATTCTCACTCCGCTGTATCGAATATTCACCCTCCCAATTCTCCTGAAGGAGCTGATTCAGACTGATTAGAACATAGAACATAGAACATTACAGCGCAGTACAGGCCCTTCGGCCCTCGATGTTGCGCCGGCCAGTGGACCCTCTAACCTAAACTATTCCAATATCATCCATATGCCTATCCACCAAACATCTGAATGCCCCCAAAGTAGGCGAGTCCACAACTGCTGCAGGCAGAGCATTCCACGCTCTCACCACCCTCTGTATAAAGAACCTGCCTCTGACATCCGTCCTATAACTACCACCTCTTAATTTAAAGTTATGTCCCCTCGTGTTGTTCATCACCATCCGAGGAAAAAGCATCTCACTATCCACCCTATCCAGTCCAATTAGGTCACCGCGTAACCTTCTTCTCTCTAATGAAAATAACCTCAGGTCCCTCAGCCTTTCCTCATAAGGCCTTCCCACCATACCAGGCAACATCCTGGTAAACCTCCTCTGCACCCTTTCCAATGCTTCCACATCTTCCTTATAATGCGGCGACCAGAACTGTACGCAATACTCCAAGTGCGGCCGCACCAGAGTTTTGTACAGTTGTAACATAACCTCACGGCTCCTAAATTCAATCCCTCTACCAATAAAAGCTAACACACTGTGCTCACTGCTTCCTGTGCTGGACATGATGTGGAGATGCTGACATTGGACTGGGGTAAACACAATAAGAAGTCTCACAACACCAGGTTAACGTCCAACAGGTTTATTTGGTAGCAAATGCCAAGGGCTTTTGGGGCTCTGCCCCTTCATCAGGTGAGTGGGGAGTTCCTGACGAAGGGGCAGAGCCCCAAAAGATAGTAGCGTTTGCTTTCAAATAAACCTGTTGGACTTTAACCTGGTGTTGTGAGATTTCTTACTGTGCTGGACTCAGCTGAAAATCTCCATGCAGGCTCCAAGATAGATCTCTGTCTCTATGACTGGATTAACAATGTGTGGGACATACCAACTGGATTCACTTCCTTTCCCTTCAGTTGCTGCAAGTCCCCAGTTTTCCCCCAGAATGGGAAAAGAAATGGAAAGGGGGACACACTGATTTCCCCCCAGAATGGGAAAAGAAATGGAAAGGGGGACACACTGATTTCCCCCAGAATGGGAAAAGAAATGGAAAGGGGGACACACTGATTTCCCCCCAGATGTTGCTCAGAGGAGGAAGGTTTAACCTGAAGCTCATTGAACAACTTCCGCGTTGTGACCTCACAATGGAGCCCTGCCTGAATCGGCCAATCGGAATCACACTGCTCCGCGGTGACGTCTCCGGGTTCCAGTGCGCAGGCCCGGCCCGTGTGCCCCTCTCCGCCGCCCCGGAGCCAAGGTTTCCAGGGCAACCGGCTGGCGGCTCCGCCCACAGCGAGAAGCCCCGCCCCCTGGGCCCGGACTGCGCATGTCCAAGGGGGGGGCTGCGCATGCGCGCAAGAGGGACCATCTCCTGATTGTCATGCTGAGGCGTTGACCAATGGGAAGAGTTGGAGGACCGGAAGGACGCTGGTCCTCCAGCCAATCAGAGCGCAGGCGTTTGTGTGCATGACGATTGAGCTTCAGACAGAGTGAAACTTCCTCCTGTCTCCCACATCTGTGAGTAAAACACTTTCTTTACTCCCCCTTTCCATTTCTTTTCCCATTCTGGGGGAATTGCAGCAACTGAAGGGAAAGGAAGTGAATCCAGGGAGGGAGCAGACTCTGGAAAGGTTAGCCCAGGTCTCTCTCTCTCTCAAAGATATTGAGATTATTTATTTGTCACAAGTAAGCCTTGCATTAACACTGCAATTGAGTTACTGTGAAATTCCCCTAGTCACCACAGTCCAGCACCTTTCCAGGTCAATGCAACTAACTAGCATATCTTTCAGAATGTGGAAGGAAATCGGAGCACTTGGAGGAAACCCACACAGACACTGGGAGAATGTGCAAAGTCACACAAACACTGACCCAAGTTGGGAATCAAACCCAGGTCCCTGGCCCTGACAGGCAATAGTGCTAGTTTCTGTACTACGTGTCTCCCGCATCCTTTGCTCCCTCAGCTTGACACATTTATTTGTCTGGTTAAAAGGGTGGTCTCTTCCCTAACGTTCATAATTAAAGGACTGCTTTTGCCAAGAGGAGCCTAACATTTAAGAGTACAGTAAGTTAATATAGGACAGATGTATATCTAGTGATTATTTATGGTTCTGTAATAAAGTACATTTTTCATAATTATCAGTGTTGTGATATAGTACCATAACTATATTAGATGTTCCTAGTCATATAGATTTGGGAGGGTGAATATTAAATACAGAGGGAGATTGGGAGGAAGATTTATAGATTTTGGGGGATGAGACTGAAATAATGTTTCATAGAAACTAGAATTGCCTGTTCTGAATATCTATCCTGTACTGACAGGGATGACGTTTGTAAACTTCTTTTACAGAAGATCGAAAGTGGAGGTACAGACAGAAATCTCACAGCAAAATCTGACAATCAATCAATTTATAGGGATTTGAATATTATTAGTCTTTGAATTTAGAAGAAAAAATATTTTCCTGTTCCATCTACTTTTGGCATCTTTAAACACTGGTGGGACTGGAAAAGCACAGAGACACACACTCTAGAGTGAGAGTCTTCAAGTGCATTGAGTGTGGGAAGAGCTTTACCCAGTCTTACTGCGGGGATACCATACACTGTGACTGAACAAGGCTTCAACTGATCAAACCTGGAGAATCACAAGGAAATGCCGGCGTTGGACTAGGATAAACGCAGCTAGAAGTCTCACAACACCAGGTTAGAGTCCAACCAGTTTATTCGATAGTAAACCCACAAGCTTTCGGAAACGGTGTGTTGACAGCTTGTGTCAGAAATGAACCGTTTCTGAAAGCTTGTGGGTTTACTATCAAATAAACTGGTCGGACATTAACCTGGTGTTGTGAATCACGAGGACACCAGCAACATGGAGAAACCAAGGAAATGTGAGGACTGTGGGAAAGGGATTCAGGACCCTGGAAATTCATTATTGCAGTCACACTGGAGAGATTGCCATTCACCTGTTACCATTTCATGGGCAACACGACAGCTCAGTGACTATCGCTGTGCTGTACAGATACATGGATTTGGGCCTGTGTCTGGGAGTTTGCGCATTCTCCCCGTGCTTGCGTGGGTTTTCTCTGGGCGCTCCGGTTTCCTCCCACATCCCAAAGATGTGCTCTTAGGCTGATTGGCAAAACAAATTCTCCCTAAATTGTCTCAAATTTGGTTTTTAATCCATAGATCTATAAACATGGACAGGGATCACGGGTAGAGGTGGGAACATCGGGGTGGCGGCGCGGGCTCGTTGGGCCAAAGGGCCTGTTTCCCGTGCTGTTTTGTTCTTTGCTACGTGTGTGGGAAAGGATTCTCTCAGCTGCCATATCTATGGAGACAGCCGTGAGTTCATACTGGAGGCAGACTGTTCTGCTGCTCCACGTGTGGGAATGGATTCACACTGTTACCCAGCCTGCTAAGACACAGTCTCACTCACATCAATGAGAGATTCTTTAGATGTTTTGACAGTGGGAGAGTTTTCAAAAGGTCTTAGGATTCACACAGAGAGAGTGTTCAATGGCTTTCACTGCACAAAGAATTTCAGAAGGTCATCCACACTGTGGGAACACCAGTGAGTTCACATCAGGGAGAAGCCATTCACCTGCTCTCCAGTGTGGGAAGGGATTCAGTCAGTTTTTTTTAAAACTTTATTCTAATTCAATCCAATCAAATTAAATCCAATTCAGAGTCCCAACAAGTTGGGACATTCCCGATCCAAGCTGACAAAACAGGGCTCTCAGCTCCCGTCCTGGGCTTGATCTACATGACCCAAGCTGATTGGAGTAGACATTGCTCCTCTTCCAAGGCTTGATCTCATCTGCATCTTAGCCAAAAGGCCGAGATGCCACTTTAAAAAATTGCTTCAAACGAAGCTAAAATGTAACCTAATGACTTCAACCAAGTGCAACATGTTGATACTACACTTGATGTTAGCCAAAAGGCCTACAAGTGATCCCATTTGCTGACACTAGCGAGTTCACAAGTGATTAGTGGATTAGGAGTTTGGTGTTATTGCTGCTGTTAATCACAACCTGGACTGGGTGAGAGAGATAGACAATCTCTTTGACAGAAAATAAGTCCCCCTAAGATAACTGGCAAAGGAGTCAGAGGGGAGAGATGAATTGTTTTTTTTTTAATCCTGATAAGGCATGCCCCCCAATCCAGGCAACATCCTTGTAAATCTCCTCTGCACCCTCTCAATAGCTTCCACATCCTTCCTGTAATGAGGCGACCAGAACTGCGCACAATACTCCAACTGGGGTCTGACCAGGGTCCTATATAGTTACAACATTATCTCTCGACTCCTCAACTCAATTCTTCAATTGTTGAAGGCCAGTACACCATACGCCTTCTTAACCACAGCTTCAACCTGCACAGCTACTTTGAGCATCCTATGAACTCGGACGCTAAGATCCTTCTGATCTTCCACACTGCTAAGAGTCCTACTATTAATATTATATTCTGCCATCCTATTTGACCTGCCAAAATTAACTACTTCACATTTATCTGGGTTGAATGCCATCTGCTACTTGCCCAGTCTTGCATCCTATCTATGTCTCGCTGCAATTTCTGACATCCCTCCAGACTATCCACAACACCTCCAATCTTTGTGTCATCAGCAAACTTACCAACCCATCCCTCCACTTCCTCATCCACGTCATTTATAAAAATCACAAACAGCAAGAGTCCCAGAACAGATCCCTGGGGCACTCCACTTGTGACTGACCTCCATGCAGAATACGACCCATCTATAACCACTCTTTGCCTTCTGTGGGCAAGCCAGTTCTGGATCCACAAAGCACTGTCCCCTTGGATCTCAAACCCCCTCACTTTCTCAATAAGCATTGCATGGGGCACCTTATCAAATGCTGAAGTCCATATAAACCACATCTACTGCTCTTCCTCCATCAAGGTGTTTAGTCACATCTTCAAAAAAGTTCAATCAGGCTCGTAAGGCATGATCTGCTTTGACAAAGCTATGCTGACTATTCTTAATCATATTATACCTCTCCAAATGTTCATAAATCCTGCCTCTCAGGATCTTCTCCGTCTACTTACCTACTTACTAACCTATGACGTTATTACTGGAAATTATAGACCAGTGAGTCTATCTCTACTCACTTTCTTGAATTGTTGAATCCTTCTTCATATATGGGGCAAGTGAATGGACTCTCTCCATTGTGAACTCATTGATGCAACTGTGATGACTGAGTGACTTCCCACAATCAGAGCAGATGAATGGTCTCTCACCAGTGTGAGCTTGCTGGTGTGTGTGTCTGCAAAATCAATAACCAAGTAAATCCCTTCCCACAACTGGAGCAGGTGAATGGTCTCTCCCCGGTGTGAATGCATCAATGAATTCCCAGCATTGATGGGGAACGAAATGGCTTTTCACGGTCCCCATCACCACATTTCCATGGTTTTTCCATGATCTGAATGTAGTCTCTCCTGAAGTTTTCACAATAAACACACTGGAACATTGTCACTCGGGTTACTTGTACCTTAATACTTTTCTGTTTACACTTGCATTTCAAGCCAATTGAAGCAGACAAGTATTTCTTCTTCTAAATTCAAAGCAGATGATATTCAGCTCTCATGAATAAAGTGACTCTGTTGAATCTTGACATTTCTGTCAGCACATCCTCCCCTTCTGATATCCTGTAAAAAGAATTTACAAACCTCATCACTGGCAGAACACACAATTCTAGATACTGTGGAACACTGCAAAGCATGTAGAACACTACAGCACAAACAGGCCCTTCGGCCCACAAGTTGTGCCAAATCATGTGATGTCACATGATTGTGATGTCAATGTCTTTAAAACAGTAAGAAGTCTTACAACACCAGGTTAAAGTCCAACAGGTATCTTTGGTAGCAAAAGCCATTATAAAACACATATAAAGACAAAGGGTGTCTCTTTATTTGCCCTATTTGTGAACAGAACTCCCACTTACCTGACAAAGAAGCAGTGCTCCGGAAGCTATTGGCTCTTGCCATCAAATAACCATGTTGGACTTTAACCTGGTGTTGTGAGACTTTCAACTGTTTTTACCCCAGTCCAACGCCGGCACTTCCACATAATATCTTTAAAAGACAGAGAAAGACCTTGACCAGAATCTGGACTCCTCCTGGATTCGCTTTGTTTCCCTTCAGTTGTTGCAAATAAACAATTTTCCGCAAAACGAGAAAAGAAATGGAAAGGGGGAGTGAAGAAAGTGTTTTACTCACAGATGTGGGAGAACAGGAGGAAGTTTCACTCTGTCTGAAGCTCAATCTTCATTCAGAGAGTGAGGAACAGCAGCTTCGATGGGCAGGAATGAGCTGCTCAACAAGCTCATTGACCAACTTCCGCATTCAGACAAGGGGAGCTCTGATTGGCTGGAGGTGCAGAGTCCTTCCTGTCCTGCAGAGATCTCATTGGTCAACCTCCCGCAGACAGACAATGAGGGGCGGGGCCTCATGTGGAGGTGGGCGGGACTTTCCCTCCAGCCGCGCTGAGCTGCTGACCAATGGGAAAGGCTGGAAGACCCGGACAGACAGCCGGCCCCGCCCCTCACCCGCACATGCACATTCCGCACACGAACTTATTTGATTCACTGCCCCTCACCAGCTTTGACCAATGGAAAGACTTGGAGGACCGGAAGGACTCTGGTCCTCCAGCCAATCAGAGCGCGGGCGTTTGTGTGAGTGAAGATTGAACTTCCCTCTCCTTCCCTCTCCCCGCACCCCGCCCCCCCCCCCCCCTCCCCTCGCCCCGCCCCCTTCCCTCTCCCCGCCCCCTTCCTCTCCTCGCCCGCTCCCCGCCCGCCCCCTTCCCTCCGCCCGCCCCCTTCCCTCTCCCCCCCCCTTCCCTCCCCGCCCCCTCCCTCTCCCCGCCCCGCCCCCTTCCCTCTCCCCGCCCCCCTCCCTTTCCCCCTTCCCTCTCCCCGCCCCGCCCCCTTCCCTCTCCCCGCCCCTTCCCTCTCCCCGCCCCCCTCCCCTCTCCCCGCCCCCCCCCTTCCCCTCTCCGCCCCCCTTCCTCTCCCTCGCCCCCGCCCCCTTCCCTCGCCCCCTTCCCTCTCCCCGCCCTTCCTCTCCCCCCCCGCCCCTTCCTCTCTCCCCGCCCCTCCCCCCGCCCCTGCCCCTCCCCCTTCTCTCCCCGCCCCTCCCTCTCCCCGCCCCGCCCCCTTTCCTCTCCCCGCCCCCCCTCCCTTCCCTCTCCCCGCCCCCCCCCTTCCCTCTCCCCGCCCGCCCGCCCCCTTCCTCCTCCCCCGCCCGCCCCCTTTCCTCTCCCCGCCCCTTCCCTCTCCCCCGCCCCGCCCCCTTCCTCTCCCCCCCCCTCCCCTCCCCCCTTCCCCTCCCCCCTCCCCCGCCCCGCCCCTTCCTCTCCCCGCCCTTCCCTCTCCCCCGCCCCGCCCCCTTTCCTCCCTCCCCGCCCCCCCCCTCTCCCATCCCCCTTCCCTCTCCCCGCCCCCCCCCTTCCCTCTCCCCGCCTCCCCGCCCCTTCCCTCTCCCCGCCCCGCCCCCTTTCCTCTCCCCCCCCCCCTCTCCCCGCTCCCCCCTCCCGCCCCTCCCCCCCCCGCCCCGCCCCCTTTCCTCCCCGCCCCCCCCTCCCCTCCCCCTCCCCCTCCCTCTCCCCGCCTCGCCCCCTTCCCCTCCCCCCCCCCCCCCTCCTCCCCGCCCCTTCCCCCCGCCCCTCCCCTCTCCCCTCCCCTTCCCTCTCCCCCCCCCCCCTTTCCCTCCCCGCCCCCCTCCCCCGCCCGCCCCCCCTCTCCCGCCCCGCCCCCCCTCCCCGCCCGCCCCCCGCTCTCCCCGCCCCTTCCCTCTCCCCGCCCCGCCCCCTCCCTCCCCCGCCCGCCCCCTTCCCTCTCCCCGCCCCGCCCCTCCCTCTCCCCGCCCCCCCTCTTCCCGCCCCCCCCCTTTCCTCTCCCGCCCTTCCCTCTCTCCCGCCCCGCCCCCTTCCCTCTCCCTCCCCCCCCCCTGCCCCCGCCCCGCCCCCCTTCCCTCCCCCCCCTCCCCGCCCCTTCCCCGCCCCGCCCCCTTCCGCCCCGCCCCGCCTCCCGCCCCGCCCCCTTTCCTCGCCCCTTCCTCCTCCTCCCTCGCCCTTCCCCGCCCCCCCTCCCGCCCCCTCCCCGCCCCCTTTCCCTCCCCCGCCCCCTTCCCCTTCCCTCTCCCCGCCCCCCCTCTCCCCGCCCCGCCCCCTTCCCTCTTCCGCCCCTCCCCCCGCTCGATCCGCCGTGTCGGTGGGACAGCCCGGGAATGCGCATGTCTAAGGGAAAGGCAAGTACAATGGAGAAGGGCACTGCGCATGTGCGGGGTTACCCCCTTGGTCGTTAGGGTGAGGTGATGACCAATAGGACGAGTCGGAGGACCGGAAGGATTCTAGTCCTCCAGCCAATCAGAGCGCGGGTGTTTGTGTGAATGAAGATTGAGCTTCAGACAGAGTGAAACTTCCTCCTGTCTCCCACATCTGTGAGTAAAACACTTTCTTTACTCCCCCTTTTCCATTTCTTTTCCCATTCTGGGGGAATTGCAGCACTGAAGGAAAGAAGTGAATCCAGGGAGGAGGAGCAGACTCTGGAAAGGTTGGCCCAGGTCTCTCTCTCTCTCTCTTAAACTGGCAAATGATTGAGTTATGCCACTGTTCCCTTTTAGCTAATCTTCCATCCACACCATACAACATTACAGTACAGGACCTTCGGCCCTCAATGCGCCGGCCAGTGGACCCTCTAATCTAAACTATTCCAATATTATCCATATACCTATCCACTGACCATTTGAATGCCCTTAAAGTTGGCGAGTCCACAACTGCAGCAGGCAGGGCATTCCACGCCCTTACCACACCCTCTGAGTAAAGAACCCATCTCTGACATCCGTCCGATAAACTACCACCCCTTAATTTTAAAGCTATATCCTCTCGTGTTAGCCATCTCCATCCAAGGAAAAGGGCTCTCACTGTCCACCCTATCTAACCCTCCGATCATCTTGTATACCTCAATTAGGTCACTTCTTAACCTTCTTCTTCCTAATGAAAATACCTCAAGTCCCTCAACCTTTCCTCATAAGATCTACCCACCACACCAGGCAACATCCTGGGTTAATAAGTTCGCCGACGATACAAAGATCGGTGGTGTTGTGGATGGTCTGGAGGGATGCCAAAGTTGCAGCGGGACATAGGATGCAAGACTCGGCAGAGAAGTGGCAGATGGCCTTCAATGCGGATAAATGTGTAGTGGTCCATTTTGGCAGGAATAATGGATGAAGGATACAATAAAAGGGTAGGAGTCTTAGCTGTGTTGTAGAGCAGAAGGACCTTGGGGTCTGGGTCCATAGGACTCTTAAATCAGCCTCACAGATGGGGTATGTGGTCAGAAGGCGTACGGTGTACTGGCCTTATCAATTGAGGGATTGAGATTAGGGGTCGGGAGGTATGCTCCAACTTTATAAGACCCTTGGTCAGACCCCACTTGGAGTACTGTGCGCAGTTCTGGTCGCCTCACTACAGGAAGATGTGGAAGCTATTGAAAGGGTGCAGAGGAGATTTACAAAGATGTTGCCTGGTTGGGAGGTATGCCTTATGAAGAAAGGTTAAGAGAGCTTGGTCTCTTCTCCCTGGAGAGACGAAGGTTGACCTGATAGAGGTTTATAAGATGTTGAGAGGAATAGATAGGTGGGATTCTCAGAGGCTATTTCCAAAAGGCTGAAATGGTCGCTTTGAGGATTAAGGTGCAGGGAAGCAGGTACAGAGGAGATGTCAGGGATAGGTTTTTTCACTCAGAAGGTGCTGAGTGAGTGGAATTGGTTGCCATCGGTGGTGGTGGAGGCAAACTCATTGGGGTCTTTTAAGAGACTTCTGGATGAGTACATGGGATTTAATGGGATTGAGGGTTATAGATAGGCCTGATAGGTAGGGATACGATCGGTGCGACTTGTAGGCCTAAGGGCCTGTTTGTGCTGTTTGTGTTCTAGATCAGTGGGGATCAGGGGACAAACTCTCCGCTGGTTTGAGTCAGACCTCGTTTTTAGAAGATGGTTCAGCTCCAGCTTCCGACTTCTCTGCAGAGTCCCTCATTGTAAAGGTCCAACAATCTTCAGCTGCTTCATCAATGAGACCCCTCCATCATAAGGTCTAAGTGGGGATGTTTGCCGATGATTGCAGAACGTTCAGCACCATTCGCCACTCCTCAGTTACTGAAACAGAATGTTTTCAGATGCAATAAAATCTGGACTTGGGCTGATAAGTGGCAAATAATATTCATGCCACACAAATGCCAGGCAATGACCATCTCCAATAAGAGACACTCTAACCACCGCCCCTTAACGTTCAATGGTGGAACCATCACTGAGTTCTCCATTGTCAATATCCTTGGGGTTAACGTTGACCAGAGACTCGCTGCGTAAACACAGTGGCTACAAGAACAGGTCAGAGTAACTCGTCTCCTGACTCCGCAGAGCCTATCCATCATCTACAAAACACAAGTCAGGAGTGTGATGGAATACTCCCCCTTGCCTGGATGGGTGCAGCTCCAGCAACACACGAGAAGCTCAACACCATCCAGGACACAGCAGCCCCGCTTGATTGGCACCAATCTACAAACATTCAATCCCTCCACCAATGCTCAGTAGTAGCAAGATGCACTGCAGCAACTCATCCTTAGACAGCACCTTCTAAACTCAGGACCACTTCCATCTAGAAGGACAAGGACAGCAGATACATGTAACGCCAACACCTGCAAGTTCCCCTCCAAGCCACTCACTGGCTTGAAAGCATGTCGCCATTCCTTCGCTGTCGCTGGGTCAAAATCCTGGAATTCCCTCCCTAATGGCAACCCACAGCACGATTCAAGGCAGCTCATCACCACCTTCTCAAGGGCACAAGGACAGGTAATAAACGCTGGCCCAGCCAGCAACGCCAATCCCACGAATGAATAAAAAAAAATTAAAACCAAATAAAAATACGAGAATGGGTTAATTTAGATTAAGAATTACAGACTGCCGTATATTGTTTGCAGAGGTACTTTTCTGCATAGAAACGCATACCACAATTAGGGGATTTAAATTTAAAATGTATTAAAAGATCTAAACATTTATTTGGATGTTGAAAATGTATTTCAGATGTATTCTATAATTCTGTACACTTTGGCAAAAGCAGGCAGCCCCAAGCATAACAGCTGAGCGAAAAGAACCACATTCTTTAAGAACAAGAGAGCCGCTGAGTATAGTTTTTTATTAGTTTTTTTTATTACAGGATGCAGGAAGTATAGCTTCCCAGGCTTTACAAATGAATATTTTTGAAAAGTAAGCTCACCATATCAGTGGAAATTAGAATTTTGAATCCTTCTGTTTGCATCATTGCAAGATAGTGGGAATGTTACTTCCAACCTTCATGAGATCTTAGTAGAGATTGCGAGGCAATAAGAGAAAGGAGCTTCTGGATTTTACAGACCAATATTTAACGATAGAACATAGAACACTACAGCACAAACACTCGGCCCTACACAAGTTGCGCTGATCCACCACCCTCTGAGTGAAAACTTACCCCTAACATCTTCTCTGTACTTGCCCCCCCCCAGCACCTTAACCCTGTGTCCTCTTGTAGCGACGTTTCAGCCATGGGAAATAGCCTCCAAGAATCCATCCTATCTATTCCTCTCAACATCTTATAAACCTCTATCAGGTCACCTCTCATCCTTTGTCTCTCCAGGGAGAAGAGACCGAGCTCCCTCAACCTATCCTCATAAAGCCTGCCTCCCAATCCAGGCAACATCCTTGTAAATCTCTGCACTCTCTCAATAGCTTCCACATCCTTCCTATAGTGAGGCGACCAGAACTGAGCACAGTACTCCAAGTGGGGTCTGACAAGGGTATTATAAAGTTGCAGCATGAGATGTCAGAGGAGAAGATGCGGTTTGCTCGAGTATGTGACATTTGTTAACAATGATTTGTACTGATGATGACTGGTTTGTATCCAGCCAGACTAGACCAGCAGGCAGGAGAAGTGAATTTTAAAAATATATAATTATTATTGACAAATGTATTGTGTTCACAAAGAGGACAGTGGGATTTTCCGAATCTCCCAGCGCATGGTCAAATAAAACATTTTCTCCAGAACACTGCTTCAAGAATCTTTGTATTTTTTGCTGATACTAACCCCCGCAAAAAAAAAACGCTTCAACAGATCAATCCTGTGTTGGATTGATCTCGGAATAAACTTCCTGTCAGGTCCAAAGATTTGTTTCTGACTCAATTAACCCAATTAAAAGAAAAATTCTGGGATTGGGCACTGAAGTAAATAGTTTAAAAGGAAAGATTATTGAAGAGAAATGATTCCCAGACTTAGGTTAAAACAAGCAAGGGATGTCCATCTGAGAACTTTTAATCTCCCCACCCTCCCTCCCTTTTCAAACGAGGGAGTCTGTGTATAAAGAAAACCCAAAGATGATAGATATCGGGGTCTGGAAAACATCGTGATGGGGACACCTATCTGTTCATGAGATGATCACAAAGCCCCAGGATGCCCAGATACTAATTCCATAGACCGATATATAATGTCTGTAATCTATAACCATTCTGATTGGATTGTGTCCAGCCGGACGGGCTGAGGAATTGTATAAGAATTGATGATTTTCTTTGTCGGGTGGAGTTACACACGGTCAGTCCCTGTAGCTTCTCCCCGCTGGTGTAACTCAATAAACTGTCGATTGGATCAGGCTTGAGTGTTGAATGATTCTTCTGAGTTCATTCCCCCAACACACTGGTCCATTATCGCTTCCATCCTTGGGAGTTGGCCTTATAGGCACAGTGTGAAGTTTCACCACCCCGGTTAAAGTCCAACCAGTTTATTTGATAGTAATCCACAAGCTTTCGGAAACGGTGTTCCTTTGTCAGGTGTGTAGAGGTTCTGAGCAGAGAAGGCATTTAAAGTCTCACACAGTTTACAGATTACTGATTAGGATGTGAGTTTTTACAGCTAACCTGCTATTCAAGTCTTAAGATGCAGACAATGTGAGTAAGAGAGCATTAGGCAGAGGTTAAAGAGATGTGTATTATCTCTCCAGACAGGACAGTAAGTGAGATTTTACAAGCTCAGGCACATTATCTCCACTCACATTGTCTGCATCTTTAAGACTTGAATAGCAGGTGAGCTGCAAAGACTTGCATTCTAATCTGTATTCTATAAACTGTGTGTGTCTTTATGTGCCTTTCTCTAATCAATGGCCTGATAAGCCATGGTCCAATGACATGTGGACTTTGGGGGACTTCTCATGAATCATGTGTGTTTGGTCGGTGTAGATGTGCATTCAAAGTGATTAGAAGCACAGATTGTGAGTTTGACAAAGTCCCTCATGGGAGGTCAGTCGAGAAGGTCAAGGCAAATAGGATACAAGGATAGGTAGCTGGATGGATAAGTAACTGGCTTAGTAATAGGAGACAGAGAGTAATAGTGGCAGCTCTAGCTGGAGGTCGGTCACTAGTGGTGTGCCGCAGAGTTCAGTACTGGGACCTCTTCTATTTGTAATATATATAAATGACTTGGAAGAGGGAGTAAGTGGAGTGATCAGCAAGTTTGCAGACGATACAAAGATGGCTGGACTTGTGGATAGTCAGGAGCATTGTCAGCGATGCAGCAGGACATAGATAGGCTGGTAGCTTGGGCAGACAGATGGCTGATGGAATTCAATCCTGATAAATGTGAGGTGATGCATTTTGGGAGAAAGAATGTATGGGGGAGGTATATGATAAAGGGTAGACCTATTAAGAGTATAGAAATGCAGAGGGACCTGGGTGCAGGTGAACAAGTCTCTGGAGGTGGCAGAGCAGGTGGAGAAGGTTGTGAAGAAAGCGTATAGTATGCTAGCCTTTATAGGAAGGAGTATAGAGTACAAGAGCTGGCCTTTAATGTTGCAGTTGTATAAAACGCTGGTTAGATCTCATTTGGAATACTGCGTCCAGTTCTGGTCGCCTTACTACCGGAAGGACGTGGAGACTCTGGAGAGAGTGCAGAGGTCATTTACCAGGATGCTGCCTGGTATGGAAGGTCTGAGTTATGAGGAGAGATTAGGCAAATTGGGACTGTTTTCCTTAGAAAGACGTAGACTTAGAGGAGATCTGATAGAGGTGTACAAGATTTTAAAGGGATTGATAGAGTAAATAGGGTTAAGCTTTTTCCTAGGATGGACTCAAATAGCATGAGGGGTCACGGGCTTAGGGTGAGGGGGGTAAGGTATAATTTGGATGCTAGAGGAGTTTTTTCACACAGAGGGTGGTGGGGGTATGGAATGCGCTGCCAAGTAAAGTGGTGGAGGCAGGCACTCTGGAGTTATTTAAGAATACTTAGATGGGCACATGAACAGAATGGGAATGGAGGGGTATGGAAAACTGATTTAAAATAGGTATCATGAGCCTTGGAGTCCCTGGAAGTGTGTAAATAGATAATGATATTGATGTACTTGTTTTTATCCTACAGGTGCTTTGGTCCACCTTGTTGTCTAACAAGGGGCATACACGCGATGATCGTGAGAGGGCTGCTCTTGGATCTTTTTTCAAGAGTATCCTAGTGCTTCACATCGTTAGTGTACGCTTGACCTGGACCATTTGATGGGCAACACGACAGCTCAGTGACTATCGCTGTGCTGTGCAGATACATGGATTTGGGCCTGTGTCTGTGGGAGTTTGCGCATTCTCCCCGTGCTTGCGTGGGTTTTCTCCAGGTGCTCCGGTTTCCTCCCACATCCCAAAGATGTGCTCTTAGGCTAATTGGCAAAACAAATTCTCCCTAAATTGTCTCAAATTTTGTTTTTAATCCATAGATCTATAAACATGGACAGGGATCACGGGTAGAGGTGGGAACATCGGGGTGGCGGCGCGGGCTCGTTGGGCCAAAGGGCCTGTTTCCCGCTTGGATCTTTTCCAAGAGTATCCTAGTGCTTCACATCGTTAGTGTACGCTTGACCTGGACCATTTGATGGGCAACACGACAGCTCAGTGACTATCTCTGTACTGTGCAGATACATGGATTTGGGCCTGTGTCTGTGGGAGTTTGCGCATTCTCCCCGTGCTTGCATGGGTTTTCTCCGGGGGCTCCGGTTTCCTCCCACATCCCAAAGATGTGCTCTTAAGCTAATTGGCAAAACAAATTCTCCCTAAATTGTCTCAAATTTAGTTTTTAATCCATAGATCTATAAACATGGACAGGGATCACGGGTAGAGGTGGGAACATCGGGGTGGCGGCGTGGGCTCGTTGGGCCGAAGGGCCTGTTTCCCATGCTGTTTTGTTCTTTGTTCTTTGTTCTTAATATTCCAGCTTCTGTAACAATAGAGAAACTCTGTCCAATTTTCACAAGCCCCTGGGCTACCAGATTCAGATAACGACACTCTGTTTACAAGTGAGATGTTTCAGGAATTCATGTAAAAGAATGGTATACACCATGTGTGTACTGCACCATTTCATCTGGTTACAAACGGTCCAACAGAAAGAGCTGTTCAAACTCTGAAGGAGGGATTGAGGAGAATAGCAGGTGATACTTTCAGAATAAAAACTCCCAGGATTTTTGTTCCAGTAACGCATCACGCCACAATCCACAACCAGACTCTGTCTCCGGTGGGATTTTTCGGTCAAAGGCTGAAATCTCATCTGGATCGGCTTCATCCAGATCACAGAACGAAAGGGAGCAGGAGACAAGAGAAGCAGAAGGAGGGACACGATTACCACACCAAAGAGAGGCCGTTCAAACCGGATGATCGACATCAGAAACTTTGGGAGTAACCAAAGGTGGTTACTGGGAATAATTTTAAACCAAAGTGGTCCAGTATCTGGGGTCGGGAGATTGTAAAATGGAAGAGTTATTCACAGACACCAAGACCACATTCACTTGCAGTTTGACCCTGAGTCAGGAGAAGTTTCAGAGTCAGCAACTGTTACTGAAGACAGGGCAGAGGGTCAGTGCTGCTGTGGACCTTCACCAGCAAGTGGTTCTTGTGTTTCCAGCTTTGCCAATTGATTCTGCGGAGGGACTGGAGCAGGAACATTCACTAACTTGCTGTCATGCTCACGTTTCAGCTGGAATGTTCTTGAGAAGCCCAAGGCAAACTGGACGAACTGGATGAAGCACTTTCCAGCCTTCTGGACTCAACATTGAGTTCAACAACTTCACACCCTGAACTCTCTCTCTTGCATTTTGATTTGTTCTGTTGTTCTCTATGTTGTTTTCATGTTGTATTTTTGCTTCCAGACAGAGCTGTCCTTTATTCTGCTATTAACACTTACTCTGTCACTGAACTAAATGCTGGCAAGACAAAGTACCAGACACTGAAGTTCTCTCTAGAGCGAGTCTGCTGTCAGTCCACACACTGCTGATGAGAGCACAGACTCGGTGGGCAGGTCGTGTCATACTTGTGTCAGACGAGCACATACCCAAGCAACTCCTTTTTGGGGAACTCTCTGCTGGAAGACACTCGCATGGAGGGCAGAAGAAACATTTCAAAGATACACTCGAGACCTCCCTGAAGTCGCTTGACGTTGACACGACCACACGTTGAAACGCTGGCACAAAACCACCTTACCTGGCACTGCCTCATCCACAAAGGCTGTGAAGCTCACGAAGCAAGGTACATTGCTGAAGCATAACTTAAGTGGGAGCCGCACAAGTCCAGAGCCACCAGCACAACAACTACAGTGTCTACACAAGTCTGTCCGATATGTGCCAGGACATTCTGTGCCCGAATTGGCCTGATCTTTGGACACTCCGCAACCAGCCTCCAAATGACTAATGGTGTCGAGGTTCTCATCGATAATGATGGACGAACGAACGCTTACTTTGAACCAATGCTTTGTTTCTTAACTACAACCATCACCTCTCCCTTTGCCTTTTGTTCCAGGACATTTTTAATCTCACCCGCCCTGACTCGTTCTACCTGACCCTCCCCCGTCTTTCCCCAGCATCAAACCCGTCACATTTCTCCCTCTCTTTCGTTCTGAAGTCGAGTTACATTGGACGTGAAACATCAACTCTGTTTCTCTCTCCACAGCTGCTGCCAGACCTGCTGCGTTTTTCCAATTCCAATCCAATCTGGAGCATATTTAAGGAACAGCTTCTGCATGTCCTTAATGAATATGTACCTGCCAGGCAGGGAGGAAGTGGTCGAGTGAGGGAAGCATGGTGTACTGGGGAAGTTGAATCTCTGGTGAAGAGGAAGAAGGAGGCTTATATAATGATGAGACGTGAAGGCTCAGTTAGGGCAATAGAGAGCTATAAATCAGCCAAGAAGGAACTAAAGAGGGAGTTGAGAAGAACTAGAAGAGGACACGAGAAGACTTTGGCAGATAGGATTAAGGAGAATCCTAAAGCTTTTTACAGGTATATAAATAATAAAAGATTGGTTAAGGCAAGATTAGGGCCAGTCAGAGATAGCAGTGGGAAGTTGTGCGTGGAGCCTGAGGAGATAGGAGAGACACTGAATGAGTATTTTTCGTCAGTATTCACGCAGGAGAAAGACAGTGTTGTCGGGGAGAATACTGCGATACGAGGTTGTAGACTGGGTAGGATTGAGGTTCATAAGGAGAAGGTGTTAGCGAATCTTGAGGGTATGAAAATTGATAAGTCCCCTGGGCCAGATGGGATTTACCCCAGGATTCTCTGGGAAGCTAGAGAGGAGATTGCAGAGCCTTTGGCTTTGATCTTCATGTCGTCGTTAGCTACAGGTATGGTGCCGGAAGACTGGAGGATGGCAAATGTTGTCCCTTTGTTCAAAAAGGGGAGTAGGGACCATCCTGGAAATTATAGACCGGTGAGCCTGACTTCTGTTGTGAGCAAGGTCTTGGAAAGAATTATAAGGGATAGGATTTATAAGCATCTAGAGAGAAATAAATTGATTAGGGATAGTCAGCACGGTTTTGTGAAGGGTAGGTCGTGCCTCACAAACCTTATTGAGTTTTTTTGAGGAGGTGACCAAAGAGGTAGATAAGGGTAAGGCAGTTGATGTAGTGTATATGGATTTTAGCAAAGCGTTTGATGAGGTTCCCCATGGTAGGCTACTGCAGAAAGTGCAGATGCATGGGATTGAAGGTGATTTAGCAGTTTGGATTAGGAATTGGCTAGCTGATAGAAGACAGAGGGTGGTGGTTGATGGGAAATTTTCAACCTGGAGTGCAGTTACAAGTGGTGTACCTCAAGGATCTGTTTTAAGGCCACTGCTGTTTGTCATTTTTATAAATGACCTAGATGAGGGTGTAGAGGGTTGGATTAGTAAATTTGCTGACGATACCAAAGTGAGGGGAGTTGTAGATAGCGAGGATGGATTTACAGTTTGCAGAGGGACATAGATAGGTTGCAGAGCTGGGCCGTGAGGTGGCAAATGGAATTAAATACGGATAAGTGTGAGGTGATTCACTTTGGTAGGAATAACAGGCATATGAAATATAGGGCTAATGGAAGGACCCTTAATAGCGTTGTCGAGCAGAGGGATCTTGGGGTACAAGTACATAGCTCTTTGAAAGTTGGCACCCAGGTTGATAAAGTTGTTGAGAAGGCGTACGGTGTGTTAGCTTTTATTGGTAGAGAGATTGAATTTAGGAGCCGTGAGGTTATGTTACAACTGTACAAAACTCTGGTGCGGCCGCACTTGGAGTATTGCGTACAGTTCTGGTCGCTGCATTATAAGAAAGATGTGGAAGCATTGGAAAGGGTGCAGAGGAAGTTTACCAGGATGTTGCCTGGTTATGGTGGGAAGGCCTTATGAGGAAAGGCTGAGGGACCTGAGGTTATTTTCATTAGAGAGAAGAAGGTTACGCGGTGACCTAATTGAGGCGTATAAGATGATCAAGGGATTGGATAGGGTGGATAGTGAGAGCCTTTTTCCTCGGATGGTGATGACCAACACGAGGGGACATAACTTCAAATTAAGAGGTGGTAGTTATAGGATGGATGTCAGAGGCAGGTTCTTCACACAGAGGGTGGTGAGGGCGTGGAATGCCCTGCCTGCAGCAGTTGTGGACTCGCCTATTTTGGGGGCATTCAAATGTTCGGTGGATAGGCATATGGATGATATTGGAATAGTTTAGGTTAGAGGGTCCACTGGCCGGCGCAACATCGAGGGCCGAAGGGCCTGTACTGCGCTGTAATGTTCTATGTTCTAATTCTTTCTGTATTTATTTTAGATCTACCTAGAGTGGTGGGAAAAACACCATTTCGTGCTCAGGACAAGTATGTTGTGAATCATTTGCAAGAAAAAAACATGGAGCTTCTTAGAAACCTGTAGAATTCTAACAGAGCCAGACAGGGATGGATGCTCCTGAGGTGGAGGTGTTCCAGAAGCAGGACTCTCAGTCTGTAGATACAGGGCGAACCATTTAGGATCGAGATGAGAAGGAATTTTGTGCACAGCGAGTGGTGAGGCTATGCCATCCTCCAGGAAGCAATTGAGGACAAAACATTGTGTGGTTTCAAGAAGGAGTCAGATATATCTCCCAGGAGAGGAGGTCAGAGGGAACAGGTTGTTGACTTGGATGATCAACCATGTTAATAAATGATGGAACATGTGCAAAGTGCCTCCTCCTGCACCTGTTTTAGATTCACCAAACCCTACAGTGCAGCCCATTGAGTCTGCACCAACCACAATCCCACCCAGGCCCTACCCCCATATCCCACCCATGAATTCCCTCTAACCTAAGCATCCTAGTACACTTTAGGGGCAATTTTAGCATGGCCCATCAACCTAACCTTCACATCTTTGGACTGTGGGAGGCAACCGCAGCACCCGGAAGAAACCCACGCAGACACGAGGAGAATGTGCAAACTCCGTACAGAGAGTGACCCGAGCCAGGAATCGAAGCAGCAATGCTAACCACTGTGCCCTATCTATTTTGTATCTCTTCCAATGGAATTGTGCACTCCTGGGTGATCCTGGTTGATATGTGGACAGAAAAATCCCAGAACAAAACTCTGGATGTAAAGACCAAAACTTTTTACTATTTTTAATCAAATGTGGAGGAAAAGTCACAGGGCTACTAAGTAGTTTTAACAAGAAAAAAAAACTATTAAGCCTGAAAAATAGATTCTAATAAAATACTCCTTTACTCCTCCTTTAGTATAACATTGACACACGGATTCTCGGATTAACACGGATGACAAAGTACATTTGAAGCTACAATGGTCTCATTAACACACAAAGTTAGCATCTGCGGATTTCTCCTCAGAATTCTCCTAAATGTTTGTCATCTGAAGTTTTGAAACTCCACTCCCAAAATATACTATATAGTCTTCTTTTGTAGTAATACGTTCACTTAGCATTCCAAATTTAGTGTATGTTTTGCAAAGGATCCTTTTGACCAGAAACTCCCACTCTGCTTTTAGCAAGAACTCTGTGCTAAGATTTCAGATCACCCCCAACAGGTTGTGACTGTTACAAAAATCCTGATATCCTCTTTATAATTTACAATTTGTTCACAGAATGTATTAAGACATTATAATCTTTAAGTTTTACTTTTAGAAAACCTACCTATTCTCACTCCATGAAACAACCTGGTGACAGAGTTATTAGCACTGAGCACCAGGAATCAAGGTTCAGTTCCCACCTCGGGTGACTGTGTGGAGTTTGTATGTTCTCCCTGTCTGTGTGGGTTTCCTCCAGTTTCTTCCCACAGTCTAAACATCTTCGGGTTAGATGGATAGGCCATGGAAATGCTGGGGATAGTATGGAGGGGAGGGCTTCTCTTTCAGAGAGTTGGTGTAGACTTGATGGGTGTTTTTCAACCCTATGGTTCTATTCCTTATTACCTTTGCCTGGTGTCCCTATTCTATTTCCAAGTTTTCAATCCCAAGTTCCTCTTGAATTTGTTTGCTGCGTGTATTGTACAGCTTTTCTGATAGCAAAGCTGAGAGATTTTTTCTGTCTAGCTTCTCCAAGCATAGATGCTCTGACTTGAACTGCCTGCAACTGCTGCAAACCTTTGGCTAAGAACTAAAGAATGTAGAAAGCTGTTTGCTACCTTTGAAGGCCTTTTTAGTTCCGATATATTTTGATTTGATTTATTATTGTCATATGTACTAATACACAGTAAAGAGTATTGATTCTTATGCACTTACAAAGACAAAGCATACCATTCATACAGGGAGTACAGAACGTAGTATTACAGTCATAGCTAGGGTGTAGAAAAAGATCAACTTCATGTGAGGTAAGTCCGTGCAGAAGTCAGATAGCACCAGAGAAGAGTTGTTCGATATTTGACCTCAGACTTTTGTATTTTTTTTGATGGAAGAAGGTAGAAGAGAGAATGTCCAGGGTGTGCGGGGTCCTTAATTATGCTGGCCACGTTTCCGAGGCAGAGGGAACACGTACAGTAGTATCTCACACATTTAAAATCTAACTACAGCTCCCTTCCAGCTACAGAAACACAAAATTAAACCCATCTAAAACTAGACATTATTTTGAATGTTTATCCATAAGAAATGTAAATCCTTTAAAACTACTTTTGGTTTCTGTTACAGGACTTTTTAATGTTCAACATTTTAATATATTACAACTTTGTTTCCCTTGAAGTAGCCATACCAAGTCATGGAGTTTTCATAACACTTGTCAAATCAAGCTATGTAGCCAGAAGCCTGGAACATTGAACATAGAACGTCAGTTCATCAGGAAGGTCAGTTATGGCCAACCAGAATACAGAATTCAGGATTATACGCAGATATAGTTTCCATCTTGATTACAAGTAATTAACATAGACCAAATGAAGGGATAGGAGTTATTCTATCCACTCACAATTATTGGTAAAGTTATATCATGCGTAAGTGACAAATGTTAAACACCATTCCCAACCATTGTGCGCTTCCTTAACTATAATACCAATACCCAATCCTTAATCATGTTAGCTGACCTAATTCATTATTGCTGCAAGTTATCTTCAACATCTCAGCTTGTGTCTGGGTTTGTGAATGTCAATCACTTCTCAGATTTTTAACTGGGTCAACATTAATAAAGACCTTTGGTTTCTCTTATAATTGCTTTAGTGATTTTTCTAAACTCTGTGATTTTTAACTCTTTCAGTTTCCTAACACTCCCAAACTAAAAGAGTATTAGCACCATACCAAAACGAACACAGTCCAGTCCTGGCTGCGATTAACAGCAGGGGATTCTAACCCGTCATTTGTGAACTCGCTGGTGTCTCCGCAGGTGGAATGACCGGGTGAATCCCTTCCCGCACTGAGAGCAGATGAACGGCCTCTCCCCCGTGTGAACCCGCTGGTGTGTCTGCAGGTGGGATGGTCGGGTGAATCCTTTCCCGCACACGGAGCAGGTGCACGTCCATTCCCCAGTGTGAACCCGCTGGTGTACCCGCAGTGTGGATGACATCCGAAATCTTTTCGAGCAGTGAGAGCAGCTGAAGGGTCTCTCCTCGGTATGAGTGCGCTGGTGGGACATCAGTTCCTGAGAGCTTTTGAAACCACTCCCACAGTCAGAGCATTTATAGGGTCTCTCGTTGGTGTGGGTGAAATTGTGTCTCTGCAAACAGGACAACTGAGTGAATCCCTTCCCACACACAGAGCAGGTGAATGGCCTCTCCCCGGTGTGAACCCGCTGGTGCCTCCGCAGTGTGGATGACCGTATAAACTTCTTTGGGCAGTGAGAGCAGCTAAACGGTCTGTCCTCCGTGTGAATACGCTGATGATCCATCAGATCCCTAGAGCTTTTGAAAGAACTCCCACAGTCAGAGCAATTAAAGGGCCTGTCCTGCGTGTGAGTGACTTTGTGTCTCTGCAGGCTGGATAACTGAGTGAATCGCTTCCCACACTGGGAGCAGGTGAACGGCCTCTCCCCTGTGTGAATTTGCTGGTGTGTCAGCAGTTGGGACGAATTACTGAATCCCTTCCCACATGTGGAGCAGCTGAACGGTCCATCCCCGGTGTGAACTTGCTGGTGTCTCCGCAGATTGGATAGCTGAGTGAATCCCTTTCCACACTCAGTGCAGATGAATGGTCTCTCCCTGGTGTGAACACGCTGGTGTGTATGTAGGGTGGATGACTCACCGAATCCCTTCCCACATACCAAGCAGGTAAATGGTCTCTCTCCAGTGTGGCTGCGTCGATGAGTTTCCAGCACAGACGGTGACCTGAATCTCTTCCCACAGTCCCCACATTTCCACGGTTTCTCCATAGTTCAAGTAGCCTTGGAACCTCCAGGTTGGACATGTAGTTGAAGCGTTGTCCACACACACGTGTTACAGTCTCTCCCGACTGTAAATGGTGTGAATTTTTTCAAGCCATGCAACACATTAAACCTCTTTCTAAATTCAGTGGAATATTTTCATTCATGTGAAAGTCTGTCTCAGTGATTTTCCAGTCACACTGATGTTTAAATTTTTCTGAAACAGACAGAGCACAGAAACATTTGTCCTTCTAGATTCAAAGACCAGTGATATTTGGGGAGCAATGAAGCAACTCATTACTAAATCTGGATGTGAAGTTTGGTTTGAGATTTCATTCCAATTCTTTTTTCTAATATTCTGTAAAAGGAATTTTAAAAATACATCACTGTCAGTACAGGATAGAAAGCCAGAATAGACAATTCTAATTTCTATGGAACATTCTTTCCTCTCATTGTTCAAAAGTTGTAAATCTCCATCCCACACACTCTCCCTCCATTCTCACTCTGCTGTATCTAATATTCACCTTCCCAATTCTCCTGAATGAGGCTGATTGACAGATCCATGCTCACTGCTTCCTGTCCTGAACACAGAGAGGTGAAAATCTCCATGCAGCCTCCCAGACAGATCTCTGTCTCTATGAATGGATTAACAATGTGTGGGACATACCGACTGGATTCACTTCCTTTCCCTTCAGTTGCTGCAAGTCCCCAGTTTTCCCCCAGAATGGGAAAAGAAATGGAAAGGGGGACACACTGATTTTCCCCCAGAATGGGAAAAGAAATGGAAAGGGGGACACACTGATTTTCCCCCAGAATGGGAAAAGAAATGGAAAGGGGGACACACTGATTTCCCCCCAGAATGGGAAAAGAAATGGAAAGGGGGACACACTGATTTCCCCCCAGAATGGGAAAAGAAATGGAAAGGGGGACACACTGATTTCCCCCCAGAATGGGAAAAGAAATGGAAAGGGGGACACACTGATTTCCCCCCAGAATGGGAAAAGAAATGGAAATGGGGACACACTGATTTCCCCCCAGATGTTGCTCAGAGGAGGAAGGTTTAACCTGAAGCTCATTGAACAACTTCCGCGTTGTGACCTCACAATGGAGCCCTGCCTGAATCGGCCAATCGGAATCACTCTGCTCCGCGGTGACGTCTCCGGGTTCCAGTGCGCAGGCCCGGCCTGGGTGCCCCGCCCCCCCGGATCCAAGGTTTCCAGGGCAACCGGCCGGCGGCTCCGCCCACAGAGCGAAGCCCCGCCCCCTGGCCAGGGACTGCGCATGTCCAAGGGAGAGGGGCAGGCTGCGCATGTGCGCCCCCTGACCTTTATGCTGACCTATGGGAAGAGTTGGAGGACCGGAAGTGTTCTTGTCATCCAAATGGATGGTTTGCTAAAGTTCCGGAAGTAACATACACATTACAAAATACTATTTCCTATTGATACACTTTTTATTATTATTTATTATTGCCACATTAACATTTCAATGAAGTTACTATGAAAATCCCCTAGTCTTCACAATCCAGTGCCTATTCAGGTACACTGAGGGGGAATTTAGCACGGCCAGTGCACCCTAACCAGCACGTCTTTCAGACTGTGGGAGGAAACCGGAGCACTGGAGAAACTCCACCCAGACATGGGAAGAACATGCAGACTCTGCATATACAACAGCTCAAGCGGGGAAATCAAACCGGGGATCTGTGAGGCAGTAACCACTGTGTCAGAGTGCAGCCTACAGTTCATGTTCATAAGAAATAAAAGTCAGAGAAAATACATCACGACAACCAGATTACAGCAACTGATCATCAAACCCGCACTAATCTGTTAATCTGTATTGACATTCCCTATTAAACTACAAGAAGCTTCACATGTATCCTCTAATCCTGCCTTCAAATGTAACAGATTCTCATTCAGAATTGGTCCTGTAGTAAAACCATGAAATGTAACCCTACTTTGTCTACATGGCACTTATCAAGTAGGAGTGTAGCTGAAGACAGAGACACGGTACGATCCTGTATTGAGTGAATTGATTCATGTACTTTGATTCTGTGATAACTGACCATAACTAAAACAAAACTAGTAACATTACTAAACATGGTTTTCCCCACAACATTATGATCACTGTTGTTTAGATGCTCCATCACCACAAGTTTATTATTAATAAATCTGTCTTACTGCACATTGAGGTCTAGGATAGACAAATCCCTGATTGGATCTAGAATGAACTGATCTAAAAAATTGTCCCCAAAACACTCTGTGAACTCATGGTTCCAGGTTGCTTTTGCCAATTGGATTCTCCCAATCTCCCATGATTATTGCACTACTTTAATTACATGCTTCATTTATTACTTCCTGTACAGTCTACCTACAGTGTAACTTAGTACAGTGTAACTTAGTACAGTGTAACTTAGGGACCCATTAACTACTCCCATAAGAGACCTCATACTGTTACTATTTCTTATCTAGAGCCAGATTCCACTTTCTGATTTTTCAGGGTAAGAGAGTCTCTCAGTACTTAATTATCATGCTTAATTAACCGGGAGCAATCCCATCACCCTTTCCTAGTTTCCTGCTATTCCGATATGTTGGATACCCTTCTACATTTAGACCCCAGCCTTGGTCATCTTTCAACCAAGTCTCCGTAATTGTCTATCAGGACACACATATTTTATCTCAATCTGTGCTGACAATTCATCCCTTTTGTTACAAATGCTGCATGAATTTCAATCCATTTTCATGGGATTCAATAATCCACTAGGGATTTCAAAGAGACTTCTTCATTCAGCGAGTGGTGAGAAATTGGAACTCACTACACAGCGAGCGGTTGAATACATTGATGGGAAAAATCACAGAATCCCTACAGTGCTGAAGGAGGCCATTTGGCCCATCAAGTTTGCAAACACCATAATCCTGCCCAGGCCCTAACCCCAAAATCCCATATATTTATCCCACCAATCCTCCTGATACTGTGGGGCAATTTAACATGGTCAATGAACCTAACCCACACATCTTTGGGGTGTGGGAGAAAACCGGAGCACCGGGAAAAAAACCCATGTAGATTTTGATTTGATTTGATTTATTATTATCAGATGCATGACACGGGGAGAATGTGCAGACTTTGCACAGACAGTGATCCAACCCGGGAATCAAAACTGGGTTCCTGGCCCTGTGAAGCAGCAGTGCTAACTACCATGCTGCTGGGAAGCTAGATACATACATGAGGGAGAAAGGAATAGAAGGATATGCTGATGGGGGGGGGATGAAGAGGGGTGGATGGAGGCTCACGTGGAGCATAAATACTGACACAGACCAACTGAGCCCAGTCCTGGAACAGAGACAAATGTATTTATTTTAGATCTACCTTCTGTGGTAGGAAAAACATTATTTACTATCCAGGATAAATGTCCATCATCAACTTTTTGTGGATCATTCCAGTGGAAAACATGGTAGGCTGATAGTAAAGTGAAGTCGCATGGTATACAGGGCCAGGTATGTAGATGGGTTGAGAATTGGCTTGGGAGGAGGAGACAGTGGGTAGTAGTGGAAGGCTCTTTTTCCAGCTGGAGGTCTGTCACTAGTGGTGGGCTCTGTACTAGGACCTCTTCTATTTGTGATTTATATAAATGACTTGGAAGAGGGGGTAGGTGGTGTGATCAGCAGATTTGCTGATGACACTAAGATGATTGGATTGGCGGGTACTGAGGAGCAGTGCCAGGCAATACAACATGACATAGATAGGCTGGTAGATTGGGCAGATAGATGGCAAATGGAATTTAATCCAGATAAACGCGAGGTGATGCATTTTGGCCGGAATAATGTAGAGGGGAGTTATAGGATAAAAGGTAAAACTATCCGGAGTATAGAGACGCAGAGAGACCTGGGGATGCAAGTTCACAGGTCTCCGAAGGTGTCAGTACAGGTGGAGAATGTGGTAAAAAAAGCGGATGGTATGTTAGCCTTCATAGGAAGGGGTATAGAATACAAGAGTAGGAGTCTGATGTTGCAGGTGTATAGAACGTTGGTTAGGCCTCATCTGGAGTACTGCGTCCAGTTCTGGTCGCCGTACTACAGAAAGGATGTAGAGGCCCTGGAGAGAGTGCAGAGGAGATTTACCAGGATGCTGCCTGGTATGGAAGGGCTGTCTTACGAGGAAAGATTGAAAACACTGGGGTTGTTTTCCCTTGAAAGACGTCAGCTGAGAGGGGATCTATTAGAGGTATATAAGATTATAAGGGGTATAGATAGAATAAATGGTGGTAAGCTTTTTCCACCATTAGAATGGATAGAACGAGGGGTCATGGCCTTAGGGTGAGGGGGGCTATGTATAAGATGAATATTAGAGGGCAGTTTTTCACACAAAGGGTAGTGGGGGTGTGGAATGCACTGCCGAGTAAGGTGGTGGGAGCAGGCACGATAGGGTTGTTTAAGGGTCTCTTGGACAGCCACATGAGGGTCTGCAGATAGAGGGTTATAGCAGGACTGTTTGAATATCGGGAGGACCAAATAGTAGTAGACTATCTTTTAGTTTCGTCTCGGGAATGTCTTAGTTTTTTTTAGCATGTTTAATTAAGTCTTATTTGTTTCCGCAGGCAATTTGGTCCACCTTGTTGACCAACAAGGGGCATGCATGCGGCATGTCGTGCGAGAGCTTCTCTTGGAGGTTGCTTCAGGAATTGCCTAGTGCTTCACGTCGTCAGTGTATGCTTAAACTGGACCATCTGATGGGCAACATGACAGCTCAGAGACTATCGCTGTTGCTGCGCAGACACATAGATTTGGGCCTGTGTCTGCTGGAGTTTGCGCGTTCTCCCCGTGGTTGTGTGGGTTTTCTCCGGGTGCTCCGGTTTCCTCCCACATCCCAAAAATGTGCTCTTAGGCTGATTGGGTAACAAATTGTCCCTATATTGGTCGCTATATGGGAATCTTCAACAATAGGCATAGCCTAAAGATAAGGATATATCATTAGGATGTTAGGACGGCAGCGTGGGCTCGTTGGGCCGAAGGGCCTGTTTCCCGTGCTGTGTTGCTCTTTGTTCTTTGTTCTCCCAGGCTCAAAGAGCATCAGCCCCACTGGAAGCAAAGTTGTGAGACCGGCCAGTCCAGCAGAAAGAAACCCTCCGACCCTCCCACTTCACCCACTGTCAGAATGAACATGGTTCAGTCCTGGATGTGATTAACAGCAGCAATAACAGCAGAATCCAACCCGTTATCACTTGTGAACTCCCTGGTGTCTCAGCAAGTTATGCGAATTACTGAATCCCTTCCCACACACAGAGCAGATGAACGGCCTCTCCCCAGTGTGAATTCGCTGGTGTTTTCGCAGGTTGGACAACTGAATGAATCCCTTCTCACACACAGAGCAGGTGAATCGCTTCTCCCCGGTGTGAACTTGCTGGTGCGTCTGCAGTGTGGAGGAATAACTGAATCCCTTCCCACAGTCAGAGCAGGTGAACGGTCTCTCCCCTGTGTGAACCCGTTGATGTCTCCGCAATGTGGAGGGACTGCGAAACCTCTTTGTGCAGTGAGAGCAGCTGAACGGTCTCTCCTCTGTGTGAATGCGCTGGTGGAACATCAGTATCTGACAGCTTTTGAAGCTACTTTCACAGTCAAAGCATTTAAAGGGTCTCTCACTGGTGTGAGTGACATGATGCTGCAGCAGGTGAGATAAACGGGTAAATCCCTTCTCACACACACAGCAGGTGAAAGGTCTCTCCCCAGTGTGACTGCGTTGATGAGTTTCGAGCTCTGATGGGAACCTGAATCCTTTTCCACATTCCCCACATTTCCACGGTTTCTCCATGTTGTGGGTGTCCTTCGGAGTCTCCACGTTTCGTGAGCTGCTGAAGCCTCATTGACATAAAGAACAAGCGTGCGGTCTCTTTTTGCTGTGAATGGTGCAGTGTAGTGTGAGGTTCTGTAAATGGTGCGCTGGAACACTCACTCAGGAGCGTGTGTGTGTGTGTCTCAGTGGTTCTTGAAACAGACAAAACAGAAAAACATTTTCCTTCTGGATTCAAAGGCTAATAATATTCAGGTCCTGATTCGTGATGTTTGGTTTGAGATTTCTGTCTGTAAATCCTCACCTTCTGATATCCTAGAAAAGGAATGTACAAAAGTCATCACTGTCAGTACAGGACTGAAATTGAGAATAGGCAGTTTCCAAAATCTCCATCCCACACACTCTCCCTCCATTCTCACTCTGCTGTATCTAATATTCACCCTCCCCAATTCTCCTGACTGAGGCTGATTGACAGATCCATGCTCACTGCTTCCTGTCCTGAACACAGAGAGGTGAGAATCTCCATGCAGCCTCCCAGACAGATCTCTGTCTCTATGAATGGATTAAAAATGTGTGGAATGGACAGACTGGATTCACTTCCTTTCCCTTCAGTTGCTGCAATTCCCCCAGAATGGGAAAAGAAATGGAAAGGGGGAGTAAAGAAAGTGTTTTACTCACAGATGTGGGAGACAGGAGGAAGTTTCACTCTGTCTGAAGCTCAATCTTCATTCACACAAAGCCCGCGCTCTGATTGGCTGGAGGACCAGAGTCCTTCCGGACCTCCGACTCTTCCCATTGGTTGACATCTCTGTGAACGTGGCCGGGGGGCCGAGTATGCGCAGTTCCCCTTCCCTTGGACATGCGCAGTTCCGGCCCACGCGGCAGATAGAGCAGCTTCCCCCGCGGAGGGGATTGTGGGAGGTCTGGCCGCCATTACTCAGCCGCAGCCCTGCCTCCAAATTCCTGGGATTGGGACGGAAAGTTGGGTTGGGGGGTAGAGTGACCCCATCCTGAAACAAATTACATGTAGCGGTGTCACTGAATTGGTTTGGGACGTCCCCTTAGCAAAACAGCTTTAAGTGGAAAGATTTAAACATCTGGGAAGGGCAATAGGTAAGTGTGAAACTGAAATCCAGAATCAGCAGCTTCAGGGGAGGAGAATTGGGCGAAAGCAGGAGGAAGATAGTATGATGAATTAGTGTTACAATCAATAAGAAGGAGGGAGTGTGTGGGGATGGTGATTTATAGTTTGAAAGGGAGAGGGATTTTCTGTGACAACTAAAAGTGTCAATTTTGATTTCTATCCTGAAATCGCAATGATGACTTGATGCTGTCAACCTTTAAAGTTTTCATAAATTCAGGTCAATCTTTTAGAGGTGCACAGTGGCACAATGGTTAGCACTGCTGCCTCACAGTGCTAGGGACCCGGGTTCGATTCCTGGCTTGGGTCACTGTCTGTGTGCAGTTTGCACGTTCTCCCCATGTTTTCTTGTGTTTCTTTCAATTCTTCCCACCATCTGAAAAACATGCTGGTTAGATGCTAAATTCTCCCTGCATACCTGAACAGGCAGTCATGATGTGGAGATGCTGGTTGACTGGGGTAAACACAGTAAGAAGTCTCACAACACCAGGTTAAAGTCCGACAGGTTTATTTGATAGTAACTCACGAGCTTTTGAGGTTTGCCCCTTCATCAGACTCTTACTGTGTTTACCTGAACAGAAACCTGAAAATGGTGACTAGGGGATTTTCAGAGTTAACTTCATTGCAGTGTTAATGTAAGCTTACTTGTGACACCAATAAATAAGCTGAAGCTAAACTAAATGTTGATCTGAAAATTAGGCTCTGAGGCAAATGTTAAAAATGTCCTGGCACTAACTCAGAGTGAAGGAACACTTCTTCAACACTCAGATGAGGAGGAATTTCTTCAACCAGATGATGGTGAATCCATGAAACTCATTGTCACAGAGAGCTGTGGAGACCAACTCATTGAGGTATTTAAGACAGAGACAGATAGAACATAGAACATTACAGCACAGAACAGGCCCTTCGGCCTTCGATGTTGCGCCGGCCAATATAAAAAGCAATGCCCCTCCAAACTAAACCATTCCCTTCTCTTCCATATACTTATCAACTAACCTCTTAAACGCCACCAAACTTGGCACATCTACAACTGCTTCAGGCAGGGCATTCCACTCCCGAACCACCCTTTGGGTAAAGAACCTACCTCTGATATCCGTCCTATAACTATCACCCCTTAATTTAAAGCTGTGTCCCCTCGTGCTAGCTTTTTCCATCCTAGGAAAAAGCCTATCACTGTCCACCCTATCTAAACCTCTAATCATCTTATATGTTTCGATCAGGTCCCCTCTTAGCCTCCTCCTTTCTAACGAAAACAACCTCAATCCCTCAGCCTCTCCTCATAAGACCTGCCCTTCATACCAGGCAACATCCTGGTAAACCTCCTCTGTACCCTCTCCAATGCTCCACATCTTTCTTATAATGCGGGGACCAGAACTGTACACAATACTCCAAGCGCGGCCGCACTAGAGTTTTGTACAGTTGCAACATGACGTTGCGGCTCCGAAATTCAATCCTCCTACCAATAAAAGCTAAGACTCCATATGCCTTCTTAACAACCTTCTCGACTTGACTGCCTACTTTCAGGGATCGATGCACATACACACCAAGATCCCTCTGTTCATCAAGACTACTAAGAATCCTACCATTAGCCCTATACGCTACACATTTATTATTCCTGCCATAGTGCATTACCTCACACTTTTCCACATTAAACTCCATTTGCCACCTCTCGGCCCAGCTCTGCAACTTGTCCAAGTCTCTCTGCAAACTATATCACCCCTCTTCACTATCTACCACTCCACCGACTTTGGTGTCATCCGCAAATTTACTAATCCATCCTTCAATACCCTCATCCAGATCTTTTATAAAAATTACAAACAGCAGGGGCCCCAAAACAGACCCCTGAGGTACACCACTTGTCACCGAACTCCACGATGAATATCTCCCATCAACCACCACCCTCTGTCTTCTATCTGCTAGCCAATTCCTACCCAATTAGCTAAATCACCCTCTATCCCATACATCTGCATTTTCTGCAGAAGTCTTCCATGGGCCACCTTATCAAACGCCTCACTAAAGTCCATATATACCACATCAACGGCCTTACCCCCATCCACCTCTTTGGTCACTTTTTCAAAAAACTCAATGAGGTTAGTAAGGCACGACCTACCCTTCACAAAACCATGCTGACTATCCCCAATCAATTCATTTCTCTCTAAATAACTATAAATCCTATCCCTAATAATTCTCTCCAAGATAGGTTCTTGATCAAGAGTTATGAGGAGAAGACAGGAGAATGAGGATGAGAATCATATCAGCTATGAACAGACTCAATGAACCTAATGGCCTAATTTGACTCCTATATTTTTATGGGTGACATGGTAGCACAGTAGTTAGCATTGCTGGGCAGCTCTGGGACTTGGTTTCGATTCCCAGATTGGGTCACTGTCTGTGTGGAGTTTGATGTAGAAATGCCGGCATTGGACTGGGATAAACACAGTAAGAAGTCTGACAACATCAGGTATAAATCGAACCCATTTATTTGATAGCAAACTCACAAGCTTTCAACTCTATGAGCTTCGTCAGGTGAATCATTCACCTGACAAAGACCAGAGAGTCAAAAGCTTGCGAGTTTACTATCAAATAAATTGGATTTAAACCTGGGGTTGTCAGGCTTCTTACTGTGTGGAGTTTGCACATTCTCCTCGTGTCTGTGTGGGTTCTCTCTGGGTGCTCTGGTTCCTCCCACAGTCCAAAGATATGCAGGTTAGGTTAACTGGCTATGCAAAAAATTGACCCTTAGTGTCCTGAGATGCGTAGGTTAGAGGAATTAGTGAGTGAAATATGTAGGCATATGAGATTAGGGCCTGAGTGAGATTGTGGGTAGTGCAGACTCAATGGGCTGAATGGCCTCTTTCTGTACTGTAGGGCTTTTATGATTCTATGATTCAATCTTCAGCCTTCTCTTCCCTGGGGAAAGTATCCTGTATCTTATACACTCTTAGTTCTAGTATAAAAACATAGAAGCCGGAGGAGCGCTTTTGTCCCTTCAAGACTGTTCTGCCATTCATCACAATCATGACTAATCATCCAACTCAATAACCTCATCCTGCTTTCTCCCCATAACCTTTGATCCCATGTACCCAAGTGCAGTATCCAGCTGCCTCTTTGGCATAAATTACTTCCTGTGATAATGAATTCCACCTACTCATCATTCACTAGGGGTGAAGAAATATGTTATCATCTCCTTCCGAAATGGTCTACCCCGAACCCTTAGACTATGACTCCAAGAACTGAACTCTCCCTGCATCTACCCTGTCTATTCCTGTTAGAATTTTATAAGTCTCCATGTGATCCTTCCTCATTCATCTGAACTCCAGCAAAAACAATCCTAATGTAATCTACTTCTCCTCATACATCAGACCCGCCATCCCCAGAATCAGCCTGATAAATCTTGTCTCCACTCCCTCAAGAACAAGAACATCTTTCCTCAGAAAGGGGAAAAACTGAACACAATACTCTATGTGTGACCTCACTAAGGATCTGTATGAAGGAGCAGTGCTCTGAAAGCTGGTGATTCCAAATAAATCTATTAGACTTTAACCTGGTGTTGTGACACTTAATACTGTGCCCATCCCAGTATAGTGCTGGCATCTCCCCATCTCTATAATTGCGACAAAACATCCCTGCTCCTGCACTCAAAACCCCTCACAGTAAAGGCCAACATACCATCTGCCTTCTTTACCACCTGCTGCACCTTCATGCTTACTTTCAGTGACTGGTGCACAAGAATACCCAAGTCTCCCTCTTCCAATTTACAGCCATTCAGGTAGTTGTCTGTCTTCTTGTTTTTGCTCCCAAAGTGAATAACATTTATCCAAATTATCCTGCATCTGCCATTGATTTGCCCACTTGTCCAATCTGTCCAGATCATGCTGAAAGATTTCTGCATCCTCATCATAGTTCAACCTTCCAGCCAACATGGTACCATCTGCAAACTTTGAGCTGTTACATTTTGTTCCTCATCCAAATCATTAATATATATTGTGAATAGCTGGGGTCCCAGCACCGATCCCTGTGGCACCCCACTAGTTATTGCCTACTAATTTGAAAAGCACCTATTATTTCCTACTCTTTGTTTGCTCTCTGCCAACTGGTTTTCTATCCATTTGAACACATGTCGCCCAGTCCTATGCATTTCAATCTTGCACGATAATCTCTTATACAGTACTTTGTCATTTTCTGAAAGTCCAAATATATTACAGGCTCCCCCTGTCAACTCTATTAGTTACATCTTCAAAAAATTACAACAGATGATTCCCCTTCACAAATCCATGCTGACTGTCTGATCCTGCTTCTGCTTTCTAAATGGTCTCCTGTAAAGTCCTTTATAATGGATTCAAAAATTTCCTGCACTACCGATGTTCAGCTTCCTGGTTGAAAATTCCATTTTCTCTCTACCTCCTTTTTTGGATATTGACATGATATTATCTACCCTCCAATCTGCAGGGACTGTTCCCGCATCTATAGAATCCTGGAAAATGTATCCAATATTTCTAGAGCCACTTCCTTAAGTACCCTGGGATGTAGATTATCAGACCATGGGGATTTATCCGCCTTCAATCCCATCAATTTTCCCAGTACCATTTCTCTACTAATATTGATCTCTCTCAGTTCCTCCCTCTCACTAAAACTTGCATTCTCCAATGTTTCTGGAATATAATTTGTATCCTCTTTTGTGAAGACAGAACATAGGATGGATTCAGTTGATCAGCTATTTCTTTGTCCCTATTATATATTCCCCCATTTCTATCTATGGGAGATCTACATTTGTCTTCACCAACATTTTATCAATTAACGGTAGGGTATTGGGAAGGGGCAGGACTTACTCATTCAGGTGTTGGGAAGAGTTATAGAACAAAGAGATCTAAGGCTACAGGTTCATAGCTCCTTGAAAGTGGAGTCACAGGTGGACAGAGTGGTGAAGAAGGCATTCGGCAATGCTTGGTTTCATCGGTCAGAACATTGAATACAGGAGTTGGGACGTCTTGTTGAAGTTGTACAAGACATTGGTAAGGCCACACTTGGAATATTGTATAAATTCTGGTCACCCTCTTATTGAAAGGATATTATTAAATTAGAAAGAGTGCAGAAAAGATTTACCAGGATGCTACCAGGACTTCATGGATTGAGCTACAAGGAGAGACTGAATAGACTGGGACTTTTTTCTCTGGAGTGTACGAGGCTGAAGGATGACTTTATAGACTCTATAAAATAATGAGGGGCATAGACAAGGTAGATAGTCAATATCTTTTCCCAAAGGTAGAGGAGTGTAAAACAAGAGGGTATAGGTTTAAGGTGAGAGGGGAGAGATACAGAAGTGTCCAGAGGGGCAATTTTTTCATACAGAGGGCAGTGAGTGCCTGGAACAAGCTGCCAGAGGTAGTAGTAGAGGTGAGTACAATTTTATCTTTTAAAAAGCACTTAGATAGTTACATGGGTATGATGGGTATTGAGGGATATGGATCAAATATAGGCAATTGGGATTAGTTTAGGGGTTTTCAAAAAAAAGGTCAGCATGGACAAGTTGGGCTGAATAGCCTGTTTCCATGCTGTAAATCTCTATGTCTCTATGACTCTCTGACTCTTTCTATTCTAGTATCTACAGAAACTCTTAGTGTCAGTGTTTATATTCTCTGCAAACTTACTTTTGCACCGTATTTCCCTTTTTTTAATCAATCCCTTGGTCCTTCTTTGCTGAATTCTAAACTATTCTCAATCCTCAGTCATATTATTTTTCTTGGCCAATCTGTATGCTTCTTTCTTGGATTGGATATTATCTCTAATTTCCTTTGTAGACCATGGGTTGGCCCTCTTGTCCATTTTGCTTTTATGTCAGACAGGAATAAACAGTTGCTGCAGTTCCCTGTGCTTTATTTGAATGTTTGCCATTGCCTATCGATTGTCATTGCTTTACGTATCTCTCCCCAAGGCCAACTCATCTTCATATCTTCATAAGGCCCTTCACTAAGATTCAGCACCGTTGTTTTCAAATCAACCACTTCACTCTCCATCATAATAAAAAAATTCTATCATGTTATCATTGCTCATCCCCATGGGGTCTTGTACAGCTAGATTAGTAATGATTCCCTTCTCATTACACAGTAACTACACTAAGATGTTGTCTAATTGGTTCCTCCACATATTGGTCAACAAAACCATCCCATATGGATGGGGGTAAGGCAGTTGACATGGTATATATGGACTTTAGTAAGGCGTTCGAATGGTGCTCCTTGGAAGGCTTCTGCAGAAAATGCAGATGTAGTGGACTGAGGGTGATTTAGCTAATTGGATTAGGAATTGGCTAGCTGATAGAAGACAGAGGGTGGTGGTTGATGGAAATTATTCATCATGGATTTCGGTTACAAGTGGTGTACCTCAGGGATCTGTTTTGGGGCCCCTGCTGTTTGTAATTTTTATAAATGATCTGGATGAGGGTATTGAAGGATGGATTAGTAAATTTACGGATGACACCAAAGTGGGAGGAGTGGTAGATAGTGAAGAGGGGTTTTATAGTTTGCAGAGAGACTTGGACAAGTTGCAGAGCTGGGCCGAGAGGTGGCAAATGGAGTTTAATGTGGAAAAGTGTGAGGTAATTCACTTTGGCAGGAATAACAAATGTGTAGAGTATAGGGCTAATGGTAGGACTCTTAATAGTGTTAATGAACAGAGGGATCTTGGTGTATATGTGCATAGATCCCTGAAAGTTGGCAATCAAGTCGATAAGGTTGTTAAGAAGGCATATGGAGTCTTAGCTTTTATTGGTAGGGGGATTGAATTTCGGAGTCGCAACATCATGTTGCAACTGTACAAAACTCTAGTGCGGCCGCACTTGGAGTATTGTGTGCAGTTCTGGTCCCCGCATTGTAAGAAAGATGTGGAGGCATTGGAGAGGGTACAGAGGAGGTTTACCAGGATGTTGCCTGGTATGGAAGGCAGGTCTTATGAAGAGAGGCTGAGAGATTTGCGGCTGTTTTCGTTAGAAAGAAGGAGGCTAAGAGGAGACCTTATTGAAACATATAAGATGATTAGAGGTTTTGATAGGGTGGACAGTGATAGCCTTTTTCCTAGGATGGAGAAAGCTAGCACGAGGGGACATAGCTTTAAATTAAGGGGTGGTAGTTATAGGATGGATGTCAGAGGTAAGTTCTTTACCCAGAGGGTGGTAAGGGTATGGAATGCCCTGCCTGCTGCAGTTGTAGATGCACCAAGTTTGGTGGCGTTTAAGAGGTTGGTAGATAAGTTTATGGATGAAAAGGGAGTGGTTTAGGTTAGAGGGTCATTGCTTTTTCTTAATTGGTCAGTGCAACATCAAAGGCCGAAGGGCCTGTTCTGCGCTGTAATGTTCTATGTATATGCATCCAGGAATTCCTCCTCTACAGCATTGTGGCCTATTTGATTTGCCCAATCTATACACAGATTAAAATCATCCATGATCACCAATATTCCCAATGAATCTCTAATTTTGTGTTTAATGTCAGTCCCAACATCACCACTGCAAACAAGTAGCACACAGTGGGTTAGCACTGCTGCTTCACAGCACCAGGGTCCTGGATTCAACTCCTGGTTCAAGTCACTGTCTGTGTGGAGTTTGCACATTCTCCTTGTATCTGCGTGGGTTTCCTCCAGATTTTCCAGTTTCCTCCCACATTCCAAAGATGTGCGGGTTAGGTTGATTGGCCATGCTAGAAATTGCCTGTCCTGAGATGTGTAAGTTAGAGGGATCAGTGGGTAAAATATGTAGGGATATGGGAGTAGTTCCTGGTTGGGATTGTCTTTGGTGCAGACTCGATGGGCTGAATGGCCTCTCTCTGTGCTGTAGTGATTCGATTCTATTCTAACTAAATCTGCTCATTGGTTTGTGTGTCATGTTGTTTGATCTTAGTTAAACACGGGAATGGTGTATTCCAAGGGAAGCATCAATTTATGACTGAATTAATTTGCTCAAAATCCGCACGGAATCTTCAAACTCTTCACCTGGTCTGTTATTTTCTGACTAAGTCAATATCTTCTTCCAAAATCTGTTTGAACAGCAATGGTTTTGCTGGGCGCCTGAAACCCAGAGCCCCAGGACCCTGCTTCAGTTCTTTCTGATCTTGAATGACTTTGTGGAGTTTGCACATTTTCTCTGTATCTTCATGGGATTTGTCTGGATACTCCACATAGACAGACACCCAGGGCTGTGACTGAACGCGGGTCCCTGGCATTGTGAGGCAGCAGTTCTGACCAAGTCACAGTAAGGGGAGGCATGTGGTCTAGCGTATTATCACTAAACTATTAATCCAGAAACTTATCCATTTGGACTCAAATAGCACGAGGGGTCACGGGCTCAGGGTGAGGGGGGTAAGGTATAATTTGGATGCTAGAGAGAGTTTTTTAACACAGAGGATGGTGGGGGTATGGAATGCACTGCCAAGTAAAGTGGTGGAGGCAGGTAGTCTGGAGTTATTTAAGAAATACTTAGATGGGCACATGAACAGAATGGGAATGGAGGGGTATAGAAAACTGATTTAAAATAGGGATCATGAACCTTGGGAGTCCCTGGGAAGTGTGTAAATAGATGATGATATTGATGTACTTGTTTTTATCCTACAGGTGCTTTGGTCCACCTTGTTGTCTAACGAGGGGCATACACACGATGGGTCGTGAGAGGGCTGCTCTTGGATTTTTTCGAGAGTATCCTAGTGCTTCACGTCGTTAGTGTACGCTTGACCTGGACCATTTGATGGGCAACACGACAGCTCAGTGACTATCGCTGTGCTGTGCAGATACATGGATTTGGGCCCTGTGTCTGTGGGAGTTTGCACATTCTCCCCGTGCTTGCGTGGGTTTTCTCCAGGTGCTCCGGTTTCCTCCCACATCCCAAAGATGTGCTCTTAGGCTAATTGGCAAAACAAATTCTCCCTAAATTGTCTCAAATTTGGTTTTTAATCGATAGATCTATAAACATAGACGGGGATCACGGGTAGAGGTGGGAACATCAGGGTGGTGGCGCAGGCTCGTTGGGCTGAAGGGCCTGTTTTGTTTTTTGTTCTTTGTTCAATGTTCTGGGGACCCAGAATCAAATCCTACCACGGCAGATGGTGAAATTTGAATTCAATGTAAAATATCTGGAATCATGAATTTGATTTGACCATGAAACCATTGTCAATTCTTGGAAAAAACCTATTTGGTTCATTAATGTCTTTTAGGGAAGGAAGTCTGCCATCTGGTCTGGCCTATATGTGACTCCAGGGCCACAGCTATGTGGTTGATTCTCAATTGCCCCCAAGGGTAACTAGGGATGGGCAATAAATGCTGGCTAACCAGCAATGCCCATGTCTCCTGAATGAATAAAACAAAAACACAGCATTGATATGATTCAGAGCGACGCCATTTGGCCGATCATGTCTGCATCAGCTTTCTAAACCAGCATCATGAAATTAACAAGGAACAAAACAGCATGGGAAACAGGCCCTTTGGCCCAACAAGCCCGCGCCACCATGACCCTTGTCTATGTTTATGGATATCTCCATTAGAACCAAATTGGGGAGACAATTTAGATACAATTTTTTTCGCCAATTAGCCTAAGAGCACATCTTTGGGATGTGGGAGGAAACCGGAGCACCCGGAGAAAACCCACGCAAGCACGGGGAGAATGTGCAGACTCCCACAGACACAGGCACAAATCCATGTATCTGCACAGCACAGCGATAGTCACTGAGCTGTCGTGTTGCCCATCAGATGGTCCAGGTCAAGCGCACACTAACAACGTGAAGCACTAGGATACTCTCGAAAAATTGTGCCATTTTCTTTCCTTTTCCCCATTCTCCTCCACATTCACGTAATAATCTAATGTCCTCTTGAATACCTCAATTGAACTTGCCTCCACCACACTTCAAGGCTGTGAGTTCCAGACCAGAACTCTGTATAAAAGTTATTTCTCAAATCATATTTGTTTCCTTTGGGAATCATTTTCAATCTGTTTCCCTCTCATTCTTTATGAAGGGGAAACAGTTCCCCGCCCTTGCTGCTCTGCCCTATCCCTCTCATGATTTTGAACATTTCTATGCACATTCTCCTCGTTTCTGCGTGGGTTTCCTCCAGATGATCCTGTTTCCTCCCACAGTCCAAAGATGTGCGGGTTGGTTGACTGGCTATGCTAAAAATTGCCCCTTAGTGTCCAGGGATGTGTAGGTTAGAGGGATTAGTGGGTATAATATGTAGGGATATGGGGATAGGGCCTGGGTGGGATTGTGTTTGGTACAGACTCGATGGGCTGAAGGGCCTCTTTCTGCATTGTAGGTTTCTATGATCTATGATTAAATCTCTTCTGAGCCTCCAACAGGAACATAATTGATCTGTATCAATAATAAAAAAAATCAAGACAGATTGAGATTTTTCTGGCCCTTTGCCTGGTCAATAGAGTTATCCTGAGAAATGAGGGAGCAGTGACACCAATTGATAATTAAAGTTGACAAAGGGTAATCTGGACTCAAAATGTTAGCTCTTTTCTCTCCTGACAGATGCTGCCAGACCTGCTGAGATTTTCCAGCTTTTTCTCCCTTGCTTAGCTGTTGGCTAATGGAAAGAACTGGAGAACCAGAAAGTTTGTGTGAATGAAGATTGACCTTCAGACAGACTGAAACTCCCTCCTGCCTCCCACATTACATAAATGTGTAATTAATAAAGCCTTTTTTCCCAAAAGTTACAAAGCTGGAGCCACTGACCAGAGACATGATTCCAGGATATTGTATTAAACATGTGGGAATTTTAATCAGGGTACAATTCACACATGTGAGAATGAAAGTTTTAATTTGTAATGGTTATTTAAAATTTGTTATTTAAAATGTGAAATGATTCTGACCAATCCTGTGTTGGATTGATCTTGGGTTAAACTTCCTGTCAGGTCCAAAGATTTATTCCTGACACAATTAACACAATGAAAAGGAGAATTCTGGAATTGGATACTGAGAGAAAAGAGTTTAACAGGAGAGATTATTAAATAGAAATGATTCCCAGACTGTGTGGTCATTAGATTAAAGCAAAGGAAGGATGCTGATATCCATTTGAGAATTTTTAATCTGCCCCTTTTCAAACGAAGGGAGTCTGTGTATAAAGAAAACCCAAAGATGATAGATATCGGGGTCTGGAAAACATCATGATGGGGGCACCTATCTGTTCATGAGATGATCACAAAGCCCCAGGATGCCCAGATACTAATTCCATTGGACTGATATATAATGTCTGTAATCTATAACCATTCTGATTGGATTGTGTCCAGCCGGGATGGGCTGAGGAACTGTATAAGAATTGATGATTTTCTTTGTCGGGTGGAGTTACACACGGTCAGTCCCTGTAGCTTCTCCCCGCTGGTGTAACTCAATAAACTGTTGATTGGATCAGGCTTGAGTGTTGAATGATTCTTCTGAGTTCATTCCCCCCAACACACTGGGTCCATCATCCTTGGGAGTGGCCTGATAGACCATGGACCAGACCACATGTGGACTTGGTGTCAAAAAATAAAATCTCATCTCCCTCTCTGGCTTCTTTTCCAATGATCTCAGAGGGATTCACTTCCTGTTAAAGAGCCTGCCAAACCCCTCTCACTCACTTTCCCTAAAGGACATCAATCTCAACAGGAAAAGTCCAAAAAAGGCAAATATTTTTACTGATAAAAGTTTATTCATGAAACAGAATACGGTTAAAACAAACAGAAAATGACTTGAGGATCAAAGATAACCAGAGTGGAAGGATATTAACAATGTTCTGAACACAAATGGTTTCTTTTTAATTCATCTGTAGCCTGTGCTCTTTGTGGCAAAGGCAGAATTCTCTGGGTGGTAAATTTGGAAGGAAATTTCTTCAATGAAAAAGTTTTACTCAACAACGTTAAGACTTTTTTGTCTTGACTTTTACAACTTCATGTGGGTGATCAGTCTGTAGCAATGTAACCCTCTCTGGCTCCTTCTTTGATGGGAATTTCCTTGGAACTCAGCTTTGGGAATCTTCAGTACTTGGTTAGCAAGGAAGACCTTCAGAATATCTTTTTATCCCCAAAGGGACAATTTCCTCACGCCAGGGTTGGGCCTGTTGTAACATGACTATTGATCAATTTGGTCACTAGATTAATTTAATTGGATCCCCAATTACTTACACCACCTTCTCCCATTATCTTAGACAGGAATATAATCGAACTGTTCCATACCATCCCTTTATCTGATTTTATACAATCTCTTTTACACACAGCTTCAAATGTTGAGGTTAATCAGAGCTTGAAGCTCTCTCTTGCAGTACATTTATTTTCATTACACATTCTTTACACACACAGCAATTAAGTTTTTACATTTTTACACCAAATAAAACTCTATCTTTTACTATAACTACTGATTCACAATTGATTTATTAATTGTAACTCAATTAAGGCTCACTACTTATCCCATTCACGGTCACTGACTGGTGGTTAATTAATAGAAGATTCTTTAATTTGGACACAACTTAATTCGGTATAACATTCACTGGTTTAAAAAGAAGCTTTGTCGAAGGCTATGAGTTCCCAAACAAATTCAAAGCATGATAAAAGTCTGAAAAACAGGGGTGCTCCTCACCAGATTTTGGGCTAGTTTTGGCATCGCAATATCCCAGCAATTCCGACAATGGGGAGCCAGTGGTGGGTGAGGGGTGAGTTTAAGTACCTGGTTTCAGAATGTGCGATTGCGCATGGTGTCCCAATCTGCCAGTGAACCAGACCCCCATCATCATCAGCATTGATATTCCCCCACACCAAGATGGGGGTCACCAGCACTGGAGCATCAGCACCCTCCCAATGCATCCTCCGTCACCCCACCAACGTGTCACCCCATCTCATCATGCTCCCCTTCACAACCTACTCTTGAACGCCTCCCCTGCATGAGCCCCTCCCCCTTAGAGAACTTCTCCCCCCCCATGCCAATCACCCTCCTTAACCTCCCCCCTATCATTGTAAATACCCCCCATCAGACCCAACCCACCCCCTTGGCACTGCAAGTCTCACTGCCCAGTGAGTGGTGGCTTGGATGCCAGAGGGAGTTTTTTCACACAGAAGGTGGTGGGGGTATGGAATGCACTGCCAAGTAAAGTGGTGGGGGCAGGTACTCTGGAGTTATTTAAGAAATACTTAGATGGGCACATGAACAGAATGGGAATGGAGAGATATGGAAAACTGATTTAAAATAGGCATCATGAGCTTTGGGAATCCCTGGGAAGTGTGTAAATAGATGATGATATTGATGTACTTGTTTTTATCCTACAGGTACTTTGGTCCACCTTGTTGTCTAACGAGGGGCATACACGCGATGGGTCGTGAGAGGGCTGCTCTTGGATTTTTTTTTGAGAATATCCTAGTGCTTCACGTCGTTAGTGTACGCTTGACCTGGACCATTTGATGGGCAACACGACGGCTCAGTGACTATCGCTGTGCTGTGCAGATACATGGATTTGGGCCTGTGTCTGTGGGAGTTTGCACATTCTCCCCGTGCTTGCGTGGGTTTTCTCCCGGAGCTCTGGTTTCCTCTCACATCCCAAAGATGTGCTCTTAGGCTAATTGGCAAAACAAATTCTCCTTAAATTGTCTCACATTTGGTTTTTAATCCATAGATCTATAAACATGGACAGGGATCGTGGGTAGAGCTGGGAACATTGGGGTGGCGGTGCGGGCTCGTTGGGCCGAAGGGCCTGTTTCCTGTGCTGTTTTGTTCTTGGCCCAAACATGCCCCCAACTACCCGAGGACTTCAATAGCCTCCGATTTCCCCCACGCACTGGCATCTCGTACCTGCCAATGAAAACCAAGAGTGATTCTCGCTGGTGTTAAGTCTTGCCAGCGAGAAGGGGAGCAGCCATACCCAACCCACCAATCACACTGTAACATAGACAAATCTACACAAGTAACCTTCGTTTCCTCTCTGGGCGCAAATCTGATCACAACAGCGGGGGAAGACAGTAATCCTTCACCTTGCACACATGGAGGGGGCAAAGATCAGTTGGATAGTCAATACCTTTTTCCAAAGCTAGGAGACTGTAAAACTAGACAGTACAGGTTTAATGTGAAGGGGAAGAGATACAAAAGGGTCCAAATTTTCCTCACGGAGGGCGGTGAGTGTCTGGAACAAGTTGCCAGAGGCAGTAATAGATGCGGGTACAATATTGTCTTTAACATGTATTTACCTCGGTAAAATGGGTATAGAGGGATATGGGCCAAATGCAGGCAATTGGGACTAACTTAGTGGTTTAAAAAAAGGGCAGCATGGGCAAATTGGGGCCAAAGGGCCTGTTTCCATGTGTAAACCTCTAAACAATCCGCCTAATTTGAGCCCAGATGTGACAGAATATAAATGTCCTCCAGCTGATCAAAACGGAAGAAGAAATTTTGCAACAATTCCTGCCAGCCCCGCAGATTCCACATGCATTTACCTCAACACAGCGTTCATTTCAAACTAACGTCCCAGTCACGAGAGAGTTGTGGAACACCCTCTCCTCGGTCCACAAGGGGACCCTGACCTCCCGCTTACCATTAGAATTCGCCACCTTGCTCTCACGCTCACATTTCTGCTGGAATGTTCCGGAGAAGCCCAACACAAGATGGACAAACAGACCCTCATCTTCCAATGAGGAATTTTACAGATCTCTGGACTCAACGTTGAGTTCAACAACTTCACACCCTGAACTCTCTCCTCTATTTTGATCTGTTTTCTTTTGCCGAGTGCCAGTCTCCATCTTGTTTTTTTCGCTTCCATTTACAGCTGTCTTTTATCCTGCTATTAACACTTACTCTGGATCAATGCTTTGTCTCTTTACTACAACCATTACCCTCTCCCTTTGCCTTTTGTTCCAGGACATTTTTAATCTCACCCGCCCTCTAACCAATCCCTGACCCTCCCCCCCTCTCTCCCCAGCATCAAACCCATCACATTTCTCCCTCTCTTTAGTTCTGAAGTCGAGTTACGTTGAATGTGAAACATTAACTCTGCTTCTCCCTCCAGAGATGCTGCCAAACCTGCTGTATTTTTCCAATTTATTTTAGATCTACCTGCAGTGGTGGGAAAAACACAATTTACTCTCCAGGATAAAATCAATGTCCGGCTTTTGTGGATCATTTCAGTGGAAATGTGCTCTCCCAGGATCAAAGAGCATCAGCCCCACTGGAAGCAAAGTTGTGAGACCGGCCAGTCCAGCAGAAAAGTAAAGTTGATTTATTATCACGCAAGCTTACATTAACACTGCAATGAAGTTACTGTGAAAATCCCCTAGTTGCCACACTCCAGTGTCTGTTCGGGTACACTGAGGGAGCATTTAGCGTGGCCAATTCACCTAATCTGCACATCTTTGGACAGTGGGAGGAAACCGGAGCACCCAGAGGAAACCCACACAGACACAGGGAGAATGTGCAAACTCCACACAGACAGTGACCCAAGCCGGGAATCGAACCTGGGTCCCTGGCACTTGGAGGCAGCAAAACTAACCACTGTGCTGCCAATAAAACCCTCCAACCCTCCCACTTCACCCAACTGTCTGAATGAACGTGTTTCAATCCTGGGTGAGATTAACAGCAGAATCCAGTCCCCGGAATCACTTGTGAACTCGCTGGTGTTTCAGAAGGTGGGATGACTGAGTGAATCCCTTCCCGCACACAGAGCAGGTGAACGGCCTCTCCCCCGTGTGAATTCGCTGGTGCGTCCGCAGGTTGGGCAACCGAGTGAATCCCTTCCCGCACACGGAGCAGGTGAAGGGCCTCTCCCCAGTGTGGACCCGCTGGTGACTCAGCAGGTGGGATAACTGAGTGAATCCCTTCCGGCACTGAGAGCAGGCGAACGGCCTCTCCCCGGTGTGGACCCGCTGGTGCGTCCGCAGTGAGGATGCGTGACCGAAGCCCTTTCCACAGGCAGAGCAGGTGAAGGGCCTCTCCCCGGTGTGGACTCGCTGGTGGACCCGCAGGTTAGATGACCGAGTGAATCTCTTCCCACAGTGAGAGCAGATGAATGACCTCTCCTCAGCGTGGAGGGGCGACACTGTTTCTCCCGAGCGTTTGAAGCCACTCTCACAGTCAGAGCATTGAAAGGGTCGCTCCTGGGTGACAGTGACCTTGTGAGCCAAGGGGGCAGATGACAGAATGAATTCCTTCCCGCACGCAGAGCAGGTGAATGGTCTCTCCCCGGTGTGAACCCGCTGGTGGAGTCGCAGGCTGGAAGACCTTCTAAAACTCTTTGCACACTGAGAGCAGCTGAATGGTTTCTCCCCGGTGTGAATGCGCTGGTGGTCCCTGAGAACCGCAGCACGTTTGAAGCTATTCCCACAATCCGAGCATTTAAAGGGTCTCTCGTCGCTGTGGGTGCCTTTGTGCTTCCTCAGGCTGGATGAGGCAGCAAACCCCATTCCACACACACGGCAGGTGAACGGTTTCTCCCCTGAGTGAACTCGCTGGTGTTCCCGCAGCGCGGAAGACCATTTAAACCTCTTTGCGCAGTGAGAGCAGCTGAAGGGTCTCTCCTCGGTGTGAACGCGCTGGTGGGACACCAGCTCCCCCGGGCTCTTGAAGCCGCTCCCACAGTTGGAGCACTTAAATGGTCTCTCCTGGGTGTGCGTGGCATTGTGACTCAGCAGGGTAGGTAACCGAGTGAATCCCTTCCCGCACACAGAGCAGGTGAACGGTCTCTCCCCGGTATGACTCCGGCGATGGATTTCCAACTCCGAGGGAGCTTTGAATCCCTTCCCACAGTCTCCACATTTCCAGGGTTTCTCCATGCTGAGGCTGGGACTCTCCAGGTTAAACAATCAGTTCAATCTCACACAGAACACGGGGACACTCTCTGTGAATGCTGCCATGTATTTCCAGCCTGTGGAACTGCTTAAAGCTCTTCCCACACTCACTGCACTGGAACACTCTCACTCAGGAGGATTTGTGTGTCTCGGTGCTTTTTTACATTGATGATTAAAGTCTTCTCACACTGACAGAACAGAGAAACATTTCTCCTTCTAGATTCAAAGTTTGATATATTTAGGTCCCAATGAATTGAGTGAGTCTCTCACTTGTTGATATGACATTTGTTTCAAGATTTCTGCTTATATATCCTCACCTTCTGATACCTGTAGAATAAGTTTGATAAAGACATCAGTGTCAGTGGAGGATAGAAATTCAGAACAGACAATTCTAGTTTCTATAGAACATTCTTTCCTCTCTCATTTCGCAAAAGCTGTAAATCTCCATTCCTCTCCCTCCATTCTCACTCTGCTGTATCTAATATTCACCCTCCCAATTCTCCTGATTGAGGCTGATTGATAGATCCATGCTCACTGCTTCCTGGACACAGAGAGGTGAGAATCTCCATGCAGAATGCCAGCCTAACAGAAATATGGTAATATTCCTCAACTGGAAATGTTTTAAATGGATTCTTTCAGTTAGTGAAGATACCAGGAGTTGTGATTGATGATCTTGAACTTGCCACCTCTGAAGGAGGTCAGAGAGTTTTACAGCATGGAAAGAGACCCTTCAAGCCCATCGAGTTTGTGCTGGCCATCAAACACCTTTCTATTTTAATCCTATTTTCCACACTTGCTGCATAACCTTGTTTGCTGTGGCATTTCAAGAGCTTGTCTAAATAATTCTTAAATGTTGTGAAGATTTCCACCTCTATCTTTCAGGCAGTGAGTTTCAGATTCCCACCACCCTCTGGGTGAAAAGGTTTTCCCTCACGTCTCCCATAAACCTCCTGAACTTAAATCCATGCCTCTGGCTACTGACCTCTCTGGTAAAGAGAAACATTTCTTCCTATTCCTTCCTATTTGTGTCCCTCAGAATTTTATACACCTCAATCTGGTTCCCTTCACTGCTCCATCAAAAATACCACCAGGCTACCCACTCTCTCTTGATAGCTGAAACTCTCCAACACAGGAAACATCCTGGTGAAGTTCTTCTGCATCTTCTCCAGTGCAAATACATCATTCATATAGTGCTGCAATCAAAACTGCACACAGTACTCCACCTGTGGCCTAACCAGTGATTTATACAGCTCCGTCATAACCTCCCTGCCCTGATATAAGACAGCTGTGCTGCTGTGCTTCCCTCTTGATAGTATTCTGTAATCTAAAGTTTTGTTCCTCGGTATTTATCACATCGCCAATTTTTCTGTCATCTGCAAACATTCATGCTCAGACCATTAATCCACATTATAAACAACAAGGGACCCAGCATCGATCCATGCGCAACATCACTAGATACAGACATCCAGTCACAAAAACAACCTTCCACTATCATCCTCTGCCTCCCGCCACTGAGCCAATTTTAGATCCATTGGCAAATTGCCCTGGATCCTATGTACTGTTACCTTCATCATCAGCCTCCCACATGGGACCTTGTCAAAAGCCTCACTGAAGTCCATGTGGATGACATTAAGCACACTGCCCTCACCTACACACCTCATCACCGCCATGAAAATTCATCTAATTTGTAAGACCTGATCTCTCTTTGCCAAACGATGCCCCCTATCCTCGATTAATCATTACCTCCCCAACTGGAGATTAAATCTGTCCCTTGGATTTTTTTCCAATACTTTCCTCACTGCTGAAGTTAGATTCACTGGCCTGGAATTTGCTGGGTTTTTTCCCCTACGTCCCTACTAACTAATGAACCACATCAGCTGTCCTCCAGTCTCCTGGCACCCCTCCTGTGGCCAGAGAAGATTTGAAAATTATTGTTAGAGTCACTGCAATCTCCTCCCACAACAGCCTGGGATCCATCCCATGTGGAGCTGGGGATTTATACAATTTTGGACCTGTTAAAACCATTAATTCCTCCTCACTCTCAATGTTAAATGGAATCACAAAGCTCCTCCCAGCTTTCTATACCCACATCATCCTTCCCCCACAGTGAACACAGACACAAAGTATTCATTTAAAACCTCACCAATGTTTCCCAGCTCCAGATACACATTCCCACATTGATCCCTAATGGATCCAGTTCTTTCCCTGGTCACCTCCTTCCCTAATATACTGAATAAATACCTTTGAATATCTTCAGAGATGTTGCAGGGAGGAGGAAGTTTTAGTCTGAAACTCATTGGTCAACTTCCGCATTTAGACAATGGGGATTTTCTGATTGGCTGGAGGATCACAGAGTCCTTCCGGTCCTCCAACTCTTCCCATTGGTCAACACCTCAGCATGAAGGTCAGAAGGGCGGACTCTCTTCCCTCGCACATGCGCAGCTTCCTCCTCTCCCTTGGACATGCGCAGTCCCGGGCAGGAGGCGGGGCTTCTCTCTGTGGGCGGAGCCGCCAGCCGGTTGCCCTGGAAACCTTGGCTCCGGGGGGTGGGGGGGGCTCACGGGCCGGGCCTGCGCACTGGAACCCGGAGACGTCACCGCGGAGCAGAGTGATTCCGATTGGCCGATTCAGGCAGGGCTCCATTGTGAGGTCACAACGCGGAAGTTGTTCAATGAGCTTCAGGTTAAACCTTCCTCCTCTGAGCAACATCTGGGGGGAAATCAGTGTGTCCCCTTTCCATTTCTTTTCCCATTCTGGGGGGAAATCAGTGTGTCCCCCTTTCCATTTCTTTTCCCATTCTGGGGGGAAATCAGTGTGTCCCCCTTTCCATTTCTTTTCCCATTCTGGGGGGAAATCAGTGTGTCCCCCTTTCCATTTCTTTTCCCATTCTGGGGGAAAGGAAGTGAATCCAGTCTGTCCATTCCACACATTGTTAATCCATTCATAGAGACAGACATCTGTCTGGGAGGCTGCATGGAGATTCTCACCTCTCTGTGTCCAGGAAGCAGTGAGCATGGATCTGTCAATCAGCCTCAATCAGGAGAATTGGGAGGGTGAATATTAGATACAGCAGAGTGAGAATGGAGGGAGAGGGATGGAGATTGACAGCTTTTGGGAAATGAGAGGAGAAAAAATGTTCCACAGAAACTAGAATTGTCTGTTCTGGATTTCTATCCTGTACTGACAGCGATTACTTTTAGAACATAGAACAATACAGCACAAACAGGCCCTTCGGCCCACGAGTTGCGCCGATCACATCTACCAATCCACAGACCTAACAGTAAAAGTTTGTAAACTTTTACAGGATATCAGAAGATGAGGATTGACAGACAGAAATCTCAAACCAAACTTCACATCAAGATCTGACAGAAACACTCAATTCATTGGGACTGGATATATCGACCTTTAAATCTAGAAGGAGAAATGTTTCTCTGTTCTATCTGCTTCAGAAGAATCTGAACATCAGTGTGACTGGAAAAGTAGTTGTCACTCACACCCCCGAGTGAGAGTGTTCCAGTGCAGTGAGTGTGGAAAGAGCTTTAAGCAGTTCCACAGGCTGGAAATACATTGCAGCATTCACAGAGAGTGTCCCCGTGTTTTGTGTGAGATTGAACTGATTGTTTAACCTGGAGAGTCCCAGCCTCAGCATGGAGAAACCCTGGAAATGTGGGGACTGTGGGAAGGGATTCAGGTTCCCCTCAGAGCTGGAAACCCACCAGCGCATTCACACCGGGGAGAGACCCTTCAGCTGTTCCGTGTGCGGGAAGGGATTCACTCAGTCATCCAACCTGCTGACAAAGCCACCCACACCCAGGAGAGACCCTTCAAATGCTCCGACTGTGGGCGCGGATTCAAAAGCTCCTGGGAACTGATGATCCACCAGCGCGTTCACACCGAGGAGAGACCGTTCAGCTGCTCTTGGTGTGGGAAGGAATTCAGAAACTCATCCTTCTTGCAGAGACACCAGCCAGTTTGCAAATGATTCCCAGGAGTTGGATTTTGCTGTTATTGCTGCTGTTAATCACATCCAGGACTGAACCATGTTCATTCTGACAGTGGGTGAAATGGGAGGGTTTCTTTCTGCTGGACTGGCCGGTTTCACAACTTTGTTTCCAGTGGGGCTGATGCTCTTTGAGCCTGGGAGAGCACATTTCCACTGAAATGATCCACAAAAGCTGATGAGAGATATTTTTTCTTGGATAGTGTTCTTCCTGTCACTACAGGTAGATTAAAAAAAATACATTTGTCTCTGCTCCATTGAGTTTACCAGTTGATTCAATTGCTCTGTGTCAGTATTTATGCTCCACATGAGCCTCCACCCACCCCACTTCATCTCCCCCCATCAGCAAATCCTTCTATTCCTTCCTCATGTATATATCCAGCTTCCCCTTTAATGTATTCATGCTGTTCATCTCAACCACTTGCTGTGGTAGTAAGTTCCACATTCTCACCACTCACTGGGTAAAGAAGTCTCTTCTGAAATCCCTACTGGATTGAGGAACTTCTGAAAATGGATCGAAATTCACACAGCATTTGGAACAAAAGGGATGAATTGTCAGCACGATTGAGATAAGTGTGTCCTGATAGACAATTACAGAGACTTGGTTGAAAGGTGACCAAGACTGGGATATAAATGTGGAAGGGTATCCGACATATAGGAATGGCAGGAAGCTTGGAAAAGGTGACAGAATCATTCCTGTTAATTAAGGATGAAGTACTGAGAGACCACCTTAGCCTGAAAGATCAGGATGTGGAATTTATTGGGGTTGAGATAAGAAATAGTGAAAATATGAGGTCTCTTACGCAAGTAGTTAATGGGCCCCTAACAGTAGTTACACTGTATGTGGAATGTACAGGAAGTAATAAATGAGATGTGTAATTAAGGCAGTGAAATAATCATGGGAGATTAGGAGAATCCAATTGGCAAAAGCAGCCTGGAACCATGAGTTCACGGAGTGTTTTGGAGACAGTTTCATGGAATATAGAACATTACAGTGCAGTACAGGCTCTTCAGCCCTCGATGTTGCGCTGACCAATGTAACCAATTTTATGACCCTCTATCCTAAACTATTCCAATATTATCCATATGCCTGTCCACTGACCATTTGAACACCCTTAAACTTGGCGAGTTCACAACTGCTGCAGGCAGGGTACTCCACACACTTACTACCCTCTGAGTAAAGAACCCACCTCTAACATCCGTCCTATAACTACCCCTCCTTAATTTAAAGCTTTGTCCCCTCTTGTTTTCCATCTCCATCCGAGGAAAAAGGCTCTCACTATCCACCCTATCTAACCCTCTGATCATGTTATATGTCTCTATTAAGTCACCTCTTAGCCTTCTTCTCTAATGAAAATAACTTCAAGTCCCTCAGCCTTTCCTCATAAGACCTACCCATCATAGAACATAGAACATTACAGCGCAGAACAGGCCCTTCGGCCTTCGATGTTGCGCCGACCAATTAGGAACAAGCAGTGACCCTCTAACCTAAACCATTCCCCTTTCATCCATAAACTTATCTACTAACCTCTTAAACGCCACCAAAATTGGCGCATCTACAACTGACGCAGGCAAGGCATTCCATACCCTTACCACCCTCTGGGTAAAGAACCTACCTCTGACATCTGTCCTAAAACCACCACCCCTTAATTTAAAGCTATGTTCCCTCGTGCTAGCTTTCTCCATCCTAGGAAAAAGGCTATCACTGTCCACCCTATCTAAACCTCTAATCATCTTATATGTTTCAATAAGATCTCCTCTTAGCCGCCTTCTTTCTAACGAAAACAACCTCAAATCCTTCAGCCTCTCTTCATAAGACCTGCTCTCCAAACCAGGCAACATCCTGGTAAACCTCCTCTGTACCCTCTCCAATGCCTCCACATCTTTCTTATAATGTGGGGACCAGAACTGTACACAATACTCCAAGTGTGGCCGCACCAGTGTTTTATACAGTTGCAACATGACATCTCGGCTCTGAAGTTCAATCCCTCTACCAACAAATGCTAACACACTATATGCCTTCTTAACAACCTTATCAACTTGAGTATCAACTTTCAGAGATCTATGCACCTGTACACCTATTTCTTACAGCATTCTTAATCGAACCAGGGATTTGTCTATCCCAGACCTCAATGTGCAGTGAGGCAGATTTATTAACAATAAACATGTGGTGATGGAGCATCTAGACAATAGCGATCATAATATTGTGGCGAAGACCATGTTTAGTAATGTTACTAGTTTTGGTTTAGTTATGGTCAGTTATCACGGAATCAAAGTACATGAATCAATTCACTCAATACAGGATCGTACCGTGTCTCTGTCTTCAGCTGCACTCCTACTTGATAAGTGACGTGTATCATATCACCTTAGGACAAAGTAGGGTTACAAAGAACAAAACAGCACAGGAAACAGGCCCTTCAGCCCAACAAGCCCGTGATCACCCCGATGTTCCCACCTCTACCCGTGATCCCTGTCTATGTTTATAGATCTATGGATTGAAACCAAATTTGAGACAATTTAGAGAGAATTTGTTCTGCCAATTAGCCTAAGAGCACATCTTTGGGATGTGGGAGGAAACCGGAGCACCTGGAGAAAACCCATGCAAGCATGGGGAGAATGTGCAAACTCCCACAGACACAGGCCCAAATCCATGTATCTGCACAGCACAGCGATAGTCACTGAGCTGTCGTGTTGGCCATCAAATGGTCCAGGTCAAGCGTACACTAACAACGTGAAGCACTAGGATACTCTCGAAAAATCCAAGAGCAGCCCTCTCACGACCCATCGCGTGGATAGTTTTACTACAGGATCAATGCTGAATGAGAATCTGTTATACTTGAAGGCAGGATTAGAGGATACAAGTGAAGCTTCTTGTAGTTTAATTGTGAATGCAAATGCAGGAGAAATGCCATGTCTTAAATTGTATTAGCTTTTTAACTTAAAGAGAAATAGTTATTTTCCTTCAAAGTACACAGCAGATTAATGTGGGTTTGATTAACAGGTTCTGTAATGGTGTTGTCATGATGTATTTCCTGTGACTTTTATTTCTTAGGGCAGCACAGTGGCACAGTGGTTAGCACTGCTGCCTCACAGTGCCAGAGACCCAGGTTCAATTCCAATCTTGGACAACTGTCTGTGTAGAGTTTGCTCTGGTTCGCACCCACAGTCCAAAGATGTGCGCGTTAGGGTTGATTGGCTGTACTAAATTGCCCTTTTGTGTCAGAGGTATATCCCAGTTCCGGGGACAGGAATTGGGTGAAATGATGGTCAGTACAGACTGGATGGGCCAAATGGCCTCCTTCTGCACTGTCGGGATTCTCTGATTCCTATCTGTATTGGGAAGTGACATGAGCAAGATGATCAATATCCTTCATGGACCAGACATTGATCATACCCCTTTTAACCAATCAGGGACTGATCATGCCTTGATTGGGCCAATCAGAACCACAGGAGATTAGCGACAAAGCAGAATAAGTAAATATTGCACAGAGATAGCTGTGAGCGAGAGTTAATGAGCTACAATTTTCCAGAGCTCGGTGCACAACACATACAACGTGAAGAAGATAGACTTTGGTTAACAGAACAGCAGACTCCCACTGTCAACCGAAATCGAGAGCTGGTGTTCCAGGCTGAAGGGACTGATCCACTGTATTTAAATATTGCGATGAACTCTCTGACAACAGTTTTGTACCTGAATATCTATAACTGGTCAAGAACTGCAGATTCCTCTTGCAACTTATTCCAATGGATAACTAATTTGACTATTACAATTGAATTTGGAGCCAAACCCAAATCTTACAATAGGATAGAATTTCCGTTTGGAGGGGAGAGGTGCGGGTCTCAGACCAGTGTTTTAAACTTAAAGGGCTGAAGGCAGATGAGCAATGCAAAATTAGGGTAATTATCTCTTTTCATCTTTGATTTGTTTTGAAATATTTTATTATTACGATCTTAGACAGGACTATTAATGTTCAAAGAGATGTTTGAACACACAGTAATTAATTGAAAGAATTGTGCCACAAGATTCTATGCATTTAAATGAAAACAAACTTTATTGGATATATAAAACAAAATTCAAAACCTATACTACAAACTTAACACTGAAGCTTGGAAAGACGTTATTTTTAACTTCTGCCCCAGTGTCTTGAAGGTTCATTCACTTCTGTACCTGTGAGCAAAGTTCCCGAGAATTCATTTTAATTCTCCTGAGTATTCCAGCCATTCTCCAAGCTCCAAGACTTTACAGAGCTCCTTCCATTAGCTTTTGGCTGAACCACACTTCAACTTTCCTTTAAGACTTCAAAACTGTGGACTGCTCAGTTCAAGCATGGGTTTTCACTGCCTTCTTGCTGGGGGATTTAAACATTAGGTTCTTCGTGGCATTCTACGCTTTGACTCCCACAGCTGGCTCACAGCTCCTGCTCCCACAGTTGACAGCTTCCAGGCTAACTGCTTGCTTTCTCTGCAAGGTCAAAGCCTTTCTTTTTCCTCAATCCCTAAGTTTAACTAAGGGTTGTGTGGAATATTTCATTCAGGGGGAGGTGTGGGAATGTCGCTGGCCAAGGAACGCAGAGACCCAGCAAAGGATCCGGGGACAGGCAGCTGGTGGGATTTTAAATTCAGTGAATCAGTCTGGAATTATATAAAGTGAGTCTCAGTCACGGTGACCATCATCGCTTGTTGTAAAACCCATCTGGTTCATCTTATTAATGCCCCCTATTCAAGAAGGAAATCTTCCGCCCTTACCCCATCTGGCCTACATGTGAATCCAGAGCTATTCCGTGATGTGGGTGACTCTTAACTGTCCCTCTGAACTATCTGTGCAAGTCACTTGGCAAAGGAGAATCCAAAGAGCTTCTACAATTACATAAAGGGCAAAAGAGTGACGAGGGAGAGAGTCGGGCCTCTTAAAGATCAACAAGGTCATCAATGTGCGGATCTACAAGAGACGAGTGAGATCCTAAATGAGTATTTCTCATCAGTATTTACTGTTGAGAAAAGCATGGATGTTCGGGAATTTGGGGAAATAAATAGCGATGTCTTGAGGAGTGTACATATTACAAAGAAGGAGGTGCTGGAAGTCTTAAAGCACATCAAGGTAGATAAATCCCTGGGACCTGATGAGATATATCCCAGGACATTGTGGGAAGCTCGGGAGGAAATTGCGGGTCCCCTAACCGAGATATTTGAATCACCGATAGTCACGGGTGAGACTGGAGGGTGGCAAATATTCTGCCTTTGTTTAAATAGGGCTGCAGGGAAAAGCCTGGGAACTACAGGCCAGTGAGCCTCACATCTGTGGTGGGTAAATTGTTGGAAGGTATTTTGAGAGACAGGATCTACAGGCATTTAGAGATGCAAGGACTGATTAGGGACAGTCAGCATGGCTTTGTGAGTGCAAAATCATGTCTCACAAATTTGACAGTTTTTTTGAAGGGGTAACCAAGAAGGTAGATGAGGGCAGTGCAGTTGATGTTGTCTACATGGCCTTTAATAAGATATCTTTATACCTTTAATAAGATTGTTGCATAAAATTGAATTCATGAGATTCAGGGTGAGGTATCTAAATGGATACAAAATTGGCTCTTTGACAGAAATGTAGAGATGCCGGCGTTGGACTGGGGTAAACTCAGTAAAGTTTCACATCACCAATTTTAAATCCAACCAATTTATTTGATAGTAAATTCGCGAGCTTTCAACACTATGGCCTTCGTCAGGCAAATGCGCTGGCTGGCCGCTACTCCATCGCAGTGATGGCTAAAGCAGCTGACCCAGAATCGACGCGGACGTAGTTGTATGTCTGGCTGTCCGTGGGTCAGACTGTAATTACAAACAGGTGGGCGGGATTGGCTGATGCCGAAATAAAGGTGATTTGAGGGCCGATCCCAGTAGCTGTGCGGGTCTTCTGGTTTCTACCACACAGCGAGTCAATCCCTTCCGCGGGAGCCACCTGGTATCGTCTCCTTGGGCACAAGAGAGGGTATTCTGTGACTGGCCAAGAAACAAATAGCAGGGGCGATGCATGCCAGGTCCATGACCACTACCTCCGGACTGCCAGCCAGAGTGGTATCGCTGGAATGGACTGTGGTGTGTGTTGTGTAGCTGTGGTATTCTTGGCGTTCTAGACTACAGTGAGTCAGTCCTTACCGAGGTCCTGCAGGGCATTCAGGCCTTCAAGCTGGCAGGTGATGGTCCTGAAGGGAATTTGACTGGCCGAGAACAGCCAACACACTTCTATAATTATAAACCCGGTAATTGGTGAAAAAACGTTTTGTCTTGACAGGTTCCGGCTTGTCCCGGGGATAGTTGGTGATTTGCTGACGGATGTAGTCACGCCTATCTAGGTAGTAGAAAGCACCTGCGACCTCCTGCCCACATGATCGGAACTGAGGGTAAGACGAATAAACCGAACCTGGTGTGACACGGGGAAGGGACATAGTGCCCCGTCTTGTCCCTGATGATCGCTACCAGATGTTGACAAAAGATAATAACGGCACCTAGTCCACCTATAGGTGTCACAGTACTGACGTATGGGCAACACATCAGCGCAGTGATTAGCACTGATGGCTGGTCAGCTACAAAGACCCAGGGTCGACTCCCGACCTTGACCTGTGGCTGGGGGAGTTTGCACATTCTCCCCGTGTTTGCGTGGGTTTTCTCCAGGCACTCCGGTTTCCTCCCACATCCCCAAAAACATGCTAACTAGGTTAATTGGCTAAGACAAAATTGTTACTTAATCTGGCCCCCCCTTAATTCGGCCTAAATATCCCCCAAATTCTAAATTCCCTCCCTCACGCTGGAGAGCCGAGCACTCAGTACCGACAAAAGGCTCACTAAAATGCCCATAAACATCAGGGATGACTGTAAATAGAGCTAGCTATAACATCTTAGCTTAGGTCCCAGCTCACGTCCCAGCTAATAACATCTTAGCAGTGAATCCAACACACGAGCCTCAAATTAAGATCAAGTAGACCCTGATCGGGGTTCTGCTAGAGGTAGACCAGCCAGAGGGTGGTTGTAGAGGGTTGTTTTTCAAACTGGAGGCCTGTGACCAGCGGTGTGCCTCAGGGGTCAGTGCTGGGTCCACTGTTATTTGTCATTTATATTAATGATTTGGATAGAATATAGGAAGAATAGTTAGTAAGTTTATAGATAACACCAAGATTGGTGGCATTGTGGACAGCGAAGAAAGTTATCTCCAATTGCATCAGGATCTTGATCAATTGGCCCAGTGGGCTGACAAATGGCAGATGCAGTTTAATTTAGACAAATGCGAGGTGATGTATTTTGGTCGATTGAACCAGGGCAGGACTTACTCAGTTAATGGTAGGGTGTTGGGGAGAGTTACAGAACAAAGAGATCTCGGGGTACAGGTTCATAACTCCTTGAAAGTGGAGTCACAGGTGGACAGAGTGGTAAGAAGGCATTCGGCAGGCTTGGTTTCATCGGTCAGAACATTGAATACAGGAGTTGGGACGTCTTGTTGAAGTTGTACAAGTCATTGGTAAGGCCACACTTGGAATACTGTCTGCAATTCTGATCACTTTATTATTAAACTAGAAAGAGAGCAGAAAAGACTTACTAGGATGCTACCGGGACTTGATGAATTGAGTTATAATAAGAGGCTGGATAGACTGGGACTTTTTTCTCTGGAGCGTAGGAGGCTGAGGGATGATCTTATAGAGATCTATAAAATAATGAGGGGCACAGATCAGCGAGATAGTCAATATCTTTTCCCAAAGGTAGGGGAGTCTAAAACTAGAGGGAATATGTTTAAGGTGAGAGGGGAGAGATAGAAAAGTATCCAGAGGGACAATGTTTTCACACAGAGGGTGGTGAGTGTCTGGAACAAGCTGCCAGAGATAGTAGTAGAGGTGGATATAATTTTATCTTTTAAAAAGCTTTTAAATAGTTACATGGGTATAGAGGGATGTGGGCCAAATGTGGGCAATTGGGATTAATTTAGAGGTTTAAAAAAAAGGGGACAGCATGGACAAATTGGGCCGAAGGGCCTGTTTCCATGCTGTAAACCTCTATAACTCCGTTCAGGGGTAATTGGGAGATGAGCAATGCATGCTGGGGCAGTGTCCCCATCCCAGGAAAGAATAAAGAATATTCCAGGGAAAGCAACGGGTGATTGGAAATGAATTGAAAGTGGGTCAGGAGGTGCTCGTATCGTCCAGAGCTGCTTTTCAATGGATCCTCCTGTTTAAAATAAAAAACACATCAGTCTGTTCCCTTCCCCAGACACAGCTGACCTTGGAATATCACAATGCTGTTTTTAAAACATTCCTTCGTTAAAGAATCAGTCATTTAGAATTGGGAAACAGACAGAAATTAAATGTTCCGTTTCTTCCTGGGATCCTCCTGTGCCTGGCACCGGTGTCCTGAACGAGGTTATTAACATTCTCTGGGTTAAAGGTTCCTCCTGGTTCTTGCTGTCTGTTGTGTCCTTTCTCACAGTCGGCACCGGGACATTTATATGGAAAGATTGTTCAGAAATCCCAGTGAATTCCAGCCCCTTGTGTAACGTTTTTAATCCATAGATCTATAAACATAGACAGGGATCACAGGTAGAGGTGGGAACATCGGGGTGGCAGTGCAGGCTCATTGGGCCGAAGGGCCTGTTTCCCGTGCTGTTTTGTTCTTTGTTCCATTCGGTATCTGTTAGATTCAGAGATGTCCGTGTGTGTGTGAAAAGGATTCTGGATAAGGTTTTAGCCTTTCTTTATCTGTTAGTAACAATGAACCCTTTATTCAATTCTAAAGTATAAAGTCCTCATCAGATATCAATTCTACCTGTTATCTACATCTCCCCGAACCAGTCTATATTTTCATCACAAGATTACACTGGGAGCACTGTCAACATCTTACTAACCTGATCAATTTTATCGAGGAGGTGACGAAGGTGATTGATGAGGAGAGAGTAGTGGATGTTGTGTACGTGGATTTTGGAAGGCTTTTGACAAGATCCCTCATGGTAGGCTCATCCAGAAGATTAAGAAGCAACGGGATTCACAATGACGGGGTTGCTTAGATTCAGAATTGCCTAGAAGTCGGAGAGTAGTGATGGGTGTTCTTCCGGCTGGAGGTCCGTGACTAGTGGTATTCCATAGGGATCCGTACTGGGATCTCTGCTGTTTGTGATATATATATAAACGACTTGGATGAAAACGTGAATGGATGGGTTAGTAAGTTAGTAGACAACACAAAGCTTGGTAGAGTTGTAGATAGTGTAGACAGTTGTCAAAGGATACAGTGGGATATAGATCAGCTGCAAATATGGGTGGAGAAACAGCAGATGGAGTTTAATTTGGGCAAGTGTGAGGTGCTGCACTTTGGGAGATTAAATGTTCAGGGTAAGTATACAGTTAATAGCAGGCTCCTGAACAGCACTGATGTACAGAGGGATCTGGGGGTTCAAGTCCATAGCTCTTGAAATTAGCAACACAGATTGATAGGTGATAAAGAAGGCATGTGGTGTGCCTGCCTTTATTGAGAACAAGAGTCAGGGTCTCATGTTGCAGCTTTATAACAGTTTGGTTAGGCTGCATTTAGAATATTGCATTCAATTCTGGTCACCGCATTACAGGAAGGAAGTAGAGGCTTTGGAGAGGGTGCAGAAGTGGTTTACCAGGATGCTGCTTGGATTAGAGAGTATGAGCTTTCAGGAGAGGCTGGACAAACTAGGATTGTTTTCTTTGAAGCAGCAGAAGCTGAGGGGAGGCCTGATAGAAAGTCTGTAAAATGATGAGAGACATAGACAGAGAGAGGAATATTTGACGCAGAGTCTTGTACTAGGGGCCATGTACCAAACGTGATAGGGGAAGTGAAAAGGAGATGTGAAGGACAAGTGTTTTTATAGAGAGAGTGGTAGGTATCCGGAACACACGGCCAAGGTGGTGATGGAGGGAGATACTATCGAGGGATTTAAGGGATTTTTAGATAAGCACATGAATATGCAAGGGATAGAGGAAAACGGACCAAGGGCAGGTAGAAGGGATTAGTTTAATTTGGCGTCATGTTCAACACACATTATGGATGGTACAGTAGTTAGTACTGCTGCCTCACAGCATCAGGGACGCAGATTCAATCCCTGGATTGGGTCACTGTCTGTGCAGAATCTGCATGTTCTCCCCATGTTCCCCCAGTTTCCTCCCACCATCTGAAATGTGCTGATAAGTTGCACTGGTCCTCCCCCAGTGTACCCGAACAGTGTGGCGATTGGGAATTTTCACAATAATTGCAGTGATGATGTACTTGTGACACTAATAAATAAACTAAACTAACGGTCGTTGGCCAACGGTTCTGTTCCTGTGATCTCCATTTAGAAAAAAAGAAATAAAGGCACTGGGGAAGGGGCAAGAAAGATTCAGAAGAATAATCCCAGAACTGTAATCACTCGTGAACTCGCTGACCGAGTAAATCCTTTCCCAGCAGGCAAACAGCCTCTGCTCAGGTGTGGTTACCCACAGGTCAAATGACCGAGTGAATTGCTTCTCACAGTCAAGGTAGGTGAATGGTCTCTCCCCAGTGTGAATGCGCCAATGGGACATCAGTTCCTGAGAGCTTTTGAAGCCACAGTCAGTGCATTTAAACGGGTGGGCGATAACTGAAGCTGGATAAATCCTTCGCACACATCGAGTACGTGAATGGTCTCTCCCCGGTGTGAACTCGCTGGTGTTTCAGCAGTGCTGAAGACATTCCAAACCTCCTCGAGCACCGAAAGCAGTCTCGCCTCAGTGTGAAGGGCTAATGGACCATCGGTTCCTGAGAGTTTTTGAAGCCGACTGTTCATTCAGAGCATTTAAAGAGGGTCTCCTTGGCGTGAGTGACTTTGTGTCTCAGCAAGCTGGATGAATGGGAGAATCTCTTCCCACACACGGAGCAAGTGAACGGTTTCTCCATCGTGTGAACCCGCTGGTGTACCCGCAGGTGTGACGACGTTCTAAACCTCTTTGTGCAGTGAGAGCAGCTGAAGGGTCTCTCCTCGGTGTGAGTGCGCTGGTGGGACATCAGTTCCCGAGAGCTTTTGAAGCTGTTACCACAATCAGAGCAGATGAACGGTCTCTCCACAGCGTGAACCCGATGGTGTATCCGCAGGTTGGATGAGGTTTTAAACCTCTTTGTGCAGCGGGAACAGCTGAAGGGCCTCTCCTCTGCGTGAATGTGCTGGTGGGACATCAGGTTCTGGGATCTTTTGAAGCATCTCCCACAGTCAGGGCACTGAAAGGGTCTCTCGCTGGCGTGAGTGACCTTGTGTCTCAGAAGGTGGGATGAAGTAGTGTATCCCTTTCCACACACAGAGCAGGTGAATGGTCCACCCCGAGTGTGAACGCGATGATGTGCCCGCAGACTGGACGACTCACTGAATCCCTTCCCGCAGACGGAGCAGCTGAAGGGTTTCTCCCCGGTGTGAACCCGCTGGTGTGTCCGCAGGTGCGACGGCCATTTGAACCTCTTTGTGCAGCGAGAGCAGCTGAAGGGTCTCTCCTCGGTGTGAATGCGCTGGTGGGACACCAGATCCCGGGAGCTTTTGAATCCGCTCCCACAGTCAGAGCATTTGAAGGGTCTCTCCTGGGTGTGGGTGACTTGGTGTCTCTGCAGGTTGGATGACTGGGTGAATCCCTCCCCACACACAGAGCAGCTGAAGGGTCTTTCCCCGGTGTGACTCCGGCGGTGGGTTTCCAGCCGAGAGGGGTATCTGAATCCCTTCCCACAGTCTCCACATTTCCAGGGTTTCTCCATGCTGAGGCTGGGACTCTCCAGGTTAAACAATCAGTTCAATCTCACACAGAACACGGGGACACTCTCTGTGAATGCTGCCATGTATTTCCAGCCTGTGGAACTGCTCTTTCCACACTCACTGCACTGGAACACTCTCACTCAGGAGGGGGGGGCGTTTCCGCACAAAGCCCGCCCTCTGATTGGCTGGAGGACCAGGGTCCTTCCGGTCCTCCAACTCTTCCCATTGGCCAACACCTCAGCGTGAAGGCGGGGGGGGTGGTCCTCGGCACATGCGCATCTTCCCCTCTTCTCTTGGACATGCGCAGTCCCTTGGGCCGGGGGGAGGGGGTTCTCGCTGTGGGCGGAGCCGCCAGCCGGTTGCCCGGGAAACCTTGGCTCCAGGAGGGGCGGAGAAATTACCACATTGGACCCTAATGGACCCAACTGGTCATTTCCATATATAGTAATATATACTATATTAGTACAGTAAGTGTCATTACTATTCTAATAGACACCTTTAGATTTCCTCACAGATTTTACACAGAGAAGGCAATTTAGTCTGAAGCTCATTAACCAACTCCGCATTCAGACAATGGAGGATTTCTGATTGGCTGGAGGACCACAATCCTTCCGGTCCTCCAACTCTTCCCATTGGGTGAACATCCGAACATGAAGGTAAGAGAGTGGGCTCGCCTCCGCACATGCGCAGCTTCCCCCTCCCTTGGACATGCGCAGTCCCGGGCCAGGAGTGGGGCTTCCCGCTGTGGGCGGAGCCGCCAGCCGGTTGCCCTGGAAACCTTTGCTCCAGGAGGGGGGGCGGGGCTAACAGGCCGGACCTGCGCACTGGAACCCGGAGACGTCACCGCAGAGCAGAGTGATTCCGATTGGTCGATCCAGACAGGGCTCCATTGTGAGGTCACAACGCGGAAGTTGTTCAATGAGTTTCAGGTTAAACCTTGGCTGATATCCAAAGAACAAAACAGCACGGGAAACAGGCCCTTCGGCCCATCGAGCCCGTGATCACCCCGGTGTTCCCACCTCTACCGTGATCCCTGTCCATGTTTATAAATCTATGGATTAAAAACTAAATTTGAGACAATTTAGGGAGAATTTGTTCTGCCTAAGAGCATATCTTTGGGATGTGGGAGGAAACCGGAGCGCCCGGAGAAAACCCACGCAAGCACGGGGAGAATGTGCAAACTCCCACAGACACAGGCCCAAATCCATGTATCTGCACAGCACAGCGATAGTCACTGAGCTATCGTGTTGCCCATCAAATGGTCCAGGTCAAGCGTACACTAACGACGTGAAGCACTAGGATACTCTCGAAAAAAAATCCAAGAGCAGCCCTCTCACGACCCATCGCGTGTATGCCCCTCGTTAGACAACAAGGTGGACCAAAGCATCTGTAGGATAAAAACAAGTACATCAATATCATCATCTATTTACACACTTCCCAGGGACTCCCAAGGCTCATGATCCCTATTTTAAATCAGTTTTCTATACCCCTCCATTCCCATTCTGTTCATGTGCCCATCTAAATATTTCTTAAATACTTTAGCTCCAACAAAGGCCAACAGACCATTTTCCTTTCTGCCTGATTGCTGTATCTGAGTGTTTGCTTTCAGTGACTGGGGTACGAGGCCACCGAGGTCACTTTATACGTCTACATTTCCCAAATGCAGCTTTCATATCTGTTGACTTACATTCCCACTTACTGTGACTAAAAGCTCAAAATAAAATTTAAGTTTACCTTTCCTGCTGTGGGTGAGTCCACTCTGACCTCTTTACCTCCTGTGGGGTTCTTCAAATCCCTGTGTCGCTAGCCCAGCTTCGGCTTCATTGGGTTGCAGTGTTTCTGTGCCAATCCATCAAAGGGCTGGGACTCTGTCTACTTCCTCTGAACACACGTCAAACTCTCTCCAACTGCCTCACTTTCTCCTGTTGGTTTAATCCCCTCATTTATCAGCAGCTACAAAACCCTCTGGCTCACGGGGATTCAGCATCGCAGCCCAGGCACATTCTCACCCACAATTCCGTGTCTGAAATGTTCCACTGATTGAAATTACAGCAACTGGATATCAAAGAAACAGACCAGAAACTCAGGAGGCCCCCAGCGCCCATTCAGACGCAGAAAACAAACTGTACTCATCCCGGTGTCTGCTATTCACAGAGACTTCCCTTTAATCAGAACTGTCAGCGGATTCTGTTCCTGACGCCAGGTTGCTGTGGGACAAGTGTCATTTAGAATCCAGAGTTGGCGAAAGTTTGGGAATCTTTATTACAAAACATGCTGTGTCAATGCTTCAGAAGCATCTGAAAGAGCAGTTACAATGACATACATTTATACACAGCACAGTTACAGGTGACCAGGCTGCGAGTTTGTGTTCAAATACAGAATGGACAAAAAACTAAAACACGTCAAAAACAGCTTGCACCCATTGGCTACAGTAACTTCATCTCTAGCTAAACACGTCTAGGAAAACAATGTAGGCTAGAAATTGTCATGGAATATACAACAAAGGATATTTTACAAATATAACTCAGTTTATAGCTCACATGAAACTTACTGACCCTTTATTCCACACTGAAAAACAAATGGGCTGAATGGTCTTCTTCTCTGCCCTAATGATGCATGGTGAATGACGAGAAAAAACACTATTTATTGTTCAGGATGATATAAATGTCCATCATCAGCTTTTGTGGATCATTTCAGTGGAAATGTGCTCTCCCAGGCTCAAAGAGCATCAGCCCCACTGGAGGTAAAGTTGTGAGACCGGCCAGTCCAGCAGAAAGAAACCCTCCCATTTCACTCACTGTCAGAATGAACATGGTTCAGTCCTGGCTGCGATTAACAGCAGCAATTACAGCAGAATCCAACCCCTGGGAATCATTTGTGAACTCGTTGATGTCTCTGCAGGTTGCATAATAGAGTGAATCCCTTCCCACACTGAGAGCAAGTGAATGGTCTCTCCCCAGTGTGAACTCGCTGGTGCATGCGCAAGTTGAACGATCTTTGAAATCTCTTAGCGCAGTGAGAGCAGCTGAACGGTCTCTCCTCGGTGTGAATGCGCTGGTGGCACATCAGTACCTGAGAGCTTTTGAAAGCAACCCCACAGTCAGAGCATTTAAAGGGTCTCCCATTCTTGTGAGTGACATGGTGTTGCAGCAGGTTGGACAACTGAGTGAACCCCTTCCCACACACAGAGCAGGTGAACGGCCTCTCCCCAGAGTGAACTCGCTGGTGCCTCCGCAGGTGGGATGAATGAATGAATCCTTTCCCACACTCAGAGCAGGTGAAGGGTCTCTCCCCGGTGTGAACTCGCTGGTGGATCTGCAGGTTGGATGACTGGGTGAATCCCTTCCCACATTCGGAGCAAGTGAACGGTCTCTCTCCCGAGTGGAACCACTGGTGTGACTGCAGACTGGACGAATCACTGAATCCCTTCCCGCACTGAGAGCAGGTGAATGGCCTCTCCCCAGAGTGAACGCGCCGATGCCTCCGCAGGGCGGATGCATCACTGAATGCCCTCCCACAGTCAGAGCAGGCGAACGGCCTCTCTCCAGTGTGAACCCGCTGGTGGGTCATCAGGTGGGATAACTGAGTGAATCCTGTCCCACAGGTGGAGCAGGTGAATGGTCTCTTCCCAGTGTGAACAAGTTGATGTCTTTCCAGCTCAGATGGGGACGGACATTCCTTCCCACAATCCCCGCATTTCCATGCCTTCTCCATAATTCAGATGTTATTGTGTTTCTACAGGTTTGAACAGCTGAATCCTTGAACAAGGATTGAACAACTTGAACAACATGCGTACGCTCTCTCCAATCTGAGAATGGTGTGATGACTTTTTTTTCAGACTGTATAACTGGCTAAAGCTCTTTGCAGTCAGTGAACTGAAACACACTCATTCAGGTGTGTGTGTGTCTCTGTCTGTCTGTCTTGCTGTTTTGCCAGTCAAACTGCTAAATGTCAAAGTACTTCAATCCATTCTAAGACAAAGCCAATGAATAATTTCCTTGTAGATTTCAAAACCATTGATATTCAGATCCTGATGAGTGGAGACACTCTCAAATCTTGGCTTAACACCACATTCTATATCCTGTAAAAGGTGTTTACAAAAACCATCACACAAAATACAAAGTAGAAATTATAAACAGACAGTTATACCATCAGAAATTCCTTGCAGTGCAGAAGGAGGACATTCAGCTCACCGAGCTTGCATCAATTCTTTGACAGAGGATCTTACCCAGGTCTTCACTGGAACATCATGTCCCCTCTCATTCTCCCAAAAGTTGTAAATCTCCATCCCACACACTCTCCCTCCATTCTCACTCTGCTGTATCTAATATTCACCCTCCCAATTCTCCTGACTGAGGCTGATTGACAGATCCATGCTCACTGCTTCCTGTCCTGGACACAGAGAGGTGAGAATCTCCATGCAGCCTCCCAGACAGATCTCTGTCTCTATGAATGGATTAACAATGTGTGGGACATACCGACTGGATTCAGTTCCTTTTCCCTTCAGTTGCTGCAAGTCCCCAGTTTCCCCCCAGAATGGGAAAAGAAATGGAAAGGGGGACACACTGATTTCCCCCCAGAATGGGAAAAGAAATGGAAAGGGGGACACACTGATTTCCCCCCAGAATGGAAAAAGAAATGGAAAGGGGGACACACTGATTTCCCCCCAGAATGGGAAAAGAAATGGAAAGGGGGACACACTGATTTCCCCCCAGAATGGGAAAAGAAATGGAAAGGGGGACACACTGATTTCCCCCCAGAATGGGAAAAGAAATGGAAAGGGGGACACACTGATTTCCCCCCAGAATGGGAAAAGAAATGGAAAGGGGGACACACTGATTTCCCCCCAGAATGGGAAAAGAAATGGAAAGGGGGACACACTGATTTCCCCCAGAATGGGAAAAGAAATGGAAAGGGGGACACACTGATTTCCCCCAGAATGGGAAAAGAAATGGAAAGGGGGACACACTGATTTCCCCCCAGAATGGGAAAAGAAATGGAAAGGGGGACACACTGATTTCCCCCCAGAATGGGAAAAGAAATGGAAAGGGGGACACACTGATTTCCCCCCAGAATGGGAAAAGAAATGGAAAGGGGGACACACTGATTTCCCCCCAGAATGGGAAAAGAAATGGAAAGGGGGACACACTGATTTCCCCCCAGAATGGGAAAAGAAATGGAAAGGGGGACACACTGATTTCCCCCCAGAATGGGAAAAGAAATGGAAAGGGGGACACACTGATTTCCCCCCAGAATGGGAAAAGAAATGGAAAGGGGGACACACTGATTTCCCCCCAGAATGGGAAAAGAAATGGAAAGGGGGACACACTGATTTCCCCCCAGAATGGGAAAAGAAATGGAAAGGGGGACACACTGATTTCCCCCCAGATGTTGCTCAGAGGAGGAAGGTTTAACCTGAAGCTCATTGAACAACTTCCGCGTTGTGACCTCACAATGGAGCCCTGCCTGAATCGGCCAATCGGAATCACTCTGCTCCGCGGTGACGTCTCCGGGTTCCAGTGCGCAGGCCCGGCCCGGGAGCCCCCCGCTTCCTGGAGCCAAGGTTTCCAGGGCAACCGGCTGGCGGCTCCGCCCACAGAGAGAAGCCCCGCCCCCCCTGCAGCAACTGAAGAGAAAGGAAGTGAATCCAGGGAGGGAGCAGACTCTGGAAAGGTTGGCCCAGGTCTCTCTCTCTCTCTTAAAGACATTGACATCCTTTACTCCCTCAGCCTGACACATTTATCTGTCTGGATAAAAGGATGGGCTCTTTCCCAATTAAAGGGCTGCTTTCCCCAGGAGATGGCTGGTATTAAAGGGGACAGTAAATTCATATAGGACAGTGATATGTTTAGTGTTGCAAATTCAAAATGTTATTTATGATCCAATAATAAGGTATATTAATTATTATTGCTAGTGTTGTGATATAATACTGTCAGTACATTATATATTTCTAATCATATGGAGAATTGGAAGGGTGAATATAGTAACTGGCTTAGTAATAAGAGACAGAGAGTAATAGTGGAAGGGTGTTTTTCTAGCTGGAGGTCGGTCACTAGGGGTGTGCCGCAGGGCTCGGTACTGGGACCTCTTCTATTTGTAATATATATAAATGACTTGGAAGAGGGAGTAAGTGGAGTGATCAGCAAGTTTGCAGACGATACAAAGATGGCTGGACTTGCGGATAGTGAGGAGCATTGTCAGGCGATGCAGCAGGACATAGATAGACTGGTAGCTTGGGTAGATAGATGGCAGATGGAATTCAATCCTGATAAATGTGAGGTGATGCATTTCGGGAGAAAGAATGTAGGGGGGAGGTATATGATAAAGGGTAGACCTATTAAGAGTATAGAAACGCAGAGGGACCTGGGGGTGCAGGTGCACAAGTCTCTGAAGGTGGCAGAGCAAGTGGAGAAGGTTGTGAAGAAAGCATATAGTATGCTAGCCTTTATAGGAAGGGGTATAGAGTACAAGAGCTGGCCTTTAATGTTGCAGTTGTATAAAACGTTGGTTAGACCTCATTTGGAATATTGCGTCCAGTTCTGGTCGCCTTACTACCGGAAGGACATGGAGACTCTGGAGAGAGTGCAGAGGAGGTTTACCAGGATGCTGCCTGGTATGGAAGGTCTGAGTTATGAGGAGAGGTTAGGCAAATTGGGACTGTTTTCCTTAGAAAGACAAAGACTTAGAGGAAATCTAATAGGAGTGTACAAGATTATAAGGGTATAGAGAGAGTAAACAGGGTTAAGCTTTTTCCTAGGATGGACTCGAATAGCACGAGGGGTCACGGGCTTAGGGTGAGGGGGGTAAGGTATAATTTGGATGCTAGAGGGAGTTTTTTCACACAGAGGGTGGTGGGGTATGGAACATAGAATATAGAACATTACAGCTCAGAACAGGCCCTTCAGCCTTCGATGTTGCGCCGACCAATTAGGAAAAAGCAATGACCCTCTAACCTAAACCATTCCCTTTTCGTCCATAAACCTATCTACTAACCTCTTAAACGCCACCAAACTTGGTGCATCTACAACTGACGCAGGCAGGGCATTCCATACCCTTACCACCCTCTGGGTAAAGAACCTACCTCTGATATCTGTCCTATAACTACCACCCTTAATTTAAAGCTACGTCCCCTTGTGCTAGCTTTCTCCATCCTAGGAAAAAGGCTATCACTGTCCAGCCTATCTAAACCTCTAATCATCTTATATGTTTCAATAAGGTCTCCTCTTAGCTGCGTTCTTTCTAATGAAAACAACCTCAAATCCCTCAGCCTCTCTTCATAAGACCTGCCTTCCATACCAGGCAACATCCTGGTAAACCTCCTCTGCACCCTCCCCAATGCCACCACATCTTTCTTATAATGCGGGGACCAGAACTGTACACAATACTCCAAGTGCGGCTGCACTAGAGTTTTGTACAGTTGCAACATGACGTTGCGGCTCTGAAATTCAATCCCCCTACCAATAAAAGCTAAGACTCTGTATGCCTTCTTAACAACCTTATCGACTTGATTGCCACTTTCAGGGATCTATGCACATATACACCAAGATCCCTCTGTTCGTCAACACTATTAAGAATCCTACCATTAGCCCTATACTCTACACATTTGTTATTCCTGCCAAAGTGAATTACCTCACACTTTTCCGCATTAAACTCTATTTGCCACCTCTTGGCCCAGCTCTGCAACTTGTCCAAGTCTCTCTGCAAATGCGCTGCCAAGTAAAGTCGTGGAGGCAGGTACTCTGGAGTTATTTAAGCAATACTTAGATTGGCACATGAACAGAATGGGAATAGAGGGGTATAGAAAACTGATTTAAAATAGGAATCATGAGCCTTGGGAGTCCCTGTGAATAGATGATGATATTGATGTACTTGTTTTTATCCTACAGGTGCTTTGGTCCACCTTGTTGTCTAACGAGGGGCATACACGCGATGGGTCGTGAGAGGGCTGCTCTTGGATTTTTTTGAGAGTATCCTAGTGCTTCACGTCATTAGTGTACGCTTAACCTGGACCATTTGATGGGCAACACGACAGCTCAGTGACTATCGCTGTGCTGTGCAGATACATGGATTTGGGCCTGTGACTGTGGGAGTTTGCGCATTCTCCCCGTGCTTGCGTGGGTTTTCTCCGGGTGCTCCGGTTTCCTCCCACATCCCAAAGATGTACTCTTAGGCTAATTGGCAAAACAAATTCTCCCTAAATTATCTCAAATTTGGTTTTTAATCATAGATCTATAAACATAGACAGGGATTGCGGGTAGAGGTGGGAACATCGGGGTGGCGGCGCGAGGTCATTGGGCCGAAGGGCCTGTTTCCCGTGCTGTTTTGTTCTTTGAAAAAGCAGGATTAGGCTATTGAGTTGAATGATCTGCCATGATCTCAACGAATGGTAGAGCAGGCTCAAATGGGTGCCTCCTGCTCCTATCTTCTACATTTCTATGTCATCCATGCTGCAGGAACACCAGCGAGTTCACACTGCAGAGAAACTATTCACTTGCACTGTTTCTGAGAGGGGATTCAATCAGTTATCCCATCTGCTCACACCAGCAACTTCACCAGAGTTGGATTATTTCTGCTGTTCATCACATTCTGGATTGGGTGAGAGGTGTTGGAGGGGTCTTTAACAGAAATTGTTAAATGATAAGTGATAAAAAGTTTGATGGAAAAGAAGGTTGAATCCATTTGCGTGGAAATTAGAAATAGTAAGGAAAAAAAGTCACTAATAGGCATTATTTATAGCTCACCAAATAATAACATCAGGGTGGAGTGAGAAATTAACAAAGAAATAACTGATGCATGTTAAAGTGGCAATTGTTATTGGAGGATTTTAATCTATACGTCAATTGGTCAAACCAGGAAACCTTGAGGAAGAGTTCATAAAATGTACTCGCGATAGCTTCCCTGAACAGTATGTAGTGGAATCTATGAGACAGCAATCTATCTTAGATCTGGTCCTGTGTAATGAGACAGGAATAATTAATGATCTTGCAGTTAGGGATCCTCTCGGATGAAGCGATCACAGTATGGTTGAATTTAAAATACAGATGAAGCGTGAGAAGGTAAAATCCAATCTTGTGCTTAAACAAAGAAGATTACAATGCGATAAGGAAGGAGTTGGCTCAGGTAGACTGGGAGCCAAATCTTTATGGTGGGACAATTGAGGAACGGTGGAGGACTTTCAAAGTGATTTTTCACAGTGTTCAGCAAAAGTGATAAAGAAGGACTGCAGAGAAAGAGATAATAAGCCATGGATACCTAAGGAAATAAAGGAGGGTATCAAATTGAAAGAAAATGTGAGCAAAATGGGAAAGATTAGTGGGAAACTAGAGGATTGGGAGATCTTCAAAGGTCAACAAAAGCTATAGAGAAAAGTAAGATGGATTGTGAGATTAAATTAGTTCAGAATAGAAAAACAGATAGCAAAAGTTTCCACAAATATATAAAATTAAAGAGTGGGGAAAGTTAACATTGGTCCTTTAGAGGGTGAGAAAGGGGATGTAATAACTGGAAATGAGAAAATGGCTGAGACATTGAACAGGTATTTTGTGTCACAGTGGAAAACACAAATAACATGCTAAAAATTGATGACAGGAAGGTTATGGCAGATGAGGACTAGAAACTATCATTATCATTGAAAGAGGTAGTGTTGGGCAAGTTAATGGGGGCTAAAGGTAGACAAGTCTCCCGGTCCTGATGGAATCCATCCCAGCGTATTAAAAGAAATGGCAGGAGAAATAGCAAATGCACTAGTGGTAATTTACCAAAATTCACTGGACTCTGGGGTGGTTCCAGCAGACTGGAAAACAGCAGATGTGACACCACAGTTTGAAAAAAGGTAGAAAAAGGCAGGTAACTATAGAGGTTAGCTTAACTTCTATAGTAGGGAAAGTGCTTGAATCTATCATTAAGGAAGAAATAGTGTGACATTTGGATATAAATTGTCCCATTGGTAAGATGCAGCATGGGTTCATGAAGGGCAGGTCATGTTTGACTAATATGGTGAATTCTTTAAGAACATTATGTGCAGTGTGGATGTGGCGTACCTGGATTTCTACAAAGCATTTGACACCAAAGGCTGCTATATACGATAAAGGTGCATGGTGTTACGTGTAATGTAATTAGCATGGATAGAGAATTGGTTAACGAACAGAAAGCAAAGAGTAGGGTTAATGGGTGTTTTTCTGGTTGGCAAACAGTGACTAGTGGTGTGCCTCAGGGAGCAGTGTTGGCACTGCAATTGTTTCTGATTTACATCGATGATTTGGAGTTGGCACCAAGTGTGTCAAAATTGGCAGAACAAAATGTGCAGAGGACACTGAAAGTCTGCAAAGGGATATAGGTAGTCTGTGTGAGTGGGCAAGGGTCTGACAGATGGAGTACAATGTTGATAAACGTGAGCTCATCCATTTTGGTAGGAATAACAGCAAAACGGACTATTATATAACTGGTTAAAAAATTGCAGCATGCTGCTGTGCAGAGGGACCTGGGTGTCCTTGTGCAGGAATCACCAGGAGTTGGTTTGCAGGTGCAGCAGGTAATTAAGACAAATTGAATTTTGTCCTTCATCAGGACAGAAATACAATAAAAGTAATGTTTTTAACAATACAGAAGTCTGTCAGAAGCTTTGCGGTTGCATTGTGACCTGTACAATACCACTGGTAAACCTGGTGGATTTGGAATGGTGGGTGAAGAGGTAGTTTGAGAATCTGTCCATGAACTTTCCTCTTCCAGTCCCACAGCAGAGTCAACTGGCAAAGCTGGAAACACAAGAACCACTTGCTGGTGAAGGTCCACAGTAGCACTGACCCTCTGCCCTGTCCTCAGTAACGGTTGCTGACTCTGAAACTTCTCCTGACTCAGGGTCAAACTGCAAGTGAATGTGGTCTTGGTGTCTGTGAATAACTCTTCCATTTTACAATCTCCTGACCCCAGATACTGGACCACTTTGGTTTAAAATTATTCCCAGTAACCACCTTTGGTTACTCCCAAAGTTTCTGATGTCGATCATCCGGTTTGAACGGCCTCTCTTTGGTGTGGTAATCGTGTCCCTCCTTCTGCTTCTCTTGTCTCCTGCTCCCTTTCGTTCTGTGATCTGGATGAAGCCGATCCAGATGAGATTTTAGCCTTCGACCTAAAAATCCCACCGGAGAGAGAGTCTGGTTGTGGATTGTGGCGTGATGCGTTACTGGAACAAAAATCTTGGGAGTTTTTATTCTGAAAGTATCACCTGCCATTCTCCTCAATCCCTCCTTCAGAGTTTGAACAGCTCTTTCTGTTGGACCGTTTATAACCAGATGAAATGGTGCAGTACACACATGGTGTATACCATTCTTTTACACGAATTCCTGAAACATCTCACTTGTAAACAGAGTGTCGTTATCTGAATCTGGTAGCCCAGGGGCTTGTGAAAATTGGACAGAGTTTCTCTATTGTTACAGGAGCTGGAATATTACTCACGATCTGTGTTTCTAATCATTTTGAATGCACATCTACAAAAATCAAACACATGATTCATGAAAGGTTCCCCAAAGTCCACATGTGGTCTGGTCCATGGTCTATCAGGCCACTCCCAAGGATGAAGCGATAATGGACCCAGTGTGTTGGGGGGAATGAACTCAGAAGAATCATTCAACACTCAAGCCTGATCCAATCGACAGTTTATTGAGTTACACCAGCGGGGAGAAGCTACAGGGACTGACCGTGTGTAACTCAACCCGACAAAGAAAATCATCAATTCTTATACAGTTCCTCAGCCCATCCCGGCTGGACACAATCCAATCAGAATGGTTATAGATTACAGACATTATATATCAGTCCAATGAAATTAGTATCTGGGCATCCTGGGGCTTTGTGATCATCTCATGAACAGATAGGTGCCCCCATCATGATGTTTTCCAGACCCCGATATCTATCATCTTTGGGTTTTCTTTATACACAGACTCCCTTCGTTTGAAAAGGGGCAGATTAAAAATTCTCAAATGGATATTAGCAACCTTCCTTTGCTTTAATCTAATGACCACACAGTCTGGGAATCATTTCTATTTAATAATCTCTCCTTTTAAACTCTTCTGTATCCAATTCCAGAATTCTCCTTTTCATTATGTTAATTGTGTCAGGAATAAATCTTTGGACCTGACAGGAAGTTTAAACCAAGATCAATCCAACACAGGATTGGTCAGAACCATTTCACACATCCCAAATTTTAAATAACCATTACAAATTAAAACTCTCATTCTCACATGTGTGAATTGTATCCAGATTAAAATTCCCACATGTTTAATAAAATATCCTGGAATCATGTCTCTGGCCAGTGAATATGGCTCCAGATTCATAACTTTAAAAAAAACTTTATTAATTACACTTCCTTTTTTAAAATCTGTTTGATTTAAATCACAGACGGAAAACCTCAAAGCTTGAAGCATTCAACTCACAAATATCATCTGTACACAAGCAGAGAAACTTAGCATGTGCTTTACAACAGCAATAACCAAAATGAGTTCCTTAAGCATCTTGTGATTCTGTTTTTAAATTTCCAGAAATGCCTTAAATTAAAAACCCAAGATAAAGTTAATTCCCTGAAAGATAAAATTTAATAAGTGTAACCCGCCACAATGATAAAACACATCTACATAAAACAAACAAGACACACAAATTCTCACAGCTTGTAAATTTCAAACAATGAATCCTCAGCGTTCTCTCTCACAGCTAAAGCTTCTTAAAGTAACAGAGCACTAAAGCTCACAACTCCTTGATTAAAATAAGATACAAGATCCTTCATTTTAACTCAACTTTTTTTAGCCAACTTCCAAGGCCTGATTTTATACGCAACATCAGTCCTTTTTGTTATATTCCTTAATCTATTTAATTTAATCAGTTTTTGTTAGCAATGGGTAACTTCTGTCCTTTATAAACTAGTTCATTTTGTTAATTCGACACGGGCTCGGTGAATCAGAAGCCAGACTTTATCACCCTTATCCTTTTTCCCCTTTTGTCACCGCTCCCTCTGTTTTGCGGGGGGGTCGTGGGGATTCCAATCAGATCTGATCATTTTATCATAAAAGTAAAATACTGCGGATGCTGGAATCTGAAACAAAAACAGAAAATGCTGGAAAATCTCAGCAGGTCTGACAGCATCTGTGGAGAGAGAATAGAACCAATGTTTCGAGTCTGGATGATGTTTCACAAGACAGTTATGAATTGTCACCCAGACTTTAAACATTAGCTCTATTCTCTAATCATTTTATCAAGAAGTTTCTCGTTCTTAGTTTCCAAATGGTAGGTAGTGTCCGTTCCCCACTTGAGCTCTGATTTTTCACTGCCCATGCTTGGGTAGGATTATAACCATTAGAATCTACTCTCAGAGATCCACTTTTCAGTCCAGGAGTATACTGTCACTGCACTGACTATTGGGTCACAAATCCCTCACTGTTCTTATGACAAAATTCTGATAAAATAATTTAAACAATGCCTCAGAACACTTCTTAACTTCTTCACCAATTACCTACCACTGTTTGTTGATTGGTCAGATTTACCCCTTTTTACAGATTCGGGTATCTCAGTCACCAGCCGGTCCTGGAATAATTCATTCGGAGTAAATATTCTCCCCAGCTCCTCTGTCAGTTCCCTGCTGAGCAGCTTTAATGGTTCCTGATTGCAGAAACTGACCAGTCACAGGAATGTGGTCAAGATACTCCAGTTCCATAATGCCTCACATTCAATCTGCATTCCTTCAACTCTAACAGAATATGTGTCTGTGTGGAGCTGCCTTGGCCATGGTCAATCCCAACACTGCCTTCCTGAACTGCTACAGTGCCTGAGGTGTAAGTACACCCACAGTGCTGTTAGGGAGGGATTTCCAGCTACACACTCCAGACTTTCACTGGACTGTATGTGGATATGATTGATATATTTCATTAAACCCAAGGTGAGTTATTCCAATTCGTTTATTGTCCAGGACAATAATATTCACAATCTCTTTAAAACAGAAATTAAACATTCCCATTTGATTTCAGGTATTAACACATTCTGTTAGTTTGTTCTTTATTGTCGATGTCAGGCTGGGGCTGTTCCCCTTTGGAGCAAAGGAGGTTGAGGGGAGATTTGATCGAGGTGGACAAGATTCTGACAGGTTTAGATAAGGTGGACAAAGAAAAGCTGTACCCATTCGCTGATGGGTCAAGGACGAGGGGGACACAGATTTAAGGTTTTGGGTCAGATGCGGGGAAGGGTTGGGTGTGAGGAAGAATATTTTGATGCAGCGAATGGTAATGACCTGGAACTCGCTGCCTATGAGGGGGGAGGAAGTGGAGACAATAAACAATTACAAAGGAAATTTGGGGGGTTTCAAACAGAAATACTGACTAAATATCTCTGAGCTTCCTCACACCCTGTCACTCTGTGATCCTTGTGAAATTTGAAACCAGGTATTCGTAACAAGACTTAAAGAGCATCAGCCCCCTGGAGGAAAAGTGCTGAGACTGGCCAGTCCCGCAGAAAGAAACCCTCCGACCCTCCCCATTGACCAACTGTGAGAATGAACAAAATGCAGTCCTGGATGTAACTGAGAGCAGGTACAATAACAGCAGAATCCAACCCCCTGGAATCACTCGTGAACTTGTTGGTGTCTCAGCAGCTGTGATGAAAGACTGAATCCCTTCCCGCACTGAGAGCAGATGAAGGGTTTCTCTCCAGTGTGAACTTGCTGGTGTTTCCGCAGGTTGGATAAATCAGTGAATCCCTTGCCACACTGAGAACAGGAGAACGGTTTCTCTCCAGAATGAACTCGCTGGTGTGTCTGCAGGTTGGATAACTGAGTGAATCCCTTCCCACACTGAGAACAAGTGAATGGCCTCTCCCCTGTGTGAACCCGCTGGTGTTTCCGTAGGTTGGATAACTGAGTGAATCCCTCCCCGCACTGAGGGCAGGTGAATGGTCGCTCCCCAGTGTGAACCCGCTGGTGTGTCAGCAAGCTGGATGAATGACTGAATCCCTTCCCACACTGAGAACAAGTGAATGGTCTCTCTCCAGTGTGAACTCGCTGGTGTGTCTGTAGGCTAGATAAGTGTGTGAATCCCTTCCCGCACACAGAGCAGGTGAAAGGTCTCTCCCCGGTGTGAACTCGCTGGTGTGTCCGCAGGTGGGACAACTGACTGAATCTCTTCTCACACTGAGAGCAGGTGAACGGTTTCTCCCCAGTGTGAATTCGCTGGTGTGTTCGCAGGCTGGATAAGTGTGTGAATCCCTTCCCGCACTGAGAGCAGGCGAATGGCCAATCCCCGGTGTGAACTCGCTGGTGTGTCTGCAAGTGGGATAACTGCGTGAATCCCTTCCCGCACTGAGAGCAAATGAACGGTTTCTCCCCGGTGTGAATTCGCTGGTGAGTCCGCAAGCTGGACAAGTGAGTGAATCCCTTCCCGCACTGAGGGCAGGTGAACGGCCTCTCCCCAGTGTGAACTTGCTGGTGTGTCCGCAAGTGGGATAACTGACTGAATCCCTTCCCGCACTGAGAGCAGGTGAACGGCCTCTCCCCAGTGTGACTCCGCCGATGAGCTTCCAGCTCTGATGGGGATCTGTACATCTTCCCACAATCTGCACATTTCCATGGTTTCTCCATGGTGAATCCTTGCCTCTGTCTTGGGTGGACAATCGGTTGAAGCCTCGTCCACACAGAACACGTGTACAGTCTCTCCCCACTGTGATTGGGGTGATATTTATTCAGGCTGTGGAACTGGTTAAAGCTCTTTAGTTGGTGCGCTGGAACACTTTCACTCAAGTGTGTTGGTGCTTTTCCAATCACACTGATATTGAAAATCTTTTCAAATTGACAGACCAGACAATCATTTCTTCTTCTAGATTCAAAGGCCAATGAGATTCAGGGCACAACGGAATATAACTCTCAGACCGAGATGTGATGGTTGAGATTTTAGCCTGTGATTCCTCTTTCAATATTCTGTGAACCAAGTTTACGAAATCATCACTGTCAGTACAGGATCGGAATCCAGAACAGACAATTCCAGTTTCTACGGAACATTCTTTCCTCTCCCCAGACTCGGAAGATTGGCTCTATTCTCTCACTATCGGGGGGATGGTGTGGGAGATGGTGCTGAGGTAGATCAACCAATTCTCAGTGAATGGTTGAGGCAGTTCAATGGGCTGAATAGCCAACTGCAGCTCCTATTTGTTATCGCCCCTGCGTCCAGGACAGGATGTAAAGATGCCGGTGTTGGACTGGGGTGGTAAGAACTCAGTAAGAATTTAGCAACACCAATTTTAAATCCAACCAATTTGTTTGATAGTAAAATTGCGAGCTTTTTACTATCAAATAAATCGGTTGGATTTAAAATTGGTGTTGCTAAATTCTTACTGAGTTCCAGGACAGGAAGCAGTGAGCACGGATCTCTCAATCAGCACCTTCAGGAGAATTGGGGAGGGCGAATATTAGATACAGCAGAGTGAGAATGGAAGGAGAGTGTGTGGGATGGAGATTTACAGCTTTTGGGGGAATGAGAGAGGAAAGAATGTTCATCAGAATCATGGAATTCCTACATCTTATCAACCATTCCTGAGCCTTTACAATGAATCTTTTTTCTCAGGACACTTTTATCTCTGTTTTGTCTGTACTGCTGGCAGTCTCACAAAGCAGCTTCCTGTGTGCTGATATGAGAGACCCTACTCGGCGAGTTTAAAGATCCGTGACTGTGTCTGTAATAACTGAATAGCTTTGGGAATGTGTTGACGTCAGCGAAACCCAATGATGCTCTGCATAATGATTAGTCACATTCCATTTTGTTAACTTTGTACATAGAGATATATAAATGTATATGAAGGCAAAATACTGCAGGTGCTGGAATAAAACACAGAATCCCTACAGTGCAGAAAAAGGTCCTTCATGACCCCTTTTTGCCTTGGTAGGCAGGATTAAAGAGAATCCGAAGGCATTTGGGGCCCCTACTATTTGTAATTTTTATAAATGATCTGGATGAGGGTATTGAAGGATGGATTAGTAAATTTGCAGATGACACTAAAGTCGGTGGAGTGGTAGATAGTGAAGAGGGGTGTTATAGTTTGCAGAGGGACTTGGACAAGTTGCAGAGCTGGGCCGAGAGGTGGCAAATGGAGTTTAATGTGGAAAAGTGTGAGGTAATGCACTTTGGCAGGAATAATAAATGTGTAGAGTATAGGGCTAATGGTAGGATTCTTAATAGTGTTGATGAACAGAGGGATCTTGGTGTATTTGTGCATAGATCCCTGAAAGTAGGCAGTCAAGTCGATAAGGTTGTTAAGAAGGCATATGGAGTCTTAGCTTTTATTGGTAGGGGGATTGAATTTCGGAGCCGCAACGTCATGTTGCAACTGTACAAAACTCTAGTGCGGCCGCACTTGGAGTATTGTGTGCAGTTCTGGTCCCCACATTATAAGAAAGATGTGGAGGCTTTGGAGAGGGTACAGAGGAGGTTTACCAGGATGTTGCCTGGTATGGAGGGCAGGTCTTATGAAGAGAGGCTGAGGGATTTGAGGTTGTTTTCGTTAGAAAGGAGGCGGCTAAGAGGGGACCTAATCGAAACATATAAGATGATTAGAGGTTTAGATAGGGTGGACAGTGATAGCCTTTTTCCTAGGATGGAGAAAGCTAGCACGAGGGGACACAGCTTTAAATTAAGGGGTGATAGTTATAGGACGGATATCAGAGGTAGGTTCTTTACCCAGAGGGTGGTTAGGGAGTGGAATGCCCTGCCTACGGCAGTTGTAGATGCGCCAAGTTTGGTGGCGTTTAAGAGGTTAGTTGATAAGTATACGGAAGAGAAGGGAATGGTTTAGTTTGGACGGTCATTGCTTTTTATATTGGTAGGCGCAACATCGAAGGCCGAAGGGCCTGTTCTGTGCTGTAATGTTCTATGTTCATTCTATGTATGCTAGCAACAAGACGATAACAAGAGAAAGAGTTGGTCCAATCAAGGACAACAGAAGGAAATTATGCATTGAACCAAAGGAAGTGGACGAGATCCTTAAAGAGTACTTTGCATTGGTATTCACAAAAGAGAAGGACACATTGATTAGTGGTAGACAAATCCTCAGGGCCTATCCCAGATTTCCGAGGGAGACAAGAGAGGAGGTTGCTGGGTCTTGCAATAGAAATCTCTGGTTCCCTCAGCGGACACAGGTGAGGTCTCACAGGGTTGGAGGACAGCCAATTTAAGAAGGGTAGCAAGGATAACCCAGATAATTATTGGCCAGAGAGCTTGACATCAGTGACAGTGGAATTGTTGGAGAATAGTCTTAGAGATAGGATTTATACATATTTACAACTAAAATGGTCTTATAGTGGTTTTGTATGAAGAAGGCTGACTAATTTAGTTGAGGTTTTTTAGGAGGTGACTAAAATGCTTGGCGAAGGAAGGGCTGTGAATGTTGCCTACATGGACTTTAGTAAAGCATTTGACAAGGTTCCTCATGACAGGCTGGTGCAAAAGATTAAATCACACGGGATCGGGGTGAACTAGCCGGATGGAACCAGAACTGGATTGGCCATAGAAAACAGAGGGTACTGGTGGAAGAATATTTTTCTGAATGAAGTCTGTAACTAATTGGCTTTAGTAATGTAACTAAAGCCAAGTTCTGCACACATGAGGATGGCCTCAACTGGGATCTTGGGTTCATGTCACACTGTCTGTAACCCCCACGATTTCTCTGGCCTTGCAAAATCTCACTTACTGTCCTGTCCGGAGACAATACTCATCTCTTTAACCTGTGCTTAACTCTCTCTCCATTCACATTGTCTGTACCTTTAAGACTTGATTACTTGTAAAGACTTGCATTTCAACCATGATTTAGTAAATTAAGTTTGTGTTTTACATGCCCTAATTGAGAACAGAAAACCCACCTATCTGATGAAGAAGCAGTGCTCCGAAAGCTCGTGGGTTTTGCTACGAAATAAACCTGTTGGACTTTAACCCAGTGCTGTGAGATTTCTTACTAATGGTGTCCCACAGGGATTTCTGCTGTTTGTAATATTTATAAATGACTTGGAAGGAAATATAGCTGGTTTGATTAGCAAGTTTGCAGAGGATACTAAAATTGCTGGAGTTGTGGATAGTGATGAGATTGTCAGAGAATACAGAAGGATATCGATAGGCTGGAAAATTGGGCTTCGCGGACAACATATTGGCACGGATGGAAGATTGACTGGAAAACAGGAAACAGTCATTTTCCTGGGCCAACCTTTCCAGAGTCTGCTCCCTCCCTGGATTCACTTCCTTTCCCTTCAGTTGCTGCAATTCCCCCAGAATGGGAAAAGAAATGGAAAGGGGGAGTAAAGAAAGTGTTTTACTCACAGATGTGGGAGACAGGAGGAAGTTTCACTCTGTCTGAAGCTCAGTCTTCATTCACACAAACGCCCGCACTCTGATTGGCTGGAGGACCAGAGTCCTTCCGGTCCTCCGACTCTTCCCATTGGCCGGAGCCGGTAAGAGGCGGAAGTGCGCTTGGAGGTTTGAGAGAATGCGCATGTGCGGGTTTTTGGGTGATGCGGATGAGCGGTTTCGGGGACTGCGCATGTGCGTGTGTGATGTGGGCGGGGCCGGGGTGGGGCCGGGGACTCGGGGCGGGGCCGGGGAGGGGGCGGGGCCGGAGGCGGGGCCATTGTCTATCCGAGTGTTGCAGCCTTTCCCATTGGTCAGCGCGGCTGGAAACAAATCGATTCCAGTCCCAGTCATTCCAAAGCACATTGTAGGATCAATAGAACTAATAATATAAATATCAATTCAATAGAGACACAATATTAATCACTGGTATACATTATAATTTATCTGTAACTTTCTGAGTTTTCGACCCACTGCATCTGAACCTTCCGGGTTACAAAACTATCCATCCAAATATATTTCAATCCAAACACTTCATAATTTCACCTAAAAACTTGAAACTCCCAACCCTTTCTACTCAGATCGAACCAGGATTAGACTACGCTTCATCTCCATTGATGTAGACAGGGGCACGTTCTCCTTTACTCTTCCTGAAGTTGATGACAATCTCCTTCATTTTGTTAACATTGAGGGAGAGATTATTGTTGCTGCACCAGTTCACCAGATTCTCTAACTCGTTCCTGAACTCTGTCTCATCGTTGTTTGAGATCCGATCCACTACGGTGGTGTTGTTAGCAAACTTGAAAATTGAGTTGGAAGGGAATTTGGCCACATAGTCATGGGTGTATAAGGAGGATAGTGAGGGGGCTGAGAACACAGCCTTGTGTGGTACCAGTGTTGAGGATGATGGTGGCCTTTCCTTACTGATTGTGGTCTGTGAGTTGGGAAGTTCAGGATCCAGTCACAGAGGGAGGAGCCGGCCACAGAGTTTGGAGATAAGGCTCATGGGAATAATAGTGTTGAAGGCTGAGCTGCAGTCAGTAAATAGTAAGAAGTCTCAAACCCCAGGTTAAAGTCCAACAGTTTTATTTGGTAGCAGCTCAGGGGTCACATAGCTATTTAGCGTGGAGAAGGATGTAGAGAAAGATCAACAGATAAACCTGTTGGACTTTGACGTGATGTTGTGAGACTATTACTGTGCCTACCTCAATCCAATGCTGGTAACTTCACGTCAATAAATAGGAGTCTGATATAGGTGTCCTTGTTATCTAAATGTTCCAGGGTTGAATGACCTTCAGAACCTCTACTTCTTTCCCCAAAATGATCATTACCTCATGTCAGAGTTTGTTTATGTTATAACATGACAGTTAGTCAATCTGGTCACCAGATTAATTAATTGGATCCCCAATTATTTACACCACATTCTCTCATTATCTTAGACTGGAATACAATAGCACGGTGGCACCTGGGTTCAATTCCCAGCTTGTCTGTGTGCAGTTTGCATGTTCTCCTTCTGTGTGGGTTTCCTTTGGGTGCTCTGGTTTCCACCCACAGTCCAAGGACACTAAGGGGCAATTTAGCACAATGCACCTAACCCACACATCTTTGGATCATGAGCCTTGGGAGTCCCTGGGAAGTGTGTAAATAGATGATGATATTGATGTACTTGTTTTTATCCTAAGGTGCTTTGGTCCACCTTGTTGTCTAACAAGGGGCATACACGCGATGGGTCGTGAGAGGGCTGCTCTTGGATTTTTTTCGAGAGTATCCCAGTGCTTCACGTCGTTAGTGTACGCTTGACCTGGACCATTTGATGGGCAACACTACAGCTCAGTGACTATCGCTGTGCTGTGCAGATACATGGATTTGGGCCTGTGTCTGTGGGAGTTTGCGCATTCTCCCCGTGCTTGCGTGGGTTTTCTCCGGGTGCTCCGGTTTCCTCCCACATCCCAAAGCTGTGCTCTTAGGCTGATTGGCAAAACAAATTCTCCCTAAATTGTCTCAAATTTGGTTTTTAATCCATAGATCTATAAACATGGACAGGGATCACGGGTAGAGGTGGGAACATCGGGGTGGCGGCGTGGGCTCGAAGGGCTGAAGGGCCTGTTTCCCCGTGCTGTTTTGTTCCTTTTGTTATTTAGGAATCCTATCATTGGTTCAATGAACTGTTTCATACAACACCTTTATCTAATTCTCTACAATTCCTTATTCACAGTTTCAAATGTTGGGGCTATTCAGAGCTTGAAGGTCTCTCTTGCCAGTACATTTATCTTCATTGCACATTCTTTATATACAATTAAACTTTTACATTTTTACAGCACATAAAACTCAGTCTTTTACTATAACTACTGATTCACAACTGAATTATTAACTGTAATTCAATTAAGGTTCACTACTTATTTAATCTGCTGTTACTGCCTGGTGGTTAATTCATACAGAAATTTATAACATATTTGATTAATACAAGATTAACTCATTCAGAAAGAAGAACACAGGATGCTGCAAATACTCAATAGGTTGAGCAGAATCTATGGGGAGAGGAAGCAGAGAGTCAAAGCACTCAAAACATTAACTCTTTCCCTCCTAATCGTTGCTGCTAAAGCTGCTGAATTTCCCCAGCTCTTGTTTCAGATTCCAGCATTCACAGTATTTTGCTGATTTTTGCACTTTTTAAAAAGACGGAATGTTATAGAGAAGCAGTGCAGAAAAGGGTGTTTGACCCATCGAGTCTGCACCAACAATAACTAACTCTAAAGGTGCATTCATCCCATTTTCCTGCATTTGTCATTGCTGTAGATAATAGCTTTCTTTCTTACTCATGGGTGACACAGTGGTAGCACTGCTGCTTCACCCTGTCAGGGATTGGGGTTCAATTCAGGCCTTGGGGGTGTCACTGCCTGTTTGGAGTTTGCACATTCTCCCCATGTCTCCAAGGGTTTCCTCCAGGTGCTCCAGTTTCCTCCCACAGTCCAAAGATGTGCTAGTTAGGATGATTGGCCATGCTAAATTGCCTTGGTGTCAGGGGGATTAGCAGGGTAAACTATGTGGAGTTACGGGAATAGGGCACGGGTGGAATTGTGGTTGGGTGCAGACTCAATGGTGCTCCTTCTGCACTGTAGGGATTCTATGGATTCCCATCTCCAGATTAAATACCGAGCTGTATCTTGGCAGAATATCAGGTCTTGTAACTTATCAAAATTAGGAAATAATTTATTTTTTCAAACAGTTTCTGCTGGGGCCGAAGTTTATTCAAACATTTACATTGATATCGTGTTTATTTCTTTCAAATATAATCTCTCCTTTAGAACAAAGAACAACACAGCAGGGGAAACAGGCCCTTCGGCCCAACGAGTTCGCACTGCTATTTTAACATAATGAGTGCCCTCCCTACCTATGACCTTTGTCTACACATATTGGGGAAATTGAGGGAAGACTAATTTAGGGACAATTTGTTACACCAATCAGCCTAAGAGCACATCTTTGGGATGTGGGAGGAAACCGGAGCACCCGGAGAAAACCCACGCAAGCACGGGGAGAATGTGCAAACTCCCACAGACACAGACCCAAATGCATGTATCTGCACAGCGATAGTCACTGAGCTGTTGTGTTGCCCATCAAATGGTCCAGGTCAAGCGTACACTAACGACGTGAAGCTCTAGGATACTCTCGAAAAAACATTCAAGAGCTGCCCTCTCACGTCCCACTGCGTGTATGCCCCTCGTTAGACAACAAGGCAGACCGATACAATAGGATTATCTACTACATCAATTCACTAATGATAAATTAATCAAAGTTCATTACTAAATAATCCTCAGCTTCAGGACTGGCTTTTAACACAAAATCAATACACAGTTAATACTGAAAAGTTACAGAATGTGAAATGTGGGAGCCACATGTTGGGGGTTAAAAGGGTTTCCTTGACCTTGTTACAGTGAATACGTGATGCAAGTGACTTAATTTCAAATCTAAATGTGATTCCCCAATGCATACAGTTTCCTACATTAGAGCAGTGATTACACTTCACAAGTACTTAACACTGTTGGAGATCCCATGGATGTGAGAAGCGCTTTAGAAATGCAATTCTGTTCGAATTGACTGCAAACTAAGATATATTATACTGAATATCCTCACTTAAATCACTGATAAACGTTGAGTCCCAATTTTATTCAATAACCATGTCTTTGACCTCATTTTGAACGCTCTATGAAACTCCCACCGCACAATCTAGAATTATTTGTTCTAAATCACAGCCAGTTGTTGTCATTTGGAATTCACTGTGTGTAAAAGATGCAGGAAGCTGATTGGACCGTATCTTCCAAAAGGAAATTCGACACATTCTTGAAAAGAAAATGAAATAGTCCAACAATGGGTTTGAATAAATGCAAAGAGCTGGCAAATGGACTCATTCTGTGCTGGTGGAGTGAGTGGTAATGATCTGGAGCCCACTTCCTTCAAGAGGAACAGGAGCAGAGATGATAGAAGTTTTCACCAGGAGAATGGAAATAAACCCATAGAACGGGACAATGGGGCAATGGGACCTACAGAGAGCTGAAGGCCACATATCCAGTCCTGTCTGATCTAAAGAGAGAAATCTCAGCTGCTCCAGTCTCTCCAACTCACTGAAGTCCCTCATTCCTGGAGCCGTTCTCATAAATCTCCTCTGCACCCTCTCTAAAAACTTCACATCTTTCTTAAAGTGTGGGACCCATATGTAGGGTTCCGTTCTAGAGGGATAGAATTGAAAAGCAGGGAGTTATGTTTAGACCCAGGGTTAGACTGCACTGGGAGCACTGTCAACATCTGTGATCTCCATTTAGTAAAAGGGAATCGAGACACTGGAGAAGGAGCAACAAAGATTCACGAGAATAATCCCAGAACTGAGAGTATTTCACCCTCAGGAGAGGCTGGGGCTGCTTTTCTCTAGAAAACAGAAGACTGAAGGGTGACCTGATGATATCTTTAAGATTATGAAGGGGTTCAATAATTCAATAGGGATTTCAGGAGAAATCTCTTTCCCCAGCGAGTGATGAGAATGTGGAACTCACTACCACAGCGAGTGGTTGAGGTGAACACATTGAAGGGGAAGCTGAATACTTACATGAGGGAGAAAGGAATAGAAGGATTTGCTGATGGGGGGGATGAAGAGAGGTGGGTGGAGGCTCACGTGGAGCATAAATACTGACACAGAGCAATTCAGCCGATTGGTCAGGCCCCGTGCTGGAGACTCAATGGAACAGAGACAAATGTATTTATTTTAGATCCACCTGTAGTGGTAGGAAAAACACTATTTAATATCCACGATCAAATAAATGTCCTTCATCATAAAACATAGAACATTACAGTGCAGTACAGGCCCTTCGGCCCTCAATGTTGTGCCAACAATTTTATGACCCTCTATCCTAAACTATTCCAATATTATCCATATGCCTATCCACTGACCATTTAAACACCCTTAAACTTGACAAGTCCACAACTGCTGCAGGCAGGGCATTCCACGCCCTTACTACCCTCTGAGTAAAGAACCCACCTCTAACATCTGTCCTATAACTACCATCCCTTAATTTAAAGCTACGTCCCCTCGTGTTATCCATCTCCGTCCGAGGAAAAAGACTCTCACTGTCCACCCTATCTAACCCTCTGATAATCTTATATGTCTCAATTAGGTCACCTCTTAGCCTTCTTCTCTCTAATGAAAATAACTTCAAGTCCCTCAGCCTTTCCTCATAAGACCTGCCCTCCATACCAGGCAACATCCTGGTAAACCTCCTCTGTACCCTCTCCAATGCCTCCACATCTTTCTGATAATGTGGGGACCAGAACTGCACACAATACTCCAAGTGCGGCCGCACTAGAGTTTTGTACAGTTGCAACATGATGCTGCGGCTCCTAAATTCAATCCCTCTACCAATAAATGCTAACACACTATACGCCTTCTTAACAACCTTATCAACTTGAGTACCAACTTTCAGGGATCTATGCACCTGTACACCGAGATCTCTCTGCTCATCCACACTACTAAGAATCCTACCATTAGCCCTATATTCTGCACACATATTACTCTTATCAAAGTGAATCATCTCACACTTTTCCACATTAAACTCCATTTGCCACTTCACGGCCCAGCTCTGCAACATATCTGTGTCCCTCTGCAAACTGTAATGTCCATCCTCACTGTCTATAACTCCTCTGACTTTGGTATCGTCAGCAAATTTACTAACCCGTCCCTCCACACCCTCATCTAGGTCATTTATAAAAATGACAAACAGCAGTGGCCCCAAAACAGATCCCTGAGGTACACCACTAGTAACTAAACTCCAGGCTGAATATGTCCCATCAACCACCACCCTCTGTCTTCTATCAGCTAGCCAATTCCTAATCCAAACTGCTAAATCTCCCTCAATCCCATGCATCTGCATTTTCTGCAATAGGCTTCCATGGGGAACCTTATCAAACACTTTGCTAAAATCCATATACACTACATCAACTGCCCTACCCTTATCCACCTCTTTGGTCACCTTTACAAAAAACTCAATAAGGTTTGTGAGGCACGACCTTCCCTTCACAAATCCATGTTGTCTATCCCTAATCAATTCATTTCTTTCTAAATGACTATAAATCCTATCCCTAATAATTCTTTCCAAAACTTTCATCAGCTTTTGTGGATCATTCCAGTGGAAATGTGCTCTCCCAGGCTCAAAGAGCATCAGCCCCACTGGAAGCAAAGTTGTGAGACCGGCCAGTCCAACAGAAAGAAACCCTCCAACCCTCCCACTTCACCCAGTGTCAGAATGAACATGGTTCAGTCCTGGGTGTGATTAACAGCAGAATCCAATCGCTGGAATCACTTGTGAACTCGCTGGTGTGTCTGTAGGGGTATTTGTGTCTGAATCCCTTGTCACACTCAGTGCCCATGGACAGCCTCTCCCCAGTGTAAATTCGCTGGTGTGTTTGCAGAGCAGACAGCTGAATGAATCTTTTCCACACACAATGGGTAAACGGCCTCTCCCTGGTTTGAACACACTGATGTTTAAATTGAAGATTTCTGTTCTCTGATCTTGTTATCTGGAACTGAATTGATTCCAGTCACCCCCCAACTCACCGTTTTAATAAATTCACTTTGGTTCAGATAAGACTTTAACCAATTAAGGCAAAGGCAGAATTCTCTGGGTAGTAAATTTACAAAGAAGTTTATTAAATGAAAAAGGTTTACTGAACAACTTTAAGACATTGACTTTTACACAGGTGATCAGTCTGTAGAAGTGTAACCCTTCTGGCTCCTTCTTTGACATGAATTCCCTTGGAACTCAGCCTTGGGAATCTTCAGTAGCAAGGAAGACCTTCGGAATCTCAACTTTTATCCCCAAAGGAACCTCTACCTCAGTTGGGCCTGTTGTAAAATGACAATTGGTCAATTTGGTCACTAGATTAATTTAGTTGGATCCCCAATTACTGACACCATCTTCTCTCATTATCTTAGACAGGAATATAATCGAACTGCTCCATACTATCCTTTTATCTAATTCTATACAATCCCTTCTTCACATTTTCAAATGTTGAGGCTAATCAGAGCTTGAAGGTCTCTCTTGCCGGTACATTTATCTCCATTGCACATTCTTTACACACACAGCAATTAAGTTTTTACAGCAAATAAAACTCAGTCTATTGATATAACTACTGATTTAGTATTGCTTCATTAACTGGAACTCAATTAAAGCTCACTCCTTATTCAATTGCCTGTTAATGACTTGTAACTAATTAACACATTTGGTTAATACAAGAAAGACTATTCCAAAAAGACAGTTTGAAGAAGACAAAGCTTTCCTTCCTACTCATTTTGATCAAACTGAATAATCAGCCTCAGACGTTGGTCAGATTTGACACAATGCTGATCAAAATAATAAAAAGAAATTCTTAGTTTATTCAATTTCCGCCAGCTCTGCAGCTACTACAAGCATTTAGGTGAATACAATATTCATTTTTTAAAATAAAAACTCTAGTCACAAAGTTTAACTTGGCTTCCATGAGCTTAGAACTTAGTTACTTAGAACTTTCAAAGAACCAGCATGAGTGCAATGGGTTGAACGGCCTCCTTGTGTGCTATCTATTCCTCGTTTGCATATAAAGGAAGTGGGAATAACCCAGTTCCTACGAGGGGGGAAAAGCAGGGATGATGGAAGTGAAAGGGAAATGAACAGATACTTCTGGGAAATAAACCTACAGGGGACAGAAAAGGTTTGATCTATAGACAACTGGCACGGACTCAGTGAACTGAATGGCTTCTTTCCAGACACTCATGCATTTTTCTCTCTGTACTTAGTTTCGATCTAGCTGTAGTGGTAGGAAAAACACGAGTTACTCTGCAGAGTAAAATAAACGTCTGTCATCAGCTTTTGTGGATCATTCCAGTGGAAATGTGCTCTCCCAGGCTCAAAGAGCATCAGCCCCACTGGAAGCAAAGTTGTGAGACCGGCCAGTCCAACAGAAAGAAACCCTCCCACTTCATCTATTGTCAGAATGAACAGGGTTCAGTCCTGGATTTGATTAACAGCAGCAATAACAGCAGAATCCAACCCCTGTGATCACTGGTGAACTCGCTGGTGTCTCCGCAGGGTGGAAGATCGTGTGAATCCCTTCCCGCACACAGAGCAGGTGAACGGCCTCTCCCCGGTGTGAACCCGCTCGTGGTTGTGCAGGGCGGATGATGTTCGGAACACCTTGCTGCAGTGTGAGCAGCTGAACGGTTTCTCCTCGGTGTGAATCCGCTGGTGGTCCTTCAAATCCCGAGAGGTTTTGAAGGCGCTCCCACAGTCGGAGCATTTAAAGGGTCTCTCGTTGCTGTGAGTCAGATTATGACCTTGCAGGCTGGATAAGCGAGTGAACCTCTTCCCGCACTGAGAGCAGCTGAACGGTCTCTCCCCGGTGTGAATTTGCTGGTGTCTCTGCAAATGGGACGATGTTCGGAACCTCTTTGCGCAGCGAGAGCAGCTGAAGGGTCTCTCCTCCGTGTGAATGCGCTGGTGGATCACCAATTCCTGTGACCTTTTGAATTCACTCCCACAGTCGGAGCATTTAAAGGGTCTCTCGCTGGTGTGAGTGACATTGTGACTCAACAGCCCGGATAGATTTGTAAATCCCTTCCCGCACACCGAGCAGGTGAACGGTCTCTCCCCAGTGTGAACTCCCTGATGTTCCTGCAAATGGGGTAACTGAGTGAACCCCTTCCCGCACACCGAGCAGGTGAAGGGTCTCTCCCCCGTGTGAACCCGCTGGTGCCTCAACAGGCTGGATAGCTGAGTGAATCCTTTCCCACACAACGAGCAGACGAACGGTCTCTCCCCAGTGTGGACCCGCTGGTGTCTCCGCAAATGGGATAAGCGAGTGAATCCCTCTGCGCACACGGGGCAGGTGAAGGGTCTCTCCCCGGTGTGGCTGCGTCGGTGAGTTTCCACCGCGGAGGGGGATCTGAATCCCTTCCCACAGTCCCCACATTTCCACGGTTTCTCTGTGGTGCCGGGGTCCTTGTGACTCTCCAGGTTTGGTTTATCAGCTGAAGCTTCGTCCATGCACTGAACACGGTCTCTCCCCACTGTGAATGCGGCAACGCCTTTTTTGACGCCTGTGTAACTGGTTAAAGCTCTTCCCGTGGTAAATGCACTGGAACACTCTCACTCCGGCGTGTGTGTTGGGCGCTTTTCCAGCCACACTGATGTTTGAAGTTGACAGAACAGAGAAACATTTCTCCTCTTGGGTTCAAAGGCCAATCATATTCAGGTTTTGATGAATCAAGTGATTCTGTCAGATCTTAAGGTGACGCTTGGTTTGAGATTCCTGTCCGTAAGTGCTCATCCTTTCGTATCCTGTAAAAGGAATTTACAATCCCATCAGTGTCAGTCCAAGGATAGAAATTCAGAACAGACAATTCTAGTTCCTATGCAAGATTCTTTCCTCTCTCATTCTCCCAAAAGCTGTAAATCTCCATCCCACACACTCCCCCTCCATTCTCACTCTGCTGTATCTAATATTCATTCTCCTGAAAGTGCTGATTGACAGATCCATGCTCACTGCTTCCTATCCTGGAGTAGAGATGCCGGCGTTGGACTGGGGTAAACTCAGTAAGAGATCTGACAACATCAATTTTAAATCCAACCAATTTATTTGATAGTAAACTCTCAAGCTTTCGGCCTTTGTAGCCTTCGTCAGGCGAATGAGGTGTTCTGGTCTGCAATAGCACACATATCAGCACAGACAGTTTACAGATTGCTGATTAGAATGCAAATCCTTACATCTAACCTCCTATTCAAGTCTTAAAGTGGCTAACAATGTGAGTGGAAGGAGCACTGAGCACAGGTTAGAGAGATGTGTATTTTCTCCAGACAGTACAGTAAGTGAGGTTTTATGCTAACCCAGGCAAGTCATGGGGATTACAGATAGTGTGACATGAAGCCAAGATCCCTGTTAAGACCGTCCTCATGTGTGCGGAACTTGGCTATCAGTCTCTGCTCAGCGGCTCTGCGCTATTGTGTGTCGCGAAGGCCCCCTTGAAGAACGTTTACCCGAAGGTCGGAGGCCGGACACATCTCTCTAACTTGTGCTCAGTGCTCCTTCCACTCACATTGTTAGCCACTTTAAGACTTGAATAGCAGGTTAGGTGTAAAGATTCGCATTCTAATCAGTAATCTGTAAACTGTCTGTGCTGGTATGTGTGCTATTGCAGACCAGAACCCCTCATTTGCCTGACGAAGGCTACAAAGGCCGAAAGCTAGCAGATTTACTATCAAATAAATTGGTTGGATTTAAAATTGGTGTTGTCAGATCTCTTAGTGAGTCCTGTCCTGGACGCAAAGAGCTGAAAATCTCCATGCAGGTTGCCGATATGACTGGAACAAAAATATGTTTAATGGATAGCTGGTTAAGATACAGCGGATTGTGATTGACCATGGTATTGAATTTGCTGCCTGAGGATAATCAAGCAGAGATGATCAACAATTTCTAAATGAAATTGATCGGGCGTTGCAGGGTCACAGAATGGGATCCACTTGAGACTGACAGAATGGCTTGACAGAGATTCAGCAGGACTCAGATTATCCATCGTACTCCTTCTGTGCCGTAATGACTGTGTGACTGGAGAAATATAATTGCATTATTGTATTACATTACTAGAAATATTAATAAATGAATTTGATTACAGAACCATAAATATATTTATGGTTGTTCCATTGGAGCAGCACGGAGAGGCAGCGATTTGGGAGAGCGAGAAGTTCGATTGTTAAGTAGTTTTTTAACTTTTCTCTTTGTTTAAAACAGCGAGCGGGAGTAGTTTTTGCCGTTTTTATTTAAACTAACTTGTAACCGGAAGTCGTCACTAGGAGGCTGCCGGTAGTTGTAGTTTTTAAGCTATATAAGTACTATCCTCTGGGTATCGGCCTCATTGTTCCATTGGAGCAGCACGGAGAGGCAGCGATTTGGGAGAGCGAGAAGTTCGATTGTTAAGTAGTTTTTTAACTTTTCTCTTTGTTTAAAACAGCGAGCGGGAGGCTTATGTCAGGATGAGGCTTGAAGGCTCAGTTAGTGCAATGGATAGCTATAGATTAGCCAGGAAGGAGCTAAAAAGTGAATTGAGGAGAGCTACGAGGGGACACGAGAAGATGTTGGCTGATAGGATTAAGGAGAATCCTAAAGCTTTCTTTCGATATGTTAAGAATAGAAGATTGGTTAGGGCAAGATTAGGGACAGTCATAGACAGCAGTGGGAAGTTGTGCGTGGAGCCTGAAGAGATTGGTGAGGCACTGAATAAATATTTCTCTTCGGTATTCACGCAGAGTGCTGGAAATGTAGCTATGGAGAACAATGAGGTACAGGGTTGCAAATTGGGAAGTATTGTAGTAGATAGGGAGGATGTGCTAGAAATTCTCGAGGGTTTGAAGTTGGAGAAGTCCCCTGGGCCGGACGGGATTTACCCTAGGATTCTCTGGGAGGCAAGAGAGGAGATTGCAAAGCCTCTGGCTCTGATCTTCAGGTTGTCGTTGGTTACGGGTGTGGTTCTGGAGGACTGGAGGATAGCGAATGTGGTCCCGTTGTTCAAGAAGGGGAAGAGAGACCTTCCAGGGAATTATAGGTCAGTGAGTCTTACTTCTGTTGTGGGCAAAGTATTGGACAGAATAATTAGAGATAGGATTTATAGTTATTTGGAGAGAAATGAATTGATTGGGGATAGTCAGCATGGTTTTGTGAAGGGTAGGTCGTGCCTTACTAACCTCATTGAGTTTTTTGAAAAAGTGACCAAAGAGGTGGATGGGGTAAGGCAGTTGATGTGGTATATATGGACTTTAGTAAGGCGTTTGATAAGGTGGCCCATGGAAGACTTCTACAGAAAATGCAGATGTGTGGAATAGAGGGTGATTGAGCTAATTGGATTAGGAATTGGCTGGCAGATAGAAGACAGAGGGTGGTGGTTGATGGGAGATATTCATCGTGGAGTTCGGTGACAAGTGTTGTGCCTCAGGGGTCTGTTTTGGGGCCCCTGCTGTTTGTAATTTTTATAAATGATCTGGATGAGGGTATTGAGGGATGGATCAGTAAATTTCCAGATGATACTAAAGTTGGTGGTGTGGTAGATAGTGAAGAGGGGTGTTTTAGTTTACAGAGTGACTTGGACAAGTTGCAGAGCGGGGCCGAGAGGTGGCAAATGGAGTTTAATGTGGAAAAGTGTGAGGTAATGCACTTTGGCAGGAACAATAAATGTGTAGAGTTTAGGGCTAATGGTAGGGCTCTTAATAGTGTTGAGGAACAGAAGGATCTTGGTGTATGTGTCAATAGATCACTGAAAGTAGGCAGTCATGTGGATAAAGTTGTTAAGAAGGCATATGGAGTCTTAGCTTTTATTGGTAGGGGGATTGAATTTAGGAGCTGCAGCATCATGTTGCAATTGTACAAAACTCTAGTGCGGCCGCACTTGGAGTATTGTGTGCAGTTCTGGTCCCCACATTATAAGAAAGATGTGGAGGCATTGGAGGGGTACAGAGGAGGTTTACCAGGATGTTGCCTGGTATGGAGGGCAGGTCCTATGAAGAGAGGTTGAAGGATTTGAGGTTGTTTTCGTTAGAAAGGAGGCGGCTAAGGGGGGATATTATTGAAGCATATAAGATAATTAGAGGTTTGGATAGGGTGGACAGTGATAGCCTTTTTCCTAGGATGGAGAAAGCTAGCACGAGGGGACACAGCTTTAAATTAAGGGGTATGAGTTATAGGACGGATATCAGAGGTAGGTTCTTTACTCAAAAGAGTGATTAGGGAGTGGAATGCCCTGCCTGCAGCTGTTGTAGATGCGCCAAGTTTGGTGGCGTTTAAGAGGTTAATTGAGAAGTATATGGAAGAGAAGGGAATGGTTTAGTTTGGAGGGGCATTGCTTTTTATTTTGGTCGGCACAACATCGAAGGCCGAAGGGCCTGTTCTGTGCTGTAATGTTCTATGTTCTATGTTCTATATCTAATCTGTACTATTAAACAACATGAGACATATTCCTGTCTTTATATTAATTTACTGTCAGCCATCTCCTGGGTAAATCTGCCTTTTAATTGTAAACATTAAGAAAGAGCCCATCCTTTTATCCAGACAGATAAATGTGTCAGGCTGAGGGAGTAAAGGATGTCAATGTCTTTAAGAGAGAGAGAGAGACCTGGGCCAACCTTTCCAGAGTCTGCTCCCTCCCTGGATTCACTTCCTTTCCCTTCAGTTGCTGCAATTCCCCCAGAATGGGAAAAGAAATGGAAAGGGGGAGTAAAGAAAGTGTTTTACTCACAGATGTGGGAGACAGGAGGAAGTTTCACTCTGTCTGAAGCTCAATCTTCATTCAGAGAGTGAGGAGCAGCAGCTTTGTCAATGACACAAGGCCCGCACTCTGATTGGCTGGAGGACCAGCGGCCACCTAGTCCTCCACGCGTTCCCATTGGTCAATCTCCCGCGGGTGGACAATGAAGAGGCGGAGCCCGAGCCCCACGTGGGGGTGGGCGGGGTTTTACCCGGCAGCCGCGCTGAGCTGCTGTCCAATCCGCAGTGTTTGAGAATGTAACCAGTGGTATCGCTGCCAATGGGAGGCCGCGTGCTGGGAACGCCCCCTCTGAGTCATTGAGACGGCACAATAGAGCCCGGGCTGAATCAGCCAATAGCAATTAGTTTGCTCCGCGGTGACGTCTGCGGGAGCCCCGCCCCCACCCATTGTTCCCCAGTCTGTCCATTCCACAGATTGTTAATTCATTCATAGAGACAGAGATCTGTCTGGGAGGCTGCATGGAGATTTTCACCTCTCTGTGTTCAGGATAGGAAGCAGTGAGAAGTCTCACAACACTATGTTGCAACTGTAAAAAACTCTGGTGCAGTCGCACTTGGAGTATTGTGTACAGTTTTGGTCCCCACATTAGAAGAAAGATGTGGAGGCATTGGAAAGGGTGCAGAGGAGGTTTACTGGGATGTTGCCTGGTATGATGGGTAGGTCTTATGAGGAAAGGCTGAGGGACTTGAGGTTGTTTTCATTAGAAAGAAGAAGGTTAAGAGGTGACTTAATTGATACATGTAAGATGATCAGAGGGTTAGATAGGGTGGACAGTGAGAGCCTTTTTCCTCGGATGGAGATGGATAGCACGAGGGGACATTAAGGGGTGGTAGTTATAGGACGGATGCTGGGTTCTTTACTCAGAGGGTAGTAAGGATGTGGAATGCCCTGCCTGCAGCAGTTGTGGACTTGCCAACTCTAAGGGCGTTCAAATGGTCAGTGGATAGGCATATGGATAACATTGGAATAGTTTAGTTCAAGGGTCATAAAATTGGTTTCATTGGTCAGCGCAACATCGAGGGCCGAAGGGCCTGTACTGTAATGTTCTATGTTAAAGTCCAACAGGTTTATTTAGTAGCAAATGCCACTAGCTTTCAGAGTGCTGCTCCTTCATCAGCCTGATTTATCTGTCTATAAGGATGATCACTTTCTTAACGTTTACAATTAAATTGCTGGTTTACCCAGGAGTTCTGATCACAATCAGGGCATATAAAGACACAAACATCATTTGCAAGATAATGGTTGGAATGCGAGTCTTTACAGGTAATCAAGTCTTAAAGGTACAGACAATGTGCTAACCCCCTAAGCTACCGTGCCGCCCAATGTGGTGAAGCTTTGGAATTCTCAACTGCTGAGGACTTTGGAGTCTCAGATTTGAAGATGAATCAACAATCACGTTGAATGATTTAAAAAATTCGATGGGTCAAATGACCAACTGCAGCTCCTATTTGTTGTGGTCTCTGTGTCCAGGACAGGAATTTTTTAAAAACTTTTAACGTTTATTTATTAATATCACAAGTAGGCTTACACTCACATTGTAATGAAGTTACTGTGAAAATCCCCCAGCTGCCACACTTCAGTGCCTGCATAGCCAATACACCTCAAGCACATCTTTGGACTGTACGAGGAAACCTGGAGTAAACCCATGCAGACACAGGGAGAACGTGCACAGACAGTGACCCAAACCAGGAATCGAAGCTGGCTCCCTGGTGCCGTGAGGCAACAGTGCTAACCACTGTGCTGCCCCAAGCAGTGACTGTGGGTCTGTCAATCAGCACCTTCAGGAGAACTGGGAGGGTGAATATTAGATACAGCAGAGTGAGAATGGAGGGAGAGTGTGTGGGATGGGGATTTTATAGTTTTTCCAGAAATAAGAGAGACAAGAATATTCCATACAAAGTATGATTGTTCTGAATTCCTATCCTGTACTGACAACTTTTGTAAATCCGTTAGGAATCACAGGCCAAAATCTCAAACATCAAACTAACAGTCTGGGACTGAACATCAACAGCCTTTGAATACAGAAAGAGAAATATTTGTCCAGTCTGTCAACTTAGAAATATTTCAAAAATCAGTGTGACTGCAAAAGACCAGAACTTGAACCAGTTACACAGCCTCAATAACGTTGCAGCTTTTAGAGTGGAGAGATTTGTATTGTGTGTGGACGAAGCTACAACTGATAGACCTGCAGAGATACAAGGGACACCTGTTCCGTGGAGAATGCATGGGAATGTGGGGACTGCAAGAGGAAGCACAAGAGTCCACATCGCTGCTGGAAGCTCATCGGCGCAGTCACACTGGAGAGAGGCCGTTCACCTGCTTTCAGTGCAGGAAGGGATTCAATGATTCATCCAGCCTGCAGTTACATGAGCGAATTCACACCGAGGAGACTCTTTGCCTGCTCAGCGTGGGAATAGATTTTGTGTTCCATCTGAGACACCAACAAGTTCACGAGTGATTCCAGGGAGTTGGATTCTGCTGTTATTGTTTCTGCTCTCAGTTACATCCAGGACTGCATTTTGTTCATTGGTCAATGGGGAGGGTCGGAGGGTTTCTTTCTGCGGGACTGGCTGGTCTCAGCACTTTTCCTCCAGTGGGCTGATGCTGTTTGAGTCTTTTTGCAAATACCTGGTTTCAAATTTCACAAGGATCACAGAGTGACAGGGTGTGAGGAAGCTCAGAGATATTTAGACAGTATTTCTGTTTGAAACCCCCCCAAATGCCCATCCAATTTCCTTTGTAATTATTTATTGTCTCCACTTCCTCCCCCTTCATAGGCAGCGAGTTCCAGGTCATTACCATTCGCTGCATCAAAATACCGCATCTCTGACCCAAAACCTTAAATCTGCATCCCCCTCGTCCTTGACCCATCAGTGAATGGGAACAGCTTTTCTTTGTCCACCTTACCTAAACCTGTCAGAATCTTGTCCACCTCGATCAAAGAACAAAACAGCACAGGAAACAGGTCCTTTGGCCCTCCAAGCCTGTGCTGCTCATTGGTCCAACTAGAACATTCATTTGTATCCTTCCATTCCCAGGCTGCTCATGTGACTATCCAGGGAAGTCTTAAATGATCAAATCTCCCCTCAACCTCCTTTGCTCCAAAGGGGAACAACCCCAGCCTGACATTGACAATAAAGAACAAACTAACAGAATATGTTAAATGGGAATGTTTAATTTCTGTTTTAAAGATATTGTGACTATATTATTTGGACAATAAAGGAATATAAATAACTCAACTTGGGTGTGATTGAATGGAATATATCAATGTGGAATCCACATTCATTTGAGTGAAAGTCTGGAATTTGTCACTGGAATGAATAAATTGATCATTTTGTCTTAGAGATATTTACATCATTATCCATTGTTTGAAAGGGTTCAGAATAATTGAGGAGTAAAAAGACTAGTATAGATTAATTTAGGGAGAATATAGTATAGAAGAATTAAAGTACCTGGAATTCAAAGGTATTGCTTGCATATAAATACCAATAACCACTGTTAGAGAATTTAAACACGTGTTTTTGAAAACATTATATTCTGCATTAAAAGCATACACTTTGGCTAATGATACTCTACGGCATGATGGGATATAGTTATACAAGAACAACCACAAACAATACAGGTTCTGAGTGAATCAAAAAAAAATTATTTGTGCAGGCTCAAGACAGTACAAACTTCTCAGACAATTGAATGAATAAGAGCATACAGTTTCCCTGTAAGGAGGTGCTAGGAAATAGTGGAAAAGAACTTTTGAATTCCACAGAATTTTCATTCCGTCAGGCAGTAAAATTGTATTGACCAAATGAAATGATCTACACTTATAGATATTGGCTCATGTCTGCCTGGGTGAGCAGAATGGGCGGGCAAATTACTTGTAATTGTTGTTTAATTGTAATATCGGAAGCAATGTAATTTAGAATAGTTTGGGCTGCTCCAAATTATTCTCTGACCATTGTGGACAGGCCTGAGCAATAAAGCATATCTTCAATCGGAATTACTGTCTCCGTAACGTCTTTGAGTTGTAGATCAGTGAAGAGCAGCATTTCTAAAATGCTGCTACATCCACGAGCTCTGTTGTAAAGAAATCCACATTTGAAAGCCCGGCCACTTCATGAAATATCAGCAGCATAACAGGGAGAGAAAAGAAACACAGACATCCACTTTGATCTTTTTCCATCAGCAAATCTGAGAGTTAAGAATGTCTGATATGATTGTGCGATACCGGAGTGAGCGTGCAGATGTGATTTGTGAAAAATAGTGAGTCTAAATTCATGGTGAGATGGAGTGAAGAACGAGTCCCAAACACACACAGCTACTTGAGACACAGCAGGAGATGAAATGGTGAATGCGGTCAGGGGATTTCCTCTCCAGCCTCCCAGGACTTGTAAACTCACTGCTGTTTGTTGATCAAATCTCTTCCCATAATCAGGGTAGGTGACCAGCCCGGTGTGAACTTGCTGGTGGACATCAGTTCAGAGAACGTAGAACACTACAGCACAAACAGGCCCTTCGGCCCACAAGTTGTGCCGATCATATCTATACCTACCAGACTATAGAACTATCTGTAACTCCCAATCCCATTACATCCCATGTATTCATCCAGAAGTCTTTTAAAAGAACCCAGCGAGTTCGCCTCTACCATCATTGACAGCAGCCGATTCCATTCACTCATCACCCTCTGAGTGAAAAACTTACCTCTAACATCTCCTCTGTACTTGCCCCCCAGCACCTTAAACCTGTGTCCTCTCGTAGCGACCATTTCAGCCCTGGGAAAAAGCCTTCAAGAATCCACCCTATCTATTCCTCTCAACATCTTATAAACCTCGATTGGGTCGCCTCTCAACCTTCATCTCTCCAGGGAGAAGAGACCTAGCTCTCTCAACCTAAGGCATGCCCCCCAATCCTTGTAAATCGCTTCTGCACCCTCTCAATAGCTTCCACATCCTTCCTATAGTGAGGTGACCAGAACTGCGCACAGTACTCCAAGTGGGGTCTGACAAGGGTCTTATAAAGTTGCAGCATTACCTCCCGACTCCTAAACTCAATCCCTCAATTAATGAAGGCCAATACACCACACGCCTTCTTGACCACATCCTGCACGTCCGGAGCAGATTTAAGAGACCTATGGACCCGGACCCCAAGATCCTTCTGCTCCTCAACACTGCCAAGACCCTTGATAATATATTGCTTCATCCTAAGATGTTTTGAAGCCATGCCCACAGTCAGAGAACTTAAAGGGTTTCTCCAGCGTGTGGATGTTGTTGCGTCTGTGCAGGGGGCTGGATAACCGAGTCAATCCTTTCACACCCACCCACCAGGTGAACGGGCTCTCCCCAGCGTGAACTCACTAGTGTTTGAGCAGCGCCGAAGACATTCTAAACCACTTTGAACAGTAAGAAGTGGTGAACGGTCTCTCCTCAGTGTGAATGTGGATCATTACTTCCTGAGAGCTTTGAAGCCAGTGTTCAGTCAGAGCATTGAAACGGCTTCCCCTCGATGTGAGTGACACTGTGTCTCAGCAGGCTGGATGACTGAGTGAAGCCCTTTCCACACTCACAGCAGGTGAATGGTCCACCCCGAGTGTGAACGCGATGATGTGCCCGCAGACTGGACGACTCACTGAATCCCTTCCCGCAGACGGAGCAGGCAAACGGTCTCTCCTCGGCGTGAACGCGCTGGTGGATCACCAGCTCCCGAGAGCTTTTGAAGGCACTCCCACAGTCAGAGCATTTGAAGGGTCTCTCCTGGGCGTGAATCGCTCTGTGTTTCAGCAAATTGGATGAAGTAGTGAATCCCTTCCCACACACAGAGCAGCTGAACGGTCTCTCCCCCGTGTGAACTCGCTGGTGTACCCGCAGGCCGGATGACCATTTAAACCTCTTTGTGCAGCGAGAGCAGCTGAACGGTCTCTCCTTGGTGTGAATGCGCTGGTGTGTCTGCAGTTGGGACGATGTTCGAAACTGCTTGGTGCAGCGAGAGCAGCTGAATGGTCTCTCCTCAGTGTGAATGCGCTGGTGGATCAACAGTTCCTGAGAGCTTTTGAAACTACTACCACAGTCAGAGCATTTAAAAGGTCTCGCATAGGTGTGAGAGAGATTGTGCGTGCGCAGGTTGGATGAATGAGTGAATCCTTTCCCACACACAGGGCAGTAGAATGGCCTCTCTCCAGTGTGAACGTGCTGGTGCGACACTAGTTCCCGGGAGCTTTTGAAACTACTCCCACAGTCAGAGCATTTGAAGGGTCTCTCACTGGTGTGAGTGAGTTTGTGTCTCAGCAGGTGGGATAACCGAGTGAATCCCTTCCCACACACAGAGCAGGTGAACGGTCTCTCCCTGGTGTGAATGCGTCGATGGATTTCCAGTCCAGATGGGACCCTGAATCCCTTCCCACAGTCTCCACATTTCCAGGGTTTCTCCATGCTGAGGCTGGGACTCTCCAGGTTAAACAATCAGTTCAATCTCACACAGAACACGGGGACACTCTCTGTGAATGCTGCCATGTATTTCCAGCCTGTGGAACTGGTTGAAGCTCTTCCCACACTCACTGCACTGGAACACTCTCACTCAGGGGTTTGTTTGTCTCGCTGCTTTTCCAGTCACACCAATATTTAAAACCTTCTGAAGCAGATAGAACTGAGAAGCATTTCTCTTCCTACATTAAAACAAAGGGCCGATGATACTCAGGTCCCAATGAATTGAGTGACTCTCGGTTTATGTGATGTTTGGTTTGAGATTGCAGTCAGCAAATCCTTACCTTCTGATAGCCTACAAAAGGAGTTAACAAAAGTCATCAGTGTCAGTACAGGATAGAAATCCAGAACAGACAATTTTAGTTTCTATAAAACATTCTTTCCTCTCTCATTCTCCAAAAGCTGTAAATCTCCATCCCACACACTCCCCCTCCATTCTCACTCTGCTGTATCTAATATTCACCCTCCCAATTCTCCTGAAGCTGCTGATTGACAGATCCATGCTCACTGCTTCTTGGACACAGCTGAGAATCTCCATGCAGCCTCCCAGACAGATCTCTGTCTCTATGACTGGATTAACAATGTGTGGGACATACCGACTGGATTCAGTTCCTTTTCCCTTCAGTTGCTGCAAGTCCCCAGTTTCCCCCCAGAATGGGAAAAGAAATGGAAAGGGGGACACACTGATTTCCCCCCAGAATGGGAAAAGAAATGGAAAGGGGGACACACTGATTTTCCCCCAGAATGGGAAAAGAAATGGAAAGGGGGACACACTGATTTCCCCCCAGATGTTGCTCAGAGGAGGAAGGTTTAACCTGAAGCTCATTGAACAACTTCCGCGTTGTGACCTCACAATGGAGCACTGCCTGAATCGGCCAATCGGAATCACTCTGCTCCGCGGTGACGTCTCCGGGTTCCAGTGCGCAGGCCCGGCCCGTGTGCCCCGCCCCCCCTTCCCTCCTCCTGGAGCCAAGGTTTCCAGGGCAACTGGCTGGCGGCTCCGCCCACAGAGAGAAGCCCCGCCCCCTGGCCCGGGACTGCGCATGTGCGGAGGCGGGCCCACTTTAGAACATAGAACATAGAACATTACAGCACAGAACAGGCCCTTCGGCCTTCGATGTTGTGCCGACCAAAATAAACAGCAATGCCCCTCCAAACTAAACCATTCCCTTCTCTTCCATATACTTATCAATTAACCTCTTAAACGCCACCAAACTTGGCGCATCTACAACAGCTGCAGGCAGGGCATTCCACTCCCTAATCACTTTTGAGTAAAGAACCTACCTCTGATATCCGTCCTATAACTCATACCCCTTAATTTAAAGCTGTGTCCCCTCGTGCTAGCTTTCTCCATCCTAGGAAAAAGGCTATCACTGTCCACCCTATCTAAACCTCTAATCATCTTATATGTTTCGATAAGATCCCCTCTTAGCCGCCTCCTTTCTAAGGAAAACAACCTCAAATCCTTCAACCTCTCTTCATAGGACCTGCCCTCCATACCAGGCAACATCCTGGTAAACCTCCTCTGTACCCTCTCCAATGCCTCCACATCTTTCTTATAATGTGGGGACCAGAACTGCACACAATACTCCAAGTGCGGCCGCACTAGAGTTTTGTACAGCTGCAACATGATGCTGCGGCTCCTAAATTCAATCCCCCTACCAATAAAAGCTAAGACTCCATAAGCCTTCTTAACAACTTTATCCACTTGACTGCCTACTTTCAGGGATCTATTGACACATACACCAAGATCCTTCTGTTCCTCAACACTATTAAGAGCCCTACCATTAGCCCTATACTCTACACATTTATTGTTCCTGCCAAAGTGCATTACCTCACACTTTCCCACATTAAACTCCATTTGCCACCTCTCGGCCCAGCTCTGCAACTTGTCCAAGTCACTCTGTAAACTAAAACACCCCTCTTCACTATCTACCACACCACCAACTTTAGTATCATCTGCAAATTTACTGATCCATCCCTCAATACCCTCATCCAGATCATTTATAAAAATTACAAACAGCAGGGGCCCCAAAACAGACCCCTGAGGCACACCACTCGTCACCGAACTCCACGATGAATATCTCCCATCAACCACCACCCTCTGTCTTCTATCTGCCAGCCAATTCCTAATCCAATTAGCTAAATCACCCTCTATTCCACACATCTGCATTTTCTGTAGAAGTCTTCCATGGGCCACCTTATCAAACGCCTTACTAAAGTCCATATATACTACATCAACCGCCTTACCCCCATCCACCTCTTTGGTCACTTTCTCAAAAAACTCAATGAGGTTAGTAAGGCATGACCTACCCTTCACGAAACCATGCTGACTATCCCCAATCAATTCATTTCTCTCTAAATAACTATAAATCCTATCCCTAATAATTCTCTCCAATACCTTGCCCACAACAGAAGTAAGACTCACTGGCCTATAATTCCCTGGAAGGTCTCTCTTCCCCTTCTTAAACAATGGGACCACATTCGCTATCCTCCAGTCCTCCGGAACCACACCCGTAACCAACGAGGACCTGAAGATCAGAGCCAGAGGCTCTGCAATCTCCTCTCTTGCCTCCCAGAGAATCCTAGGGTAAATCCCGTCCGGCCCAGGGGACTTATCCAACTTCAAACCCTCGAGAATTTCTAGCACATCCTCCCTATCTACTACAATACTTCCCAATTTGCAACCCTGTACCTCAGTGTTCTCCATAGCTACATTTCCAGCACTCTGCATGAATACCGAAGAGAAATATTTATTCAGTGCCTCACCAATCTCTTCAGGCCCGGGACAGCTTTCTTCCCTTCATGTTGGGATGTTCACCCAATGGGAAGAGTTGGAGGACCGGAAGGATTGTGGTCCTCCAGCCAATCAGAAATCCTCCATTGTCTGAATGCGGAGTTGGTTAATGAGCTTCAGACTAAATTGCCTTCTCTGTGTAAAATCTGTGAGGAAATCTAAAGGTGTCTATTAGAATAGTAATGACACTTACTGTACTAATATAGTATATATTACTATATATGGAAATGACCAGTTGGGTCCATTAGGGTCCAATGTGGTAATTTCTTCCCCCCTTCCTGGAGCCAAGGTTTCCCGGGCAACCGGCTGGCGGCTCCGCCCACAGCGAGAAGCCCCTCCCCCTGGCCCGGGACTGCGCATGTCCAAGAGAAGAGGGGAAGCTGCGTATGTGCGGGGGGCACACACCCTCTGACCCGCATACTGAGGTATTAACCAATGGGAAGAGTTGGAGGACCGGAAGGACTCTGCAGCTCCAGCCAATCAGAGCTCCCCATTGTCTGAAATGCGGAAGTTGGTCAATGAGCTTGTTGAGCAGCTCATTCCTCCCCATCAAAGCTGCTGCTTCTCTCTCTCTGAATGAAGATTGAGCTTCAGAAAGACTCAAACCTCCTCCTGTCTCCCACATCTGTGAGTAAAACACTTTCTTTATTCCCCCTTTCCATTTCTTTTCCCATTCTGGGGGAATTGCAGCAACTGAAGGGAAAGGAAGTGAATCCAGAGAGGGAGCAGGAAAGATTTGTAGAAATCTGTCAATCAGCAGCTTCAGGAGAATTGGGAGGGTGAATATTAGATACAGCAGAGTGAGAATGGAGGGTGTGGGATGGAGATTTACAGCTTTTGGGGAATAAGAGAGGAAAGAATCCTGTACTGACACTGATGACTTTTGTAAACTCATTTTACAGGATATTGAAAGAGGAATCACACCAAATACTCAAACATCACATCTAGAACTTACAGCCAGTCTAAAAGAATTCAAATATCAGTGTGATTAGAAAAGCACCAATGCCAAGATATGTTCGAGTGAGTGTATTCTAGTGCACTGACTGAAGAACTTTAACCAGTTACACAGTCTGAATAAATATCACCCCAATCACAGCGGGGAGAGACTGTACACGTGTTCTGTGTGGACGAGGCTTCAACTGATTGTCCACCCAAGAGAGAGGCAAGGATTCACCATGGAGAAACCATGGAAATGTGCAGATTGTGGGAAGAGATATAGAGCACCATCTCAACTGGAAGCTCATCGGCGCAGCCACTCTGGGGAAAGGCCGTTCATCTGCTCTCAATGTGGGCAAGGATTCACTCAGTTCTCCACCCTGCAAACACACCAGCAAGTTCACACTGGGGAGAGACCATTCACTTGCTCTCAGTGTGGGGAGGGATTCACTCGGTTATCCAACCTGCAGCGACACCAGCGAGTTCACACTGGGGAGAGGCCGTTCACCTGCCCTCAGTGTGGGAAGGGATTCACTAGGTCATCCCATCTACAGACACACCAGCGAGTTCACACTGGGGAGAGGCCGTTCACCTGCTCTCAGTGTGGGAAGGGATTCACTCTGTCATCCCACCTACAGACACACCAGCGAGTTCACACTGGGGAGAAACCGTTCACCTGCTCTCAGTGTGAAAAGGGATTCACTCACTTATCCAGCCTGCGGACACACAAGCGAATTCACACTGGAGAGAGACCGTTCATCTGCTCTCAGTGTGGGGAGGGATTCAGTCAGTCATCACACCTGCGGACACACCAGCGGGTTCACACCGGGGAGAGGCCCTTCACCTGCTCTCAGTGTGGGAAGGGATTCACTCAGTCATCCAACTTGCGGACACACCAGCGGGTTCACACCGGAGAGAAACCATTCTCCTGCTCTGTGTGTGGGAAGGGATTCACTGACATATCCAGCCTGCGGACACACCAGCGAGTTCACACTGGAGAGAGGCCGTTTATCTGCCCTGTGTGCGCAGAAGGATTTACTCAGTCATCCCACCTGCGGACACACCAGCGGGTTCACACAGGGGAGAGACCTTTCACCTGCTCTGTGTGCGGGAAGGGATTCAGTCAATCATCCAGCTTGCTGAGACACCAACAAGTTCACGAGTGATTCCAGGGGGTTGGATTCTGCTGTTATTGTACCTGCTCTCAGTTACATCCAGGACTGCATTTTGTTCATTCTCACAGTTGATCAATGGGGAGGGTCGGAGGGTTTCTTTCTGCGGGACTGGCCAGTCTCAGCACTTTTCCTCCAGTGGGCTGATGCTGTTTGAGCCTTGTTATGAACTCCTGGTTTCAAATTTCACAAGGATCACAGAGTGACAGGGTGTGAGGAAGCTCAGAGATATTTAGTCAGTATTTCTGTTTGAAACCCCCCCAAATGCCCATCCAATTTCCTTTGTAATTATTTACTGTCTCCACTTCCTCCCCCCTCATAGGCAGCGAGTTCCAGATCATTACCATTCGCTGCATCAAAATGTTCTTCCTCCCCCCCGCATCTCTGACCCAAAACCTTAAATCTGTGTCCCCCTCGTCCTTGACCCATCAGCGAATGGGAACAGCTTTTCTTTGTCCACCTTATCTAAACCTGTCAGAATCTTGTCCACCTCGATCAAATCTCCCCTCAACCTCCTTTGCTCCAAAGGGGAACAATCCCAGCCTGACATCGACAATAAAGAACAAACTAACAGAATGTGTTAATACCTGAAATCAAATGGGAATGTTTAATTTCTGTTTTAAAGAGATTGTGAATATATTGTCCTGGACAATAAAGGAATTGGAATAACTCATCTTGGGTGTGGTTTAATGAAATACATCAATCTGGTATCCACCTACAGTCTAGTGAAAGTCTGGAGTGTGTAGCTGGAAATCCCTCCCTAACAGCACTGTGGGTGTACTTACACCTCCGGCACTGTAGCAGTTCAGGAAGGCAGTGTTGGGATTAACCATGGCCGAGGCAGCTCCACACAGACACATATTCTGTTAGAATTGAAGGAATGCAGATTGAATGTGGGGCATTATGGAACTGGACTATCTTGACCACATTCCTGTGACTGCTCAGTTTCTGCAATCAGGAACCATTAAAGCTGCTCAGCAGGGAACTGACAGAGGAGCTGGGAAGAATATTTACTCCGAATGAGTTAGAATTCAACTTATTCCAGGACAGGCTGGTGACTGAGATACCCGAATCTGTAAAAAGAGGGAAATCTGACCAATCAACAAATGGTGGTAAGTAATTGGTGAAGCTAGGAAGCATTCTCAGATATTTTAAAAATTATTTTATCATAAACTTGTCATAAGAACAGTGAGGAACTTGTGACCCAATAGTCAGTGCAGTGTCAGTATACTCCTGGACTGAAAAGCGGATCTCTGAGAGTAGATCCTAATGATTATAATCCTACCCAAGCATGGGCAGTGAAAAATCAGAGCTCGAGTGGGGATTGGACAGTTCTCTTAGCGATCATTTGGAAACTAAAAACAGGAAACCTCTCAATTAAATGATTAGAGAATAGAGCCAATATTTTGAGTTTTGATGATGCTTCATCAGAGCTCTTATGAAGGGTCAACCAGACTCAATTTTGGCTCTCTTTTCCCTCCACAGATACTGTTAGACTTGCTTAGATTTTCCAGCATTTTCTGTTTTAGTTTTGGATTCCAGCGTCTGCAGTATTTTACTTTTACGATAAAGTGATTAAGTTTGATTGGAATCCTCATGATGTCCCGTAAAACAGATGCAAAATGAGAGAAAGAATAAGGATGATAAAGTCTTGCTTCTGCTTCTCCAAGCCCATATGTAATTAACTAAACAAGTGAACCAGTTTATAAAGAACAGAAGTTACCCATCCCTAACAAAAACTGATCAAGATAAAAAAAAATTGAGGAATATAACAAAAAAATTAGTAGATGTAATTTAAAATCGTTTGTCTTTTTTTTAAGAGAATTTTTAAAAAAAATAATATTGTTAGAGGGTTTCAGAATATCTTGGAACTAAAAACTAGTAAAAGCTGTTAAAACTGGGTGGACTAACTTAGAATAAGGACCACTTTGTGCCATATATATGGTACTGTATGCATAGAGATACATATAACCACTGGTAGAGAATTTAAACATGTCTTTCAGATATATAAAAATAGATATATAAGAAATAAAATTTTGAATATTTTGTATTAAAATGGATACATTGGCCAGACTTCCCCAAGGCATGATAGGATAACAGCTGAGTGAGACAGGTCACATTCATTCAGAACAATGAAGCCACAGAGCACAGTTTTTATCAATTTGAGTTGGAGAAAGTACATGCTTCCCAGACACTGGAGTGAATAGAATTATTCATTTTTTCTGAAAAGGGATGTCTCAGCAGACAGTGGAAAATGATCTTCTGAATCCTATTGCTAAGGGTTGCTAAGAGACAATGGGAAAGCAACCTTACGGACTTCTTAAGTAAAAGTTGCAAAGGACCGGAATTTTCAGATTCTACAGGCCAATGAATTCCCATTCTGCCAGAAGGTAGGATGTTATTGGCCAAAGTAAATAATGTGTACTAATGTGATTGGAGCATCCAGTTAGAATGAACTTTGGAAATACTATAATTATATGGCCAATGTATTGAAACTTTAGAAAGGAATTGGATTGCCCAGCTGCCTATATCCCGATACATATTGGTCAATAAAGAATGTCTTTACCCAGTATGCTGTCTTCTGCGAATCTTTGTATCAGCTGAGTTCAGCTGAACACTTAGCCTCTGAGAAAAATACGCCTTTACATTTAAAGCGATCCAGTTGTGTGTCAAGTTTTCTCTCTCACTGCCCACCCATTTAGGTTCTGTAGAAAAGTTAATCCAAAAGTAGATTTGTTTTTAAATTGCCCGGAAACTCTTGTCTATTTTAGAATATAGAACACTAGCAAATGTGGTCCCATTGTTCAAGAAGGGGAATAGAGACTTTCCTGGGAATTATAGACCGGTGAGTCTTACTTCTGTTGTGAGAAAAGTATTGGAAAGAATTATTAGGGACAGGATTTATAGTTATTTAGAGAGAAATGAATTGATTGGGGATAGTCAGCATGGTTTTGTGAAGTGTAGGTCGTGCCTTACTAACCTTATTGAGTTTTTTGAAAAAGTGACCAAAAAGGTGGATGGGGGTAAGGCAGTTGATGTGGTATATATGGACTTTAGTAAGGCGTTCGATAAGGTGGCCCATGGAAGGCTTCTGCAGAAAATGCAGATGTATGGGATAGAGGGGGATTTAGCTAATTGGATTAGGAATTGGCTAGCAGATAGAAGACAGAGGGTGGTGGTTGATGGGAGATATTCATCTTGGAGTTCGGTGTCAAGTGATGTACCTCAGGGGTCTGTTTTGGGGCCCCTGCTGTTTGTAATTTTTATAAATGATCTGGATGAGGGTATTGAAAGATGGATTAGTAAGTTTGCGGATGACACTAAAGTCGGTGGAGTGGTAGATAGTGAAGAGGGGTGTTATAGTTTGCAGAGAGACTTGACAAGTTGCAGAGCTGGGCCGAGAGGTGGCAAATGGAGTTTAATGTGGAAAAGTGTGAGGTAATTCACTTTGGAAGGAATAACAAATGTGTAGAGTATAGGGCTAATGGTAGGACTCTTAATAGTGTTGATGAACAGAGGGATCTTGGTGTATGTGTGCATAGAGCCCTGAAAGTTGGCAATCAAGTCGATAAGGTTGTTAAGAAGGCATACGGAGTCTTAGCTTTTATTGGTAGGGGGATTGAATTTCGGAGCCGCAACGTCATGTTGCAACTGTACAAAACTCTAGTGCGGCCGCACTTGGAGTATTGTGTGCAGTTCTGGTCCCCACATTATAAGAAAGATGTGGTGGCATTGGAGAGGGTACAGAGGAGGTTTACCAGGATGTTGCCTGGTATGGAGGGCAGGTCTTATGAGGAGAGGCTGAGGGATTTGAGGTTGTTTTCGTTAGAAAGAAGGCGGCTAAGAGGAGACCTTATTGCAACATATAAGATGATTAGAGGTTTAGATAGGGTGGACAGTGATAGCCTTTTTCCTAGGATGGAGAAAGCTAGCACGAGGGGACATAGCTTTAAATTAAGGGGTGGTAGTTATAGGACGGATGTCAGAGGTAGGTCCTTTACCCAGAGGGTGGTAAGGGTATGGAATGCCCTGCCTGCTGCAGTTGTAGATGCGCCAAGTTTGGTGGCGTTTACGAGGTTAGTAGATAAGTTTATGGATGAAAAGGGAATGGTTTAGGTTAGAGGGTCATTGCTTTTTCTTAATTGATCAGCGCAACATCAAAGGCCGAAGGGCCTGTTCTGCGCTGTAATGTTCTATGTTCTATATTCTACTACAGCACAAACAGGCCCTTCGGGCCACAAGTTGTGCCAATCATATCTATACATACCAAGCCATAGAACTATCTGTAACTCCCAATCCCATTAAATCCCATGTAATCACCCAGAAGTGTCTTAAAAGACCCCAGCGAGTTTGCCTCTACCACCACTGATGGCAGCCGATTCCATTCACTCACCACCCTCTGAGTGAAAAACTTACCTCTAACATCTCCTCTGTACTTACCCCCCAGCATCTTAAACCTGTGTCCTCTCGTAGCGACCATTTCAGCTCTGGGAAATAGCCTCCGAGAATCCACCCTATCTATTCCTCTCAACATTTTATAAACCTCTATCAGGTCGCCTCTCATCCTTCGTCTCTCCAGGGAGAAGAGATCTAGCCCCTCAACCTATCCTCATAAGGCATGCCTTATTTTAATTGAGGATTTATGGGAAGCAGTTAAATGGGGAAATTTTAAGCACAGCCTCAAGGAATTTGGAATAACTGTGAGAATTTTATCCTGCTGTCACTTGAACTCCAGGAAAGAGAATCAAGGAGAATGAAGATTCTTGTATTTTAATCAGGGAGTTGTGAGTTTGTAGTGCTCCGTCACTTTAAGAAGCTTTAGCTGTGAGAGAGAACGCTGAGGTTCGAAGTTTGCAAGTTGTGAGAACCCGTGTGTTTCATTTTTTTTATGTCGATGTGTTTTATCGTTGTTTTGGGCTATATTTGTTCAGGTTTATTTTTCTGGGGATTTAACCTTACTTTGAGTCTTTAATTAAAAGCAATTCTGGAAATTTAAAAACAGAACCACAAGGATGCTTAAGGAATTCATTTTGGTTATTGCTGTTGCAAAGCACATGCTAAGTTTCTCTGCCTTTGTATGGATGATATTTGTGAGTTGGATGCTTCAAGCTTTGAGGTTTTCCGTCTGTGATTTAAATCAAACAGATTTTAAAGAAGGAAGTGTAATTAATAAAGCTTTTTTTGAAGTTATGAATCTGGAGCCATATTCACTGGCCAGAGACATGATTCCAGGATATTTTATTAAATGTGGGAATTTTAATCCAGATACAATTCACACACGTGAGAATGAGAGTTTTAATTTGTAATGGTTATTTAAAATTTGGGATGTGTGAAATGATTCTGACCAATCCTGTGTTGGATTGATCTTGGGTTAAACTTCCTGTCAGGTCCAAAGATTTATTCCTGACACAATTAACACAATGAAAAGGAGAATTCTGGAATTGGATACAGAAGAGTTTAAAAGGAGAGATTATTAAATAGAAATGATTCCCAGAATGTGTGGTCATTAGATTAAAGCAAAGGAAGGATGCTGATATCCATTTGAGAATTTTTAATCTGCCCCTTTTCAAACGAAGGGAGTCTGTGTATAAAGAAAGCCCAAAGATGATAGATATCGGGGTCTGGAAAACATCATGATGGGGGCACCTATCTGTTCATGAGATGATCACAAAGCCCCAGGATGCCCAGATACTAATTCCATTGGACTGATATATAATGTCTGTAATCTATAACCATTCTGATTGGATTGTGTCCAGCCGGGATGGGCTGAGGAACTGTATAAGAATTGATGATTTTCTTTGTCGGGTGGAGTTACACACGGTCAGTCCCTGTAGCTTCTCCCCGCTGGTGTAACTCAATAAACTGTCGATTGAATCAGGCTTGAGTGTTGAATGATTCTTCTGAGTTCATTCCCCCCAACACACTGGGTCCATCATCCTTGGGAGTGGCCTGATAGACCATGGACCAGACCACATGTGGACTTTGGGGAACCTTTCATGAATCATGTGTTTGATTTTTGTAGATGTGCATTCAAAATGATTAGAAACACAGATCGTGAGTAATATTCCAGCTCCTGTAACAATAGAGAAACTCTGTCCAATTTTCACAAGCCCCTGGGCTACCAGATTCAGATAACGACACTCTGTTTACAAGTGAGATGTTTCAGGAATTCGTGTAAAAGAATGGTATACACCATGTGTGTACTGCACCATTTCATCTGGTTACAAATGGTCCAACAGAAAGAGCTGTTCAAACTCTGAAGGAGGGATTGAGGAGAATGGCAGGTGATACTTTCAGAATAAAAACTCCCAAGATTTTTGTTCCAGTAACGCATCACGCCACAATCCACAACCAGACTCTCTCTCCGGTGGGATTTTTAGGTCGAAGGCTGAAATCTCATCTGGATCGGCTTCATCCAGATCACAGAACGAAAGGGAGCAGGAGACAAGAGAAGCAGAAGGAGGGACACGATTACCACACCAAAGAGAGGCCGTTCAAACCGGATGATCGACATCAGAAACTTTGGGAGTAACCAAAGGTGGTTACTGGGAATAATTTTAAACCAAAGTGGTCCAGTATCTGGGGTCAGGAGATTGTAAAATGGAAGAGTTATTCACAGACACCAAGACCACATTCACTTGCAGTTTGACCCTGAGTCAGGAGAAGTTTCAGAGTCAGCAACCGTTACTGAGGACAGGGCAGAGGGTCAGTGCTACTGTGGACCTTCACCAGCAAGTGGTTCCTGTGTTTCCAGCTTTGCCAGTTGACTCTGCTGTGGGACTGGAAGAGGAAAGTTCATGGACAGATTCTCAAACTACCTCTTCACCCACCATTCCAAATCCACCAGGTTTACCAGTGGTATTGTACAGGTCACAATGCAACCGCAAAACTTCTGACAGACTTCTGTATTATTAAAAACATTACTTTTATTGTATTTCTGTCTTGATGGGGGATTGAAATTGAAGGGGAGGAGAAGTGTTACAGAGTGTTCTTTGTGTACGGGTGATATTTGTGGATTGAATGCTTCTAAGCTTTTCTCACTTTGGTCAGGATTTCACTCTGCAAGTCCAGGCTAGTACTAGTGCTCCTGTTTCATTACCAGTGTTTTTTCAAGTTTTGTTAATTATTATATTAATAACTTCCTGCTTTTAATAAAATAATTGACTACCTTATTTGGGTATCGAAGTTCCCACAGTTGGAAAGTTGCCAGATTATTTAAATAGGCAGCCTTAATTGTAAGACAATTAAAGAATAAATAATTCATTAATACACCTGTTAAGGAAGATTGGAAATGTAAATCTGATCACAAACTTTTATAATGTTTAGAATTAAAATACACTAAGGATGGTTAATTTGCTATGGCAAAATAGAGTAAAATATAACCATTGAGTGGGATATTTGTGTAAAAGGGAGGCAAAGTTCAATTTTACATTTTAAGGGCGATATCCCCTACAAATAAGTGTTTAGTCTAGCACGTTGGATTAAATGTCAAAGTTTTGTCAAGTGATTTTTGTAATTTGTTCACTGGGTTTAGTGTTTTCCTTTAATTTAAAGTTTATTTATAAAGTCAGTTTATACCCCCACTGCAATGCAGTTACTGTGAAAGTCCAATTGAATGTTACCGAGATCCTGACGCGTTATTTAAAACTACAAGTTTGGACTTCCCATTTGAGCACCTTTCTGTCTCAGTGGTGATGGGGCTAAGGGCTGAATTTAGCTGAGAATAACAGACGCTGTGCCTCATTGGGAAACTGCCCTGGGCATCGCACTAATAGAGAGACAGGAAGATGCTGGATTGGGAAATGGGACTCCAACTAATTGTTATATCGGTCACTCAGAGCTAAAGAGAAACCCGTCTCTTTAAATACACGATGAGGAGATGCCATTGTTGGACAGAGATGAACACAGTAAGAAGTCTCACAACACCAGGTTAAAGTCCAACAGCGTTATTTGGAATCACGAGCTTTCGGAATGCTGCTCCTTCATCAGGTGAGTGGAGGGTGGGTCCACAAACACGGCATATAGAGACATCTACTCAATTGCAAGGTAATGGTTGGAATGTGAGTCTTTACAGGCAATCAAGTCTTTGCAGGTACAGACAAATGCGAGTGGAGAAAGGGGTAACCAAAGTTAAAGAAGTGTGAATTATCTTATTCCAGGATAGTTAATAGGATTTTGCAAACCCAGGCCAAATGGTGGGGGTTACATGGAGTGTGATATGAACCCAAGGTCCCGGTTGATAGTCATGTTTTGCATTCATGAGCACAGCTCAACCAGGATCTTGCGTTCATGTCACACTACAGGCCCATTTGGCCTGGGTTTGCAAAATCCTATTAACTATCCTGGAATAAGGGCTTTTATTTCTTAATAGGAATAGAAAATCCTACTAACTACCCTGGCATCGAGTATAACCACTTAGTGATTACGTTTTATATTATTTTGCCATAGGAAATTAACCATCCTTAATGTGTTTTAATTCTAAACATTATAAAAGTTTGTGATTACATTTACATTTCCAGCCTTACTAACAGATGTATTAATGAATCATTTATTCTTTAACTGTCTCACAATTATGAATTCACACTTCTTTAATCTGTCATTATCCCTCTCTCCACTCTGTCTGTACCCGTAGGGACTCGCACTCCAACCATTATCTTGGAATTGAGTCTCTGTCTATATAATGTTGTGGTTGTGAATGCACCTGCCCATGAAGGAGCAGTTCTCTGAAAGCTCATGATACCAAATAGACCTGCTGTAAATATATAGACAGGAAAGAGGCTGCAATGAAATCTATCCCTTCTAACCTGCACAATAGTGGGAGGCTGAAACTGACAGGCTACAGGAAGAGTTCATTCAGCCCACTGAGTCCCTGCTATCTCTTTGAAAGGACTCTCTCATCCATCCAACTGTTCTACTCTTTCCCTGCAAATTCTTCCCTTTCAAGTCTTTGGAAAGATTCGATTGAGTCTGAGGTTATCTACTTTGGTAGGAACAATGGTAGGAAGGATTACTATTTAAATGGAGAAAAGCTGCAGCATGCGACAGTGCAGAGGGATCTGGGAGTCCTCATGCACGAATCGCAAAAACCCAGTCTGTAGGTGCAGCAGGTGATGAAGAAGGTGAATGCAATGTTGGCCTTTACAGCGAGGGGGATAGAATATAAAAGTAGGGAGGTTCTGTTGCAGCTGTATAGGGTGCTGGTGAGGCCGCAGCTGGAGTACTGTGTGCAGTTTTGGTCGCCACATTCGAGGAAGGATATATTGGCCTTGGAAGGGGTGCAGAGAAGGTTTACTAGGCTGATACCAGAAATGAGGGCATTGGATTATGAGGAGAGACTGAATAGGCTAGGTTTGTACTCTTTGGAGTTTAGAAGGCTGAGAGGGGATCTTATAGAGACGTATAAGATAATGAAGGGGATGGATACGGTAGAGGTTGAGAGACTCTTCCCGCTTAGCAAAGATAGCAGGACTAGAGGGCACAGCCTCAAGATTGGGGGGGGCGGTTCAGATTGAAGTTGAGGAGGAATTTCTTCACTCAAAGGGTGGTGAATCTTTGGAATTCTCTGCCTGTTGAAGTGGTGGAGGCTTCCTCGCTTAATATGTTCAAGAGTGGATAGGTTTTTGATTGACAAGGGAATTAAGGGTTATGGGGAGAAAGCAGGAAAGTGGAACTGATCCACTTCAGATCAGCCATGATCTTATTGAATGGTGGGACAGGCTCGAGGGGCTGGATGGCCGACTCCTGCTCCTATTTCTTATATTGAATCTGCTTTCAAACAACTCAGTAGAAAACGTTGTGTCAAAAATTAAAATAAAATCTCATCTCCCTCCCCCAGCTCCTTTTCCAATGATCTCAGAGGGATTCATTTTCTGTTAAAGAGCCTGCTAAACCCCTCTCACCCGCTTTCCCTGAAGAACATCGATCTCATCAGGAAAAATTCAAAAAAACAAATATTTTTACTGATAAAAGTTTATTAATGAAACACAACACAGTTAAAAACAAACAGAAAATGACTTGAGGATCAAAGACAACCAGAGTGAAAGGATGTTCACAATGTTCTGGATACAAATGGTTTCTCTTTAATTCATCTGTAGCCTGTTCCCTGCCCTCTTTGTGAAACACCTCCCCTTGGTCCACAAGCGGGATCCTGACCTTCCACTTACCATTAGAATTCACCACCTTGCTCTCATGCTCACATTTCTGTCCTCGATCTGCTGGAATGTTCTGGAGAAGCCCAGTAGAAGCTGGATGAAATTGAGTTCAACAACTTCACACCCTGAACTCTCTCCTCCATTTTGATCTGTTTTTTTTTGCCGAGTGCCAGTCTCCATCTTGTTTTCCTGTTTTTTTTTGATTCCAGACTGTACTGTCCTTTATTCTGCTATTAACACTTACTCTGGATCAGTGCTTTGTCTCTTTACTACAACCATTACCCTCTCCCTTTGCCTTTTGTTCCAGGACATTTTTAATCTCACCCGCCCTCTAACCAATCCCTGACCCTACCCCCCCTCTCTCCCCAGCTTCAAACCCATCACATTTCTCCCTCTCTTTGGTTCTGAAGTCGAGTTATAGAATCCCTAGAGTGCAGAAGGAGGCCATTCAGCCCATCAAGTCTGCACTGACAACAATCCGAACCAGCCCCTATCCCAACATATTGACCCTGGCACTGACTAATCAACCTAACCTGCCCATCTTTCTAATGTGGGAAGAAACCGGAGCACCCGGAGGAAACCCACGCAGACACGGGGAGAATGTGCAAACTCCACACAGACAATCACCTGAAGCTGGAATTGAACCCAGGTTCATGGTGCTCTGAGGTAGCAGTGCCAACCACTGTGTCAACTTGCTGCCCAGTTACACTGGAGGTGAAAAATTAAGGGGAAAAATTTAGTTCAGTCAGGCAGCATGGTCAATGCAGGCTTTGGGGGACTGAAGGTCCATTCCTGTGTTGTAATTTTCTTTGTTCTGTTTCCCTCTCCTCAGACGCTGCCAGATCTTCTTCAGTTTTGTATTTATTTTAGATCTGCCTGTAGTGGGGGGTAATAACACTATTAACTATATCGGTGTCAAGAATTTGATTCATAGAAACTTACAATGCAGAAAGAGGCTCTTCAGCCCATCAAGTCTGTACGGAACACAATCCCACCCAGTGCCTACCCCATATCCCTACATATTATACCTACTAATCCCTCTAATCTATGCATCCCTGGACACTAAGGGGCAATTTCTTAGCACGGCCAATCAACCTAACCCGCACATCTTTGGACTGTGGGAGGAAACCAGAGCACCCAGAGGAAACCCACGCAGACATGAGGAGAATGTGCAAACTCCACACAGACAGCGACCCGAGCCGGGAATCGAACCCCGGACCCTGGAGCTCTGAAGCCGCAGTGCTAAGCCACTGTGCTATCATGCCGCCCTAGCAGCAACAGTAACAAGAATTTAAAAAGCTCTGAGAGGTAGAAATCCAGGATCTGTCAAGTCTCTAAAAGTGATCGAGGCACTTAAAAGACACGCGAGCACCTCATGGTGATCAGAAGTGAATTGCTGTGGGATCAGAAACAGATTACCTAGATGACTGCTACAGAAATATTCAGCGCCCGAAGCAGAAATTGATTATCTAAAATCACTGGGTCATTCAGGATTGTATAAATGTGAAGGGCCATAAAAAGAAAGAATTTGAGCTTTGTAGACCCCCAATCACATTTTAAAAAATACAAGGAAACTCAGTCATTATTGCCACCTTGCTCCTTCAGAAGCAGGCAGACTAACCCATAACTCATAGACAGGAGGCTAAGACCCAATTCACAGCCAAGGGGTTCTGTAACAACTTTTATTTCTCAGGGATGCTTAAGTCTTGCATCTAAGCCTTGGAGCTAAGGCACTGCAGGAAAGCTTCATAAAGACAGTTTAAATTTCTTTGCTGGATAAGAAAATACATTTCCCAGAGTTAATCATTGCATTATGTGGTAACTACAAACTGGACTTGATATGCAGATTTATTTAATTTAAGTGTTGTTTGGGAAAGGGAATTCTTAGCCAGTTAGAGATCATTGATATATTTTGGATCATGGGGTAATTTCTACATAAACTGTGTGATGTGGTATTCATGTTATTCAGAGTCTTAAAATATTGTACATGTCTTTGTTGTGTATTTTTAAATATCCTTGATTAATTGTTTGCAGGATGATCGGACTCGTTCCTGACTGGAGTTGTGTGTGATACAAGGTTTCAAGATGCGACACCCTTCCAGGAACATCAGCATTGTTTGTGACACAAGATAAAATAAATGTCCTCCATCACCTTTTGTGAATCATTCCAGTGGAAATGTGCTCCCCCAGGCTCAATGAGCATCAGCCCCACTGGAAGCAAAGTTGTGAGACTGGCCAGTCTGGCAGAAAGAAACCACTTCACTCACTGTCAGAATGAACAGGGTTCAGTCCTGGATGTGATTAACAGCAAGCAATAACAGCAGAATCCAACCCCTGTGATCACCTGTGACGGTGTAGAGATGCCGGTGTTGGACTGGGGTAAACACAGTAAGACGTCTGACAACACCAGATTTAAATCCATTTGTGTCAATTTGTGTCCAGGTTAAAATCATTTGTGAAGTCGCTGGTGGTCCCGCAGGTAGGATTGTCGAGTGAATCCCTTCCCGCATGTGGAGCAAGTGAATGGTCTGTCCCCAGTGTGAACGTGTTGATGTTTTTGCAGGCTGGATGAATAAGTGAACCCCTTCCCGCACACAGAGCAGCTGAACGGTCTCTCCCCCGTGTGAATTCGCTCATGTTCCCGTAGGTTGGATGACTTTCTGAACCTCTTTGCGCAGCGAGAGCAGCTGAACGGTCTCTCCTCGGTATGAACGCGCTGGTGCACCATCAGATCCGCAGCACTTTTGAATCCACTCTCACAATCGGAGCATTTAAAGGGTCTCTCATTGCTGTGAGTGCCTTTGTGTCTCAGCAGGCTGGAAAGCTGGCTGAATCCCTTCCCACACACAGAGCAGGGGAATGGTCTCTCCCCAGTGTGAACGCGCTGGTGCACCCGCAGTGTTGATGACATTTTAAACCTCTTTGTGCAGTGCGAGCAGCTGAACGGTCTCTCCTCAGTATGAATGCGCTGGTGGACCATTAGTACCTGGGAGCTTTTGAAGCTGCTCCCACAGTCGGAGCATTTAAAGGGTCTCTCATTGCTGTGAGTGAGATTGTGACTCTGCAGTCTGGATAACTGAGTGAATTCCTTCCCGCACACGGAGCAGGTGAACGGTCTCTCCCCAGTGTGAACTCGCTGGTGTGTTTCCAGTGTGGACGACTTTTTAAACTTCTTTGTGCAGTGAGAGCAGCTGAACGGTCTCTCTGCCGTGTGAATGCGCTGGTGGGCCGTCAGTTCCCGGGAGCTTTTGAATCCGCGCCCACAGTCGGAGCATTTGAAGGGTCTCTCCTGGGTGTGGGTGAGGTTGTGTTGTCGCAGTCCGGATGATTGAGAGAATCCCTTCCCGCACACAGAGCAGGTGAACGGCCTTTCCTTGGTGTGAACCCGTTGATGTGTCTGCAGTTGGAATGAGGTACTGAATCCCTTCCCACAGTCAGAGCAGGTGAACGGTCTCTCCCCGGTGTGAGCTCGCTGGTGGGTCCGCAGATTGGGTAACTGAGTAAACTCCTTCCCGCACACAGAGCAGGTGAACGGCCTCTCCCCGGTGTGAACTCGCTGATGAGTCTGTAGGCTGGATAAGCGGGTGAATCCCGCCCCGCACACGGAGCAGGTGAACGGTCTCTCCCCGGTGTGACTGCGTTGGTGAATTTCCAGCGCAGATGGGGATCTGAAACCCTTCCCACAGTCTCCACATTTCCATGGTTTCTCCATGGTGCAGGGGTCCTTGTGACTCTCCAGGTTCGATGATCAGTTGAAGCCTAATCCACGCACAGAACACGCGCACTGTGTCTCCTCGCTGCAAACGGTGTGATGTTCTTTTCACACCGTAACTGGTTAACTGTGTAACTGGTTAAAGTTCTTTTTACAGTCACTCAGGTATGTGTCTCAGTGCTTTTCCAGTCACTCTTATGGTTAAAGCCTTCTGGATCCTTCCAGATTTGGTGATCCTGTTAAGTCAATGATGCTTGATGTGAAGTTTGGCACTCCTTTTTTTCTGTAAATCCTCACCTTCTGATATCCTGTAAAAGGAGTTTACAACAGTCACCACTATCAATGCAGGACCAAAATTCAGAACAGACAATTCTAATTTCTATGAAACATTCATTCTCTCATTCCCCAAAAGCTGTAAATCTCCATCCCACACACTCTCCCTCCATTCTCACTCTGCTGTATCTAATATTCACCCTCCCAATTCTCCTGATTGAGGCTGATTGACAGATCCATGCTCACTGCTTCCTGTCCTGGACACAGAGAGCTGAAAATCTCCAAGTTGACAGCCACATTCAAGTTTTATATTTGGCACAGACGAGGAAGGCTGATGATGTGTGTAACACACTGTATTAGCTGTTAGAGATACATGATACACTCTTGCCTCCCAGAGAATCCTAGGGTAAATCCCTAACATAATGATAATGGTTCGGGAGTGGAATGCCCTGCCTGCAGCAGTTGTAGATGCGCCAAGTTTGGTGGCGTTTAAGAGGTTAGTTGATACGTACATGGAAGAGAAGGGAATGGTTTAGTTTGGAGGGTCATTGCTTTTTATATTGGTCGGCGCAACATCGAAGGCTGAAGGGCCTGTTCTGTGCTGTAATGTTTTATGTTCTATGAAGAATATGAGGAGGATCTTTATTTGGGCAGCGAGTGGTGACCTGGAAGTTAAAAATTGAAACCTAGAATGGGAAAAGAAATGGGGAGTAAAGAAAGTGTTTTACTCACAGATGTGGGAGACAGGAGGAGGTTTGAGTCTGTCTGAAGCTCAATCTTCATTCAGAGAGAGAAGCAGCAGCTTTGATGGGCAGGAATGAGCTGCTCAACAAGCTCATTGACCAACTTCCGCATTCAGACAATGGGGAGCTCTGATTGGCTGGAGGCTCAGAGTCCTTCCGGGCCTGATTAGTTCCCATTGGTCAATCCCCCGCAGACAGACAATGGGGGGCGGAGCCTCACCCGCACATGCGCATTCTACAAATTTCGCCAACGTGCCCTTCCCACTCACCGCATCTGACCAATGGGACGAATCGGAGGACCGGAAGGACTCTGGTCCTCCAGCCAATCAGAGCGCGGGCGTTTGTGTGAATGAAGATTGAGCTTCAGACAGAGTGAAACTTCCTCCTGTCTCCCACATCTGTGAGTAAAACACTTTCTTTACTCCCCCTTTCCATTTCTTTTCCCATTCTGGGGGAATTGCAGCAACTGAAGGGAAAGGAAGTGAATCCAGGGAGGGAGCAGACTCTGGAAAGGTTGGCCCAGGGGTCTCTGTTAAACTGGAAAATGACCATTTATGCCCACTGCTCCCTAGTAGGTAGCCAGTCTTCCATCCACGCCAGTGTGTTGTCTTTGCAGCATGAACTTCTATTTTGCTGCAATAAACTTTGATGTGGCACCTTATCAAATACCTTCTGGAGAAATAAGTTCCCCTTTATCTGATTCCCAATGCGGAATTTTAGAAATTTAAACACTATCTCACTCGCCACTTCTGTTGGAATGAAGTCCAACAGAACCCGAGGACTCATCAGCTGTCGCTCCAGCAGTTTGCTGAGTGCCACTTCCCGGGGAATTGTGATTTTTCAGAGTTCGTCCCGCACTTGTGTTTTCTGATTTACAGCTGGTTCTGAGTATTCTGTATTGCGAAGACTGAGGCAAAATACTTGTTCAATTCATCTGCCCAGCTCCTTACTTTTCATGGTTAATTCCTGGATGTCTGTTTGAAGGGCAAGAACAAAGAAAGGTACAGCACAGGAATAAACACTTTGGCTCCCCCCCACCTTACATCCATCCCAATCATGATCCCTAAACTTATGGAGTCCATATTCTTCCATTCCCATCCTATTCAAATATTCATCTAGTTGTCTCTAAATTACCACAATTCTACCTGCTCCCACCACCTCCCCAGGCAGCGCATTCCAGACATTCACGACTCTCTGTGTAAAGAAAAACTTGCCTCTCACATCTCTTCTAAACTTTTCTCCGTACGCCTCAAACCTAGTGTTTAACGTTTCCATCCCGGGAAAGAGCATCTGACTGAAGTAGGGAAAAGCTGAATGCATTTTGTATCTGAAGGGAAAGGGTAATGGATTTTATACCTAGAATATCTCACAAACATAACCCTTCCTCATGGCTAATCTCCTTAAGCTTATACTGTTCCTGGCAATGATATAAATTATTTGTTCATGTTTCACACATTTCAACTCTCGTTTTTCTAACAGCTGGTAGTTAAATGTGACTGTTACTTTGTAGACTTTGCACATTTTACCTGTTTGTATTAGTGGGACATCGTTACACAGACGGTAGTTTACGATACCGACTTTTAATAGCTGCTGATGGCAGATCGCAATATCGGCTTTTAACAGGAAGAATCCCGCTGGCATAGCCGCGATCGCACAAATAACTTCAAAGACAGGGATGCCTGTGCTCCTGCACAACGGGTTTCCTGTGTCCTGTGTAATTCCTGATTAACTCTGGGTCACGACCCAGGAAGGAAGAACTGGAGATCTGGCAGGAATTGGAACTTTGAATCCTGCTGGAGCTCATAATGTATAAATACCCACTTGTGTTTGTGTTCTAGGAGAAGTCTGAACATAGAACATTACAGAGCAGTACAGGCCCTTCGGCCCTTGATGTTGCGCCGACCAATGGAACCAATTTTATGACCCTCTAACCTAAGCTATTCCAATATTATCCATATGTCTATCCACTGACCATTTGAACGCCCTTAAACTTGACAAGTCCACAACTGCTGCAGGCAGGGCATTCCACGCCCTTACTACCCTCTGAGTAAAGAACCCACCTCTAGCATCTGTCCGATAACTAAAGTCTGGTAAACCTTCATCTGAGCCAGTTTCTCCCCAAAAGCTTTGGAATAAAAAAAAACCCACTGTATTTTGACTCACTAACAGTCTTTGAGGTATTATTTTACCTCCAACATCACTATGTCACTCGTAATCTTGTACTAATCAATTGGCTGACAAGGAACATTGAGGTTCTGGTCAGGTAAACAAAGGAAGCAGACATTGGGTTAGGCAATCGGGGATAAGCGAATCACTCGATGACTATAAAAAGTGGAAGAGAACACAGAGGACATCCCTACAGAGCAGAAGGAGGCCATTTGGCCCCTTTGAGTCTGCACCATCCACAATCCCACCGAGACCCTATCCCCCTAACCCCACACGTTTATCCTCCTGGCACTAAGGGTCAATTTATCATGGTCAACCAGCTTAATCTAAGGACACGGTAGCAAAGTGGGTTAGTGCTGCTGCTTCACAGCTCCAGGGTCCTGGGTTTGATTCCCGGCTCGGGTTGCTGTCTGTATGGAGTTTGCACATTCTCCTCGTGTCTGCGTGGGTTTCCTCCCACAGTCCAAAGATGTGCGGGTTAGGTTGATTGGCCAGGCTAAGAAATTGCCCCTTAGTGTAGATTAGAGGGTAAATATGTAGGGATATGGGATAGGTCCTGGGTAGGAGTGTGGTCGGTGCAGTCTTGGTGCCAAATGGCCTCCTTTTGCACTGTAGGGTTTCTATGATTCTTCAGACACCTCGGGATGTCCGAGGTTGACTCTTTGCTTTAGATTCTTCACTCAGAAAGGGGTGTAGAATGCACTGCCTGCTGCGATAGTGGAGTCGGACACTTTAGGAACTTTCAAGCAGTTATTAGAGAGGCGCATGGAGCACACCAGAATGACAGGGAGTGGGATAGCTCGATCTTGGGTTTGGACAAAGCTCGGCACAACATCGAGGGCCGAAGGGCCTGTACTGTGCTGTACTGTTCTACGTTTCTACCTTTGGAGTGTGGGAGGAAACCGGAGAAAACCCAAGCAGACGCTCGAGAGGGAAATCAGGAGGGCAGAAAGAGGGTGCGAAATGGATCTGGCAGGTGAGGTTAAAGAAAATCCCCAGAGGTTCTATGGCTACGTTAAGAATGAAAAGATGGCTGAGAGAAAATAACGTTCTCTTCAAAATCAGCATGGCTATCTGTGTGTGGGGCCACAGAAGATGGGTGAGATTTGTACTGAATATTTCTCCTTGGTGGAGGACATCATGGGTGTGTAAAAAAAAATAAGGGAAACAAGTAATAAGCCATTTGCCTATTAGTAGGGAGGAAGTATCTGCATCCTCAAAGTGTATTAAGATGGATAAGTGCATCCTCGGATCTTGTGGGAGGCTAGGGAAGAAATTGCAGAGATATTTGCTTCTTCCTGGTGAAGATTAGAAGACTACAGCATGGCTAATGTTGTTCTGTTTTTAAGAAGCATAACCAAGAAAAGCTTCAGTAACTACAGATCGCTGTGCCTGACATATGGGTAAGTTATTGGACAGGATTCTGAGGGATAGAATCTACCAAGATTTGGACAGTCAAGATCTGATTAGGGATATTCGGCTCGGTTTTGTGTGTGGGAAGTCATGTCTGACAAAGCTTTGACTTTTTTTTGAGGAGGTAATCAAGAGGGTAGGGAATTGGATGTTCATTATATGGATTTTAGCAACGCCTTTGACAAGGTCCCGCCTGGAATATTAGATCGTGGGGGATCCAGACAGAGCTGGCAAATTTGGTTTGAAATTGGCTCGATGGCAGGAAGCAGAGGGTGATGGTTGAAGATTGTTTCTCGGACTGGAAGTCCTGTGACCAGTGCTGTGCCTCAGGAATCGCTGTTGGGACCTTTGTTCTTCATTATTTATATAAATTATTTGAACGTAAATGCATGGTTAGTAAGTTTGCGGATGATCCTAAATTAGGACCCATCGTTGATAGTGAAGGAGGTTATCGAACATTAATCGGCGATCTTGATCAGTCAGGGAATTGGCAAATGGATTTCAGTACAGATCAGCTGTTACATTTTGGAAACCAGAGTCGGACTTACACTGTGAATGGTTGGGTCCTGGGAGTTTTGAGGAACAGAGCGACCTCGGAGTACATAGTTCGTTGAAAGCGTTGTCACAGATCGACAAAGTGGTGAAGAAGGCGTTTAGCACACTTCATCAGTCAAGACACTGAGTACAGAGTTGGGACATTATGTAAGTCATTATGAGGCCGCACTCGGAGTATTGTATACAGGTTTGGTCACCCGGTTATAGAAAAGACATTGATAAACTAGAAAAAGTACAGAGAAGATTTATGAAGATGTTGCCAAGATGATTGTGAGTTACAGGGAGTGGGTGCCCAGGTTGGGGCTTTTTCCATAGAACAACAGAACATTACAGCTCAGAAACAGGCCTTTTGGCCCTTCTTGTCTGTGCTGAACCATTTTTTGTCTAGTCCCACCGACCTGCACTTGGATCATATCCCTCCACACCCCTCTCATCCATGAACCCGTCCAAGTTTTTCTTCTATGTTAAAAGTGACCCTGCGTTTCCCACTTTATCTGGCAGCTCATTCCACACTCCCAGGACTCTCTGTGTGAAGAATCCCCCCCCAATATTCCCTTTAAACTTTTCTCCTTAACTCATGCCCTCGGGTTTTTTTCCTCCCCCAGCCTCAGTGTAAAAAAGCTGCTTGCATTCACTCTATCTACACCCATCAAAATATACACATAGAACACAGAACACTACAGCACAAACAGACCCATTGGCCCACAAGTTGTGCCGATCATATCTATACCTACCAGGCCATAGAACTATCTGTAACTCCCAATCCCATTAAATCCCATATACTCATCCAGAAGTCTCTTAAAAGACCCCAGCGAGTTTGCCTCTACCACCACTGCCGATTCCATTCACTCACCACCCTCTGAGTGAAAAACTTACCTCTAACATCCCCTCTGTATTTGCTTCCCTGCTCCTTAAATCTGTGTCCTCTTGTAGTGACCATTTCAGCTCGGGGAAATAGCCTCTGAGAATCCACTCAATCTATTCCCCTCAATTTCTTATAAACCTAAAATGATAAACCTGTGCTGTATGACCAGTGCTTCATTTGTTAACTTTTTCTTCAAATGTCTACTCTTCCTATCAGTCTTTGTTTTGAGCTAGCTTTCTCTCATATGCCAGTTTTTCCTACCTTTTCATTATTCTGGGCCATTTTTTATATTCTGACCAGTTGTCGGAGCTGCGAGCCGTCATTACACAATTGTACGTGTGTGTGTTAGAGTGGGTCAAAGCTGAGACGACTATGTTATATTTATAGATCCGTATGAGCTACGTTAACAACGTGGAGTGTTAATAACCAAGCATCGTTGGGTTTCGCTGACGTCCCCACATTCCTGTAGCTATTCAGTTATTACAGACACAGTCACGGAACTTTAAACTCGCCAAGTAGGGTCTCTCATATCAGCACACAGGAAACTGCTTTGTGAGACTGCCAGCAGTACAGACAAACCAGATAAGAATGTCCTCAGGAGAGAGATTCATTGTGAAGGTTCAGGGACGTCGATAAGATGCAAGCATTTTATGATTCTAACAAACATTCTTTTCTCTCTTGTTCCCCAAAACTAGGATTGTCTGTTCTGAATTTCTATCCTGCATTGACACGGAAAACTTTCTGTTTAACCTGTTTTACAGGATGAAAGAGGAATCACAAGCTGAAACCTCAAACATCACATGTGGATCAGACAGAGCCGTCATTCCTCAGGATCTGAATCTCATCGGCCTTTGAATCTAGAAGGAGAAGCAATCCGCGGATTTGAAGAGATTTCAAATATCGGTGGAAAAGCACCAACGCACTCTCGAGCAAGGGTGTTCCAGTGCGCTGATTGAAGAGCTTTAACCCGTTCCACAGCCTGAATTCACAGCGGGGAGAAACTGTACTCTTGTTCTGTGTGTGGACAAGCTTTCGACTAATTGTCCACTTGAGAGAGAGAGAAAGGAGACCCGCACTATGGAGAAACCGTGGAAATGTGCGGATTGTGGGAAGGGATATAGAGTGCCATCTCTGCTGGAAATTCATTGGCGCAGTCACACCGGGGAGAGACCGTTCATCTGCTCACAGTGCGGGAAGGGATTCACTCAGTTAGCCAGCATGCAGAGACACCAGCGGGTTCACACTGGAGAGAGGCCGTTCGTCTGTGCTGCGTGCGGGGAGGGATTCACGCAATCGTCCCACCTGCGGACACACCAGCGGACTCACACCGGGGAGAAACCGTTCACCTGCTGTCAATGCGGGAAGGGATTCACTCAGTCTAACGCGCTGCAGACACACCAGCGGGTTCATACCGGGGAGAGACCGTTCGCCTGCTCCGTGTGCGGCAAGGGATTCACTCGATCATCTGACCTGCGGCTACACCAGCGGGTTCACACCGGGGAGAGACCGTTCACCTGCTCTCAGTGCGGGAAGGGATTCACTCAGTCATTCCACCTGCAGAGACACCAACAGGTTCACACCGGGGAGAAACCGTTCATCTGCTCTCCGTGCGGGAAGGGATTCACTCAGTTATCCAGTCTGCGGACACACCAGCGAATTCACACTGGGGAGAGACCGTACACTTGCTCTCAGTGTGGGAAGGGATTCAGTGATTCATCCAACCTGCAGAGACATCTACGAGTTCACGAGTGATTCCAGGGGGTTGGATTCTGCTGTTATTGTACCTGCTCTCAGTTACATCCAGGACTGAATTTTGTTCATTCTCACAGTTGGTCAATGGGGAGGGTCGGAGGGTTTCTTTCTGCGGGACTGGCCAGTCTCAGCACTTTTCCTCCAGTGGGCTGATGCTCTTTGAGCCTTGTTGCGAATCCCTGGTTTCAAATTTCACAAGGATCACAGAGTGACAGGGTGTGAGGAAGCTCAGAGATATTTAGACAGTATTTCTGTTTGAAACCCCCCCAAATGCCCATCCAATTTCCTTTGTAATTGTTTATTGTCTCTACTTCCTCCCCCTTCATAGGCAGCGAGTTCCAGGTCATTACCATTCGCTGCATCAAAATATTCTTCCTCACACCCAACCCCCCGCATCTCTGACCCAAAACCTTAAATCTATGTCCCCCTCGTCCTTGACCCATCAGCGAATGGGAACAGCTTTTCTTTGTCCACCTTATCTAAACCTGTCAGAATCTTGTCCACCTCGATCAAATCTCCCCTCAACCTCCTTTGCTCCAAAGGGGAACAATCCCAGCCTGACATCGACAATAAAGAACAAACTAACAGAATGTGTTAATACCTGAAATCAAATGGGAATGTTTAATTTCTGTTTTAAAGAGATTGTGAATATTATTGTCTGAGGCAATAAAAGAATTGGAATAACTTTGAGTGTGGTTGAATGGAATATATTGATCTGGAATCCATCTAAATTCTAGTGAAAGTTTGGAGTGTGTCGCTGGAATGAATAAGTTGATCATTTTTCTCTTGGAGATATTTACATCCTTGTCCAGGATGCTTTGCTTTAAAGAAATCCACATTTGGAAAACCAGTAACGGGGGGGAAATAAGAAAGATAAAACTCACTTTGATCTCTCCCACATTGATTGCAATTGGTTGAAGAAGGCAGTTCACCAACACTTTCTTAAGGACAATCAGGGATAGGCAATAAATTCTGGTTGAGCCAGAGATGCCCATGTCACATAGAATCATAGAACATAGAACAATACAGCACAAACAGGCCCTTCAGCCCACGAGTTGCGCCGATCACATCTACCAATCCACAGACCTATCTATAACCCCCATCCTATTCTTTTCCATATACTCATCCAGAAGTCTCTTAAAAGACCCCAGTGAGTTTGCCTCAACAACCTCCGACGGCAGTCGGTTCCATTCACTCACCACCCTCTGAGTGAAAAACCTACCCCTGACATCTCCTTTGTATTTGCTTCCCTGCACCTTAAATCTGTGTCCTCTCGTATTGACCATTTCAGCTCGGGGAAATAGTCTCTGAGCATCCACCCTATCTATTCCTCAACATTTTATAAACCTCTATCAGGTCGCCTCTCAACCTACGTCTCTCCAGTGAGAAGAGTCCCAGCTCCCTCAACCTATCTTCATAAGGCCTGCCTCCCAATCCAGGCAGCATCCTTGTAAATCTCCTCTGAACTCTCTCAATAGCCTCTACATCCTTCCTATAATGAGGCGACCAGAACTGCGCACAATACTCCAACTGGGGTCTGACAAGAGTCTTATAGAGCTGCATCATTACCTCCTGACTCCTAAACTCTATTCCTCGATTAATGAAGGCCAGTACACCGTACGCCTTCTTGACCACTTCCTCCACCTGCGAGGCCGATTTAAGAGTCCTATGGACCCGGACCCCGAGATCCTTCTGCTCTACAACACAGCTAAGACTCCTACCCCTTATATTGTACTCCTTCATCCCATTATTCCTGCCAAAATGGACCACTACACATTTATCTGCGTTGAAGTCCATCTGCCACTTCTCCGCCCAGTCTTGCATCCTGTCTATGTCCCGCTGCAACTTTTGACATCCCTCCAGACCATCCACAACACCACCGACCTTTGTATCGTCGGCGAACTTACTAACCCTTGAGGTTTACAGCATGGAAACAGGCCCTTCAGCCCAACTTTTCCATGCCGCGCTTTTTTTTAGAACCCCAAACCTAATCCCAATTGTCTATATTGTCTATAAAAAGTTAATTTGCTGGTTAAAAGGAAAAATGGTGCTTATGTCAGGATGAGGCTTAAAGGCTCAGTTAGTGCACTGGATAGCTATAGATTAGCCAGGAGGGAGCTAAAGAGTGAGTTAAGAAGAGCTAAAAGGGGACACGAGAAGACTTTGGCTGATAGGATCAAGGAAAATACTAAAGCTTTCTTTAGATATGTTAAGAATAGAAGATTGGTTAGGACAAGATTAGGGCCAGTCATAGACAGCAGTGGGAAGTTACGCGTGGAGCCTGAAGAGATTGGAGAGGCACTGAACAAATATTTCTCTTCGGTATTCACGCAGGGAGACGTAAATGTAGTTGTGGAGAACACTGGGATACAGGGTTGTAAACTGGGAAGTAGATAAGAAGGATGTGCTAGATATTCTTGAGGATTTGAAAATAGATAAGTCCCCTGGGCCGGATGGGATTTACCCTAGGATTCTCTGGGAGGCAAGAGAGGTGATTGCAGAGCCTCTGGCTCTGATCTTCAGGTCGTCGTTGGTTACGGGTATAGTGCCGGAAGACTGGAGGATAGCAAATGTTATCCCATTGTTCAAGAAGGGGAATAGAGACTTTCCTGGGAATTATAGACCGATGAGTCTTACTTCTGTTGTGGGCAAAGTATTGGAAAGAATTATTAGGGATAGGATTTATAGTTATTTAGAGAGAAATGAATTGATTGGGGATAGTCAGCATGGTTTTGTGAAGGGTAGGTCGTGCCTTACTAACCTTATTGAGTTTTTGAAAAAGTGACCAAAGAGGTGGATGGGGGTAAGGCAGTTGATGTGGTATATATGGACTTTAGTAAGGCGTTCGATAAGGTGGCCCATGGAAAGGACTTCTGCAGAAAATGCAGATGTATGGGATAGAGGGTGATTTAGCTAATTGGATTAGGAATTGGCTAGCAGATAGAAGACAGAGGGTGGTGGTTGATGGAAGATATTCATCGTGGAGTTCGGTTACAAGTGGTGTACCTCAGGGATCTGTTTTGGGGCCCCTGCTGTTTGTAATTTTTATAAATGATCTGGATGAGGGTATTGAAGGATGGATTAGTAAATTTGCAGATGACACCAAAGTCGGAGGAGTGGTAGATAGTGAAGAGGGGTGTTATAGTTTGCAGAGAGACTTGGACAAGTTGCAGAGCTGGGCCGAGAGGTGGCAAATGGAGTTTAATGCGGAAAAGTGTGAGGTAATTCACTTTGGCAGGAATAACAAATGTGTAGAGTATAGGGCTAATGGTAGGACTCTTAATAGTGTTGATGAACAGAGGGATCTTGGTGTATATGTGCATAGATCCCTGAAAGTAGGCAGTCAAGTCGATAAGGTTGTTAAGAAGGCATACGGAGTCTTAGCTTTCATTGGTAGGGGGATTGAATTTCGGAGCCGCAACGTCATGTTGCAACTGTACAAAATCTAGTGCGGCCGCACTTGGAGTATGTGTACAGTTCTGTCCCCCACATTATAAGAAAGATGTGGAGGCATTGAGAGGGTACATAGAACATAGAACATTAGAACATAGAACATAGAACATTACAGCACAGAACAGGCCCTTCGGCCTTCGATGTTGTGCCGACCAAAATAAAAAGCAATGCCCCTCCAAACTAAACCATTCCCTTCTCTTCCATATACTTATCAATTAACCTCTTAAACGCCACCAAACTTGGCGCATCTACAACAGCTGCAGGCAGGGCATTCCACTCCCTAATCACTCTTTGAGTAAAGAACCTACCTCTGATATCCGTCCTATAACTCATACCCCTTAATTTAAAGCTGTGTCCCTCGTGCTAGCTTTCTCCATCCTAGGAAAAAGGCTATCACTGTCCACCCTATCCAAACCTCTAATTATCTTATATGTTCAATAAGATCCCCCCTTAGCCGCCTCCTTTCTAACGAAAAAACCTCAAATCCTTCAACCTCTCTTCCATAGGACCTGCCCTCCATACCAGGCAACATCCTGGTAAACCTCCTCTGGACCCTCTCCAATGCCTCCACATCTTTCTTATAATGTGGCGACCAGAACTGCACACAATACTCCAAGTGCGGCCGCACTAGAGTTTTGTACAGCTGCAACATGATGCTGCGCTCCTAAATTCAATCCCCCTACCAATAAAAGCTAAGACTCCATAAGCCTTCTTAACAACTTTATCCACTTGACTGCCTACTATCAGGGATCTATTGACACATACACCAAGATCCTTCTGTTCCTCAACACTATTAAGAGCCCTACCATTAGCCCTATACTCTACACATTTATTGTGCCTGCCAAAGTTCATTACCTCACACTTTTCCACATTAAACTCCATTTGCCACCTCTCGGCCCAGCTCTGCAACTTGTCCAAGTCACTCTGTAAACTAAAACACCTCTCTTCACTATCTACCACACCACCAACTTTAGTATCATCTGCAAATTTACTGATCCATCCCTCAATACCCTCATCCAGATCATTTATAAAAATTACAAACAGCAGGGGCCCCAAAACAGAGGAGGTTTACCAGGATGTTGCCTGGTATGGAGGGCAGGTCTTATGAGAAGAGGCTGAGGGATTTGAGGTTGTTTTTGTTAGAAAGAAGGCGGCTAAGAGGAGACCTTATTGAAACAAAGAACAAAACAGCACGGGAAACAGGCTCTTCGGCCCAATGAGCCCGCGACGCCACCTCTACCCATAAACCCTGTCCATGTTTATAGATCTATGGATTAAAAACCAAATTTGAGACAATTTAGGGAGAATTTGTTTTACCAGTTAGCCTAAGAGCACATCTTTGGGATGTGGGAGGAAAACGGAGCTCCCGGAGAAAACCCATGCAAGCACGGGGAGAATGCGCAAACTCCCACAGACACAGGCCCAAATCCATGTATCTGTACAGCACAGCGATAGTCACTGAGCTGTCATATTGCCCATCAAATGGTCCACGTCAAGCGTACACTAACGACGTGAAGCACTAGGATACTCTCAAAAAAAATCCAAGAGCAGCCCTCTCACGACCCATCGCGTGTCTGCCCCTTGTTAGACAACAAGGTGGACCAAAGCACCTGTAGGATAAAAACAAGTACATCAATATCATCATCTATTTACTCACTTCCCAGGGACTCCCAAGGCTCATGATCCCCATTTTAAATCAGTTTTCTATACCCCTCCATTCCCATTCTGTTCACGTGCCCATCTAAGTATTTCTTAAATAACTCCAGAGTGCCTGCCTCCACCACTTGGCAGCGCATTCCATACCCCCACCACCCTCTGTGTGAAGAAACTCCCTCTAGCATCCAAATTATACCTTACCCCCCTCACCCTAAGCCCGTGACCCCTCGTGCTATTCGAGTCCATCCCAGGAAAAAGCTCGTTAGGGTCTTTTAAGAGCCTTCTGGATGAGTACATGGGACTTAATAGAATTGAGGGTTATAGTTAAGCCTAGTAAGTAGGGATATCATTGGCACAACTTGTGGGCCAAAGGGTCTGTTTGTGCTGTAGTTTTTCTATGTTCTGTGTAAGGTAAGTTTAATGCTCAATGAGTCTGTCTATAATGACTGAATAGTTACAGGAATACGGTGAAGCCAGCTAAATCCCATGTTTTATATCTCAGTTAGTAACGCTCCATTTTGTGAGCATTGTAGATATGGATGTATAAATATCTATAAAATATCACAGATGCTGGAATCCGAAACAAAAACAGAAAATGCTGGAAAATCTCAGCAGGTCTGACAGCATCTGTGGAAGACGTATAGAAGCAAGGTTTCAAGTCTGAATTACCCTGGTATATATTTATATTTCCATATGTACTATAACAGGGTGACAAGAACTGTATACAATACTCCAAGTGCAGCCTCATAATGAGTTATACAAGTCTGAACATAATGTCCCAATTCCTGTATTCAATGTTCTGACTGACGAAGGCCAGTGTGCTGAATTTCTTCTTCACTACTGTGATGCTGCTTTCAATGCACTATGGAGTTGTATTCCTCGATCCTTCTGTTCCTCAACACTGTCCAGTGCCCTACCATTATAAGTCCCACCCTGATTTTACTTCCAAAATGCAACACCTCATACTAATCTGTACTGAAATCCATTTGCCAATCCAATTCTCTGACTGATCAAGATCCCCAATTAATGTTTGATAACCTCCATCACTATCAACGGTACCTCCTAATTTAGAATCGTCTGCAAACTTACTAACCATGCCTTGTACATTCACATCCAAATCATTTATATAAAGAGTGAAGAATGAGAATCCCAACACCAAACCCCGAGACACATCACTAATCACAAGCTCTGGTCCAAGAAACAACCTTCATTACCCTCTGCTTTCAGCCAATTTTGAATCCAATTTGCTAGCTTTCTCTGAATCCCATGTGATCTAATATTCCATGCATGAGTTCCTCAAATGCATTGCAAAGTCCATATAATCACCATCTACTGCCCTACCCACATCTTGGTTACCTCTTTGAAAAACTGTAGATTTGTCAGAGTTGACTTCTCACGCACAAAGCCGAGCTGATTATCCCTAATCAGATCTTGACCATCCAAAGGTTGATAGATTCTGTCTCTCAGAATCCCCTCCAGTAACTTATCAGGCTCACTGGCCTGTAATTCTCTCTGCAACTTTTCTTAAACAATGGAATAAAGTTAACCACAGCCAGCCTTATTTATTTAGCACCCATGATTTTACCTGCAGTAAACACCAAGGAGAAATATTCAATAAAAATCTCACCCACGTCTTGTGGCTCCACACACAATGCTGATCTTTAAGAGGACCATACTCTCCCTAGCCACTCTTAATACAGATTGAGAACCTCTTGGGATTTTCTTTAACCTTCCCTGCCAGATCCATATCATACCCTCTTTTCGTCCTCCTGATTTCCCTCTTAAGAATTCTCTTACACTTTTTATATCAGAGTGATTCACTTGTCCCCAGTTGCCCAAACCCAAACTCTGCCTCCTCCTTTTTCTGACCAGAGAATGTCTCTTGTCAGCCAGGGGTCCATAAATTTCCCTACATCCTAACAGGAATATACAAACTCTTTATGGCACACTTTTAAAAGCTTCCCATTTGCCAATCATTACTTTCCATTCAAGCAGACTCACTGAACTGCTACATTCTGCCTAATGGTCGCAAAATTGGTCTTGCTTCCAGGTTAGAGCATTAACATAGAACATAGAACAATACAGCACAAACAGGCCCTAGAGCCCACGAGTTGTGCCAATCACATCTACCAATCCACAGACCTATCTATAACCCCCTATCCTATTCTTTTCCATATACTCATCCAGAAGTCTTTTAAAAGACCCCAGTGAGTTTGCCTCAACAACCTCCAACGCCAGTCGGTTCCATTCACTCACCACCCTCTGAGTGAAAAACCTTCCCCTGACATCTCCTTTGTATTTGCTTCCCTGCACCTTAAATCTGTGTCCTCTCGTAGTGACCATTTCAGCTCGGGGAAATAGTCTCTGAGAGTCCATCCTATCTATTCCTCTCAACATTTTATAAACCTCTATCAGGTCGTCTCTCAACCTTTGTCTCTCCAGTGAGAAGAGTCCCAGCTCCCTCAACCTATCTTCATAAGGCCTGCCTCCCAATCCAGGCAGCATCCTTGTAAATCTAACCTGTGGGATCATAGTCTGGTCACTGACACAAAGAGCTCCAGGACTAACACTTCAATCACTTGCCCTACCTCATTTCTTCACAGTCTTATAGAAAGTGAAGGAATTAATATGATAGAAGCTCCCTCTAGCATCCAAATTATACCTTGCCCCCTTCACCCTAAGCCCGTGACCCCTCGTGCTATTCGAGTCCATCCTGTTTACTCTATCTATACCACTCAAAATCTTGTACAGCTCTATTAGATCTCCTCTAACTGTAGCTTTGAGGTTTTGCCTTCTGGGGATTATATATGAACTTTCAGGGCCACATCTTCAGGGTTACAAAACAATCCATCCAAATATATTTCAATCAAAACACTTTACAATTTCACAATAGTAAATGTATAAACAACCTAACATAAACACATCTTCAACAGCCAGCATGCATCACAAGTTATTTGTGACCAAATCTTTTAAAATTACTTAACTCATGAATGCAAACCGGCAAGTTAATATTAACAAAGTACCAAAAACTATCACTGCATTCTGAAGACAATAACAAAGAGCTCGCTTTCAATAAGAATGCAGACCATTGTGGGCTATCTGTAAGTGTGTTTATTTATTTAACTATCTATTTACATAATTCATTTACATAACATTTAAATAAAAATAACAAAATGTATCTATTTATCCTTCAATCAATATCTCTAAAAACACATCATCCATTCATATCATATTGATGTCTTGTGGGATCTTGCTGTGTGTAAATTACAACTAGACTTTAAAAGAACTTCACTGGCTGTAAAGCTGTTCGGGACGTCCTGTGGTTGAGAAAGGTGCTATAAAAATGCAAGTTGTTTCAGTTGAAGATTTCTGTTCTCTGATCTTGTTATCCGGAACTGAATTGATTCCAGTCACCCCCCAACTCACCGTTTTAATAAATTCACTTTGGTTCAGATAAGACTTTAACCAATTAAGGCAAAGGCAGAATTCTCTGGGTAGTAAATTTACAAAGAAGTTTATTAAATGAAAAAGGTTTACTGAACAACTTTAAGACATTGACTTTTACACAGGTGATCAGTCTGTAGAAGTGTAACCCTTCTGGCTCCTTCTTTGACATGAATTCCCTTGGAACTCAGCCTTGGGAATCTTCAGTAGCAAGGAAGACCTTCAGAATCTCAACTTTTATCCCCAAAGGAACCTCTACCTCAGTTGGGCCTGTTGTAAAATGACAATTGGTCAATTTGGTCACTAGATTAATTTAGTTGGATCCCCAATTACTGACACCATCTTCTCTCATTATCTTAGACAGGAATATAATCGAACTGCTCCATACTATCCTTTTATCTAATTCTATACAATCCCTTCTTCACATTTTCAAATGTTGAGGCTAATCAGAGCTTGAAGGTCTCTCTTGCCGGTACATTTATCTTCATTGCACATTCTTTACACACACAGCAATTAAACTTTTACATTTTTTAACAACAAATAAAACTCAGTCTGTTACTATAACTACTGCTCGATTACTGATTCATTAATTGTAATTCAATTAAGGCTCATTTCTTATTCAACCCCTCCCCCTGTTACTGACAGGTGGTTAATTCATACAGAAATCTTTAACAAATTTGATTAATACAACATTAACTCGTTCAGAAAGAAGAACACAGGATGCTGCAAATACTCAGCAGGTCCGGCAGCACCTGTGGGGAGAGGAAGCAGAGAGTCAAAGCACTCAAAAACATTAACTCTTTCCCTCGTAATCGTTGCTGCTGAATTCCTCCAGCATCCTCTGCTCTTGTTTCAGATTCCAGCATCCACAGTATTTTGCTGCTTTTACACTTCTTAAAAAGACAGAATGTTACAGAGTTATACAATGCAGAAGAGGGTTTTGACCCATTGAGTCTGCACCAACAATAACTAACTGTAAAGAAGCACTCAGCCTTTTTTCCTGCATTTGCCCCATAATCTCGTAATAAATAATAGCTTTCTTTCTTTCTCACTTCCAGATTGAACACTGAGCTGAATATGGCAGAATATCAGGTCCCGTAACTTCTTGAAATTAGAAAATAATTTATTTTTTCAAACAGATTCTGCTGGCTTTGCAGTTTATTCAAACATTTACATTGACATCATGTTATTTCTTTCAAATATAATCTCTCCTTTACAGTAGGATTATCTACTACATCAATTCACTAATGATAAATTAATCAAAGTTCATTACTAAATAATCCTCAGCTTCAGGACTGGCTTTTAACACAAAATCAATACACAGTTAATACTGAAAAGTTACAGAATGTTGGGGGTTAAAAGGGTTTCCTTGACCTTGTTACAGTGAATACGTGATGCAAGTGACTTAATTTCAAATCTAAATGTGATTCCCCAATGCATACAGTTTCCTACATTAGAGCAGTGATTACACTTCACAAGTACTTAACACTGTTGGAGATCCCATGGATGTGAGAGGTGCTTTAGAAATGCAATTCTGTTCGAATTGACTGCAAACTAAGATATATTATACTGAATATCCTCACTTAAATCACTGATAAACATTGAGTCCCAATTTTATTTAATAACCATGTCTTTGACCTCATTTTGAACGCTCTATGAAACTCCCACCGCACAGTCTAGAATTATTTGTTCTAAATCACAGCCAGTTGTTGTCATTTGGAATTCACTGTGTGTAAAAGGTGCAGGAAGCTGATTGGACCGTATCTTCCAAAAGGAAATTCGACACATTCTTGAAAAGAAAATGAAATAGTCCAACAATGGGTTTGAATAAATGCAAAGAGCTGGCAAATGGACTCATTCTGTGCTGGTGGAGTGAGTGGTAATGATCTGGAGCCCACTTCCTTCAAGAGGAACAGGAGCAGAGATGGTAGAAGTTTTCACCAGGAGAATGGAAATAAACCCATAGAACGGGACAATGGGGCAATGGGACCTACAGAGAGCTGAAGGACACATATCCAGTCCTGTCTGATCTAAAGAGAGAAATCTCAGCTGCTCCAGTCTCTCCAGCTCACTCATTCCTGGAGCCGTTCTCATAAATCTCCTCTGCACCCTCTCTAAAAACTTCACATCTCTCCTCAAGTGTGAGACTCTTATATAGGGTTCCATTCTGGACAAAGAGATATGAAAAGCAGAGAGGTTATAGAACAGACAACACTACAGCACAAACAGGCCCTTCGACCCACAAGTTGTGCCGATCATATCTATACCTACCAGGCCATAGAACTATCTGTACCTCCCAATCCCATTAAATCCCATGTATTCATCCAGAAGTTTCTTAAAAGACCCAGCGAGTTCACCTCTACCACCACTGATGGCAACCAACTCCACTCATTCACCACCCTCTGAGTGAAAAACTTACCCCTAACCTAAACATCGGGGTGGCGGCGTGGGCTCGTTGAGCCAAAGGGCCTGTTTCCCGTGCTGTTTTTTGTTCTAACATCTCCTCTGTACTTGTCCCACAGCACCTTAAACCTGTGTCCTCTCGTAGCGACCATTTCAGCCCTGGGAAATAGCCTCTGAGAATCCACCCTATCTATTCCTCTCAACATTTTATAAACCTCTATCAGGTTGCCTCTCAACCTACGTCTCTCCAGTGAGAAACCCAGCTCCCTCAACCTATCTTCATAAGGCCTGCCCCCCAATCCAGGCAACATCCTTGTAAATCTCCTCTGCATCCTTTCAATAGCTTCCACATCCTTCCTATAGTGAGGCGACCAGAACTGCACCACATACTCCAATGTGGTATAGAACATAGAACATAGAACATAGAACAATACAGCACAGAACAGGCCCTTCGGCCTTCGATGTTGTGCCGACCAAAATAAAAAGCAATGCCCCTCCTAACTAAACCATTCCCTTCTCTTCCATATACTTATCAACTAACCTCTTAAACGCCACCAAACTTGGCGCATCTACAACAGCTGCAGGCAGGGCATTCCACTCCCTAATCACTCTTTGAGTAAAGAACCTACCTCTGATATCCGTCCTATAACTCATACCCCTTAATTTAAAGCTGTGTCCCCTCGTGCTAGCTTTCTCCATCCTAGGAAAAAGGCTATCACTGTCCACCCTATCTAAACCTCTAATCATCTTATATGCTTCAATAAGATCCCCTCTTAGCCGCCTCCTTTCTAACGAAAACAACCTCAATCCTTCAACCTCTCTTCATAGGACCTGCCCTCCATACCAGGCAACATCCTGGTAACCCCTCTGTACCTCTCCAATGCCTCCACATCTTTCTTATAATGTGGCGACCAGAACTGCACACAATACTCCAATCGGCCGCACTAGAGTTTTGTACAGTTGCAACATGATGCTGCGGCTCCTAAATTCAATCCCCCTACCAATAAAAGCTAAGACTCCATATGCCTTCTTAACAACTTTATCCCTTGACTGCCTACTTTCAGGGATCTATTGACACATACACCAAGATCCTTCTGTTCCTCAACACTATTAAGAGCCTACCATTAGCCCTATACTCTACACATTTATTGTTCCTGCCAAAGTGCATTACCTCACACTTTTCCACATTAAACTCCATTTGCCACCTCTCGGCCCAGCTCTGCAACTTGTCCAAGTCCTCTGTAAACTATACCCCCTCTTCACTATCTACCACTCCCGACTTTAGTGTCATCTGCAAATTTACTGATCCATCCCTCAATACCCTCATCCAGATCATTTATAAAATTTACAAACAGCAGGGCCCCAAAAAACAGACCCCTGAGGCACACCACTTGTCACCGAACTCCACGATGAATATCTCCCATCAACCACCACCCTCTGTCTTCTATCTGCCAGCCAATTCCTAATCCAATTAGCTAAATCACCCTCTATCCAACACATCTGCATTTTCTGTAGAAGTCTTCCATGGGCCACCTTATCAAACGCCTTACTAAAGTCCATATATACTACATCAACCGCCTTACCCCCATCCACCTCTCTGGTCACTTTCTCAAAAAACTCAATGAGGTTAGTAAGGCATGACCTACCCTTCACGAAACCATGCTGACTATCCCCAATCAATTCATTTCTCTCTAAATAACTATAAATCCTATCCCTAATAATTCTCTCCAATACCTTGCCCACAACAGAAGTAAGACTCACTGGCCTATAATTCCCAGGAAGGTCTCTCTTCCCCTTCTTAAACAATGGGACCACATTCGCCATCCTCCAGTCCTCCGGAACCACACCCGTAACCAACGAGGACCTGAAGAGCAGAGCCAGAGGCTCTGCAATCTCCTCTCTTGCCTCCCAGAGAATCCTAGGGTAAATCCCGTCCGGCCCAGGGGACTTATCCAACTGACAAGGGTCTTATAACTCTGTGAATACCGCAGCATTCTTCAGGCTCCACGCACTCCCAATTTAGATGGATTGGCTAAACTCAATCCTCGATTTTGTAAGTAGAAGCCACTCAGTGTCCCAAAATACATGGATTGCCATCTGCCTTACTTGATCACATCCCAAATGTGAGGGTCCATGTAAATGCCCTTACTTGTGTAGATTAGGTCGAGGCATGCATTTATTAGAGTCCTATGGACCCGGACCTCAAGATCAAGATATGGGATTGGGCCACATTCTGCTCTCAGGTGGGAGGTTAGGTGGATTTCCACTGCAAGAGTGTAAGTTTGGGGGATTTTGGATGTGTAAATTGCCCCTCCAATATGATATTGTATGATGAATTGCTCCTTCCCATCCCATTGGTCCCTACCAAAGGTTAAGTGGACAGTGCCTAAGTGTCCCTAAGATTTATCCAATGCGTTGAAGTCCTGCTCTGTGCCACGTCTCCTGCGACTTTGCCCAGTCTTAGATTTAGCATCCTATCTATGTCACGCTGCAACTAGTATCTGAGACGGCGTCTAAATTGCCTGAGTGCCAGATTTATTACAACAGGGACGATGGCTACGATAATTTGCCCTTACAACACCACCAACCTTCGTATCATTTTTTGAACTAAGACAGTAGGTTCTTACAGCATTACAGCACAGAACGGCCCTTCGGCCTTCGATGTTGCGCCGACCATATAAAAAGCAATGCCCCTCCAAACTAAACCATTCCCTTCTCTTCCATATACTTATCAACTAACCTCTTAAACGCCACCAAACTTGGCGCATCTACAACTGCCGCAGGCAGGGCATTCCACTCCCGAACCACCCTTTGGGTAAAGAACCTACCTCTGATATCCGTCCTATAACTATCACCCCTTAATTTAAAGCTGTGTCCCCTCGTGCTAGCTTTCTCCATCCTAGGAAAAAGGCTATCACACTCCACCCTATCTAAACCTCTAATCATCTTATATGTTTCAATAGGTCCCCTCTTAGCCGCCTCCTTTCTAACGAAAACAACCTCAAATCCCTCAGCCTCTCTTCATAAGACCTGCCCCCCATACCAGGCAACATCCTGGTAAACCTCCTCTGTACCCTCTCCAATGCCTCCACATCTTTCTTATAATGTGGGGACCAGAACTGCACACAATACTCCAAGTGCGGCCGCACTAGAGTTTTGTACAGTTGCAACATGACGTTGCGGCTCCGAAATTCAATCCCCCTACCAATAAAAGCTAAGACTCCATATGCCTTCTTAACAACCTTCTCGACTTGACTGCCTACTTTCAGGGATCTATGCACATACACACCAAGATCCCTCTGTTCATCTAGACTACTAAGAATCCTACCATTTGCCCTATACTCTACACATTTATTATTTCTGCCATAGTGCATTACCTCACACTTTTCCACATTAAACTCCATTTGCCACCTCTCGGCCCAGCTCTGCAACTTGTCCAAGTCCCTCTGCAAACTATAACACCCTCTTCACTATCTACCACTCCACCGACTTTAGTGTCATCTGCAAATTTACTAATCCATCCTTCAATACCCTCATCCAGATCATTTATAAAATTACAAACAGCAGGGGCCCCAAAACAGACCCCTGAGGTACACCACTTGTCACCGAACTCCACGATGAATATCTCCCATCAACCACCACCCTCTGTCTTCTATCTGCTAGCCAATTCCTAATCCAATTAGCTAAATCACCCTCTATCCCATACATCTGCATTTTCTGCAGAAGTCTTCCATGGGCCACCTTATCAAACGCCTTACTAAAGTCCATATATACCACATCAACCGCCTTACCCCCATCCACCTCTTTAGTCACTTTTTCAAAAAACTCAATGAGGTTAGTAAGGCACGACCTACCCTTCACAAAACCATGCTGACTATCCCCAATCAATTCATTTCTCTCTAAATAACTATAAATCCTATCCCTAATAATTCTCTCCAATACTTTGCCCACAACAGAAGTAAGACTCACTGGCCTATAATTCCCTGGAAGGTCTCTCTTCCCCTTCTTAAACAATGGGACCACATTCGCTATCCTCCAGTCCTCCGGAACCACACCCGTAACCAACGAGGACCTGAAGATCAGAGCCAGAGGCTCTGCAATCTCCTCTCTTGCCTCCCAGAGAATCCTAGGGTAAATCCCGTCCGGCCCAGGGGACTTATCCAACTTCAAACCCTCGAGAGTATCTAGCACATCCTCCCTATCTACTTCGATACCTTCCAGTTTGCTACCCTGTACCTCAGTGTTCTCCATAACTACATTTACATCACCCTGCGTGAATACTGAAGAGAAGTATTTATTCAGTGCCTCTCCAATCTCTTCAGGCTCCACGCACAACTTCCCACTGCTGTCTATGACTGGCCCTAATCTTGTCCTAACCAATCTTCTATTCTTAACATATCTAAAGAAAGCTTTAGGATTCTCCTTAATCCTATCAGCCAAAGTCTTCTCGTGTCCTCTCTTAGCTCTCTTCAATTCATTCTTTAGCTCCCTCCTGGCTAATCTATAGCTATCCATTGCACTAACCAAGCCTTCAAGCCTCATCCTGTCATAAGCCTCCTTTTTCCTTTTAACTAGCAAATCAACTTTTTTCATACACCAAGGTTCTCTTACTTGACCATTTCCTCCTTGCCTGACAGGGACATACTTATCAAGGACCCGCAGCAGCTGCTCCTTGAATAAGCTCCACATTCCAGATGTTCCCAGTCCCTGTAGCTTCCTAGTCCAATCTATGCACCCTAATTCTCTCCTGATGGCCTCAGAATTACCCTTCCCCCAGCTATAACTACTGCCCCCAGCTTCATGCCTATCCCTATCCATCACTAAGGTGAACGTAACCGAATTGTGTTCACTATCACCAAAATGTTCACTAACTTCCAAGCCTAACACCTTGTCTGGCTCATTGCCCAGCACCAAATCCAATGTAGCCTCACCTCTAGTTGGCCTATCTACATACTGAGTCAAAAAACCCTCCTGCACACTTTGTACGAAAACTGACCCCTCTAACGAGCTAGAGCTATAGCTATTCCAATCAATATTAGTAAAGTTAAAGTCCCCCATAACAATTACCCTATTACTTTCACTCCTGACCAGAATTGACTTTGCAATCCTTTCCTCAACTTCTCTAGAACTTTTAGGAGGTCTATAAAAGAGTCCCAACAGGGTGACCTCTCCTTTCCTGTTTCTAATCTCAGCCCATACTACCTCAACAGACAAGTCCTCATCAAACTTCTATCGTCGGCGAACTTGCTAACCCATCCCTCCACTTCCTCATCCAGGTCATTTACGAAATTGACAAACAGCAGGGGTCCCAGAACAGATCCCTGGGGCACTCCACTGGTGACCGACCTCCATGCAGAACATAGGACAATACAGCACAAACAGGCCCTTCGGCCCACGAGTTGCGCCGATCACATCTACCAATCCACAGACCTATCTATAACCCCCTATCCTATTCTTTTCCATATACTCATCCAGAAGTCTCTTAAAAGACCCCAGTGAGTTTGCCTCAATAAAAGACCCATCCACAACCACTCTCTGCCTTCTGCTGGCAAGCCAGTTCTGGATCCACAAGGCCAAAGCCCCCTGGATCTCATGCCCTCTCACCTTCTCAAGAAGTCTTGCTTGGGGGACCTTATCAAACGCTATGTTCAAATTGTTATGTTCAACTTGTTTAGACCCAGGGTTAGACTGCACTGGGAGCACTGTCAACATCTGTGATCTCCATTTAGTAAAAGGGAATCGAGGCACTGGAGAAGGAGCAACAAAGATTCACGAGAATAATCCCAGAACTGAGAGCATTTCACCCTCAGGAGAGGCTGGGGCTGCTTTTCTCTAGAAAACAGAAGACTGAAGGGTGACCTGATGATATCTTTAAGATTATGAAGGGGTTCAATAATCCAACAGGGATTTCAGCAGAAATCTCTTTCCCCAGCGAGTGATGAGAATGTGGAACTCACTACCACAGCGAGTGGTTGAGGTGAACACATTGAAGGGGAAGCTGGATACTTACATGAGGGAGAAAGGAATAGAAGGATTTGCTGATGGGGGGGATGAAGAGAAGTGGGTGGAGGCTCACGTGGAGCATAAATACTGACACAGACCAATTGACTCGACTAATCTCGTCCTGCGCTGTAGACTCAATGAAATAAGGACAAATGTATTCATTTTAAATCTACTGGTAAAAACTATTTAAAACCCAGGATGAAATAAATGTTCGTCAGCTTTTTTCTATTCCAGTGGAAATGTGCTCCCCCAGGCTCAAAGAGCATCAGCCCCACTGGAAGCAAAGTTGTGAGACCGGCCAGTCCAGCAGAAAGAAACCTTTTGAGCCCCCCATGTCACCCACTGTCAGAACGAACATGGTTCTGTCCTGGATGTGATTAGCAGCGGCAAAAACAGCAGGATCCAACCTCGGGAATTGGTTGTGAACTTGCTGATGTGTCTGCATATTCGATAATTGAGTGAATGCCTTCCCACAATCAGAGCAGGTGAACGGTTTCTCCCCGGTGTGAACTCGCTGGTGTCTTTGCAGAGTGGATAATTGAGTGAATGCCTTCCCACAATCAGAACAGATGAACGGTCTCTCCCCGGTGTGAACCCGCTGGTGCCTCAGCAGGTGGGATGAACAGGTGAATCCCTTCCCACACACACGGCAGATGAACGGCCTCTCCCCAGTGTGAATGCGGCGGTGAATTTCGAGCTGAGATGGGACCCTGAATCCTTTCCCACAGTCCTCGCATTTCCATGGTTTCTCCATAGTTTGTTTTTAAAAGTTAAAAGCGATGCTGGTGTTGTTATGACTCTCCAGGTTGGATGCTCTGTTTGAGCCTTGTCCACAGACAGAATACGGGTATGGTCAGTACATTAGAACACTCTCACCCGTGTGCATGCATGTGTGTGTCTCGGTGCTTTTCCAGTCACACTGATACTTAAAGCCTTCTGAAGCAGACAGAACAGAGAAATGTATTCTCTGCTCAGATTCAAAGATTAATGAAATTCATGTCATTATGAACTATCAAATGTTGATGTGATGGTTTGGTTTAAGATTTCTGTCTGTAAATCCTCGCCTTCTGATAGCCTATAAAGGGAATTTACAAAAATCACCACTGTCAGTACAGCGAAAGAAAAATTCAGAACAGACAATTCTAGACAATATGGAATATTGTTTTCTCCCTCCATCCCACACACTCCCCCCCCATTCTCACTCTGCTGTATCTAATATTCATCCTCCCAATTCTCCTGATTGAGGCAGTGATCCATGCTCACTGCTTCCTATCCTGAACACAGAGAGGTGAGAATCTCCATGCAGCCTCCCAGACAGATCTCTGTCTCTATGAATGGATTAACAATTTTCCCCCAGAATGAGAAAATAAAGTGTTTAATTTACAGATGTTGGCCTCTTTTAAGGTCAAATCAAATACTTACAGATGTTGGAGACAAGAGTCTCAGACTGTCTGAAGGTCAATCTTCATTCACACAAAGCCCGCGCTCTGATTGGCTGGAGGACCAGTGTCCTTCCGGTCCTCCAACTCTTCCCAATGGTCAATATTAAGCCGGGACGCTCCCGCACATGCGCAGCTTTCCCCTTCCTTGGACATGCGCAGTCCCGGGTCAGGGGGCGGGGCTTCTCTCTGTGGGCGGAGCCGCCAGCCGGTTGCCCTGGAAACCTTGGCTCCGGGGGGGGGGGGGGGGGGGCACCCGGGCCGGGCCCGGGCCTGCGCACTGAAACCCGGAGACGTCACCGCGGAGCAGAGTGATTCCGATTGGCCGATTCAGGCAGGGCTCCATTGTGAGGTCACAACGCGGAAGTTGTTCAATGAGCTTCAGGTTAAACCTTCCTCCTCTGAGCAACATCTGGGGGGAAATCAGTGTGTCCCCCTTTCCATTTCTTTTCCCATTCTGGGGGGAAATCAGTGTGTCCCCCTTTCCATTTCTTTTCCCATTCTGGGGGGAAATCAGTGTGTCCCCCTTTCCATTTCTTTTCCCATTCTGGGGGGAAATCAGTGTGTCCCCCTTTCCATTTCTTTTCCCATTCTGGGGGGAAATCAGTGTGTCCCCCTTTCCATTTCTTTTCCCATTCTGGGGGGAAATCAGTGTGTCCCCCTTTCCATTTCTTTTCCCATTCTGGGGGGAAATCAGTGTGTCCCCCTTTCCATTTCTTTTCCCATTCTGGGGGGAAATCAGTGTGTCCCCCTTTCCATTTCTTTTCCCATTCTGGGGAGAAATCAGTGTGTCCCCCTTTCCATTTCTTTTCCCATTCTGGGGGGAAATCAGTGTGTCCCCCTTTCCATTTCTTTTCCCATTCTGGGGGGAAATCAGTGTGTCCCCCTTTCCATTTCTTTTCCCATTCTGGGGGAAAACTGGGGACTTGCAGCAACTGAAGGGAAAAGGAACTGAATCCAGAGAGGGTAAAGTTGGCCCAGGTCTCTCTGTGTCCCTTAAAGACATTGACATCCTTTACCCCCTCAGTCTGACACATTTATCTGTCTGGATAAAAGGATGGGCTCTTTCTTAATGTTCATAGTTAAAGAGCTGGTTTCCCCAGGAGATGGATGGCATTTAAGGGGACAATAAATTAATATTGTGCACAATAATGATCAAACTTATGATCAGTAATTTCACAGCTACCACCAAAATTGATGGTGTGTTAAATTATCATGATGCTGGCGCTGAACTGGGGTGGGCACGGTAAGAAGTCTCACTATACCATCATGTTGAAGTCCAGTAGGTTTATTTGGTATCACAAGCTTTCAGAGTACTGCTCCTTCATCAGGTGAGTTGAGACTTAACTGTGATAGGTAGTGAGCTGCAAAGCCTTAAATTACACAAGGGTATACATGGGCTGGATAGATGCACAGGGCAACGGCAATGGAATTTAACCCTGGAAAGTACGAGGTCATTATTTTCAGGAGACTAACAAGAGAAGGGAATATACAACGAATGGTCAGACCCTAGCAGGTCCAGAAGAGTTTTGGAGTGTATGTCCTTTAGACCCTGAAGATAGCAAGATGAATTGGGTAAGAAGAGATTTGGGATACTTCTTTTTGTTGGCTCAGGCATAGAATATAAGAACAAGAAGTTATGATGGAGTTATGCAAATTATATATAGCTTGATTTGATTTATTATTGTCACACCTACTAGTATAAAGTGAAAAGTGTTGTTTCTTGCTATACAGGTAAAACATACCATTCACAGAGAAGGAAACAAAAAAGTGCAGAACGTAGTGTAACAGTTAAGGTGTAGAGAAAGATCAGCTTAATGTGAGGTAGGTCCATTCAAAAGTCTGATGCCAGCAGGGAAGAAGCTGTTCCTGAGTCAGTTGGTATGTGAGCTTTGTATCTTTTTCCCGACGGAAGAAGGTGAAAGGGAGAATGTCCGGAGTGAGTAATGTCCTTAATTATGCTGGCTCCTTTGCCGAGGCAGCAGGAAGTGTAAACAGACGGCAGGCTGGTTTGTGTGATGGATTGGGTTTTTGTAGTTTCTTGCGGTCTTAGGCAGACCGATACCAAGCTGTGATATGACCAGAAAGATTGCATCTGGTGAGAGTCGTAGCTAACATGCCAAATTTCCTTTGTCTTCAGAGAAAGTAGAGGCATTAGTGGGCTGTCTGAATTATAATGTCGGTATGGGAGGATCAGGGCAGGTTGTTGGCGACCTGGACACCCGAAAACTTGAAGCTTTTGCCCATTTCCATTCATCCTCATTGGTGTAGACAGAGGGATATCCTCCACTACGTTTCCTGAAGATGATGACAATATCCTTTGTTTTGTTGACGTTGAGGGAGAGATTATTATTGCCACACCAGTTCACCAGATTCTCTATCTCACTCCTGTGTGGAAAAGCCTACGAGAGGAGAGGCTGTACTTGACCCGGTGCTTGCTAATGAACCAGGACGTGTGTTGGATCTCACGGTAGGTGAGCATCTTGGGAATGGAGATCATAATTCTATCTCTTTCACGATAGCGATGGTAAGAGATAGGATCAGGCAGACTAGGAAGGTGTACGTCTGGAGTAAGGGGAAATATGAAAACATTAGGCAGGTAATTGGACGCATAAACTGGAAGGAGGTGTTCTTGGGGAAGAGTACAGAAGGAAAGTGGTGGTTTTTCAAGGAATGTTTGTTTAGGGCACTGCAAGACAACGTGTCAAGGAAGTTCTGGTAGGATGTGGGAACCGTGGTGCATGAAGGTAGTGGTGAACCTAGTCAGGAAGAAAAAATGGTACATAAAAGGTTCAGAGAGCTAGGGGATGTTAGGGATCTAGAGGAGTATAAGGTGTGTAGAAGGGAACTTAAAAAGGAACTTAGGAGAGCCAGAAGGGGTCATGAGAAGGCCTTGGCAGGTAAGATTAAGGAGAATCCCAAGGCCTTCTACAAATATGTGAAAAGTAAAAGGATGAGAAGAGAAGGGATAGGGCCTATAAAAGGTGAAGGGGGAAAAGTCTGTGTGAATCCAGAAGAAATGGCAGAGGTGCTTAACGAGTACTTTGCCTCGGCATTCACGGTGGAAAGTGAACTGGGAGATTGCACTGCAGGTTTGAGGCATACGGAAAAGATTGAGTATGTGGATGTTCGGAAAGAGGATGTGTTAGACCTGTTAAATTCTATCAAGATAGACAAGTCGCCGGGACCGGATGGGATGTACCCCAGGTTATTGTGGGGGGTGAGGGAAGTGGTTGCAGAGCCCCTGGCGATGATCTTTGCGTCGTCCATGGAAACGGGAGAGGTTCCGGAGGATTGGAGGATTGCGGATGTGGTTCCTATCTTGAAGAAAGAGAACAGGGATAGTCCAGGAAATTACCAACCAGTGAGTTTGACTTCAAGTGGTTGGTAAGTTGATGGAGAGGCTTCTGAGGGATAAGATATATGAACATTTGGAGAAATTTGGACTGATTAGAAATAGTCAGCATGGTTTTGTCAAGGGCAGGTCATGCCTTACGAGCCTAGTTGAGTTCCTCGAAAATGTGACTGAACACATTGACGAAGGAAGGGCGGTGGACGTAATGTACATGGACTTTAGTAAGGCGTTTGATAAGATCCCCCATGCAAGGCTTCTGGAGAAGGTGAGAGGGCATGGGATCCAAGGGGCTTTGGCCTCGTGGATCCAGAACTGGCTTGCCGGCAGAAGGCAGAGAGTGGTTGTGGATGGGTCTTGTTCTGCATAGAGGTCGGTAACCAGTGGAGTGCCCCAGGGATCTGTTCTGGAACCCCTGCTGTTTGTCATTTTCATAAATGACCTGGATGAGGAAGTGGAGGGATGGGTTAGCAAGTTCGCCGACAATACAAAGATCGGTGGTGTTGTGGATGGTCTGGAGGGATGCCAAAAGTTGCAGCGGGACATAGACAGGATGCAAGACTGGGAGGAGAAGTGGCAGATGGACTTCAACGCAGATAAATGTGTAGTGGTCCATTTTGGCAGGAATAATGGGATGAAGAAGTACAATATAAGGGGTAGGAGTCTTAGCTGTGTTGTAGAGCAGAAGGATCTTGGGGTCCGGTCCATAGGACTCTTAAATCGGCCTCGCAGGTGGAGGAAGTGGTTAAGAAGGCGTACGGTGTACTGGCCTTCATTAATCAAGGAATAGAGTTTAGGAGTCAGGAGGTAATGATGCAGCTCTTGTCAGACCCCAGTTGGAGTATTGTGCGCAGTTCCGGTTGCCTCATTATAGGAAGGATGTAGAGGCTATTGAGAGGGTTCAGAGGAGATTTACAAGGATGCTGCCTGGATTGGGAGGCAGGCCCTATGAAGATAGGTTGAGGGAGCTGGGACTCTTCTCACTGGAGAGACGTAGGTTGAGAGGCGACCTGATAGAGGTTTATAAAATGTTGAGAGGAATAGATAGGGTGGACTCTCAGAGACTATTTCGCTGAGCTGAAATGGTCACTACGAGAGGACACAGATTTAAGGTGCAGGGAAGCAAATACAAAGGAGATGTCGGGGTAGGTTTTTCACTCAGAGGGTGGTGAGTGAATGGAACCGACTGCCGTTGGAGGTTGTTGAGGCAAACTCACTGGGGTCTTTTAAGAGACTTCTGGATGAGTATATGGAAAAGAATAGGATAGGGGGTTATAGATAGGTCTGTGGATTGGTAGATGTGATCGGCGCAACTCGTGGGCCGAGGGGCCTGTTTGGGCTGTATTGTTCTATGTTCTATGTTGCCTGGTATGGATGATATACAGATGCCGGCGTTGGATTGGGGTGGTAAGAACTCAGTAAGAATTTAGCAACACCAATTTATAATCCAACCGATTTATTTGATAGTAAAAACGTGAGCTTTCAACACTCTGTGTCTTCCTCAGGCAAATGCAGTGTTCTGTATGGAGGGCAGGTCTTATGAAGAGAGGCTGAGGGATTTGAGGTTGTTTTCGTTAGAAAGGAGGCGGCTAAGAGGAGACCTTATCGAAGCATATGAGATGATTAGAGGTTTAGATAGGGTGGACAGTGATAGCCTTTTCCCTAGGATGGAGAAAGCTAGCACGAGGGGACACAGCTTTAAATTAAGGGGTGATAGTTATAGGATGGATATCAGAGGTAGGTTCTTTACCCAGAGGGTGGTTAGGGAGTGGAATGCCCTGCTTGCGGCAGTTGTAGATGCACCAAGTTTGGTGGCGTTTAAGAGGTTAGTTGGTAAGTTTATGGAAGAGAAGGGAATGGTTTAGTTTGGAGGGTCATTGCTTTTTTATAATGGTCGGTGCAACATCGAGGGCCGAAGGGCCTGTTCTGCACCGTAGTGTTCTATGTTCTTTGTTCTATGTTCTATGTACTACGATGGTGTACTCTGATCTTTGGGATCCAACCCACTACAACGGTATCGCCAGTAAACTTGAAAATTGAACTGGAGGGGAATTTGGCCTCATAGTCATTGGTGTATAAGGAGTGTATTAGGGGGCTGAGCCTTTGTGGGGCAGTGTTGTTGAGAATGATCGGGGGAGGAGACGTTGTTGCCTGTTCTTGTTGATTGTGGGTTCGGAAGTTCAGGATCCAATCACAGCTGAAAAAACCAAGGCCCTGGGCCATGTAGTTTGGAGATGAGTTTTGTGGGAATAATGGTGTTGAAAGGCTGAGCTGTAATCAATAAATAGGAGTCCGACATAGAGGTCCTTGTCATCTCGGTGTTCCAAGGTTGAGTGCAGGGCCAGGGAGATGGTTTCTGCTGTGGACCTGTTTATGCTAGAGCACAAATCTGATCACCACACAGAGGAAGGATATGATTGAACAAGAGAGAGTGCAGAGGAGACTCGCCAGGAGTGATTGCTTAGGCTGGAGAGAAGATGGTCAGGCTGGGATTGCTCATCATGGAGCACAGAAGACTTAGGGAGGGATCTGAGTGAGGTGTACAAAATTATCACGGATGGCGATAGGAAGAAACTCTTCCCTTAGTAGGTGGGTTCATAACCAGTGGTCAAAAATTTAAGGGAAGGGGCAGGAAACGGAGGGGAGTTTGAGGGAAAATACTTTCACCGGGAAGCTGATGGGAAGCTGGAACTCTGCTGAAGGGTTAGCAGGGGTGATGAACTTCACAACGTTTAAGAAGCATTTGGATGAGTAATTGAAACTTGATAGTGGAGCAAGTGCTGGAAAATGGGATTGAAATAGAAAAGTGCTTAATAGGCGACACAGACACAATGGGCTGAAGGGCCATTTGCAGTTTTGGGAAGAGTTTTGCTGTGTAAAATTGTATGAGTTTATGAAGACTGAGATATGTCCAGTCTTCTTATATGGCACAGATTAGATAGATACTTTGTAATAAAGTACATTTCATTCTTTTTTTTCTCGTTGTGGTCATTATAACACAAAGACCAATACAGTACAGCACAAGAAACAGGCCCTTCGGCCCTCCAAGCCTGCACCGCTCATTGATCCAACTGGACCATTCGTTTGTATCCCTCCATTCCCAGGCTGCTCATCTAGGTAATTCTTAAACGATCCCAGCGTGTCCACTTCCACCACCCTGCTCGGCAGCACATTCCAGGCCCTCATCACCATTTGCCTAAAAGACATCCCTCTGATCTCTGAGTTAAACCTCGCCCCTCTCACCTTGAGCCTGTGACCCCTCGTCACCCCCGACCTGGGAAAAAGCTTCCCACTATTCACCCTATCTATACCTGTCATAATTTTATACACCTCTATTAGGTCTCCCCTCATTCTCTGTCTTCCCAGGGAGAAGAACCCCAGTTTACCCAATCTCTCCTCATAGCTAAGACCCTCCATACCAGGCAACATCCTGGTAAACATTCTCTGTACTCTCTCCAAAGCCTCCACGTCCTCCTGTTTGTGTGGTGACAAGAATTGGACGCAGTATTCCAAATGTGGCCTAACCAACATTCTATACAGCTGTACCATCAAACTCCAACTTTTATACTTTACACCCCATCCCATAAACACAGAATAAGTCCTTCCATCAACTCGAGTCCGTGCTGACTCTCTGAGTAATTCAGTCAGTCTGGAGTGACCCCACTTCTGTAACCCTGCAACACCCATCCAATTTCATTTAGAAATTATTTACCATCTCTGCTCAACTACCCTCATAGGGCAGCAAGTTCAAAATTATCATCAATCACAATCCTCTATAGCTTAACCATTTGGAGCCATCCTATCATTCCACACATTGTTAATTCATTCATCGAGACAGAGATCTGTCTGGGAGGCTGCATGGAGATTTTCACCTCTATGTGTTCAGGACAGGAAGCAGTGAGCATGGATCTGTCAATCAGCCTCAATCAGCAGCTTCAGGAGAATTGGGGAGGGTGAATATTAGATACAGCAGAGTGAGAATGGAGGGGGAGTGTGTGGGATGGAGATTTACAGCTTTTGGGGGAATGAGAAAAAGAAGAAATTTCATTAGAAATTGGCTGGAAACATGCTATGACCTTCGGACAGGAATCAAAGGGAGGTGAAATTTACTGAGCCCTTGGGATGATTTTGAGTGTTTCCTGGAGATTGCTGGCAGGCCAAGTATTGAAGCAACAAATAGCTCCAACTACCAGCAACACCGGGAACAAGACCCTCACTCCTTCTGGAGAGAGAAGTAGTCCCAGGCAGAGAATGCAATGGAAACAGGGCTGGAAACACCGGCCCCAAACCCCATTTCCCCCACCCCCCTGGTCCGATCACTTCTTTTCCTCCGCTTCCACACTTGGTCCAGTTCCGCCTATTTGGCCTCTGGCAGTGGAGGGTGTATCAGCTTGGCACCCTGTCCTTTCCCCCAGAGAGTTGGTTCGCCACTATTGACGCCACTGACTGTTTATTCAACCCAGCTTTTAAAGTCTGGATTCTGTCAACCCATTCAACGCTGGATGGTTCTGTCCCGTGTGTCAATCCCGTTTGTTGAATTTGGGACCACAGGGGAATTCAGCTCCTCTCGCAGAACCACTCCCAAATAAGGCCAAATTAGAATTAGACAGACAGCAGCCCCTGCAGAGACCCACCCAGCAAGATATTACCAGTATCCGGAGTCAGAGAAGAGAGACAATGTTCCAAAAGCAACATATTGGAAAATGACCCATACATTGGGGTACAGCAGGATGCACACCCTGGAATTTCCACCTTCCGATGAGGAACAATTATGCAATGGTCACATTGGAACCTGTTAAATTATCCATCAGGCTGCTCGAACATCCAGTATTAAGGGATATTGATACAGGTACAGCCATGGTAAGGGAAACAGCGATCAACAAAATTCACACTGGACTCCAACCCTTATCCCCGGGCTGCTCCCCATTCCTCTCCATTTTGCCATCTCGTCAAGTTTAAGGACGTTCAAATGGGCAGTGGATAGGCATATGGATAGCATTGGAATAGTTTAGGTTAGAGGGTCATAAAATTGGTTCCATTGTTCGGCGCAACATCGAGGGCTGAAGGGCCTGTACTGCGCTGTAATGTTCTATGTTCTATCTGCGTGCCAGAGCTGCACCAGTGCTGTATAGAGACACATAGCAAGTGAGCACCAAGGGGTTATAATGCGCTAAAACGTTTGCTGAGGAGAGCTGTTTGATTTTCTTAAAGGTCCGCTCTTGGTGGGCAGACCATCCCCAGGCTTGACCCTTTTTTTGAGTAGCTGATGTAGAGGATCTAAATGGAGGCCCTGCTTTGTGTGATAGACAGAGGAACCGCTGACATTGTTGAGTACAACCCTTGTACCTGTTGCTTGTGAAAATCAATTGGTTCGGCAACCATTGATGGTAGAAGTAGTTTCAGGCCTAAATCTATTGGGACAAAATTGACAGAAGGAAACACAACTAGACTGCATAAAGATTTTCCAGTTAGAAAATGGTCACCCGAGCAAAGTTCTACTCAAATACCCAGGAGATTTTTGAAGAAGAGCACAATTAAAGCAGCAGAAGTGACTTTTACCGATGCACCATCAAAAACATTCTTTCTGGTTGTATCACAGTTTGGTCTGGGCTCCTGCTCTGCCCGAAACTGCAAGGAACTACAAAGGGTTGTGAATGTAGCCCAATCCATCACACAAACCAGCCTCCCATCCACTGACTCTGTCTACACTTCCTGCTGCCTCGGCAAAGCAGCCGGTATAATTAAGGATCCCACACACCCCGGATATTCTCTCTTCTATCTTTTCCCGTTGGGAAAAAGATACAAAAGTCTGAAGTCATGTACCGACCGACTCAAGAACAGCTTCTTCCCTATTGCATCAGACTTTAAAACAGACCTACCTTCCATTAAGTTGATCTTTCTCTACACCCTAACTATTACTGTCACACTACATTCTGCACTGTCTCGTTTCCTTCTCTATGAATGGTATGCTTTGCCTGCATAGCACGCGAGAAACAATACTTTTCACTGTTTGTTAATACACCTGACAATAATAAATCAAATCGAGACATTGCATGTCGATCCAGAGGCACTCCCGAAATTCTGCAAGGCCTGGCCTGTACCATTCACATTGAGGGAAAAGGTGGACACTGAACTCAAAAGATTGGAGCAAGAAGGCACAATAAAACCAGTCCAGTCTGCAGAATAGGCGGCACCGATGGTGCCTGTTCTAAAGCCAAACGGCTCAGTTTGTCTTTGTGGAGATTTTAAACAGACGTTAAATCGCGACACACAACTTGATTAATACACACTTCCCTGGATTGAGAATCTATATGCAAAACTGGCAGGAGGATTATTCTCTAAACGAGACAGGAGTCACACATACTCACAGCTGAAGCTGGACAAAATTCCACAAAAGATTTCCACAGTGCGAGGCCTTTTTCAGTGTACAAGATTATCCTTTGGGGTATCATCAGTCTGTGCAATATTTCAGAGAACGATGGAGAACGCACTACAAGGGTTACCTGGACAATGCCCTCATCACTGGTAAGCGAGGTCAGAACACTTGCAAAACCTGGAGGAAGTCCTTCAAAGATTTTCAGCAGAGGATGCACACTTAAAGAGGGAGAAAAGTGTCTTCTTTAGGAAAATCAGAGGAGATTTACAAGGATGCTGCCTGGATTGGGGGTCATGCCTTATGAAGATAGGTTGAGAGAGCTGGGTCTCTTCTCACTGGAGAGATGAAGGTTGAGAGGCAACCTGATAGAGATTTATAAGAAGTTGAGAGGAATCATAGAACAATACAGCACAAACAGGCCCTTCAGCCCATGAGTTGCACCGATCACATCTACCAATCCACAGACCTTTCTATAACCCCCTATCCTATTCTTTTCCATATACTCATCCAGAAGTCTTTTAAAAGACCCCAGTGAGTTTGCCTCAACAACCTCCGACGGCAGTCGGTTCCATTCCCTCACCACCCTCTGAGTGAAAAACCTTCCCCTGACATCTCCTTTGTATTTGCTTCCCTGCACCTTAAATCTGTGTCCTCTCGTATTGACCATTTCAGCTCGGGGAAATAGTCTCTGAGAGTCCACCCTATCTATTCCTCTCAACATTTTATAAACCTCTATCAGGTCGCCTCTCAACCTACGTCTCTCCAGTGAGAAGAGTCCCAGCTCCCTCAACCTATCTTCATAAGGCCTGCCTCCCAATCTAGGCAGCATCCTTGTAAATCTCCTCTGAACCCTCTCAATAGCCTCTACATCCTTCCTATAATGAGGCAACCTTCCTATAATGAATCCTCCCTAATTGGTCCATCAATCAGAGAGTTTGTATTCTATCAGGTCCATCTCAATTGCCTCATTACACTGAGAATGGAGGGAGAGGGTGAGGGATGGAGATTTACAGCTTTTGGGAAATGAGAGAGGAAAGAATGTTCCACAGAAACTAGAATTGTCTGTTCTGAGTTTCTATCCTGTACTGACACTGATGACTTTTGTAAATCCCTTTTACAGGATATCAGAAGGTGAGGATTTACAGACAGAAATCTCAAACCAAACATCATCTGACCATCACTCAATTCATCGGGACTTGATTATCATCGGGCTTTGAATCTAGAAGGAGAAATGTTTCTCTGCTTCTGAAGAATTTAAACAATAGTGTGACTTCAAGTGAGAGTGTTCCAGTGCAGTGAGTGTGGAAAGAGCTTTAAGCAGTTCCACAGGCTGGAAATACATGGCAGCATTCACAGAGAGTGTCCCCGTGTTCTGTGTGAGATTGAACTGATTGTTTAACCTGGAGAGTCCCAGCCTCAGCATGGAGAAACCCTGGAAATGTGGAGACTGTGGGAAGGGATTCAGGTTCCCCTCTCAGCTGGAAACCCATCGACACAGTCACACCGGGGAGAGACCGTTCAGCTGCTCTGTGTGTGGGAAGGGATTCACTTGGTCTGCGGCCTATGGCAACACAATCTGCTTACACCCAGGAGAGACCCTTTAAATGCTTTGACTGTGGGCGTGGATTCAAAAGCTCCCGGGAACTGATGTCCCACCAGCTGAGGAGAGAACATCAGTTGGTCTTACTGCACAAAGAGGTTTACAAGGTCACCCCACCTATGGAGACACCAGCGAGTTCACACTGGGGAGAGGCCATTCACCTGCTCTCAGTGCAGGAGGGGATTCATTCAGGCATGCAGCCTGCAGGCACACCAGCGAGTTCACAAATGATTCCCAGGGGTTGGATTCTGCTGTTATTGCTGCTGTTAATCACATCTAGGACTGACTCCTGTTCATTCTGACAGTGGGTGAAGTGGGAGGGTTTCTTTCTGCTGGACTGGCCGGTCTCACAACTTTGCTTCCAGTGGGACTGATGCTCTTTGAGCCTGAGAGAGCACATTTCCACTGGAATAAAGTCATTGTTATTTACAGCATGGAAACAGGACCTTCGGCCCCACTTAAAAGTTTATTTATTAGTCACAAATAAGAATAACATTAACACAGCAATGAAGTTACTGTGAAATTCCCCTTTACCACATTGTTCGGATCAACGCAACTAACCAGCACGTCTTTCAGCTTGTGGGAGGAAACCAGAGCACCCGGAGGAAACCCACGTAGACACGAGGGGAACATGCAGACTCCATGCAGTCAGTGATCAGTGGAATTGAACCTGGATCCTTGACGCTGTGAGGCAGCAGTGGTAACCATTGTGCATCACGTTGCCCAGTTTTTAACCGCTAAGCTTGTCCCAATTTATCAGGGGGGGCAATAGCCTAGTGGTATTATTGCTTGAGAATAAACCCAGATAATGTCCTGGGGATCTGGGTTAAAATCCCACCACGGCAGATGGTGGAATTTGAATTCAATTTTTAAAAATCTGGATTTATTTACCGATGGCCATGAAACCATTGTCAAAAAATCCATCTGGTTCACTGATATCGTATAGAAAAGGAAATCTACCGTCTTTACCTGGTCTGGCCTACATGTGACTCCAACAGTCAGCAATGTGGTTGACTCTCAACTGCCCTCTGACACAGCCTAGCAAGTCACTCAGTTGTAGCAATCTTAGTCATGCTGCTTTATTACATTTAACAATCGATCTGTCTTTTCACTGTGGCATGGAAGACCAATGGAGGTGAATTGAAGGAGAAATAAGAAATAAAATTGCATGAGATGTGAACTCTTGATAGAAGAGCAGGAAAGAAAGTATGAAATGAAAAGGACTAGACCATTAACCAGAAGCAGCTTTTAGAATAAAACCAAGACTTTATCAGTTTTCAGCCCATCGTATTGCACGGTCAAAAAAGCAAAGGAAAGAAAATAGCCCCTCGTTTTAATTCCATTTCTGGCCCAGAGCTTTGTAGGTTTCAGTGCTTCAGATACACGTCCAGGTGCCTTTAAAATGGATTCAACATTTCAGCCTCAAGCACCAGCTTAGGCTGTGAATTCCAGACACCCACCACCATCTGAGTGGAAAAACCTTTTCTCATATCACCTCGATTCCTTAGAATCCATAGAATCCTACAGAGCAGAAGGAAGTCTACAAGTAAGTCTACAAGATTATGAGAGGCATGGGACAGAATGGATAGTCAGAAGCTTTTTTCCAGGGTGGAAGAGTCAGTTACTAGGGGGCATAGGTCTAAGGTGTGAGGGGTAAGATTTAAAGAAGATGCACGAGGCAGATTTTGTACAGAGAGGGTGGTGGGTGGCTGGGACTCACTGGCGGAGGAGTTGTGGAAGCAGATATGATAGTGAGTTTTAAGGGCCATCTTGATAAATACATGAATAGGATGGGAATGGAGAGATATAGTTCCGGAAGGATAGGGAGCTTTAATTCAGTAGGACAGCATGGATGGTGCAGGTCTGGGGGGCCGAAGGGCCTGTTCCTGTGCTGTAATTTTCTTTGTTCTAGCAAAGAAATAAAACCGGACAGATCACATCGGCACTGACTTAGAGACTTGGTAAAGACAATGGCAAAATACACAATATTGGCACGATACCAAAGTGGGGGGAAGTTGTAGACAGCGAGGATGGATGTTACAGTTTGCAGAGGGACATAGATAGGTTGCAGAGCTGGGCCGTGAGGTGGCAAATGGAATTCAATACGGATAAGTGTGAGGTGATTCAATTTGGTAGGAATAACAGGCATATGAAATATAGGGCTAATGGAAGGACCCTTAATAGTGTTGTCGAGCAGAGGGATCTTGGGGTACAAGTACATAGCTCTTTGAAAGTTGGCACCCAGGTTGATAAAGTTGTTAAGAAGGCGTACGGTGTGTTAGCTTTTATTGGTAGAGGGTTTGAATTTAGGAGCCGTGAGGTTATGTTACAACTGTACAAAACTCTGGTGCGGCCGCACTTGGAATATTGTGTACAGTTCTGGTCACCGCATTATAAGAAAGATGTGGAAGCATTGGAAAGGGTGCAGAGGAGGTTTACCAGGATGTTGCCTGGTATAGTGGGAAGGCCTTATGAGGAAAGGCTGAGGGACCTGAGGTTATTTTCATTAGAGAGAAGACGGTTACGCGGTGACCTAATTGAGGCGTATAAGATGATCAAGGGATTGGATAGGGTGGATAGTGAGAGCCTTTTTCCTCGGATGGTGATGACCAACACGAGGGGACATAACTTTAAATTAAGAGGTGATAGTTATAGGACGGATGTCAGAGGCAGGTTCTTTACACAGAGGGTGGTGAGGGCGTGGAATGCCCTGCCTGCAGCAGTTGTGGACTCGCCTACTTTGGGTGCATTCAAATGGTCGGTGGATAGGCATATGGATGATATTGGAATAGTTTAGGTTAGAGGGTCCACTGGCCGGCGCAACATCGAGGGCCGAAGGGCATGTACTGCGCTGTAATGTTCTATGTTCTATGTTCTAAAACAAAGCCCGTTGCATCACCGCTTGCAAGTTTCCTTCCAAACCACTCACCGTCCTAACTCGGAATCATACTGCCATTCTTTTGCAGTCGCTGGGTTAAAATTCTGGAAATTCCCTCCCCTAATCACATTGTGGGCCAACCCACAGCTCGTGGACTGCAGTTCACCAACACCTTCTCAAGGGCAATCAGGGATGGACAATAAATGCTGGCCAGCCAGTGACAGCCATGAATGAAAAAAAAAGTAGGAAAAAAACCAAATTCTTTTTAGACAAAGGGGCTTAAGAGCAAAAGAAGCCATTCTGCTTGAGTGAGGCAGCTAATCAGGGCTTGGAATGATATTGATCCCTGGTTGGTGAGACTGGTGCAGTCTCTTAAACTGATAAGAATGGTCGGATTCGGGCAAGAGAATAACTCCTCTTACCAATTTGAACATGCAGGGGTTAGAAAATATCCTTAAATAAACTGGATATTTAGGTTCCTAGTAACGAGGGAAGAATTTTCAGGTGTAATACACCAATGATTTCCTAATCCTGTTGACAGGTAGAGTATTATTACCTTCGCCAATAATGTGTAATATTGTAATTGGACCCTCCAGTTTGTGTGATAGGCTGGGCAAGAAATCAAAGAGTTCAGAAGAGTGTATCAGTATCATGTACTGTTATACCAGAGATGATAGTCAGTACTCACTGACTGTTTCCTCTCCTGATTAGCAATAAACTAAACTTTTCTTTGATCTTGTAACTACGTACTGTCTTTCATGGTCTCTGCATCGGTTGAGTGAGTTCAGCTGAGTGCCCAAAGGGAGACTCTTTGGAAAGTTCCTTTTACAACCTGGCACTGGTGTCCAGTGACAAGGGTGGATGAGTACATTTCTTTAAATACCACCCAGTAGCTAGGCATTACATGTCTGGCATCTATAGATGGACATGGACAGGGATCGCAGGTAGAGATGGGAACATCGGGGTGGCGGCGCGGGCTCGTTGGGCCGAAGGGCCTGTTTCCTGTGCTGTTTTGTTCTTTGTATGCTATTCCTTCTTTGTTCTTTGAAAGTTGTAAGTTGAGTATCTTGGACTGGGGAAGAGGTGTGAAAACAGTACATAGGTAAAGAACCCATGTGGTAGAAAGAACATTTGCAGAGAAGCTATGCTTAACATAGTGGGAAGTCTGACAACACCAGGTTTAAGTCCAACCGAAGATGTTTGACAAGGTGCCGATAAAAGACTGATCCAGAAAATGAGATCATAGGGGATTGGGGGCAGAGTACTAGATTGGATTGTGGATTGGCTGACTGACAGGAAATGGAGCAGGCATTTGCCTGAAGAAGACACAAGAGTCGAAAGCTCGCTTTTTTACTATCAAATAAATAGGTTGGATTATAAATTGGTGTTGCTAAATTCTTACTGAGTTCTTACCACCCCAATCCAACGCCGGCATCTGTACATCAGGAAATGGAGCGTCAGGACAAATGGATCCTTCGCGGGATGATAATTATTGAAGAGTTGCAGGGGTCAGTCCTCAGCTGCTTACAATCGATATAAATGACGTGCAAACAGGCACACAGAGTGCAACACCAAATTTTGTAATGTGAGTGACACTTACCTGGTGCCACAGTGAAGGCAGGCATGGTGCCACAGTGGTTAGCACTGCTGACTGACAGCATCAATGACACAGGTTCAATTCTGGCCGTGGGTCACTGTCTGCGTGGAGTTTTCACACCCTCCCCGTGTCTGCATGGGCTTCCTGCGGGTTTTCAGTTTCCTCCCACCAAGGATATGAGAGTTAGATTGATTGGCCATGCTAAATTTTCCTTGGTGTCAGGGCAAGTGGCAGGATTACGGGAATAAGACCTGGATGAGATTGTATTCAGTACAGACTCGATAGCCAAATGGCCTCATTGTGTGGTGTAGATATTCTATGATGAAGGAGAAGTGGTCTGAAAGCTCATGTTTCCAAACAACCTGTTGGACTTTAACCTGGTATTGTGAGACTTTTTACTGTGCCCACAGTCCAACGCTGGCATCTCCACATCATGTACATCAATGGGGATGAAGTAGAAATGGTCAAGAGCTTCAAGTTTAAGTGTCTAGATCAGCAGAATTCTGTCTTAGATCCCCCCCGATGCTAACACTATAGTTAAGAAAACCCACCAACACTCAGCAGACTAAGGATAACTGGCATGTCAGATTTCCTTCAGATGCCACAGTACTTTCATCTTTAGATGCTATGATTCTCAGCAACTTTTACAGATACACCATAGAAAGCATTCCTCCTGGTTGTATCATAGCTTGGTATGGCTCCTGCTCTGCCCAAGACTGCAAAAAACTACAAAGGGTCGTGAACTTAGCCCAGTCCATCTAGCAAGCCAGACTCCCATCCATTGACTCTGTCTATACTCGCTGCTGCCTCGGCAAAGCAGCCAACATAATTAAGGACCCCATACATCCCAGATATAATCTCTTCCACCTTCTTCCATCAAGAAAAAAGATACAAAAGTCTCAGGTCATGTACCAACCATTAAAAACAGCTTCTTCCCTGCTGCCATCAGACTTGAATGGACTTGTCTTGCATTAACTTGATTTTTCTCTACACCCCAGCTATGACTGTAATACTATATTCTACACTCTCTCCTTCCCTATGAATATATGCATTGTCTGTACAGCAAGCAAAAAACAATTTTTTTTTTTACTGAATACTAATGTATGTGACAATAATAAATCAAATACGGAAATTTAAAAGGATGAGAAGGGATCTGATTAACGCATTTAAAAAACTAAAAGGGATTGATAAAGTAAATGTAGACAAATGTTTCTTGTTATGGTGAAATTTCAAACAAGAGGTCACAGTTATAGGTTGAGAGATGGTAAATTTAAAACTGAGATGAGGAGAAATTACTTGTCACACAGATTGGTGAATTAATGGAATTCACTGCCCCATAGCACAGTGGAGTCTGAATCATTAAATGATTTCAAGAAGGAGAGAGATGTATTTCTGATTTTAAAAAGGGTTCAAGGGAGGTGCCAGGGGACTAAAGAACAGCTAATGTGGGTCCCACTATTTAAGAAAGTTTGTAGAAACAAGCCTGGAGTGTGGTGACTAGGGGATTTTCACAGTAACTTCATTGCAGTGTTAATGTAAACCTAATTGTGACTAATAAGTAACTTCGATAATGGAATGTTAGTGTGATAGAATACTGATGTTTAAAGTTTAAAATACTGGTTTGCTGCTATCAACTATCAACTATTGTCCTTGACAATATCAACTGCACTATCAACTATTGTCCTTGATGGTCCAGCATACCTCCAGGAGAATGAATGGAGACTTGTCCAAACTCAGATAACAAAGATCCTGAACATTTCCATTTTTCTTGCCCATGGAACATTTACATAAATAGTCAAATCCAATAAAATTAACCCTGTCACAAAAATGACTAACTTGTAATTACAACAGGTCTGATTTGAGACAAGATAATGTCAATTCTAGGGGAATTTCCTAGTAACTTCAGTGCAGTGTTAATGTAAGCCTTACTTGTGACTAATAAATAAACTTTAAAAGTGGAATTTGTGAGTGATCTGGGGCTTTGCAATTTGGATTCTAGTTATGGAGGTACTGATGGGGTAAGATTTTGGGGAATAGCTGTTGATTCAGGAACCTGAGAAAAATTCACATTTCTACCTGGAGTGGTCACCCAGCTGAGGTGATGAAAATCACTCATGTATTTCACCAGTTTTCCTTTTCATTTAAATAAACATTAATTGTTTTCTCAGGGTCCTGTTTTGTCAGAGGTTAAATCTCTTCCAAGTTAAAGCTCTTTCAAGAGCCAGTTTGGAACTGAGTAACTGGGCATCTGCAACTAAATTCTGTGTTAATTCTATACCCTTTTCATACTAACAGAGGGTGTCTAAAGAATTCAAGAAAGATTCACAATGATGATACCAGAACTAAGAGTGTTTAAGTTACAGGAAACATTAAACATGCTGGGGATATTTTCTCCAGGAAAGAGAAGGCCGAAGACTAATTGATAGAGACTTTAATGGGTGTGATAGGATTGACGTGATTAAGTCATTACTGCGATAACAGGATAGAAATCCGGAATTGACAATTCTAGTTATCACAGAAAATCTTCTCCCTTTCAAACCATAAATCACTGTGTCCCCCTCTCCACCGACTCCACACCCCTGACATACACACTTCCTTCTCCCTATTGATTGTAACACTAATTCATCCTACAATCCTTCTCCTGCTTTTCCCCCAGTTCTCCTCCTCTGAAGGTGCTGACTCTGGGCTTCACACTTACCCATTGCCCTCCCCAATATGTCAACCAGGGGTCTAAAACTTTCCACCTCAGGTGAACAAGCTGTTTTGCTAAGGGGCCGCCCCAATCCCAATGCAGTGACTCCCCACAGGTACTTTGTGTCAGGAGGGGGGGGAAGTCACTGCGCCCCCCCTCCCCCACCCACCCTCGCTTTCCATCTCAATCCCAGGAGCTTGGAGGCTCCGCTCCCGATGGCGGCCGCAGCTCCCACAATGCCCCGCGAAGGTGAAAACGCTCCATCTGCTGCAATGAAGGGCGGCCCGGGACTGCGCATGTGCCAGAGGGAGCCCGCCCCCTGTGACCTGCATGTTGAAGTGTCGACCAATGGGATGAGCGGGAGAACCGGAAGGACTCTGGTGTATCAGCCAATCAGAGTGCAAATATCCTTTGCTCCCTGATACATTTGTGTGTAAGGAATGGGCTCTTCCTTAATGATTCAATTAAAGGGCTGCTTTCCCCAGACTAACACTGAAGGTGACAGTAAATTAATATAGGACAAAGATATTGTTATATGCTGCTCATTAAATATATTATTTATGGTTCTGTAATTAGATAGATTTGTTATCCATACCTGTAATATAGTGCTGTAACTATGTCCAATCAGAGAGTTATTGACTGGGACAGTGAAGCTCCTTGAACATACTCAAGGTAGGGTTGAACTGCTTTTTGATTAACAAGGGAGTCAAGGGTAAGGGGAACAGATGGAGAGAGGGTGGTGGGAATATGGAATGCGCTGCCGAGTAAAATGATGGAGGCAGGTACTCTGGAGTTATTTAAGAAATACTTAGATGGGCACAGGAACAGAATGGGAATGAAGGGGTATAGAAAACTGATTTAAAATAGGGATCATGAGCCTTGGGAGTCCCTGGGAAGTGTGTCAATAGATGATGATATTGATGTACTTGTTTTTATCCTACAGGTGCTTTGGTCCACCTTGTTGTCTAACGAGGGGCATACACGCGAAGGGTCGTGAGAAGGCTGCTCTTGGATTTTTTTCGAGAGTATCCTAGTGCTTCACGTCGTTAGTGTACGCTTGACCTGGACCATTTGATGGGCAACACGACAGCTCAGTGACTATCGCTGTGCTGTGCAGATACATGGATTTGGGCCTGTGTCTGTGGGAGTTTGCGCATTCTCCCCGTGCTTGCGTGGGTTTTCTCCGGGAGCTCCGGTTTCCTCCCACATCCCAAAGATGTGCTCTTAGGCTAATTGGCAAAACAAATTCTCCCTAAATTGTCTCAAATTTGGGTTTTTAATCCATAGATCTATAAACATGGACAGGGATCACGGGTAGAGGTGGGAACATCGAGGTGGCGGCGCAGGCTCGTTGGGCCGAAGGGCCTGTTTCCCATGCTGTTTTGTTCTTTGTTCTTTGATGTGGTGAAGCTTTGAAACTCTCTACCCCACAACCTCAGTCATCAAGTATATTTTAGAGCAAGATTTATTTGGTGTCTACGTTTTGAAGATATCAAGGGCTAGGGGTGAATATTTGAAGATAAGAACTAGGAGCCGGCCATCTGGCTCCTCAAGCTTGTTCTGCTCTTTAATAAGATCTTTTTGTGGATTCAGCTCCACTCACCCACCCATTCACCACAACACTTAATTCCTTTACTGTTCGAAAATCTATATCTTTGTCTTAAAAACATGCATCAAGGGAGCCTCAACCGCTTCACTGGAAATTCCACAGATTACAGCCCTTTGGGTGAAGAAGTTCCTCTTCAACTCAGTCCTAAATCTGCTTCCCTTTGTTTTGAGGCCAATCCCCCTAGTTCTGGTAAACTTTGGAAAATGGTGCTGAGATAGATTAACCAGTGATCTCAATGAATGGTTGAGGAAGCTCGATAGCCCAAATGATTGATTTTACCTCCTTTTTTATGATTTTTGTCTTTTGGACAGGAAACACTGAGCATGGATCTTTCCGTTAGCTTGAATCAGCACGTTCAGGAGAATTGGGGAGAGTGAATATTAGATACAGCAGAATGAGAATGGAGGAAGAGTGTTTAGGATGGGGATTTACAGCTTTGGAAAGTGAGAGAGAAAAGAACGTTCCATAAAAACTTGAATTTCTGTACTGACTGTAACGTCTATTGTAAATTCTTCAAAGGTATCAGAAGGTGAGGATTTGTGGTGAGAAATATGAATACAGACATCACATTAAGATCTCACAAGATGACTAAATTCATTTGGAACCTGAATATAATTGAAAGAGAAATGTTTTCTGAATCTGTCTGCATCAGAATGCTTTAAAATCAATGTGATTGGAAAAGAACTGTGAGGCAGACACTTCCCAGTGAGAGTGTTCCAGTGCAGAGCGTATGGAAAGAGCTTTAACCAGTTCCACAGGCTGGAAAACATTGCACCAATGTCATTGAGGAGAGACCTTACTGTATTCTGTGTATTGTCAAACGTGTAACTTGATCATTCACCCTGGAGAGATTTACCATGGAGAAACCGTGGAAATGTGCGGACTGTGGGAAGGGATTCAGCTTCCCTTCAGAACTGGAAATCCATCGACGCAGCCACACTGGGGAGAGACCGTTCACCTGCCCCGTGTGCAGGAAGGGGTTCACTCAGGTATCTACCATGCAGCGACACCAGCGAGTTCACACAGGGGAGAGGCCCTTCAATTGTTCTGAGTGTGGAAAGGCGTTCAGTATTTCATCCCACCTACTGACACACCAGCGACTTCACAGCGGGGAGAAAGCATTCACCTGCTCTGACTGTGGGAAGGGGTTCAGTAATTCATCCAACCTGTTGAGACACCAGCGAATTCACACAGAGGAGAGGCCCTTCAACTGCTCGCTGTGTTCAAAGCGTTTCAATGATCGAACGACGATGATGAAACACCAGCGGGTTCACACTGGGGAGAGGCCGTTCACCTGCTCCGTGTGCGGGAAGAGATTCAGTGATTCATCCAACCTGCGGAGACACAAGCGAGTTCATACCCGGGAGAGGCCGTTCACCTGCCGTGTGTGTGACAAGGGATTCACTCATTCATCCCACCTCTGGAGACATCGGAGAGTTCACAAGTGATGACAAGTGTTGCTGTTACTGTTGAGATGATGCCAATCATCTTAGCGTCATCTGCGAATTTTGACACACTACAGCAACTCCAAATCATCGATGTAAATTGTAAACCATTGCAGTCCCAACACTGATGCTTGAGGCACACCACTAGTCACTGATCGCCAACCAGAAAAACCCTCATTCTTTTGCTTTCTGTTAGTTAACCAATCCTGTATCCGTGCTAATACATTACCCAGGACATCATGCACCTTTTATCTTTGCCGCAGTCTTTGCGGCATTTTGTCAAATGTCTGCTGGAAATCCAGATTTACCACATCCACAGGTTGCCCACTGTCTACTGCACACGTAATGTTCCACCAAATTAGTCAAACATGACCTGCCCTTCATGAACCCTACGCTGCATCTTCCCAATGGGACAATTTATATCCAGATATCTCGCTATTTCTTCCTTCATGATTCAACCCTTATAGAAGTGAAGCTAACCAGCCTATAAATTTCCTGCCTTTTGTCTACCTCCTTTTTTAAACACTTGCTGTTTTCCAATCTGCTGGAACCACTTCAGAGTCCAGTAAATTTTGGTAAATTACCACTAGAGCATTTGCTATTTCTCCTGCCATCTCTTTTAATACCCTGGGATGCATTCCATCAGGACCGGGAGACTTGTCTACCTTTAGCTCCTATTAACTTACCCAACACTACCTCTTTCGTGGTAGTTTTTAAAGATTTCCCAATCCTTGTCTCCCTCTAATCTTTGCCACTTTGTGTGCATTTTGATACCTCCTTTATTTCCTTAGATATAAGACCATAAGACATTGTAAAAGAATTAGGCCACTCGGCCCATCGAGTCTGCTCTGCCATTAAATCATGGCCGATATTTTTCTCATCCCCATTCTCCTGCCTTTTCCCCTGATCCCCTTATTGTTCAAGAATCTATCTATCTCCTTCTTAAAGACGTTCAATGACCCGGCCTCCTCTGCGGCAAAGAGTTTCACAGATTCCCCACTCTCGGGCTAAAAAAATTCCTCCTCATCTCTCTTTTAAAGGATTGTCCCTTTAGCCTGAGGTTCTGCCCTTTCTGGTTCTGGTTTTTCCCACTAGTGGAAACATCCTCTCCACATCCACTCTATCCAGGCCTCGCAGGATCCTGTAAGTTTCAAAAACTTTAGTTTTTGAAACTTTCCCTTCTAAACTCCAATGAGTACAGACCCAGTGTCCTCAACTGTTTCTCATCAGACAAGCTCTTCATTCCAGGGATCCTTTGATTTTCAAGTTTGCCGATGACACCACCGTAGCGGGTCAGATCTCAAACAGTGACGAGACGAGAATGAGATGGAGAATCTGGTGAACTGTTGCAGCGACAATAATCTCTCCCTCAATGTCAACACAACAAAGAAGATTGTTATCGACTTCAGGAAGCGTAAAGGAGAACATGCCCCTTTCTACAACAACGGGGATGAAGTCAAAAGGGTAGAGAGCTTCAAGTTTCTAATGGTCCAGATCACCAACAATCTATCCTGGATCCCCCCCCCAACGCCGACACTACCGTTAAGAAAGCCCCACCAACGCCTCTACTTTCTCAGAAGACTAAGGAAATTTGGCGTGTCAGCTACGACTTTCATCAACTTTTACAGATGCCCCATAGAAAGCATTCTTTCGGGATGTATCACAGCTTGGGATGGGCTCCTGTTCTGTCCAAGATTGCAAGGAACGATAAAAGGGTTGTGAATGTAGCCCAATCCATCACACAAACCAGCCTCCCATCCATTGACTCTGTTACACTTCCCGCTGCCTCGGGAAAAGCAGCCGGTATAATTAAGGACCCCACACACCCCGGACATTCTCTCTTCCACCTTCTTCCTTTGGGAAAAAGATTCAAAAGTCTAAGGTCACGTACCGACCGACTCAAGAACAGTTTCTTCTGTGCTGCTGTCAGAGATTTGAATGGACCTACCTTGCATTAAGTTGATCTTTCTGTATACCCCAGCTCACTGTAACACTACATTTTGCAATCTCTCTTTTCCTTCTCTATGAATGGTATGTTTTGTCTGTATAGCGTGCAAGAAACAATACTTTTCACCGTTTATTAATACAATAAATAAATCAAATATTGTGAACCTCCTCTGATCCCTATCCAAGGCCTTCCTTACATACAAGGTTCAAAACTCTCTCAGTACTCCAAATGAGGTCTGATCAGCCCCTTACACAGCTTCAGAAATACATCCCTTCTCTTGTATTCTAGCCCTCTCGACACGAATCTAACATTGCATTTGCCTTCCCAACTGCTCATGTTAACTTTAAGAGAATCTTGAACAAGCCCCTTTGTGTTTCTGAATTCCGAAGCATTTAGAAAACAAGCCTCCATTCCTCCTTCCAAATTTCATAACCTCACACTTTTCCACACTGTATTCCATCTGCCCCTTCTTTGCCAACTCTCTTAACCTGTCCAAGTCCTTCTGCAGCTCCCCCACTATTTCCTGAATACCATCTGTCCCTCTACATATCTTTGTATTATCTACAAACTTAGCAACAGTTTCCTTCTTCCAAATCATTGATGTATATTGTAAAAGGTTGTAGTCCCAGCACTGACCCCTGAGGCACACCAGCTGCCATCCTGAAAAAGACCCCTTTATCCCCACTCTCTGCCTTCTGCCAATCAGCCAATCCTCTACCTATGCCAGGATCTTACCCTTAACATCGTGGGCACTAACAGTCTCTAACCTTGTCAAAGACCTTCTGGAAATCTAAATAAATCACATCCACTGGTTCTCCTTTATCTAACTTCCTTCTAATCTCCCCAAAGAACTCTTAACAGATTTGTCACACATGACCTCCCCTTGAGGAAGTGGTGTTGACTCAGTCCTACTTTATCCTGCAGTTCCAAATACTCTACAATCTCATCTTTAATAATGGACTCTAAAATGGTGCCAGTGATTGAAGCCGGGGTAACTGGCCTATAATTTCCCGTCTGCTGCCTCCCTCCCTTCTTAAACGGCAGTGTTACATTAGCGACTTTCCAGTCCTCTGGGACACTCCCTGACTCCAGTCCTGAAAGATCATCACCATTACCTCCACAATTTCCTCAGCTTCTCTTTTAGAACCCTGGGGTGTAGTCCATCCGGTCCTGGTGATTTATCCATCTTCAGACTATCAGTATCCCCAGAGCCTTCTCCTTAGTGATGGTCACTACACTCCCCTCTGCCCCCTGACTCTCCTGGAGCTCTGGAATCCCACTGGTGTTTTCCACTGTGAAGACTGATGCAAAGTAACCATTTAGCAACTTATTTAGTTTCCACTGGTAGAAAAATCTACAACCAGAGGGCACAACCTCAGGCTAAAGGGACAATCCGTTAAAACAGAGATGAGGAGGAATTTCTCCAGCCGAAGAGTGATGAATCTGTGGAACTCTTTGCCATAGAAGGCTGTGGAGACCAGGTCACTGAGTGTCTTTAAGAAGGAGAGAGATAAATTAATAAAGGGATTGGGGTTATGGGGAAAAGGCTGGAGAATGGGGATGAGAAAACTATCAGCCATGATTGAATAGCAGAGTAGACTCGATGGGCTGAGTGGCCTAATTCTGCTCCTATATCTTGTGGCCTTAGTTCCTCTGCCATTTCTTTGTTTCCTATTATTCTCCAACCTCATTTTCCAATGTTTATTTTTGCTGCTCTCTTACCTTTCTTATGTTGAAAAAGAAATCTCTTCCTATCTTCTTTTATGTTACTAGCTAGCTTACACACATCTTCTCCCCCTTATTTTTTAATTGTCCTCTGCTCGCTTTTAAATTCTTCCCAATCCCCAGGCGGGACCAGAACAGAACTGGAAAATAACAGAGTGAAATTGAGTGAGGGTCGGAGAGAGAGTTCTCCTCCCCCTCGAGGTGGGGACTGTAAGAATCCTGGGAGACCCCAGACTTTAGGTGTTTTTGTGAATTAGTGAACATTAAATTAAATTCTGTGACTGGCTGTGCATTGATTTTGAATTTGATTGTTTCACTTCTCTTGTTTTGATTCCTGTTGTGATTACACTCTGGGGAAGGATGGTGACAGGATGGGACATTCTGGTTTGGGTCTTCAATGTTTTATTGATCCCAAAGGGACGAAACCTCAGCAGAAATCTAACAGAGCTGAGAACAGACAACTTACTGTGTGGGAACAGGGAGATTAACAGCTCCCAGAGGACTGAGAAAACAAGAGTGCCTTGAATCCTAGATGACCCCTGTGTGTCAAGGCCACCATGTTTTCACTGCTTGGCATGGGAATGCTGACTCCCTGTACCAGGAACAGAGCGTGGGGAAAACAATTGTTTGAGAGTCTGACATGGTTTGGGCAGGTACAGATGGTTCAATGACAGGTTTTGTAATTGGTCCATTCTAAATGTTAGCTCAGCAATGATTGGGTTAATTCAGTCTCTGTAAATGTTGTGATATGAAAAGTATAAGAAGGGATTCCCCGCGCACAGAGATTTATCGAGGTTTTACATGTTGCATTGACTGGTGCTGTGGTATCTGGGACAGAGCGGGAAGCATTTCCCTGGAGATGGTGTTTCTACCCAGAGTGTAATGGGAATGCTGCTGTACTTTGATACCACTGCTCAGACATTAGCCTGTGTCAGCTCTTAGTGATACTGAATAAAATCTAACCACTGTCACCAATAAGGGTTAGCACTGGGAATCATTTCAGAGTTTGGGAAAAGGGGAGAAAGGGTTAATTGACTCCCTGAAACCCCCACTGTCTAACATCACTGTATCAGAAATAAAATCTCATCTCCCCCTCTGGCTCCTTTTCCAATGATCTCAGAGAGATTCACTTTCTGTTAAAGAGCCTGCCAAACCCCTCTCACCCACTTTCCCCAAAGAATATCGATCCCATCAGGAAAAATCCAGAACAATCAAATATTTTTACTGATAAAAGTTTATTAGTGAAACAGAGCATGGTTAAAAACAAACAAAAAATGATTTGAGGATCAAAGACAACCAGAGTGGAAGGATGTTCATAATGTTCTGAACACAAATGCTTTCTCTCCAGCTTCTCTGTTCCCTGTTCCTGTGACTCCCGGGTTTGGACAGAGGGACACTGAACCCCAGGAGGGGGTCACATCACCATTAGTGCCGGTGACCCCACCGCCCCCCCCACCTCCCTCCCCCCCCCCACCTCCCTCCCCCCACCTCCCTCCCTCCCCCACTCCCTCCCCCCTCCCTCCCCTCCTCCTCCCCCACATCTCCCCCCTCCCCCCATCTCCCCCCCCTCCCTCCCCTCCTCCTCCCCCACATCTCTCCCCCCCTCCCCCACATCTCCCCCCTCCCCCCCCCCCCCCCCCCCCCCCCCCCCCCCCCCTCCCCCCCCCCCCCCCCCCCCCCCCCCCCCCCCCCCCCTCGTGCCTCAATTAATTGGAAGCTCATTTCCCAGTCACTTCTCCAGCATCTTCCTGTCTCCCTAGTAGTGTGACGCCCAGAGCAGTTTGATAGGAGGATGTATTAGGGTCACAATCAATAGGGACTGTGTGGGGTCAGGGATTTCTCCTTTGAGATGAGGAAGGATGTTCTCCGTTGATTAAAATTGTCAGCTCTGGATTTCTACCCAGTGATGTGTTTTGCAAGATCCTTTTCCCAGTGGGTTATTGGGGAGGATATACTGACAAAAAAAAACACTAAATGTTCTGATTCTGAGATGGCTCCTTCTACACTGGACTGCAGTAAAGAGTTTTGGTTGGGACTTAATTCTTAGACACATTCTGGTGTCTGCTTAACACTTGATTATTAATACTCCATCTAAACAAGGTTCAGAGTAGGTATGTTGCTCCTCCCCTCCCTTGAGAGTCTAATATTTACATCCTATCTGTTAACCCATTATACTACATCTGTCCCTCCTACTACCCTAATATACCTTTGTTGGGGTTCTGTTTCTACTAGGCAAGATTCCAACCCCTCCCTTGAGAATCTCACTACGTTATCTACGTCTCATTACCATATCTCACCTGTTAACCAGTTATATTACTCTCTCCCACATATCCCAAAGTATCCTTTCTAGGGGTTCTATGGCTGGCTAAAATATGTGTAATTGGTTTTAAGAATGGACACAATGTCTAAGAAAACATCATCTGCTATCGGACCTCCTGCGTCAGTAGTGGCGCTAACTTGAAGCTGTGGCTTCTTTTCGTGAGGATCTGATGTTGCTTTGCAGCAGAGAAAATCGTGTTTCTGTCACTCCCGTGGTCCTCCCTGTGGGTCTCCGAGGCAGTCAAACGGGCAGGTGCAAGACAGCAACTGTTCACCATTCCCCCTCTGTAGTGACACTCCTCCTTTGGGGCAAGGGCAGGGATTGGTCACCAGAATAGTCATCGTTATCCTCCCAGTGAGCCTCCTTGTCCCACAGATTGTTATATGAGCTCTTTTAAAAGGTTTTTTACTCCGTGATTCCTTCGATATGGGTTGTTTTTGCACCAATGTCTCCATTGCTCTCACCATATTTTATATTGGTCTATAGGCAAAGGACCTGAATATTAGACAGATTACAGACTAGTTTTTAGAACAAAGAACAAAACAGCACGTGAAACAGGCCCTTCGGCCCAACGAGCCCGCGCCGCCACCCCGATGTTCCCACCTCTACCCGAGATCCCTGTCCATGTTTATAGATCTATGGATTAAAAACCAAATTTGAGACAATTTAGGGAGAATTTGTTTTGCCAATTAGCCTAAGACAAAATCTTTGGGATGTGGGAGGAAACCGGAGCACCTGGAGAAAACCCACGCAAGCACGGGAAGAATGCGCAAACTCCCACAGACACAGGCCCAAATCCATGTATCTGCACAGCACAGTAATAGTCACTGAGCTGTCGTGTTGCCCATCAAATGGTCCAGGTCAATCGTACACTAATGACGTGAAGCACTAGGATACTCTCGAAAAAAATCCAAGAGCAGCCCTCTCACGACCCATCGCGTGTATGCCCCTTGTTAGACAACAAGGTGGACCAAAGCACCTGTAGGATAAAAACAAATACATCAATATCATCATCTATTTACACACTTCCCAGGCATTCTTTTATGTTACAGTTCAATCCTGGATCTGATTACAATGCAGCAGAATCCAACCCCTGTTTTTACTTCTGAACACAGTGGTGCTTTAGCAGGTTGGACATCTGACTGAATCCCTTTCCACACTGAGAGCAGCTGAATGGCCTCTCCCCAGAGTGAACTCGACAGTGTGTCTGCAATTGGGATGACTGAGCGAATCCCTTCCCACACTCGGTGCAGGTGAACGGTCTCTCCCCGGTGTGAACTCGCAGGTGCTTCTGCAGGGCGGATGAATCGGTGAATCCCCTCCCGCACTCGGAGCAGATGAACGGTCTCTCCCCGGTGTGAACTCGCCGGTGGGTGAGCAGCTGGGAGGACTGAGTGAACGCCTTCCCGCACTCGGAGCAGGTGAACGGTCTTTCCCGCGTGTGAATCCGCCGGTGTATCAGTAGATAAGATGAATCGGTGAATCCCTTCCCACATACGGAGCAAGTGAACGGCCTCTCCCCAGTGTGAACTCGACGGTGGGTCTGCAGCTGGGAGGACCGACTGAATCCCTTCCCACACGCGGAGCAGGTGAAGGGCCTCTCCCCGGTGTGAACCCGCCGGTGTGTCAGGAGGTGGGAGAGCTGACTGAATTCCTGCCCACACTCAGAGCAGGCGAACGGCCTCTCCCCGGTGTGAACTCGCCGGTGTGTCCGTAGACTGGCTAACTGAGTGAATCGCTTCCCACAGTCAGTGCAGGTGAACGGTCTCTCCCCGGTGTGGACCCGCTGGTGTCTCAGCACAGAAGACGAACGAGTGAATCTCTTCCCACAACCAGAGCACTGGAAAAGCCTCTCCCCAGTGTGTGTTCGCTGGTGTGTCAGCAGATTGGACGAATCACTGAATCCCTTCCCGCACACAGGGCAGGTGAATGGTCTCTCCCCGGTGTGACTGCGTTGATGGGTTTCAAGCGCAGATGGGGACTGGAATCCTTTCTCACAATTCCCACATTTCCATGGTTTCTCCATGTTATCGATGTCCTTGGGATTATCCAAATGTGACGATCAGTTCAAGCCTTATCCACACACAAACACGTCTCTCCTCGCTGTGAACAATATCAAGTTTCTTCAGACTGTGGAACTGGTTAAAGCCCTTGCCCCAGTCAGTTCACTGAAACACTCTCACTTGGGTGTGTGTGTCTCTCTCATGCCTTTCCAGTCATACTGAAGCTTAATATCTTTTGAAGCAAACAGAACAGATAAATATTTCTCCTCCTAGATTCAAAATCCGATGCTAATCGTGTCTTGTTGAATTCCGTGACGCTCAGATATTGACATGACGTTTGGTTTGAGATTTCTGTCTGTAAATCCTTCTCCTCTGACATACTGTGAAAGGAGTTTACAAAAACATCACTGTCAGTTACAGGATAACAGACAATTCTAGTTTAATGCAACGTTCTTTCCTCTCATTCCCCAAAAGCTGTAAATCTCCATCCAAAACACTCTCCCTCCATTTTCACTCTAATATTCCCCCTCCCAATTCTCCAAAAGATGCTGATTGCCAGATCCATGCTTATCCCTTGCTATCCAAAACCTGAAAATATATATATACGTTTACTGATTCGACATAACAGAAAAATCTAAGGACTTTAAAATGAAACTGGGTGGGCGCTTGGAGGCAATAAACGTGTAGAGTCAGTGTGGGCTCGAGTCACTGAACAGACTCTTTGTCTGATATTTGACTGATAGCTACAACACTGATAATAAATATATTTTGATACAGAACCATAAATAATATATTTAATCTGCACATAGTTCAACACTAGATATATTTCTGTCCTATATTGATTTACTGTCCCCTTTAATACCAGCCATCTCCTGGGGAAAGCAGCCCTTTAATTGGGAAAGAGCCCATCCTTTTATCCAGACAGATAAATGTGTCAGGCTGAGGGAGTAAAGGATGTCAATGTCTTTAAGAGAGAGAGAGAGAGACCTGGGCCAACCTTTCCAGAGTCTGCTCCCTCCCTGGATTCACTTCCTTTCCCTTCAGTTGCTGCAATTCCCCCAGAATGGGAAAAGAAATGGAAAGGGGGAGTAAAGAAAGTGTTTTACTCACAGATGTGGGAGACAGGAGGAAGTTTCACTCTGTCTGAAGCTCAATCTTCATTCACACAAATGCCCGCGCTCTGATTGGCTGCAGAGGCAGAGTACTTCCGGTCCTCCGACTCTTCCCATTGGTCAGAGTCAGGGAGACGCTAAATTGGCAGTGCGCATGTGCGGGGCCGGCGCGCTGTCCGGGACCTGGCAGCCTTTCCCATTGGTCAGCAGCGGCGCGTGGCTCGGCCTCTCATTGGCTGTTTGCGGGCGATTGACCAATGGAAACTGAGGAAGGAGGGCGGGACGCTGCTCCTCCAGCCAATCAGTGGTGAACAGTGTGGGAATGCGGAAGTTCCCGAATGGGTGTGTGTGAGTGTGGAGATGCTGCTGTTGGACTGGGGGAAATTCAGTAAGAGTCTGACTACAGCAGGTTTAAATCCAACCCAGTTATTTGATAGTAAATCTGCTAACTTTCTATGAGAGTGAACTCAGTAAGAGGTCTTACTGAGTTTAGGGATCATGAGCCTTGGGAGTCCCTGGGAAGTGTGTAAATAGATGATGATATTGATGTATTTGTTTTTATCCTACAGATGCTTTGGTCCACCTTGTTGTCTAACGAGGGGCATACACGCGATGGGTCGTGAGAGGGCTGCTCTTGGATTTTTTTTCGAGAGTATCCTAGTGCTTCACGTCGTTAGTGTACGCTTGACCTGGACCATTTGATGGGCAACACGACAGCTCAGTGACTATCGCTGTGCTGTGCAGATACATGGATTTGGGCCTGTGTCTGTGGGAGTTTGCGCATTCTCCCCGTGCTTGCGTGGGTTTTCTCCGGGTGCTCCGGTTTCCTCCCACATCCCAAAGATGTGCTCTTAGGCTAATTGGCAAAACAAGTTCTCCCTAAATTGTCTCAAATTTGGCTTTTAATCCATAGATTTATAAACATAGACAGGGATCACGGGAAGAGGTGGGAACATCAGGGTGGCGGCGAGGGCTCGTTGGGCCGAAAGGTCTGTTTCCCGTGCTGTTTTGTTCTTTGTTCCCCAGTCCAATGCCGGCATCTCTACATCATGAGAGTGAACCAGTGAGAATATGAGCAGATCTCACTGTGTGTGTGTGTGTGTGTGTGGAAGGAGAGAAAAGAGCTGAGTCCAGCTGACCCTTCCTCAAACCTCAGTGTAAACTGGAGGAACAACATCTCATCTTCAGGATAGGCACATTACAGACTTCCAGTATCAACATCCAATTCAACCACTTCACATGATTAACTCTACTCTACCCTGACTATTTTGTTTTAATTTAATTGTTAACTTTTCCCCACATTTTATTTGTCTTTACTGATTGTACTTCCCCCCTTCCCTCAATTTTAGCCCCCTTTTCTCACCTTTCCTTACATTTTCTCACCTTTTGCTTCCCCTTGTCAATTCTACCCCTTCTCCCACACCTTCACCCATCACAGTTTAACCTTCTGATTTCAGCTTCTCCGCCGTTTCAGCCATTCATACCTTTTATTTTCTCTCTGAACTGCCATTAGCAGTCTTTCCCCTTGTTTTTGTGGTTACGATTCATCCTTAGTTCCCTCATCCTACAGTATAAATATCTCTCACTTTCTATGCCTTTTAGCTTTGACAAAAAGGCCATCTAGACTCAACATCAGCTCTTTTCTCTCCTTACAGATGCTGTCAGACATGCTGAGATTTTCCAGCATTTTCTCTTTTGGTTTCAGATTCCAGCATCTGCAGTAATTTGCTTTTATCCAGAGAAGAGGACCAGGATGACTCCAGTCATTTCAGATAACAAGCTTTTAGTGAGAGTGTTCCAGTGCAGTGAGTGTGGAAAGAGCTTTAAGCAGTTCCACAGACTGGAAATACATGGCAGCATTCACAAAAGTGTCCCCGTGTTCTGTGTGAGATTGAACTGATTGTTTAACCTGGAGAGTCCCAGCCTCAGCATGGAGAAACCCTGGAAATGTGGAGACTGTGGGAATGGATTCGGGTTCCCATCTCAGCTGGAAATTCATCGACGCATTCACACTGACGAAAGACCGTTCACTTGCTTTGTGTGTGGGAAGGGATTCAGTCAGTTACCCATCCTGCAGAGACACCAAGTCACTCACACCCAGTAGAAACCATTTAAATACTCTGACTTGTGGACATGGCTTCAAAAGCTCTCGGGAACTGGTGTCCCACCAGAGCATTCACACTGAGGAGAGACCGTTCAGCTGCTCCCGCTGCACAAAGACTTTTAGAAGGTCACACATGCTGTGGAAATACCAGCGAGAGATTGTTTATCTGTTCTGTGCGTTGGGGGGATTCACAGAGAAGGATGGAAGGCTCTATCCACTCTATCAATCCCCTTCATCATCTTATAAACCTCTATTAAGTCGCTTCTCATCCTCCTCTGCTCTAAAGAGAAAAGCCCCAGCTCCCTCAACCTTTCCTCATAAGACCTACCCTCCAAACCAGGCAGCATCCTGGTAAATCTCCTCTGCACTCTCTCCAAGGCTTCCACATCCTTCTTATAGTGAGGTGACCAGAACCGAACACAATATTCCAAATGTGGTCTCACCAAGGTCCATTACAATTGCAGCATAACCCCATGACTCTTAAACTCAAACCCCCTGTTAATAAACACTAACACACTATAAGCCTTCTTCACGGCTCTATCTGCTTGAGTGGCAACCTTCAGAGATCTGTGGATCTGAACACCAAGATCTCTGTGTTCCTCCACATTCCTCAGAACCCTGCCGTTGACCCTAAAATGCGCAGTCAAGTTCGTCCGACCAAAATGATCACCTCACACTATCAGGGTTAAACTCAATAACGATAGGGTGTTGGGGAGTGTCACAAAATAAAGAGATCTCAGGGTACATGTTCATAACTCCTTGAAAATGGAGTCACAGATGGACAGGGTGGTGAAGAAGGCATTCAGCATTCTTGGTTTCATTGGTCAGAACATTGAATACAGGAGTCTGACAGCAGCAGGGAAAAAGCTTTTTTTCAGTTGATCGGTCAGTATGTGACCTCAGACTTTTGTAAGTTATTACCGAAGGAAGAAACTCTTTCGACACTCAGTGCACTAGAATACTCTCACATGTGTGTGTGTGTGCGTGTGCATTGCTCCTTTTCCTATCACACTGATGTTTTTTCATAGTTTGAGTCCTTCCTTGTGTCTCTGCTGGTTGGACAATCAGTTCAATCTCACACAGAACACGGGGACACTCTCTGTGAATGCTACCATGTATTTCCAGCCTATGGAACTGCTTAAAGCTCTTTCCACACTCACTGCACTGGAACACTCTCACTCAGGGGGATGTGTGTCTTGGTGTTTTTCCAGTCACACTGATAATTAAAGTTTGTTTTAATTAAAATTAAAGATAAAGGTTGTGAAGAAAGCATATAGTATGCTAGCCTTTATAGGAAGGGGTATGGAGTACAAGAGCTGGCCTTTAATGTTGCAGTTGTATAAAACGCTGGTTAGATCTCATTTGGAGTACTGTGTCCAGTTCTGGTCGCCTTACTACCGGAAGGACAAAGAACAAAACAGCACGGGAAACAGGCCCTTCGGCCCAATGAGCCCGCGCCGCCACCCGGATCTCTACCCGCGATCCCTGTCTATGTTTATAGATCTATGGATTAAGAACCAAATTTGAGACAATTTAGGGAGAATTTGTTTTGCCAATTAGCCTAAGAGCACATCTTTGGGATGTGGGAGGAAACCGGAGCACCCGGAGAAAACCCACACGAGCACAGGGAGAATGCGCAAACTCTGACCATCACCCTTTGTTCTTGCCATTAAGCCAATTTTAGATCCAGTTTGGCAAATTGCCCTGGATCCCATGGGCTTCCCATATGAGACTTTATCCAAAGTCTTATTGAAGTCCATATAGACTACACAAACTGTACTATCCTCACCTATACACCAGGTCGCCAATCATGGAACCACAGAAAATTACCGCTCAGAAACAGGCCTTTTGGCTCTTCTTGTCTGTGCCAAACAAGTTTGTAAGACCCTTTGCCAAAACCATGCTGACTATCTTTGATTAATCATGACTTCCCCAAGTGGAGATTAATTCTATCCCTCAAGATTACTTTCCTTGAGTTTCCCCACTGCTGAAATTAGACTCAGCGGCCTGCAATATGCTGTTTTTTTTCCCCTTGCTTCTCATTTTGACTAATGGCACCATATCAGCTGTCCTCCAGTCCTCCGGCACCTCTCCTGAGATGTGGAGATACCGACATTGGACTGGAGTAAACACTTCTTACTATGTTTACCCCAGTCCAATGTGGGCATCTCCACATCACTTCTTACCTCTCCTGTGGCCAGAGAAGATTTGAAAATTATTGTTAGAGTCACTGCAATCTCCTCCCACAACAGCCTGGGATCCATCCCATGTGGAGCTGGGGATTTATACAATTTTGGACCTGTTAAAACCATTAATTCCTCCTCACTCTCAATGTTAAATGGAATCACAAAGCACCTCCCAGCTTTCTATACCCACATCATCCTTCCCCCACAGTGAACACAGACACAAAGTATTCATTTAAAACCTCACCAATGTTTCCCAGCTCCAGATACACATTCCCACATTGATCCCTAATGGATCCAGTTCTTTCCCTGGTCACCTTCCCCTCACACACACCTTTCAATATCCGCACAGATGCTGCTCAGCAGAAGAGGTTTTACTCTGAGGCTCATTGATCAACTTCCGGTCCTCCAACTCTTCCCATTGGTCAGCACCTCAGTGGGCGGGCTGTCCCCCGCACATGCGTAGCTTCCCCCTCTCCCTTGGACATGCGCAGTCCCGGGCCAGGAGGCGGGGCTTTTCGCTGTGGGCGGAGCCGCCAGCCGGTTGCCCTGGAAACCTTGGCTCCGGGAGGCGGGGGCGGGGCTCTCGGGCCGGACCTGCGCACTGGAACCCGGATGACGTCACCGCGGAGCAGAGTGATTCCGATTGGCCGATTCAGGCAGGGCTCCATTGTGAGGTCACAACGCGGAAGTTGTTCAATGAGCTTCAGGTTAAACCTTCCTCCTCTGAGCAACATCTGGGGGGAAATCAGTGTGTCCCCCTTTCCATTTCTTTTCCCATTCTGGGGGAAATCAGTGTGTCCCCCTTTCCATTTCTTTTCCCATTCTGGGGGAAATCAGTGTGTCCCCCTTTCCATTTCTTTTCCCATTCTGGGGGGAAATCAGTGTGTCCCCCTTTCCATTTCTTTTCCCATTCTGGGGGGAAATCAGTGTGTCCCCCTTTCCATTTCTTTTCCCATTCTGGGGGGAAATCAGTGTGTCCCCCTTTCCATTTCTTTTCCCATTCTGGGGGAAAATCAGTGTGTCCCCCTTTCCATTTCTTTTCCCATTCTGGGGGGAAATCAGTGTGTCCCCCTTTCCATTTCTTTTCCCATTCTGGGGGAAAACTGGGGACTTGCAGCAACTGAAGGGAAAGGAAGTGAATCCAGTCGGTATGTCCCACACATTGTTAATTCATTCATAGAGACAGAGATCTGTCTGGGAGGCTGCATGGAGATTTTCACCTCTCTGTGTTCAGGACAGGAAGCAGTGAGCATGGATCTGTCAATCAGCCTCAGTCAGGAGAATTGGGAAGGTGAATATTAGATACAGCAGAGTGAGAATGGAGGGAGAGTGTGTGGGATGGAGATTTACAGCTTTTGGGGAATGAGAGAGGAAAGAATGTTTTATAGAAACTAAAATTATCTGTTCTGACTATATTCTATATTGACTATGATGTAAATTTATTTTACAGGCTGAGGATTTACAATCAAAAACCCAAGCCAAAATGTCAAGATCTGACAGTCATTCCGTGTGTAGGGATCTGAATATTATCAATCTTTGGAAGCAGACAGGACAGAGAAATATTTTTCTTCTACATTCAAAGATTTAACATGATTGAAAAAGCACTGAGACACACACAGAGCTGAGTGAGGATGTTGCAGTGCAGTGTGTGTGTGGAAAGAGCCTTAACTATAGTTACACAGGCTAAAAGAAGTTGCAGCATTCACAGTGGGAAGACACGTTACCCGTGTTCTGTATGTGGACGAGGCTTCAACTGATCATTAAACCTGGAGAATCATAAGGACGCCTGCAGCATGGAGAAACGATGGAAATGTGGGGACTGTGAAAAAGGATTCAGGTTCCCATCAGAGCTGGAAATTCATCGGCGCTGCCACACTGGGGAACGTCCATTCACCTGCTCTGTGTGTGGGAAGGGATACATTCAATTATCCAGCTTGCTGAGTCACAATCTCACTCATTCAAGTGAGAGGCCCTTTAAATGTTTTGACTGTGGGAGTGGCTTCAAAACCTCTGGAGAACTGGTGTCCCACCAGCGCGTTCACACCGAGGAGAGACCATTCAGCTGCTCTCACTGCACAAAGAGGTTTAGAAGGTCATCCAACCTGCAGGTACACCAGAGAGTTCACACAGGGGAGAGACCGTTCACCTGCTGTGTGTGTGGGAAGAGGTTCACTGCTTCATCCAGCCTGATCAAACACAAAGGCACTCACAGCAGCGAGAGACCCTTTAAGTGCACTGATTGTGGGAACGGTTTCAAAAATGCTGCAGATCTGATGGAGCACCAGAGCACTCACACCGAGGAGAGACCGTTCAGCTGCTCTCACTGTACAAAGAGGTTTAGAAGGTCATCCACACTGCGGAGACACCAACAGGTTCACACCGGGGAGAGACCGTTCACCTGCTCCGTGTGTGGGAAGGGATTCACCCGGTTATCCAGTCTGCTGAGTCACCACCTCACTCATAAGGAGAAACCATTTAAATGCTCTGACTGTGGGAGAGGCTTCAAAAGCTCTGGGGAACTGGTGTCCCACCAGCGCACTCACACCGAGGAGAGACAGTTCAGCTGCTCTCACTGCACAAAGAGGTTTAAAAAGGCATCCAACCTACAGGTACACCAGCGAATTCACACCGGGGAAAAGCCATTTAGCTGTTCCGTATGTGGGAAGGGATTCACTCATTCATCCAGCCTGGTGGTGCACCAGCGGGTTCACACCGGGGAGAGGCCCTTCACCTGCTCCGTGTGCGGGAAGGGATACATTCAGTTTTCCAACCTGCTGAGTCACAATCTCACTCATACGAATGAGAGACCCTTTAAATGCTCTGACTGTGGGAGTGGCTTCAAAACCTCTGGGGAGCTGGTGTCCCACCAGCGCATTCATTCTGAAGAGAGACCCTTCAGCTGCTTGCACTGCACAAAGAGGTTTAAAAGGCTATCCAACCTGCAGGTTCACCAGCGGGTTCACACAGGGGAGAAGCCGTTCACCTGCTCCGTCTGCGGAAAGGGGTTCACTCAGTCATCTGCACTAGTGAGACATCAGCGAGTTCACACCGGGGCAAAACCATTCAGCTGCTCTCAGTGCGGGAAGGGATTCTCCCGGTCATCCCACCTGCAGAGACACCAGCGAGTTCACAAATGATTCCAGGGGTGAGATTCTGCTGTTATTGCTGTTGTTAATGACATCCAGGACTGAACCCTGTTCATTCTGACAGTGGGGTGAAGTGGGAGGGTTTCTTTCTGCTGGACTGGCCGGTCTCACAACTTTGCTTCCAGTGGGGCTGATGCTCTTTGAACCTGGGAGAGCACATTTCCACTGAAATGATCCACAAAAGCTGGACATTTATTTTACTCTGCAGAGTAAGTAGTGATTTTCCCATCACTCCAGGTAGATCTAAATTAAATTCAGAAAGAACTGGAAAAACGCAGCAGGTCTGGCAGCATCTGTGGAGAGAGAAACAGAGTTAATGTTTCACGTCCAACATAATTCGACTTCAGAACGAAAGAGAGGAAGAAATGTGATGGGTTTGATGTTGGGGAGAGGGGGGAGGGTCAGGTAGAACAAAAGGGATTGGTTAGAGGACGGGTGAAATTAAATGACAAAAATGTCCTGGAACAAAAGGCAAAGGGAGAGGTGATGGTTGTAGTAAAGAAATAAAGCAATTTTATCACTAGATTAATTGGATCCCCACTTACTTGTCCCACTCTGTTATTATCAGGAATACAAAAGAACTGTTTCATACGATTCCTTTATTTGATTCTATACAATCTCTTATTCACAGTTTCAAATGTTGAGGCTAATCAGAGCTTGAAGGTCTCTCTTGCCGGTACATTTATCTTCATTGCACATTCTTTACACACACAGCAATTAAACTTTTACATTTTTAACAACAAATAAAACTCAGTCTTTCACTATAACTATTGATTCATTAACTGTAACTCAATTAAGGCTCACCATTTATTCAATCTTATCTTACTGACTGGTAGTTAGTTATTACAGAAATCCTTAATTAATACATAATACATTAATATAAGATTCACTGGTTCAAAAAATACACTGTGAGAAACAATAGCTTTCTTTCTGACTAATCTTGATCATATTGAGTAATCAGTCTTATTCCTGAGCCAGACTTTGCTAGAACATACTGTCCTTTAACTTATCAAAGCTATTGAAGAAATTTTTTGTTTCAATACCTTCTGCTCCCTCAGCAGTGAATAGACTTCGTACAATATTAATCCCTGCAATAAAAATCTCGTCACATTAGATATTAACATGGCTTCCTTGACCGTGTTTTTTTTTGCAACTGTGAATACAAATGAGAGTGATAATTTTCATTTCTAAAATATCACTGCAGTTTCCTACATCAGAACAGTGACCACACTTCAAAAGAACTTGGCTGTGAAAGGAGCTGTAGAATTTGGATTTCTTTTCAGAAATAGTCCCCAAATTTGGATATATCACACTCCGTCCATTGTTTGAGATCATTAGTAAGATTGAGTCTTAATTTTGAGTAACAACCACATCTTTCACTCCGTTTCCAAACCTCCTGTGAAAATCCAAACACAATATATCATGAAATGATTTGTTTTAAAACAGAACAAGTCATTATGATTTGGAATTCACTGGTGCAGGAAGAAAATTAAAGTGTATCTTTCAAAAGGGAGCTGGACAGGTTCAAAATGAACAATGGGCTTGAGCTTGTTCGAAGGGATATCATGAGTATAATGGGTGGAATGGCCTGTTTCGCTGCTGTGAGACTTATTTGCACGTGAAGAAAGTGGTAAATACCTGGAACCCGCTTTCTAAGGGGGTGAAAAAAAAACAGCTGATGGAATGTTTGCAAAAAGAATTTGGATGGGCACTTGAAGGAAATAAACTGAGAGGGATTCAGGGATAGAACAGGGCAACGGTTTAATCTACCGTCACTGACCCAGTGCTCTGAATGGCACCAAACCCAATCTTCATTCCTGAGTGATCTAAAGACAGTGTCACCTGATTGGTCTCTGTAAAGCAAATGAAGGCAGCAGCAAAGGCTGATGGTTAAAAGAGTGAACTCTGTATCGGCCTGAGGACTGTGGGAGCAGCAGGCAGAAGGGGTTCTTCAGTGTAAAATGGGCACAGGAGCTGATTGGATGGTGCCCGTCACTCTGCCTCGAGTAGACATTGAGTGAAAACAGACCCCTGTGTGTGTTGTGCTCCTGAGGGAAATACCACCCCCTGACAGAGGCACGACTCCCTCAGCCTTTGTAACTATGAGGCAGTGATTGATTAGTTGTAGAAAGAAAAAAGGCAATTAAAAAAATTGCCAAACTCTGCTAGGGTTTTTGTTTAATCAACTTAGATGCAGAATTCACTTCATCAATGGGGAGCAAATTTGTTAGTAATTGCAATGAGGTATTTAAATACTTTGTAGTTTTAAAAGTACATGGGCAACACAGTGACTATCGCTGTGCTGTGCAGATACACGGATTTGGGTCTGTGTCTGTGGGAGTTTGCGCATTCTCCCCGTGCTTGCGTGGGTTTTCTCCGGGTGCTCCGGTTTCCTCCCACATCCCAAAGATGTGCTCTTAGGCTAATTGGTAAAACAAATTCTCCTTAAATTGTCTCAAATTTGGTTTTTAATCCATAGATCTACAAACATGGATAGGGATCACGGATAGAGGTGGGAACATCAGGGTGGTGGCACGGGCTCGTTGGGCCGAAGGGCCTGTTTCCTGTGCTGTTTTTTTTTGTTCTTTGTCATACCTGTAATTAGTCCATACATATATCTGTTATACAATTTTAGAAATTAAACAAATAAACTTAGATGCACAGCTAAAGACTGCTCCTTTGATACCAAATATGTGTTAGATACATTCGTTTAAAGCATCCAACTGTTGGAATCACAAGACCATAAAGGAGACTTAATCGCTTCACCAGACTCCTGATCATAAACACTGAGTAAAGAGTGAGTTTTAATCAAGCTGTCTTCACAGTTTCTAATTGACAAGAGTCAGAAAGATATTAATGTCACAGCTAACGGGTAGCACAGTGGGTTAGCACTGCTGCTTCACAGCTCTGGGGTCCTGGGTTCGATTCCTGGCTCAGGTCACTGTCTGTGTGGAGTTTGCACATTCTCCTCATGTCTGCGTGGGTTTCCTCTGGGTGCTCCGGTTTCCTCCCACAGTCCAAAGATGTGCGGGTTCGGTTGATTGGCCCAGGCTAAGAAATTGCCCCTTGGTGTCCAGGGATGTGAAGGTTAGAGGGATTAGTGGGTGTAATATGTGGGGACATGGGGGTAGGGCCTGGGTGGGATTGTGTTTGGTACAGACTCGATGGGCTGAAGGGCCTCTTTCTGCACTGCAGGGTTTCTATAATCTAACGAAAGCGTTATGGTAGAGGACTTAGTGGGAACTGACAAGAATTAATGACAACATAATGATATCCCTTCAAACTGTAGATAGTGATAAAAAGCTCAGTCAGTGAATTGATAAGCAATGTATACACGTGTTTCATTATGTTGGCAATAAACAAAATTTATCAGGGCTATAATTGGGAAATATCCTGAAGGCAAGATGAGTTGACCACATCCCTTAGAGAGTCAGTTAACTTCATTGACAAGGCATTAAATAGTAATGGAATTTGTAGGCCCACTTTATCAATTAAAGGATGCTTATGTGAGACTGTTTTAGTGAAGATGCTTTGTGAGGCTACTATCAAAAATAGAGACACGATGTCTGATTGAGAGAATAGAGAACAGGTTTAGGGATGATATATCGGGGTATCCCACAAGATAATGTGATCTCGTAGATGAGAATAGTTCAGTATTTTCATTCTACTGGATCAATATATAAAGTAGGTCATTTATAACACTTTAGATTGTGTCCAGCTGACTGTGAGCTGCAGAATTGTATAAAACCAGGATGATTTTCCATGTCTGCTGGAGTGGAATGTCTGACCCTTTCCAACAAGCAAATAAAGACAATCTGTCAGTTAAATATCCTGTGTTATTGTGTGTTTGTGTTAAAGTCAAACTCAGAAGTCGAGATTTTGACACAGTGCCTAAAGTAAAAGTTTACTTATTAGTCACTATTAAGGCTTATATTAACACTGCAATGAAGTTACTGTGAAATGTTTGCTGTTCTGTCAACTGGAAGACAGTGAGATCCTAATTGGAAGAAGACAAAGAGGTTTTCCCAGTGTTGATCTGCAGGAACCAACACACAAAGAAAGGTCCCTTGAGTCCAGGACTCAGGGATAGCGGAACAAAAGCCCATCAGCAGGGAGCCCAATCAAATCGTCTCACCTTGCAATGAGTATTATTTCAGTTCAAGCCGTGAGTTTTGTGCTTTGTTTTAATCAGTATTTTAACAAGTGTTGAGTAAAGAGTCAGTTCAAGTGTTTACTGAGTGGTTGAAGATCATCCAATTTCCAGCAAATTAAGGAAAGAATGCTTCATGTTCAATGAGTGTTTTTCTTTAATCTTAATAAAAATTGAGTTTTACAAAATATTCTGTGTCAGCGTTTTGTTATCCCCCCATGTTGGTTGATACCTTAGTCTGAGGGTCAACAGGAGAAATCTCAGCTGCTCCAGTCTCTCCAACTCACTCAAGTCCCTCATTCCTGGAGCCATTCTCATAAATCTCCTCTGCACCCTCTCTGAGAATGTCACATCTTTCTTAAAGTGTGGGACCCATATGTAGGGTTCCGTTCCAGAGGGATAGAATTGAAAAGCAGGGAATTATGTTTAGACCCAGGGTTAGACTGCACTGGGAGCACTGTCAACATCTGTGATCTCCATTTAGTAAAAGGGAATCGAGGCACTGGAGAAGGAGCAACAAAGATTCACGAGAATAATCCCAGAACTGAGAGCATTTCACCCTCAGGAGAGGCTGGGGCTGCTTTTCTCTAGAAAACAGAAGACTGAAGGGTGACCTGATGATATCTTTAAGATTATGAAGGGGTTCAATAATCCAACAGGGATTTCAGGAGAAATCTCTTTCCCCAGCGAGTGATGAGAATGTGGAACTCACTACCACAGCGAGTGGTTGAGGTGAACACATTGAAGGGGAAGCTGAATACTTACATGAGGGAGAAAGGAATAGAAGGATTTGCTGATGGGGGGGATGAAGAGAGGTGGGTGGAGGCTCACGTGGAGCATAAATACTGACACAGAGCAATTCAGCCGATTGGTCAGGCCCTGTGCTGGAGACTCAATGGAACAGAGACAAATGTATTTATTTTAGATCCCTGTAGTGGTAGGAAAAACACTATTTAATATCCAGAATAAGATAAATCTCCATCAGCTTCTGTGGATCATTTCAATGGAAATGTGCTCTCCCAGGGTCAAAGAGCATCAGCCCACTGGAGATAAAGTTGTGAGACCGGCCAGAATGTGTCTATTGTAAAGAACCTTGGTTAGGCCACAGCTGGAGTATTGTGAACAGTTTTCAGTCTTTATCTAAGGGAAGATATTATTGCCAAAGAGGGAGGGCAACAAAAGTTCACCAGACATCTTCCTGTGCTATGAAAAGAGATTGGGGAAACTGAGATGTATTCTCTCGAGTTGGGAATAATGAAAGGTGATCTCATTGAAACTTAGAGAATATTTAAAGGAATAGACAGGTTCGGAGATGTTTTCCCTGGGTGGGGAGTCTAGAATGTGGGGACACAATTTCAAAATAAGGGGGAAGCTACTTGGGATTGGTTTCAGAAGAGATATTTCTTTACTCAGAGGGTTGTAAATCTTTGGAATTCTCTCCTCCAGACAGCTGTGGAAGCTCAGTCATTGGGAATGTTTAAAACAGAGAGCCAGAGATTTCCAAATCTCAATAACACAAAGGGATATGGGGATAGTGTGAGGAAAAAGGCATTGAAGTGGACAATGAACCACAATCATATTGAATGGTGGAGCAGGCTTGATGGGTCTTGATAGCCTACTCCTGCTCCTAATTCGTATGTAATCACATCTTTTATGATCGCTTGTGGCATTTTTTCCCTCCTACTGAGTTAGGGTAACAGGTCTACGGTTCCCCTTTTTTTTTCTCCTTTCTTAAACAATGAGGTTACATTTACCACCTTCCAATCTGCAGCAACTATTCCAGAATCTATAGAAAGATGACCACAAATGTATCCACTATCTATACGCCAACTCTTTCAACACTCTGGGATGTAGATCATCAGTTCTTATGGGATTTATTCACTTTCAACTTCATTAATTTCTTCAGCACTACTTTTTCACTCATGCTAATCTCTTTTAGTTCCTCACACTCACTACTTCCTTGGTTCCGTTGTGTTTTTGGGGATGATTTCTGTATCTTCCTCCATGAACGTGGGCACTCATTATTTAGTGCCTCTGCCATTTCTCTATTCCCATTATAACTCTCCTGTCTCTGCTGGGATGGACCAAATTTGTCTTTGTTAATCTTCTCCTTTTAACACACCTCTAGGAACTTTTCCAGTTGGTTTTTGTTTCTCACCAGTTTGTTCTCATATTCTATTTTCTCTTTATCTGTTTTTTTTTGATTCTCCTTTGCCGAATTCTGAAACAAGTTTCCAATCTTCAGGATTACGACTATTTTGGCCACTTTATGAATCTCTTCCTTCAATCTAACGGAATCTTTAACTTTTTTTGTTCGCCAATGGTTACTTCACTTTCCAGTTCAATTTTTGGTTCCTTAAAGGAATCTATGTGTTGAATCTCTGTGACATTAAAGTCACCATATTCCAAGAGGACTATGCCCCTTTTGAGAGAGAGAGAGAGACAGAGAAAGAAAGAAAGAGAGAGAGAGAGACAGAGAGGGAGACAGAGACAGAGAGAAAGGTGATTTACCCGAAAGTCACTGTGCTCAGGGGAGGATCAAGGCTGTGATATCAGGGCCTTCACAGCTAACCTCAGCCAGTACAGGAATTGAACCAGCTCTGTGGGTATCACTCCATCTCATGAATTAACCACCCACCCAACTGAGCTAATTAATCCCCTTCTAAATCCACAATGATTAGTAAAATATTAGCTAATACCTGCCTCCCATTTCACCCTTTAATGTTATTTTCCAATCCAAACACGCCCCTCATACTTTGGTAGTTTTCTTCTGTGAGAAACACCCAGATGTATTTGACAAAAGAATCATGTAACTGTAACAGCCCATCTTCATGGCACACTGCGGGGAATTCTGAGCAGAAATACAAATTAAATATTTCCCAACTGTGAAAATGAACAAAATGCAGCCCTGGACTTCATTGAGAGCAGGCACATCAGCAACAGAATCCAGCTCCTGTCATCACTTATGAACATGCTGGTGTCTGCGCAGACTGGATGAATCACTAAATCCCTTCCCACACTGGGAGCAGGTGAACGGCCTCTCCCCAGTGTGGACTCGCTGGTGTCGCCGTAGGTGGGATGGATCACTGTACCCTTTCCCACACTGAGAGCAGGTGAACGGCCTCTCCCCGGTGTGAACCCGCTGGTGTGTTCTCAGGTTGCGCGCATGTAAGAATCCCTTTCCACAGTCAGAGCAGGTGAACGGCCTCTCCCCGGAGTGAACTCGCTGGTGTGTCAGCAGAATGGATGACAGAGTAAATCCTTTCCCACAGATGAAGCAAATAAATGGCCTTTCGCCAGTGTGAACTCGCTGATGTGTCTGCAAGGTGGATGAATGACTGAATCGCTTCCCGCACTGGGAGCAGGTGAACGGCCTCTCCCCAGTGTGAACCCGCTGGTGCGTCTTCAAATGAGACGGATCACTGAATCCCTTCCCACACTGGGAGCAGGCGAATGGCCTCTCCCCAGTGTGGAGTCGCTGGTGTCTCAAAAGGTGGGATGAATCACTGAATCCCCTCCCACAAATGGAGCAGGTGAATGGTCTCTCCCCAGTGTGAACTCGCTGATGTACCTGCAAGTGGGATAAGTAAATGAATCCCTTCCCACACACGGAGCAGGTGAACGGTCTTTCCCCCGTGTGAACTCGCTGGTGTGCCCGCAGGTTAGAGGACCGAGTGAATTCTTTCTCACACCAAGAGCAACTGAACGGCCTCTCTCCGGTGTGAGCCCGCTGGTGTTTCTGTAGATCGGATGAATATCTGAATCGCTTGCCACACACAGAGCAAGTGAACGGCCTCTCCCCAGTGTGAACTCGCTGATGTGTCTGCAGAGTGAATAACTTCGTGAATCCCTTCCCACACACAGAGCAGGTGAACGGCCTCTCCCCAGTGTGAATGCGTCGATGAGCTTCCAGCGCAGATGGGGCTCTGTACCCCTTCCCACAGTCCCCACATTTCCACAATTTCTCCATGATTTTGATCTCCAAGTTGGACAATCAGTTGAAAACTTGACCACACCTAGAATACAGTCTCTCCCTGTTGTGAATGCTGTGATATTTATTCAAGCTGTGTAACTGGTAAAAGTTACTTCCATAGAAAACCCACTGGAACACTCTGGTTGTGTGTGTCTCAGTGCTTTGTTTAAAATCATATGAAGCCAAAAAAAACGACAAACATTCCTCCTTCTAGAACAAAGGACCCATGAAATTTAGGTTCACAGGAATGAAGTGACAGATCTATAAGTGGTGTTTGAGATTTGTGTCTGTAATTCCTCCTCTTCCAGCGTCCTGTAAAAACAATTCATAAAAGTCATTTTTTTACACTAAATCCTCCCCTTACATTATCCTATAAAAAGAATTTACAAAAATCCATCACTATTAGTACAGCGTAGAAACTCAGAACACATAATTCTAGTTTCTATGAAACTTTCTTTCCTCTCTCATTCCCCAAAAGCTGTAAATCTCCATCCCACACACTCCCCCTCCATTCTCACTCTGCTGTATCTAATATTCACCCTCCCAATTCTCCTGATTGAGGCTGATTGACAGATCCATGCTCACTGCTTCCTGTCCTGGACACAAAGAGCTGAAAATCTCCAAGTTGACAGCCACATTCAAGTTTTATATTTGGCACAGACGAGGAAGGCTGATGATGTGTGTAACACACTGTATGAGCTGTTAGAGATACATGAAGAATATGAGGAGGATCTTTATTTGGGCAGCGAGTGGTGACCTGGAAGTTAAAAATTGAAACCTAGAATGGGAAAAGAAATGGGGAGTAAAGAAAGTGTTTTACTCACAGATGTGGGAGACAGGAGGAGGTTTGAGTCTGTCTGAAGCTCAATCTTCATTCAGAGAGAGAAGCAGCAGCTTTGATGCGCAGGAATGAGCTGCTCAACAAGCTCATTGACCAACTTCCGCATTCAGACAATGGGGAGCTCTGATTGGCTGGAGGTGCAGAGTCCTTCCTGTCCTGCAGAGATCTTATTGGCCAATCCCCCGCAGACAGACAATGAGGGGCGGGGCCTCATGTGGAGGTGGGCGGGACTTTCCCTCCAGCCGCGCTGAGCTGCTGACCAATGGGAAAGGCTGGAAGACCCGGACAGACTGCCGGCCCCGCCCCTCACCCGCACACGCGCTCACTCTCGATTCATTGTCGGCTCCGGCCAATGGGAAACTTTGGAGGACCGGAAGGACTATGGTCCTCCAGCCAATCAGAGCGCGGGTGTTTGTGTGACTGAAGATTGAGCTTCAGACAGAGTGAAACTTCCTCCTGTCTCCCACATCTGTGAGTAAAACACTTTCTTTACTCCCCCTTTCCATTTCTTTTCCCATTCTGGGGGAATTGCAGCAACTGAAGGGAAAGGAAGTGAATCCAGGGAGGGAGCAGACTCTGGAAAGGTTGGCCCAGGTCTCTCTCTCTCTCTCTTAAAGACATTGACATCCTTTACTCCCTCAGCCTGACACATTTATCTGTCTGGATAAAAGGATGGGCTCTTTCCCAATTAAAGGGCTGCTTTCCCCAGGAGATGGATGACAGTAAATTAATAGTTGCACTTTTGATTAGGGAAAGCATCAGGGTGGTACTGAGAGAGGATCTATCTGAGGGTTCACCCACTGAGTCTATATGGGTAGGACTGAGAAATAAGAAAATCACTTTGATAGGGTTGTACTATAGGCCCCCAAATAGTCAGCAAGAAATTGAGGAGCAAATATGTAAGGAGGTTACAGATATCTCCAAAAAAACATAGGATGGTAATAACCAGAGATTTTAACTTTCCCAACATTGACTGGAACAGCCACAGTATTAGAGAGTTGGATGGAGAAAAATTTGTTGAGTGTATTCAGGAGGAATTTCTCATTCAGTTTGTGGATGGCCTGACTAGACAGTGGGCAAAACTTGCCCTCCTCTTGGGAAATATGGAAGGGCAGGTGACAGAAATGTTAGTGAGGGATCACTTTGGGACTAGTGACCATAATTCCACTAGTTTTAAGGTAGCTATGGAGAACAATAGGTCTGGCCCAAAAGTTAAAATTCAAAATTGCGGCAAGGCCAATTTTGATGGTATCAGGCAGGAATTTTCAAAAGTTCATTGGGGGAGTCTGTGGGAAGGCAAAAACATGTCTGGTAAGTGGGAATTTTTCAAAAGTGTGTTAACCAGGGTTCAGGGTAAACACATTCCTCTGAGGGTGAAGGGCAAGGCTGGCAGAAGGTGGGAACCCTGGGTGACTCAGGATATTGAGGCCCTGGTCAAGAAGAGGAAAGAGGCACATGACATGCATAGGCAGCTGGGATCAAGTGAATCTCTTGAAGAGTATTTGGGGTGTAGGAATAGAGTTAAGAGAGAAATCAGGAGGGTGAAAGGAGACACAAAATTGTTTTGGCAGATAAGGCAAAGGAGAATCCAAAGAACTTCTACAAATACATAAAGGGCAAAAATGTAACAAGGGAGAGAGTACGGCCTGTTCAGGCTGAACAAGGTCATCTACGTGTGGATCCATAAGAAATTAGTGAGATCCTCAATGAATATTTCTCATCAGTATTTACTGTTGAGGAAAGCATGGATGTTAGAGAACTTGGGGAATAAATATTGATGTCTTGAGGATGCACATATTACAGAGAAGGATGTGCTGGAATCTTAAAGCGCATCAAGGTAGATAAATCTCCAGGACCTGATGAAATGTATCCCAGGATATTGTGGGAGGCTAGGGAGGAAATTATGGATCCCCTGGCTGAGATATTTAAATCATCAGCAGTCACGGGTGATGTGCCTGAAGATTGGAGAGTGGTAAATGTTGTTCCTTTGTTTAAAAAGGGCTGTAGGAAAAAGCCAGGGAACTACAGGCCAGTGAGCCTCACATCTGTGGTGGGTAAATTGTTGGGAGGTATTTTGAGAGACAGGATCTACAGGCATTTAGAGATGCAAAGACTGATTAGGGACAGTCAGCATGGCTTTGTGAGTGAAAAATCGTGTCTCACAAATTTGATTAGTTTTTTGAAGGGATAACCAAGAAGGTAGATGAGGGCAGTGCAGTTGATGTTGTCTACACGGACTATAGTAAGGCCTTTGACAAGATATCGCATGGTAGGTTGTTGCATAAAGTTAAATCTCAGAGGATCCAGGGTGAGGGATCTAAATGATACAAAATTGGCTCCTTGACAGAAGCCAGAGGATGGTTGTAGAGAGTTGTTTTTCAAACTGGAGGCCTGTGACCAGCGGTGTGCCTCAGGGTACTGGGTCCACTGTTATTGGTCATTTATGTTAATGATTTGGATGAGAATATAAAAGGCATGGTTAGTAAGTTTGTAGATGACATCAAGATTGGTGGTATAGTGGACAGTGAAGAAGTTTATCTCCAATTGCAATGGGATCTTGATCAATTGGGCCAGTGGGCTGACGAATGGCAGATGGAGTTTAATTTAGATAAATGCGAGGTGATGCATTTTGGTCGATTGAACCAGGGTAGAACTTACTCAGTTAATGGTAGGATGTTGGGGAGAGTTACAGAACAGAGATATCTCGGGGTACATGTTCATAACTCCTTGAAAGTGGAGTCACAGGTGGACAGAGTGGTGAAGAAGGCATTCGGCATGCTTGATTTCATTGGTCAGAACATTGAATACAGGAGTTGGGACATCTTGTTGAAGTTGTACAAGACATTGGTAAGGCCACACTTGGAATACTGTCTGCAATTCTAGTCACTCTATTATAGAAAGGATATTATTAAATTAGAAAGAGTGCAGAAAAGATTTACTAGGATGTTACCAGGGACTTGATGGATTAAGTTATAAGGAAAGGCTGGATAGACTGGGCCATTTTTCTCTGGAGTGTAGGAGGCTGATGATGATCTTATAGAGGTCTACAAAATAATGAGGGGCACAGACAAGGTAGATAGTCAATATCTTCTCCCAAAGGTAGGGGAGTCTAAAACTAGAGGGAATATGTTTAAGGTGAGAGGGGAGAGATACAAAAGTATCCAGAAGGGCAATTTTTTCATGCAGAGGATGGTGATTGTCTGGAAGCTGTTAGAGGCTGCTACAATTTTATCCTTTAAAAAGAATTTAGATAATTACATGGGTACGATGGGTATAGAGGGATATGGGCCAAATGCGGGCAATTGGGATTAGCTTAGGGGTTTAAAAAAAAGACAGCATGGACAATTTGGGCCGAAGGGCCTGTTTCCCTGCTGTAAACCTCTGTGAATCTAATACAGGACAGAGATATATCTAGTGTTGTGATGGTATATATTATTCATAGTTCTGTAATAAAACATTTATTATTTCTTGTAATATAGTATTGAAGCTTTGTAACATATCTCCAGTTATAGAGTTATTATACACAGAAGGAGTCCACTTGGCAATTGAATTGGTCCCATTTCTGTAACTCTACAAATGCATTTTATTGCAATGCACATCCGGTTTCAGTTTAAAATAATTGACCATCTCAGCTTGATTGCTCTTGTAAGCTGCAAGTTCAAAGTGAGGAGCAGTCACTGTTTAAGTAGAGAGAGATCTTTATCACAGACATCTGTATCTTCACCAAGTGAAGCAGTGAGCATGGATCTGTCAATCAGCACCTTCAGGAGAACTGGGAGGGTGAATATTAGATACAGCAGAGTGAGAATGGAGGGAGAGAGAGTGGGATGGAGATTTTTGGGGAATGAGAGAGGAAAGAATCTTCCATAGAAACTAGAATTGTCTGTTCTGGATTTCTATCTGATATTGATTAAGTTGTTTTTTTGTAAATTACAGATATAATTCTACAAACAAACATCACGTGAGGATCTGACAGAGTCACTCAATTCCTTGGGACCTGAATACCATTGGCTTTTGAATCTAGAAGGAGAAATGTTTGTCTGTTCTTCCTGCCTCAGAAGATTTTAAACATCAGTTTGACTGGAACACCACAGGCGCACTCGGAGGCAGGCGCACTCGGAGGCAGGCGCACTCGGAGGCAGGCGCACTCGGAGGCAAGCACACTCTCACACCCCTGAGTGAAAGTGTTCCAGTGCACTCACTCTGGAAGCTATTTAACCGGTTACACATTCTCTGAAGAAAAATGCATTCACAACAGGGGAAAGACTAAATGATGGACGAGGCTTCAACTGAACACTAAACCATGGAGAAACGGTGGAAATGCGGGGACTGTGGGAAGGGATTCCGTGCCCCGTCTGATCTGGAGATTCATCGCCGCAGTCACACCGGGGAGAGGCCGTTCATCTGCTCTGTGTGCGCCAAGGGTTTCAGTAAGTCGTCCGTCCTGCAGACGCACCGGCGAGTTCACAGCGGCGAGAGGCCGTTCGCCTGCTCTGACTGCGGCAAAGGATTCACTCATTCCTGGAACTTGAAGACGCACCAGCGGGTTCACACCGGGGAGAGGCCGTTCAGCTGTCCTGAGTGCGGGAAGGGGTTCGGTCGGTTTTCCAGCCTGCAGACACACCAGCGGGTTCACAGCAAGGAGAGGTTATTCTCCTGTCCAGAGTGTGGCAAGGGATTCGTTGATTCATCCAACCTCTGGAAGCACCAGCGGGTTCACACCGGGGAGAGGCCGTTCACCTGCTCCAAGTGCGGGAAGGGATTCTGTGATTCATCCCATCTGCTGACACACCAGCGGGTTCACACCGGGGAGAGGCCGTTCAGTTGTGTTGACTGCGGAAAAGGATTCACTCAGTTCTCGAATCTGCTGACTCACCGGCGACTTCACACCGGGGAGAAGCCATTTGTCTGCTCCGATTGTGGGAAGGGATTCACTCAATTAATATGCTTGCAGAAACACCAGCGAGTTCACAAGTGATTCCAGGGGTTGAATTCTGCTGTTAATCACATCCAGGACTGAACCATGTTCATTCTGACAGTGGGTGAAGTGGGAGGGTTTCTTTCTGCCGGACTGGCCGGTCTCACAACTTTGCTTCCAGTGGGGCTGATGCTCTTTAAGCCTTGTAGCAAAATTCTGGTTTCATGTTTCATTTGGATCACAGAATTAAGTGGCGTTTTTAAGACCAAATACAACCAGTTTGTGTCTATTTTTGCAACCTCCCGATTATTGCCACGGAACTGGGCAACGGAGGCTCGAAAGGTGCTTTTATTTGGCTGTTTCTCAGCGGATATTGCAATGAGGGACATGTATAGTTTGTAGTCCATTTGGAGACCGTGCAGTGGGAGAGGAGGCTGAAAAATTAGCAGAGCTTGGAGCTAGAAACTTCCAGTGGCCTTTACAAAGAACAAAGAACAAAGAGCAACACAGCACGGGAAACAGGCCCTTCGGCCCAACGAGCCCACGCCGCTGTCCTAACGTCTTAATGACATATCCGTGACTTTAGGCTATGCCTATTGTTGAAGATTCCCATTTAGGGACCAATATAGGGACAATTTGTTACCCAATCAGCCTAAGAGCACATTTTTGGGATGTGGGAGGAAACCGGAGCACCCGGAGGAAACCCACACAACCACGGGGAGAACGCGCAAACTCCCGCAGACACAGGCCCAAATCCATGTGTCAGCACAGCAACAGCGATAGTCTCTGAGCTGTCATGTTGCCCATCAGATGGTCCAGTTTAAGCATACACTGACGACGTGAAGCACTAGGCAACTCCTGAAGCAACCTCCAAGAGCAGCTCTCGCACGACATGCCGCATGCATGCCCCTTGTTGGTCAACAAGGTGGACCGAATTGCCTACGGAAACAAATAAGACTTAATAAACATGCTAAAAAAAAAACTAAGACATTCCCGAGACGAAACTAAAAGATAGTCTACTACTATTTGGTCGTCCCGATATTCAAACAGTCCTGCTATATCCCTCTATCTGCAGACCGCTCATGTGGCTGTCCAAGAGACCCTTAAACAACCCTAGCGTGCCTGCTCCCACCACCTTACTCGGCAGTGCATTCCACACCCCACTACCCTTTGTGTGAAAAACTGGCCTCTAATATTCGTCTTATACATAGCCCCCTTCACCCTGTGCCCGTGACCCCTCATTCTATCCATTCCTAATGGTGGAAAAAGCTTACCACCATTTACTCTATCTATACCCCTCATAATCTTATATACCTCTAAAAGATCCCCTCTCAGCCGACGTCTTTCAAGGGAAAACAACCCCAGTGTGGTTAATCTTTCCTCGTAAGACAGCCCTTCCATACCAGGCAACATCCTGGTAAATCTCCTCTGCACTCTCTCCAGGGCCTCTACATCCTTCCTGTAGTACGGCGACCAGAACTGGACGCAGTACTCCAGATGAGGCCTAACCAACGTTCTATACACCTACAACATCAGACTCCCACTCTTGTATTCTATACCCCTTCCTGTGAAGGCTAACATACCATACGCTTTTTTAACCACATTCTCCACCTGTACTGACACCTTCAGAGACTTGTGAATTTGCACCCCCAGGTCTCTCTGCATCTCTATACTCTAGATAGTTTTACCTTTTATCCTATAAACCCCCTCTACATTATTCCAGCCAAAATGCATCACCTCGCATTTATCCGGATTAAATTCCATTTGCCATCTATCTGCCCAATCTACCAGCCTATCTATGTCATGTTGTATTGCCAGGCACTGCTCCTCAGTACCCCCCAATCCAATCATCTTAGTGTCATCAGCAAATTTGCTGATCACACCACCTACCCCCTCTTCCAAGTCATTTATATACATCACAAATAGAAGGGGTCCTAGTACAGAGCCCTGTGGCACACCACTAGTGACAGACCTCCAGTTGGAAAAAGGGCCTTCCACTACTACCCGCTGTCTCCTCCTCCCAAGCCAGTTCTCAACCCATCTACATACCTGGCCCTGTATCCCATGCGCCTTCACCTTTTTTATCAGTCTACCATGAGGGACCTTATCAAACACCTTATTGAAATCCATATAGACGACATCAACGGCTTGTCCTTCATCAACCGTTTTTGTCACCTCTTCAAAAAATTCCACTAGATTCGTAAGGCACGACCTCCCCCTAACGAAGCCATGCTGCGTATCCCTGATCAGATTGCAGCGCTCCAGATGCTCATACATCCTGTCCCTGAGAATCCTCTCCATTAGCTTACCTATAACAGAAGTCAAGCTCACCGGCCTGTAGTTCCCTGGGTTATCCCTCTGACCCTTTTTAAACAACGGTACTACATTTGCAATCCTCTAGTCCTCTGGGACCTCCCCTGAGTCCAAAGAGGAGACAAAGATTTGCGTCAGAGGCCCAGCAATGTCATCTCTCACCTCCCTTAGCAGCCTGGGATAAATACCATCAGGCCCGGAGCTTTATAAGTCTTTATGCTACCTAAAAGCCCCAACACTTCGTCCCTCGTAATGATTATTTCCTTTAACGGGTCCTCAAATTCCTCAACGCCGGCATCAGACATCAGGCCCCTCTCCCGCATGAATACCGACGCAAAGTGTTCATTCAGGATCTCCCCCATCCCCTCAGGCTCTAAGCATAGTTCCCCTCCTCTGTCCCTGAGAGGTCCAATCTTCCCTCTAACCATCCTTTTGCTCCTTACATAGGGGTAAAATGCCTTAGGATTTTCCTTAATCCTACCTGCCAAAGCCATTTCGTGGCCCCTTTTTGCCTTTCTGACACCCCTTTTAAGATCCCGTCTACACTCTCTATATTTTTCCAGCGCTGTCTCTGTCCCCAGTTGCCTGGATCTAACATATGCCTCCCGCTTCTTCCTGACCAAGTCCTCAACATCCCTAGTAACCTACGGTTCTCTAATCCTACCCTTCCCATTCTTCCTCCTTACCGGCACGTGTCTATCCTGCAAAAATTTTAGTTTTCCCTTGAAAGACCTCCCATGTGCAGCGTCGACCTACCCTCGCAACAGCGTATCCCCGTCGGTATCCCTAAGATCCTGCCTAATCTGGCTATATCTAGCATCCCCCAGTTTACACCCTCCCCTTAGAGCAGGCTTCATCTTTTCATTAATAACCCTAAAAGCCACAGAGTTGTGGTCACTATTTAGACACAGGCTCCTCCAAAAATACTACAACATCAACCACCTGGCCCTGGCTCATTCCCCAGACCAGATCCAGTATCCCCCTCTCTAGTCAGGCTATCCACATATGCTCAAGGAACCTTCTAAAAAACACTGTAGAAATTCCTCCCCTCCCGCACCTTCCACGCTCTGGGCCCCTTCAATCTACCCCAGGGGAAATTGAATCTCCCATTACAACTACTCTATTCTTCCTACACTTATCTAAAATTTTCCCTACTATCCCTTCTTCCACCGCACGGGACTGTTGGCGGTCTGTGTACAACACCCACATAGTACCCTCTCCCTTCCTATTCCTCAACTCCACCATGTACTCACTTCCTACTCAAACTCAGCCATACCACCCTCCTTCTGCACTGCTAGTGATGCTATTCCTTAACTAATAACGCCACTCCCCTCCTCTCCTCAAACCACCTCTATCATGCCTAAAACACTTATACCCCGGAATATTCAATTGCCAGTCCTGCCCTTCCTTTAGCCACGTCTCAGTCACCGCCACCACTTCTAACTTCGTCTCGAACATTATTGCCTTCAGTTCATCTGTTTTGCCAGTCACACTCCTCGCATTAAAATACATGCACTGAAGGCCCTCAGGCACTTAAATACACTCGGCTGAGTGCCTAGTTCGAGTCTTTACGTCGCTCGTCGACGTTTTTGTCAACCTCTAGCGAAACCCCAGTCAGGGCTCACTTGATCTTGATTGAGGTACGTGTGTTGGAGTCACTGCTAAGATGTTATAGCTTAGGAACGTGAGTTGGGTTCATAGCTAAGGTGTTATAGCTAGGTCTTTTATTGTCATCCCAGATGTCTGTGGGCCTACTGGTGAGCCATTTTGTCGGTCCTTTGTGCTCGGGTTGCTCTCTCACGTGAGGGGTGGAAATTTAGGGGACATTTATGCCGAATTAGGGGGACCCAATTGAGTGACACTTTGATTTCATCAATTAGCCTATAATGGCACGTTTTTGGGGCTGTGGGAGGAAACCAGAGTGCCCGGGGAAAACCCACGCAGCACAGGGAGAATGTGCAAACTCCCGCAGACATTGACCGTGGCCGGTAATCCGCCCTAAGTCTCCATAGCTGCCTAGCCAACGGTGCTAATCACCGGGCTGATGTGCTGCCCAAATGTCAGTCCATGTCAGCCCGCACTAACGGCAGTGGAGTACTGGACAACTCTCGGATCAACACCCAAGAGCCATCCGCGTACCACCCCCACTGAGTGCATGCCCCTTGTCGTAGACAAGGTGGACTGTGGCACCTGTAGGAGGAATAGGTGCCATTATTTACACGTAACATTTATTTACATTTATTTACATTAATCCCGTTACACACTGTACAACGCACACACACAAACAGCCCGACAAACACCAAAGAGTCCGCCATATTAATATATGGGCTCCGTTGAGGGCATTGTGCCGTGATCTCTGACAAGTGACCAGCTTGTCCTCCGGTTTGGTCGTCTCTCACCTGTCGTTGAAGATCCCCAGTATCTCCAACGTGAGTGACAGGGTGAGCCTTGAAATTTGTTGGGCGAATGAACAGAATCTCTTTATTCCCAGGAAGGCCATGAGGCTGTTATTCTTTTCCAACCACTTGCCCCTGGCGCCGACAACAAATCCAAAGTATTTGGGGTTCGGGCATCCCATCAATTTTTCAATCTCTGGTCCCAGATGCTGGTATTTCTGGCACTTTTCCTGCCACGCCTTCTCCAGACTGTCGTAGTTGTCCTCGAACCGGACTGTCACATCCACCACCGCTACCTGCTGATCCTTTTCCCTCTTGAAGACGATGTCAGGCTTCCAGAGGCTGCCGTCCTTGGCAATGAGCCTTGGCTCGAGGTAGGATGTCCAGCCGTATTTTCCGACATACTTACGCAGTTGGTCCAAGATCTTATTGTGGCGTTTGATCCGGCAGTTTTTCACAAATGGGCAAAAGCCTGAAATATGACCGAGTGTTTCTAGACCTGCCTCACACCTTCGGCAGGTCTTTGTGGCAGAGGGGTTCCCTCTTGACAGGGTCACCCTCGTCGGGTATAGGTTACACCGAAGTAGCATGTTGTTTACCAGGCAATGGGATTTCAGCTGATATGCAGCCTTCATCCAACTGTTTGAGATTTTGTCATTGTGGTAGTAGTGAACTCCCACACCTTGTGATGTGAGCTGTCTCCATTTCTGGAATTCCCATTCCCTCCACCCAGCATATCTATTCGATGGCTTGCTGGGCCCTGCCTCCTCCGCCGCCAGTGTTGGCAATGCGGCTCTGATCATCGCTGTTTCGTCACTGCCGCCGTCTTCTATTGTTGGCATGAAGTCTTCGATTTCTCTCAGTGCCTTGAGGGACCTCAGATCTTCGATGTTTCTGCCAACGTTCTGCTCGCAGAACTGGAATGAGGCGCGAATGACTTGATCTGTAGAGGCAGACAGTGCTTCCCATTTTCGGATCACCCCAGATGGTATCTGGATCTCGAGCTTGGGAATTCCCAGACCTCCATTCCGAGCCCGCGAATAGAGGATGCCATCTGTTGTATGCGGTGGAAGGTGCAGGAACTGCTTGACAGCATTGCGGATCAATTGGTCCAGTTTTACTAGCGTGTTTTGAGATGCTTCGGTTAGGATCAGGTGGTAGTACAGCCTCGGTATGACATGAACAGTGAGTAGCTCCACGCGTTGTCGTGGGCGAAGAGCTGCTGCCTGTAGACTGGAGATCCAAGTCTTCAGCCTGTCCTCCCATGCTCCTTCCTCCACACCAGCCCATGGGTCTATCTGGGCTCCCAGGTATTTCTTTGTCTCTCCTGGGTATGCAATGTCCTCCTTCTGAATCCTCCAGTTCTTGCATTGGTTGTAAATGAAGGTCTTCCTCTTACAGGTGAAGTGGAAACCCTTGGTCTTACTGGTGTTGACAGTAAGGCCAGTCATCTCGCAAAAAGTCTGGAGGATCTTCAGGTTTTGTGTCATCCCAGTGTGCGAGTCGCTGAGCAGGGCACTGTCATCTGCAAACGCAAGGGCCGAGCAGTTGACTCTTGCTCCATCTAGCATCATACTGACACCAGACTTAGCCGCTTCAAGACTGCATAGCAGCGGATCCAAGGCAATATTGAATAGTACCGGTGAGAGCGGGTCTCCTTGCTTGACACCCCTCTCAATCATTATTGGGGTGGTTTTAGACTTCTCGCCTTCCACCACCGTTGTGTTGCCAGTGTAGAGGTTCTGGATGAGCTCCACAAAGGCGTTTGGTAGCTTGACTCTCTGTAGTGCTTTTATGAGTAGTTTGTGGCCAACCGAGTCGAACGCTTTTGCCAAATCAACAAAGACAACTGCGAGGTCCTTGTGGTTCTTCTTGGCTCCCTTCATGATGTTCTGCAACACTGCGATATTTTGGTTGCAACCAGGAGTAGCTGCCAAAAACCCTTTCTGTCTCGGGTTTATGTCGACGGTCTCACTCAGCCTCTTTGCCATGATCTTTGTGAATAGGCGCAGCAGCAATGGACCGAGGTAATTGGTCGCCAGTTGTCAATGTTTTTCAGGCGTTCCCTGTCCTCACATTTGGGGATCAGGACCGTTCGGCTCTGTTTCATACAGTTTGGGATCGTCTTTGAAGCTAACCACAAGGAGAAGAGGCGAGGTATGCGGGTTTCATAGGCCTCATGAATATCCCGGATGTCGTCCAATTTCTGACCATCCGTTCCAGGCGCGCTATCCTCCTTTATGCCCTTGATGGCCTGGGTAACCTCCTCTTCGGTGATCGGCTTCATTAACTCACCATTATCAGTTTTCCCACTGTATGCTTGGAACTTATTAATATTTTCTCTATTGTTCTGGCTGGAGAGTTTCTCCCGAAAGCTTGCCTCCAGTTCCTCAATTGTAAGTGGACATTTCATTTGTGTAGGCGCGCCCATGATCTGTCGGGCAAGCTGACGCCTATTGTTCTTATAGAGCAGCTGTGTCGCTCTAAAGACGGATTTCTCCTTTGCCCATCGTTTCTTTGCTCCACTATTAACCGCATGCTGAGGCCTTTGGTTAACTTTCTGATGTGCCTTCTCTTTAGGACCAGACTTCCTTTGCCCTTTTGTCACACCGCTCATCAGAAGGTCGGTGATGCTCTCAATTATACCCACTGCCAGGGCTTGATTGTCGGGGTCGTTCTTCGCAGTTAATAGCCTCTTGGCTTGCCTGAGGTGTTCCTCCACTTCCCTATGCTTAGGGACGTGAGCCTTGGGCTGACTGATGGAACTCACCTGCGGTACCGGATCTCTGACATCTGCCTCCTGCTCTTGTTCGGAGTCTGGGTTCTCAGCAACAACTGGGAGTGCGTTGTTCACTGTTTTGTATGCATTTGCCAGCAACCTGCGCTTGTCAGAGATTTGTTTGGCCGTTTTGGTTGTTAGGATACTCCCAATCTCTTTATTGATATAACACGTACCAGCAAATCTCTTTTCAAGCTCCTCAAGGAGCGATTCCTCCTCCTCGGACCATACGCTCTTACTCCTACCCCGTTTGGCTGAGGGCTTAGGCAGTGCCTTTTCCGCATGTTTTTCATTGCGGAGGACCGGGTGACAGTGTCGCTCATGCTGGCTGAGTCCACTCTCTGTGCTGAAGGCCAATTCACAGGCACTGCACTTATACTGTCCCACTGCCGGAGGCTTCTCGCCCTGACATTTTGGGTAGTGGCAGGCAATCGAGTGGAACTCACCGGGCTTACCGCATCGAACACACTTGGTCACCATGTTTTTGGTCCTGTGCACTGTCTTAAAATGCTCTCTGAAAGCCCCAACCGTGGAGAGTATGGAATTGCAGGGCTTGCAATACAATGCATCAGTAGGATAATGGATCACCACTTCCTTAACCTCTGAGCGGTCTTCCGTAGGTGTTATTATAACTGTCTCGATGAAGGTGCCTTCATCCTGAGCACCTCCATCGCTTGCGGTATTTCTGATGTTACCGTTGTCTCCCATGACCTTATTCAGGGCTAGATATGCCTTGTTCTAGAAGGTACAGGAGATTCTCTCTACTTCCTCGGTTGGATGGGCCGTCCAGACCGGCTCCTCTACAACAGGCGTTTCATCTTCACATATTGGAGTGACTGGGTCCTCAGGCCTGGGACCCGAGTCTACCCTCCAATAGTGCCCAGCAATTTGTCTCTGTCTCAAGACCAGCTCTTCCGTTTGGGTCGAGACTGATCTTTTTGCTAACTCTTTAGAGTTAGTTACTGTGTAACCTAGCCTTTGCAACTTTTCACAGAGAGCGGTTACAGACTCATCTGTGGGGTTGTTGTTTCTCCGGTTCGCAATCCAACCGGAAACCTGCCTTCCTGGCAGCTATTCGTTGCTTTTCGCCGATCCATCTGCAGCCGCATCCGGATCACCCATTGCGTGGTTTTGTTTCCACTCAAGTCGCGGAAACTGGTCGTTTAGCCCTTGATCCAAAGCGACCAAGGTTACCGGCGGGGCCAACGAGGAGGCAGCACCAACGTCTGTGATGGGCAAAACACGCAAATATCGATCACAGCCGGTAACTATGCTGGATCACTCCCCAGTGGGAGCGCACCGCAAAGTGAAGAGTCATAGTTACTCCCGCCAAGTATGCAAAACACATGCACTGAAGGCCCTCAGGCACTCTCTGATCCTCCCTCCTACTCTCCGGAATTACCCTGTCGCCCATCTCTCTCCCATTCCCAGTTCCCTCTGTCTCCCCACCCCCCCTCCATATTAGTTTAAACCCTGCTGAAACACTCCAGCTAACCTCCCAGCTAAAATATGAGTGCCCTTCCCAGACAACTGTTCCCCGTCCCTCTTGTATAGATGCCCCTCCCTCCTGAAGACTTCCCAATGGTCTAAGAATCTGAATCCCTCCGCCCTACACCAATCCCTCAACCACACATTCAGTTGGAGCACTTCGTTGTTCCTAACCCTGTCATTCCCAGGCCTCGGCAGCAGCCCAGAGAATGCCACCCTGGAGGCCCTACACTTCAGCCGAGCCCCCAACTCCCTGAACTGCCTACGTATGTCCCCCCTGCACTTTGTTCCTACATCCTTCTCTCCCACGTGGACTATTACATCAGCCTTAGCCTCTCCACCCTTCAAAATACCCTCTACCCTCTCCGTAACATCCTGGACCCCTGCTCCAGGGAGGCAGACTACCATCCTGGACTCCCACTTTTGCCCACAGAACTGCCTGTCGATCCCCTTGACCTTCTCATCCCCCACCACTATCTCACATCCCTCACTCCTACTGTCCTCCGGGGCATTCTGATCCCCTTCCCTTGCCCTCTCTACCTCAGCTGTCGCCCTACCCTTGATGTTCTGGGATGCCTCCTCTGGGGTGATCTTAATGCCGTGACTCCTTTTCTTTTTCAACTTCCTATCTGTTACCCACCCATCCCTCCTCATAGGCCCTGGGGTCCCTTCTGGACTGTGGTCCCTGTTCATTAGCCCCTCGTTCTCTCTGACTATAAACATATCCTCCAGTCTCAGCTCCAGCTGCCTCACCCGAGCCCTCAATCGTTGCAATTCCAAACACTTTGTGCATATGTGGGCTTTCAGGAGACGTGCTGCCTCCAAGAATGTCCACATATGGCAGTGAACACAGCGGACGTGTTTTATCGTGGACCCTGACATTTTATACACCCCCTTTAGAGGTATGGGCCCTAGAGTTTGGGTGGGACAGGAGTCCAGCCACTTACCACGTCCAAGCCTGTGCTCACCCAAGCCCAGTGAGCTTAAGCCCTTACAGCTCTCACTCTGCTCCCCGCCTCACTCTACTGCCCGCTCCCAATGCTGCCCGCTGGCTACCTTGGCCTTCTTTATATAGTCCCGCGCTTCCTTCCCAGCAGTCCCCGTGCCTATCTCCCGCTACGGAGCGCCAAAATAAACAAAAAACCCCCGCGACCTAAACCTATTGATTAAAGAAAGATTTCAAACTTCAATAGTCTCACCAGCAAGCAGCCACTCTTCAAAATCACAGCTCCGGAGAACAGTGAGCTTTACCTTGAAAGGTTGTAAGTCACCTGGCTGAAGGATAGTCAGCTTGAACAGTGAGCCTGGGAATGAGTTGTGGAGGAGCTGGAGGAGCAGCTGGGGAAAAGCAGTCAGTTTGTGCAAAGTCAGCTCAAGAAGGAAGTGGAATAAATCACATCGAGATGAGGCTGGAGCATAACGACACTGAACTAACAATCAGGATCAACATCAATAGATGGTGAAATTTGAATTCAATAAAAGAAAATCTGGAATTAGAAGTCCGAGATTACCATTAAAAAAAAAACAAGTCGTTCACTAATGTCCTTTGGGGAAGGAATTCTGCCGTCCTTAGCCGGTCTGGCCTACACGTGACTCCAGGCCTGCAGCGATGTGGTTAATGTTTTGAACGGTCTCTGAATTAGCTGGGCACGCCGTCAGTTCAGGGGCAAAAGAAAACCTGCCAGTAACACCCACATCCCACGCTGAAATAGTAGGCCTCTCGAGCCTGTCTCAATTAGATCATGGCTGATCTGTTTGTAACCTCAACCTCAGATTCTCGCCTGACGCTGTTCACTCCCTTGTTAGTCATGAATCTGTCCAGCTGTGCCTTCGAAATCCTCTCAGACTCTCCTTCCACTGCCCCTTTGAGGAAGAGAGTTCCAGATACTCACTGTCCTCTGAGAGAAAGCAAGTCTGCTCATCTCCATTATAAATGGACAATCCTTTATTATCCCCCGGGTCTAGATTCTCCCACAAGAGGGGACATTCTCTCCACATCCAAACTGTCAATCCCTCTCAGGATCTTTAAAGGTTTGATCAATTCACTTCCTGAACTCTGGTGGATATGAATGTAACCTCTCCGACTTTGCCTGAGGCAACCCACCCAATACTGCTGTAAAATCGCCACAGTCCCAGCTGTATGGGCTATGACTGGTGCCGATTTAATCTGAGAGACACCACATCTCAGGCCGGGGCAAGGTTGACAAACCTTCATGACTCACCTCGTGTCACTCTGCATCAGTAATCCAGTGTACCTTCTCTGAACAGCTCCTAAACAGTTGACATTGTTTCTGAGTGCAGTTGACATTGTACACAGTAAGAAAGATGTGGTCTTACCAATGCCCTGTGCAACTGAAACATAACCTCCTGCCTCTCGTAATCAATTCTGTGCCTGAACGATCTGCAGAGTTTTAACTTTTGAAAATGCTGAAAGATCTTCAATCAAGCAAACCTGCTGTTTTTTTGGTTAAAGTTTTTTCACTACACTGGGATTTCTTGTGGCCAGGGACCTGGAATTTGTCAAAGGACAGAAGGTGTCAGATTTAACAGCTTCTACTTGGCAGAGAGGAGTTCTTTACAGACTTTTTAAGCCAGTGTTCTTTGGAATGTAGCAGTATGCACTTAAAGGGTCTAAATATGATGGGGTCTGACGTGACCAGTGCCACTACTCTGGTTGCATTTGATTGGCCTAATTGAATGATGCAGTTGGGGTTCCTGATTAATGCATTGGCTGCATGACAGAGAATCTTCCAGAAGCAAGTGGAGAATTGTGAAAAAAGAGACATGTGCAGCTTTTGTTTGCCAGCGATAACTCAAAGAGACCAACCATTACAATAAGGCCTGTACCCTGAAGGATGCTTCAGAGAAGAAGATAGATTCTACATCGAGGATATTTCTTGGCCAAATTTTCCTAAACTAGGTAGTATCTATTTTTAGTTAAATAGCGGAAGTAGATGTGTAGTTAAAGTTGATGTTCAGTAAAAAGTTAATGAGTTGCAAGTGTTTATGTTTGAATTGGTGCTAGGAATATTAAAAATCTATTGAATTCCAGTCCTTGTTTGTCTCTTTAAATTGGAACGCTTTAAAGGTGTTTAAATTAAAAGCTGTAAAACAATTCACAATAAACAAGGGCATTCTATTACTTGGAAAATGTATTTACATAATTATTTATGGAAATGTCACTAAGTTATGGTATGTTATTAAATTTGTAATTAAAAATTATTTGCACGGATGATTTTAAAGCTGGTGTCGTTAACAGGGGGAAGGGAAAATGTTCAAAAACAGAATTACAATATTGCAATGTGAAGCTCAGGTTTTCCAGATTTTGTGAAAACTCTTTGAAGGTTACATTTTTAAACTGTGGCCTGAGGTTAGTGAGGAACCTGTTTTTGAAAGAAATTGAAAGTTGGACATACTCCCTCCCAAGTTAATTTTTAAATCTGTGAGATTAATTTGAGGTTGCAAATGTGCCATTCTCCAATAAATCCATCAACACAGGACCAGCTGAGGACAGCTGGAGAAGGATGAGATGCTTTCTAAAGTTAACAAAGAATTGCTGTTGCCAGGCAAAAGACTCTTATTGATTGGTTAACGCTGGGCCTGAGGGAAATATTTTGAACATTTTTATTATTTCAAACTCTCAGGGGAGAGAGTATGTACCCCTAGAAATCAGACCGCAAGAAGAAATCTCTCTTTCCATCCTACCTTTCTTTAACATGTGGTCTCAAGTAAGTTAACATTTCACCCAAAACATCTCATCAGAACAAATCATCAGTTATTTGAAAGTCTGCAAAGTTGTGATAAATAAAAGACAAGGACTGTTTAGCCAAAAATCTGTCTGAAAGAACTTCCAGATCTATTGTGACCAAATTCTGTCAGGTCAACACCATCGAGATCCTTCAGTTTTATCCTTTAAAAATAAATTTCACAGACCCCCAGCAGAAGACTGTGTAAGTTTTATCCAGTTTTGGATGTGAGTGTCTAGCAGTGTTCAATTGTGTTTTTTAAAGAGGAAGTCATTAAATTCAGAATTACAACTTGTAAACCAGTTTTATAACTTGTTTCTAAAAAGTTTGTTTTCCAAAAATCAATAATTTTATCGTGTTTACTGAAAGATGCCTGTGAATAATGACATCTAAGGGGCTGGTTTTATGGCTTTCAACTGTTGTTTAACCTGTGGGGAAAGAGGGCTGGATCTGAGTGTGCAATTCCCCCATCACCATCTGTAAGAGTTTAAAATCTGCTTTCCAAATCGATTCCACGTGCCAGCGACTTTCTCCTTGTGGATTCCGGCTGGAACTTCTTTCCAAGAGACAATGAGATATTTCACGTTGTGAACGTTCCCTCGAATGTCAATAAGATTTACTGGATTTGATTGTTTCCCTGCAGGAACAATGGAGACCAGACTTGGGAAGGTATTTACAAATTGGGAAGTGCAATGGGATTACCGCATTGGGAACTGATTTGGGATTTTGAACAGTGGCCCTTTAACTTCCTGCCATAGGAACAGAAAATGCAAAGCCAGGTGTCTGGACACAGATCCCTCTCAGAACAGCAGAGAGGAAACTGCTCCTTCACAGGGAGGGAGAGACACCCATAAAGAGCCAAGGCTTCTGCTGTCAGGAACTGGGCGGTTTGAGAGTGTCACACCCACCCAACCAGGAATAAGGAACCTTTTCTCCTCCCCGTGAACCCGATTCCATCCACTAAACTCACCTCTGAAAGTAACCTCTGGTCATTCAACAGTGGAAGGCATCACAGCGGCAAACTCAAAATCTTCCCTTAAGACAACGCAACATCCCAACTTATAGAGGTTTACAGCAGGGAAACAGGCCCTTCAGCCCAACTTGTCCATGCTATCCCTTTTTTTTTTAAAACCTCCAAGCTAATCCACATTTGGCCCATATCTCTCTATACCCATTGTACCTATATAATCATCTAAATGCTTTTTAAAAGACAACATTGTACCCACCTCTAACAGCTGATTCCAGACACTCGCCATCCTTTGTGTGAAAGAACTGCCTCTCTGGACACTTCTGTATCTCTCCCCTCTCACCTTAAACCTACGCCCTCTAGATTTAGACTCCTCTACTTTTGGGGAAAGGTATTGACTATCTCGCTGATCTGTGCCTCTCATTATTTTATAGACCTCTATAAGATCACCCCTCAGCCTCCTACGCTCCAGAGAAAAAAAGTCCCAGTCTATCCGACCTCTTAATCCCAGGCCAGCATGGAGCAATAGAGACTGAACGGATTGCGTTTTTATAAGTCTCGTTTATCTCAGTCTTTAATTAACCTTTGTGTGTGTGTGGAAGTTACCTCCAGAGCGATAGTGTGAAATAAAGTGAACTCTTTGGTGAAGTATAAAGGCTTTGCTGCTGGCTTTAATTCATTCACGTCCACACTCCCGTAGATTGTTCACGGGAAACTGTGCAAAAACCTTTTAAAGCATCTGTGACAATGTTATTTTCTGGGCTTCAGCATGAGCCAAGCGTTCTCTGTTACCAAGTTACGATCTTGTTAGCCGTGTGGTGAAGCAAGGAACTGGAGCCAGTCTTTACCTGGTATAGATTTATTCTCTGAGTGAAACATTACAGGTATACATCTCCTAACCCGACTCCACACAACGTCTCTCTCTCTCTCTCGTGCTCAACTGACCATCCAATTAATGCCCTTCACTTGTCTATAGTGAACTCCGATTGGTACAATTAATACCTACAGTCAGAGCATCCCAAAGTCTCTAATGCAGGAAAATGAGAAGTTACGCACTTCGACGGGAAGAATAAAGGAGCTCGATATTAATTAAATGGAGAAAGACTGCAGAAAGCTGCTCACAGTGGGTTCTTGTGCACACAAAGGTAATGGGAAAGGTGTAATGTTGACCTTTATTTCAAAGGGAACGGAGTATAAAAATAGAGAATTATTGCTAAAATTACACAAGGCACTAATTAGACTACATCTGGAATACAATGAACAGTTTTGGTCCCCTTATCTAACGAAAAATATATCGTCATTGGAGGCAATCCAGAGATATTTATAGGTTGATCTTAGCAGAGAGCAATTTTCTTATGAAGGGAGGTTGGGCCTGCATTCACTAGAGTTTAATGAGAGAGGTGGTCTTATTGAGACATATTGGATTCTCAGAGGACTTGACAGGGTCAAAGCTGAGAGGCTGTTTCTCCTTTTGGGAGTGTCGAGGATCAGGCAGTCTAGTCTCAGAGAAGAATTGGAAAAACGGGACATAATATTCATCTTGTTTAGAACCAGGGTCAGACCACACTGAGAGTGCTGGCAACACTTGTGATCTCCGTTTGGAAAAAGGGAATCGAGGCACTGGAGAAGGAGCAACAAAGATTCACGAGAATCATCCCAGAACTGAGAGCATTTCACCCTCAGGAGAGGCTGGAGCTGCTTTTCTCTAGAAAGCGGAAGGGTGACACGATGGAAGTCTTTAAGATTATGAAGGGGGTTCAATAATCCAATAGGAATTTCAGGAGAAACCTCTGGTGAGAACATGGACCTCACAACCAGAGCGAGTAGTTGGGGTGAATAGCATAAATATATTGAAGGGGAACTGTATATATAAAGTTTACTGATTAGTCATGGGTAAGGCTTACATTTACATTGCAATGAAGTTACAATGAAATTCCCCTACTTGCCATATTCTAGTTTGGGTCAGAGCAGCTAATCAGCCCGTCCTACAGACTGTGGGAGAAACAGGAGCACCCGGAGGAAACCCACGCAGACTGGAGAACGGGGAAACTCCACGTAGACAATGACCCAAGCTGCGAATTGAACCCCAGGTTCCTGGTGCTGAGAGGCAGCAGTGGTAACCATTGTGCCACCCATATTCACAGAGAAGAAAGGATATGCTGATAGGGGAGTGGATGGAAGCTCATACGGAGCATAAATACTGACATCGACCAACTGGCCTGGCTCCTGTGCTGTAGATTCAATGAAACAAAGACAAATGTATTTATTTTAGATCTACCTGTAGCAGTAGGAAAAACACTATTTACTATGAAATAAATGTTCTTCATCAGCTTTTGTGGATCATTTCAGTGGAAACGTGCTCTCCCAGGTTCAAAGAGCATCAGAAGCAAAGTTGTGAGACTGGCCAGTCCAGCAGGAAGAAACCCTCCGACCCTCCCACTTCATCCCACTGTCAGAATGAACATGCTTCAGTCCTGGATGTGATTAACAGCAGCAATAACAGCAGAATCCAACCCCCTGCCATCACTTGTGAACTCGCTGGTGTTTCTGAAGGAGGGATGAGTTTGTGTATTCCTTCCCACATGGAGAGAAACTGAAAGGTCTCTCCTCGGTGTGAATGCGCTGGTGTGACACCAGTTCCTGAGAGCTTTTGAAGTCACTCCCACAGTCAAAACAGCTAAAGAGTCTCCCCTGTGTGTGAGTGAGATTGTGCATCAGCAGGTGGAATATCGAATGAATCCTTCCGCGCACACACAGCAGCTGAACAGGCTCTCCCAATGTGAACTCGTTGGTGTCTTTTCAACGTGCATGCTCTTCCAAACCTCTTTGTGCAGAGAGAGCAGCTGAATGGTCTCTCCCCGGTGTGAATACGCTGGTGGTCCATCAGATGCTCAGCAATTTTGAAGCCACTCCCGCAGTCAGAACATTTGAAGGGTCTCTCTTGGGAATGACTGACTTTGTGTCTCTGCAGGCTCGATAACCGAGTGAATCCGTTCCCACACACAGGGCAGGTGAACGGCCTCTCCCCGGTGTGACTGCGTCGATGAGTTTCTAGCTCAGATGGAGCTTTGAATCCCTTCCCACAGTCCCAACATTTCCAAGGTTTCTGCAAGGTGCGGGTATCCTTGTGATTCTCCAGATTTGAGGATCAGTTACAACCTTGTTAACACAAAGAACACAGATACAATCGCCCCCTTCTGTGAATGCTGCAATTTTTTTTCAGGCTGTGTAACTGGTTAAGTCTCTTTCCCTAGTCAGTGGACTGGAACATTCTCACTCAGATGTGTGTCTGTGTGCACTTCTCAATGTTCTTCCAGTCACTCTGATGTTTAAAACCTTCTGAAGCAGATAGAACAGAGAAACATTTCTCCTTCCAGATTCAAAGGTCAATAATATTCAAGTCCTGATGAATTGAGTGACTCTTGCAGATGTTGATGTGAAGATTGTTTTGAGATTTCTGTCTGTAAATCCTCACCTTCTCACATCCTGTAAAAGAAGTTTATAGAAATCATCAGTGTCAGTACAGGACAGAAATTCAGAACAGACAATTCTAGTTTCTGTGGAACATTTTTTCCTCTCTCATTCCCCCAAAAGCTGTAAATCTCCATCCCTCCCCCTCCATTCTCACTCTGCTGTATCTAATATTCACCCTCCCAATTCTCCTGACTGAGGCTGATTGACAGATCCATGCTCACTGCTTCCTGTCCTGGACACAGAGAGGTGAGAATCTCCATGCAGCCTCCCAGACAGATCTCTGTCTCTATGAATGGATTAACAATGTGTGGGACATACCAACTGGATTCACTTCCTTTTCCCTTCAGTTGCTGCAAGTCCCCAGTTTCCCCCCAGAATGGGAAAAGAAATGGAAAGGGGGACACACTGATTTCCCCCCAGAATGGGAAAAGAAATGGAAAGGGGGACACACTGATTTCCCCCCAGAATGGGAAAAGAAATGGAAAGGGGGACACACTGATTTCCCCCCAGAATGGGAAAAGAAATGGAAAGGGGGACACACTGATTTCCCCCCAGAATGGGAAAAGAAATGGAAAGGGGGACACACTGATTTCCCCCCAGAATGGGAAAAGAAATGGAAAGGGGGACACACTGATTTCCCCCCAGATGTTGCTCAGAGGAGGAAGGTTTAACCTGAAGCTCATTGAACAACTTCCGCGTTGTGACCTCACAATGGAGCCCTGCCTGAATCGGCCAATCGGAATCACTCTGCTCCGCGGTGACGTCTCCGGGTTCCAGTGCGCAGGCCCGGCCCGTGTGCCCCGCCGCCCCCCCCTTCCTGGAGCCAAGGTTTCCAGGGCAACCGGCTGACGGCTCCGCCCACAGAGGGAAGCCCCGCCCCCGACCCGGGACTGCGCATGTGTGGGGAAGTGCCCACTGTCTGACCTTCACGCTAAGGTGTTGACCAATGGGAAGAGTTGGAGGACCGGAAGGACCCTGGTCCTCCAGCCAATCAGAGCGCGGGCCTTGTGTGAATGAAGATTGAGCTTCAGACAGAGTGAAACTTCCTCCTGTCTCCCACATCTGTGAGTAAAACACTTTCTTTACTCCCCCTTTCCATTTCTTTTCCCATTCTGGGGGAATTGATCATAAGAAACTGAAGCAGGAATGACCACCAGCTTCTTCAAGCCTTCCCTACTATTCAGTCCAGTGATGGCAGGTCAATGCTGGTCTCATCTTTCTTGCCCTTTTCCCATCGCCCTCTTCCTCAATCTATCAAATATTTCTCCACCCCCAATCCTAATAACCCAGCCTCCACCACCCTCTGGGACAGAGAATTCCAGAGATTTACCATCCTCCTCTGTCAGAAGAAATTTCTACCTCAGGTTTCAATGACCAGCCCTTTATCTTGTTCGTGACTCTTCCACACATGAAAATATCTCACTATCTGTCTTGTCAAGTCCCCTCAGGATCAGATATGTGCGAATAAGGTCACTCTGCTAAACTCCAAGGAATACAAACCCACACTATTCAGTTTCTCTTGATAAGGCAATGTTCTCCTCCCAGGAATTAGCCTGCTGAATCTCCCTTGGGCTTTCTCCAGTGTCACTATATCTTTTATTAGATAAGGGGACCAAAAAACTGTGCAGTATTTCAGGTGAGGCCTGAACAGCACCCTGTATAGTTGTAACAAAATCACCCTGTTTTTAAACTCCAACACCTTTGCAAAAAAGGCCAAAAGTGCTGTTTTTCCTTTCTATTTCTTCTTAATGATTTATTGGACCTGCCTACTAGCTTTTTGTGGTTCATGCACAAGAACATCTAAATCCCTCTATACTTCACTCACCAGGAGTACCTCTCCACTTAGATAAACCACCTTTGGTTTTCTCCTACTGAATGCAAGACCCCAACTTCCCCACGTAAAAGTCCAGTGGCCAGGATTTTGTCCAGTCGAGCTATATTCTGTTGTAGAATCACAATGTCCTTCCTTCATGTGTTCAGCAAATTCGGAAACTTTACATTCTGTTCCTTCCTCAAGGTAATTAATGTAAATAGTGGACAATAGTGGGCCAAGAACTGATCCCAGTAGTATTCCACAAGTTGCATCTTTCCACTCTGAAAAGAAAAAAGAAAATTACAGGGCAGGAACAGGCCCTTTGTTCCTCCAAGCCTGTACTGACCATAATGCCCCACTGAACTAAAACCCTTCTGGGAAACATACCCCTCTATTCCCATCCTATTTATGCATTTATCAAGACACCCCTTAAAAGTAACTATTATATTTGCTTCCAGTATCTTCCCCGGCAACAAGTTCCAGGCATCCACCAACCTCTATGTATAAAACAAAACATAGAACATAGAACATTACAGTGCAGTACAGGCCCTTCGGCCCTCGATGTTGCGCCGGCCAGTGGACCCTCTAACCTAAACTATTCCAATATCATCCATATGCCTATCCATCGAACATTTGAATGCCCCCAAAGTAGGCGAGTCCACAACTGCTGCAGGCAGGGCATTCCACTCCCTCACCACCCTCTGTGTAAAGAACCTGCCTCTGACATCCGTCCTATAACTACCACCTCTTAATTTAAAGTTATGTCCCCTCGTGTTGGTCATCACCATCCGAGGAAAAAGGCTCTCACTATCCACCCTATCCAATCCCTTGATCATCTTATACGCCTCAATTAGGTCACCGCGTAACCTTCTCTCTAATGAAAATAACCTCAGGTCCCTCAGCCTTTCCTCATAAGGCCTTCCCACCATACCAGGCAACATCCTGGTAAACCTCCTCTGCACCCTTTCCAATGCTTCCACATCTTTCTTATAATGCGGCGACCAGAACTGTACGCAATACTCCAAGTGCGGCCGCACCAGAGTTTTGTACAGTTGTAACATAACCTCATGGCTCCTAAATTCAATCCCTCTACCAATAAAAGCTAACACACCGTACGCCTTCTTAACAACTTTATCAACCTGGGTGCCAACTTTCAAAGAGCTATGTACTTGTACCCCAAGATCCCTCTGCTCGACAACACTATTAAGGGTCCTTCCATTAGCCCTATATTTCATATGCCTGTTATTCCTACCAAAGTGAATCACCTCACACTTATCCGTATTGAATTCCATTTGCCACCTCACGGCCCAACTCTGCAACCTATCTATGTCCCTCTGCAAACTGTAATATATCCATCCTCGCTGTCTACAACTCCCCCCACTTTGGAATTGTCAGCAAATTTACTAATCCAACCCTCTACACCCTCATCTAGGTCATTTATAAAAATGACAAACAGCAGTGGCCCTAAAACAGATCCTTGAGGTACACCACTTGTAACTGCACTCCAGGTTGAATATTTCCCATCAACCACCACCCTCTGTCTTCTATCAGCTAGCCAATTCCTAATCCAAACTGCTAAATCACCTTCAATCCCATGCATCTGCACTTTCTGCAGTAGCCTACCACCGGGAACCTTATCAAACGCTTTGCTAAAATCCATATACACTACATCAACTGCCCTACCCTTATCTACCTCTTTGGTCACCTCCTCAAAAAACTCAATAAGGTTTGTGAGGCACGACCTACCCTTCACAAAACCGTGCTGACTATCCCTAATCAATTTATTCCTCTCTAGATGCTTATAAATCCTATCCCTTATAATTCTTTTCAAGACTTATACATCTTCGTTGTACATCTGCTGTAAACTTTGTCCCTTAAACCTTAAATCTATGCCGCCTAGTAATTGACTCTTCCACCTGGGAAAGAGCTTCTGACTATCCACTCTGTCCATGCTGCTCATAATCTTGTAGACTTCTAACAAGTTGCTCCTCAATCTCCGTTGAGACAGATATCTATCTGGAGCCTGCAGATTTTCAGCTCTCTGTGTCAGGAAGCAGTGAGCGTGGATCTGTCAATCAGCACCTTCAGGAGAATTGGGAGGGTGAATATTAGATACAGCAGAGTGAGAGTGTGTGGGATGGAGATTTACAGCTTTTAGGGAATGAGAGAGGAAAGAATGTTCCACAGAAACTAGAATTGTCTGTTCTGAATTTCTGACAGTGATGATGTTTATAAATTCCTTTCAGAAGATGAGGATTTACAGACAGAAATCTCAAACCAAACTTCATATGATCTGATAGAGTCACTCAATTCATCTGGACCTCAATATCTTCGGGCTTTGAATCTAGAAGGAGAAATGTTTCCCTGTTCTGTCTGCTTCTGACGTTTTAAACATCAGTGTGACTGGAAAAGCACTGAGACACACACCCCCCCCTCCTGAGTGAGAGTGTTCCAGTGCAGTGAGTGTGGAAAGAGCAGTTCCACAGGCTGGAAATACATGGCAGCATTCACAGAGAGTGTCCCCGTGTTCTGTGTGAGATTGAACTGATTGTTTAACCTGGAGAGTCCCAGCCTCAGCATGGAGAAACCCTGGAAATGTGGAGACTGTGGGAAGGGGTTCAGATACCCGTCTCAGTTGGAAGTTCATCGACGCAGTCACACAGGGGAGAGACTGTTCACTTGCTCTGACTGCGGGAAGGGATTTATTTGGTTATCCCATTTGCAGACACACAAAATCACCCACACCCAGGAGAGACCCTTCAAATGCTCTGACTGTGGGAGTGGCTTCAAAAGCTCCCAGGTACTGAGGGCCCACCAGCGCATTCACACCGAGGAGAGACCCTTCAGCTGCTCTCACTGCACAAAGAGGTTTAAAGGCTCATCTGAACTGCGGAGACACCAGCGGGTTCACACCGGGGAGAAACCGTTCACCTGCTCCGTCTGTGGGAAGGGATTCACTCAGTTACCCACGCTCCTGAGACACAAACTCACTCACACCAACGAGAGACCCTTTAAATGCTCCGACTGCGGGAGCGGCTTCAAAAGTTCTGGAGAACTCATAATCCACCAGCGCATTCACAGTGAGGAGAGACCGTTCAGCTGCTCTCACTGCACCAAGAGGTTTAAAAGGTCATCCACACTGCGGGAACACCAGCGAGTTCACACCGGGGAGAGGCCGTTCTCCTGCTCTGAGTGCGGGAAGAGATTCACTCAGTTACCCCATTTGCAAACACACCAGCAACTTCACACGGGGGAGAAACCGTTTATCTGCTCTCACTGTGGGAAGGGATTCATTTGCTTATCCAGCCTGCTGACACACGAGCGGGTTCACACTGGGGAGAGGCCGTTCACCTGCTCTCAGTGTGGGAAAGGGTACACTCGGTCATCCCATCTGCTGAGACACCAGCGACTTCACAAGTGATCCCAGGGGTTGGATTCTGCTCTTATTGCTGTTGTTAATCACACCCAGGACTGAACCATGTTCATTCTGACAGTGGGGTGAAGTGGGAGGGTCGGAGGGTTTCTTTCTGCTGGACTGGCCTGTCTCACAACTTTGCTTTTCATTTGTCTCTCCCAGCTCCAGTTGAATATCTGACACATTCTCCCTCTCTCTGATGAGGGCCAAAGTCACTCTGTTTCTCTCTCCCTGCAGACGCTGCTGGACCTGCTGAGCATTTCAGCTTTCTCCTTATTTCAGATTCCAGCATCTGTAGTATTTTAATTACAATTAGCAATTATACTGTGGAAAAAAAAGTTGCTTCTGGGATCAATATTACATTTAAAGTCACAGCAATTACACTCTGTATAATTAAAGGTCTTAAAACTTAACCCTTCACACCATTCATAAATATTATCTCACTTCCTTTCCCCATCAATGCTATTAAATGGGAAGATTCCCATTCCCGTAAAGGCTACTATACCGCTAAGAATTTTTTTTTTAAAATCATGTTCTCTGCAGTTTGTAAGCAAGCCCGTTGCCTCATTTTGGCACTGGCTGCCGGATTAGGTGTCCTTTGATTGCTGCTTAAATGGTTTAAATGGGGTTTTGTTTATTTTCACTCTGGGCCTAATGCACCTTCTGGGAGTTTACAACCTTTTGAAGTGATGTGGGAGGATTGATTGACAAGTAAATGGCAGGTGATTTCTTTACAGAGGAATCCAAGGATTCGCTTTCAGTTTTAGAAGCTGTGTACAATCCAGACTGAAAGGCAGTATTTCGGTGTCTCTCGCTCCCTGTTAGTAGAAATTCTACTACGTTGGAAGGAGGTTTTTTCACCTTTGCGGAGTGAAAAGTCTGATGTTGATGGTTTGCTAACTAGAGGCCTGCATGACATTATCCTGGTGCTGGGAGTTCCAGAATGGAGAAGCCAGAGTTTCAGTTCTCCATCCAAAGAACTCATTCATAGCAGGTATTGCTGAGCTGCAAAATAACAGGAGCATTCTTATTTTCTGTACTAAATTTGAGACAGGTGTATGTTTATAAGGAGGTTTGTTGTATTGGAACAGTGCATTAAGTTGTTAAGGTTTGTACAATATCATGTTTTTGTTTGTAAAAGGTAAAATCTCTTGCTAATTTTCTTTCCATATGTTAAGAATATTCTTCATTAAACTTTCTTTGAGAAAAGCTCCCTAGTGGGTCATTTAAATCATACTTGAAGTGAAACATCTCAGGCTTAACCTAACCAAATTAAAAGTGCGAAACTTATGGTCTAGGCTAACTTTGTAAAATACCTTAGAATTTCTGAACTGGATTATAACACAGACAAAGATTACAGTCCCGATTACTGCTTTCCCTACCTATATTTCCGAATTATATTGGAACACAATCTGTGCACTCCTGTGTATCGACCACTCAGTACTCACGTTAATCATAGTTTCTTTATGAATCCCATCTTGTAAAACATATCATCTGACATTAATAAAATGTAGCCACTAACTCGTTGCGGTAAATGTAACTTTGTTTTGATCTAATTGTGTACATTTTCACCTCTGAGATTGCTGTTCGATTTAACAAGTAACTTCCAGTTCCAAGTCCGAGCTGCTCGAACCATCTTCTGTTTCCTTATTGACTGTGGCATGTCTGCTAATCCTTCCTTGTGAGATGCTCGTTGATACACCTTCCTGGGAGAATTGTAGAAGGTGCGACACCAGCCCCTACCCCTCCTCTCTGCTCCCTCTCCCAGGTCCAAAACACCCCTTTTCAGGTGAAGCAGTGCTTCACGAGCACTTCCCTCAATCTGATCTATCCAGTGCCCAATGCGGTGCGTTCTCCATCAGAAAGACAAAACGCAGACCGCTTTTGCAAAAAAGACTTTGGTCTGTCCACAAGCAGACCCAGAGCTTCCTCTCATTTTCCTCTTCAACACATCTCCTTACCCTCCTGTCCACACGTTTGACCTTAGCCTTTTGAAATGTTCTAATGAAAGCCTCACACAGACTGGAGAAACAGCACCTCATCTTCTCTTTAGACATTTTACAGACTAAACTACAGAGAATGAACTCTTTCCTCCATCTCTTCCCTGCTCCCAACCAATTTCCATTTGTTTCATTCCATTTCATTTCATCCTATTCATCCTTTTTATCATTCTTTTTCACTTATATTTTTCCACTTTTCCATTCCAGCTCTCCTTCTACAAGATGATCAGAAGGTTAGTGCACAGTTCTGGTCGCCTCACTATAGGAAGGATGTGGAAACTATTGAAAGGGTGCAGAGGAGATTTACAAGGAAGCTGCCTGGATTGGGAGGCAGGCCTTATGAAGACAGGTTGAGGGAGCTGGGACTCTTCTCACTGGAGAGACGAAGGTTGAGAGGCGACCTGATAGAGGTTTATAAAATGTTGAGAGGAATAGATAGGGTGGATTCTCGGAGGCTATTTCCCAGGGCTGAAATGGTCACTACGAGAGGACACGTTTAAGGTGCTGGGGGGCAAGTACAGAGGAGATGTTAGAGGTAAGTTTTTCACTCAGAGGGTGGTGAGTGAATGGAATCGGCTGCCATCAGTAGGCGAACTCGCTGGGTCTTTTAAGAGACTTCTGGATGAGTACATGGGATTTAATGGGATTGGGAGTTACAGATAGTTCTATGGCCTGGTAGGTATAGATAAGATCGGTACAACTTGTGGGCCGAAGGGCCTGTTTGTGCTGTAGTGTTCTATGTTCTATGATCAGAGGGTTAGATAGGGTGGACAGCGAGAGCCTTTTTCCTCAGATGGTGATGGCTAGCACGACGGGACATAACTTTAAATTGAGGGGTGGTAATTATAGGACAGATGTCAGGGGTAGGTTCTTTACCCAGAGGGTAGGAAGGGCGTGGAATACCCTGCCTGCAGCAGTTGTGGACTCGCCAACTTTAAGGGCGCTCAAATGGTCAGTGGATAGGCATATGGATAACATTGGAATAGTTTAGGTTAGAGGGTCATTAGATCGGTTCCACTAGTCGGCGTAACATGGAGGGCTGAAGGGCCTGTACTACGCTGTAATGTTCTACTTTCTTACCACACCCCTCCCCGCCCGGCACATTCCTCAGGCAATCTTTTAGCAATCTGTACCTCTGTTTTCCTATTCATTCACTCGGATCGTTAATGGATACTTTAAGCACCTTCTAAGCCTCCTGTATCCTAATTTATGTTTTCTTTGTCCAACCATTCCCATCCCCCTGCACCCCAATTCTCTTTGATTTGCTTTTAGCTCTGATGAAGTCTCATCCTGACCCAACACTTGGCTCTATTCTCTCTCTCTCTCCACGGACACTGTCAGACTGGCTGAGATTTTCCAGCATTTTCTGTCTTTCTTTCGGATTCCAGCACCCGCAGTATTTCACCTTTATCCTGTTAAAGTAAATGCAGACCAAATGTTTCCTCTTATGGAAGTGTCAAGAACAAGAGTTAACAGGGATAGGTTGAGAGGTGGTAGATTTAAAACTGAGGAGAAATTGCTTCTCGCAGAGAGTGGGGATTTAGATGAACTCACTGCCAAATAGCACTGCATCATTAAGTGATTATAAGAAGGAGATAGATAGATTTCAAATAAAAAAGGGAAAAGGGGGATACGGGGTGGGGAGATGGATTTGAGACCAGGGAGAGATCAACCCATGATTTGATTGAATTGCAGCGAGGCTCCAAGGGGTAAATGTGCCGACTTCTGCTCCTAATTCCTATTTTCCTTTGTCCAAAAGATGGTTAGGTGGATTAGTCATGGTAAGTGTGCAAGGCTATGGGGATAGGGTGAATGAACGGGATGGGTAAGATGCTCTTACAGAGAGTTGGTGCAGACTCAATGGGCTGATTGGCCTCCTTCTGCACTGTCGGGATTCTATGGTAAGTGAACCTTTTCCTTGGGATTCACCATTTTCATTATGGTGGCTTCCTTTCCCGATTTGTTTTCTCTGTTCCGCAGAATGAATGTGGCTTGCAGATTCCTCTCTTTACTGATCGCTCTATCAGTGAATCATTCTATTCTCCGGGGAGGAGGGGTTCACTTCACCCACCATCAGGGTCACCTTGTTCAGGAGATGCTGCTTCTCTCTGATATTTGCTTTCCAATCCATTGATGATGAGATTGTCCATCTTTGTCCACTGCTACGACTTTTCCACTCAACCACAAGGAGCAGAACTGGGCCGAGCATTCTGCTCCGCCATTCAGTGAGACTTGAGATCACAAATAAAGTGAAGAAAGGTGTTGTTTCAAAGAAAGAACTTCTTTATCTAAATAAATAACAAAGACTCATAATTACAGTAACATATCAGGAGCATCGAGCAAAACAGGTCTTGCTTATAGGTCACACTCTTACAAACTGGAAAATTCACTCAAAGCCCACACATCTGAGTTACAAGGAGAGATTAGGCAAATTGGGACTGTTTTCCTGAGAAAGACGTAGACTTAGAGGAGATCTAATAGAGGTGTGCAAGATTATGAGGGGTATAGATAAAGTAAACAGGGTTAAACTTTTTCCTAGAATGGACTTGAATAGCACGAGGGGTGAGGTGGGTAAGGTATAATTTTGATGCTAGAGGGAGTTTTTTCACACAGAGGGTGGTGGGGATATGGAATGCGCTGCCAAGTAAAGTGGTGGAGGCAGGTACTCTGGAGTTATTTAAGAAATACTTAGATGGGCACATGAACAGAATGGGAGTGGAGGGGTATAGAAAACTGATTTAAAAATAGGGATCATGAGCCTTGGGAGTCCCTGGGAAGTGTGTAAATAGATGATGATATTGATGTACTTTGTTTTTATCCTACAGGTGCTTTGGTCCACCTTGTTGTCTAACGAGGGGCATACACGCAATGGGTCGTGAGAGGGCTGCTCTTGGATTTTTTTTTCGAGAGTATCCTAGTGCTTCACGTCGTTAGTGTACGCTTGACCTGAACCATTTGATGGGCAACATGACAGCTCAGTGACTATTGCTGTGCTGTGCAGATACATGGATTTGGGCCTGTGTCTGTGGGAGTTTGCGCATTCTCCCCGTGCTTGCGTGGGTTTTCTCCGGGTGCTCTGGTTTCCTCCCACATCTCAAAGATGTGCTCTTAGGCTAATTGGCAAAACAAATTCTCCCTAAATTGTATCACAAATTTGGTTTTTAATCCATAGATCTATAAACATGGACAGGGATCACGGATAGAGGTGGGAACATCGGGGAGGCGGTTGGGCCGAAGGGCCTGTTTCCCTGTTTTGTTCTTTGTTCTATCTCAGAACCCTCATCAGAAGCCAGTAAAACAATTACAACAGGAAAAAGGCTTAAAAAACACTCTGTAGTCAAAATAAGATTTGGTAACAGAGCTAATGACTGATCTGATTGGTAATTCCCAACTTCACTTTCCCAATTTATCCTCATAGCCCTCGATTTCTTTACTGATTAAAAATCTATCTCAGCCCTCAATATACTGAACGACCTAGCCTCGACACAGCTCTCTGCAATAAAGAATTCCACAAATTCTGACAGAGGAAATCTTTTCTCATCTCTGTTCTAACCTATTAATCTGAGATTATTCTCACTGGTCCACGACTCTTTCACAAGGGTAAATGGCCTTTCAGCATCTCCTTCCGTCAAACCCCCTGAGAATTTCATGTGTGTCAATAAGCTCACGTCTCATTGTTCTAAACTTCATGAGTTACAGGCCCAATCTACTCAACGTCTCATAAGAGAATCCCTTTCTACCCAGAATCAACCCTTGGATTGTTCCCAGTGCCAGTGGATATGTACCACCAGGGCAGCACAGTGGTTAGCACTGCTGCCTCACAGTGCCAAGGACCCGGGTACAATTCCCAGCTTGGGTCACTCACTGCGGAGTCTGCGTGTTCTCATTTTCCTCTGGATGCTCCGGTTTCTTCCCACAATCCGAAAGATGTGCGGATTAGGCCATGCTAAATTCTCCCACAGTGTACCTGAACAGGTGCCAGAGTGTGGCGATTTTCACAGTAACTTATTGCGGTGTCCGCAGTCTGAATATAAAAGGTTCGCTCTGACCGGCCTGGTGACAAGTGGTGTACCTCAGGGGTCTGTTTTGGGGCCCCTGCTGTTTGTAATTTTTATAAATGATCTGGGTGAGTGTATTGAAGGATGGATTAGTAAATTTGCAGATGACACTAAAGTCGGTGGAGTGGTAGATAGTGAAGAGGGGTGTTATAGTTTGCAGAGAGACTTGGACAAGTTGCAGAGCTGGGCCGAGAGGTGGCAAATGGAGTTTAATGTGGAAAAGGGTGAGGTAATGCACTATGGCAGGAATAATAAATGTGTAGAGTATAGGGCTAATGGTAGGATTCTTAGTAGTCTTGATGAACAGAGGGATCTTGGTGTGTATGTGAATAGATCCCTGAAAGTAGGCAGTCAAGTCGAGAAGGTTGTTAAGAAGGCATATGGAGTCTTAGCTTTTATTGGTAGAGGGATTGAATTTCGGAGCCGCAACGTCATGTTGCAACTGTACAAAACTCTAGTGCGGCCGCACTGGAGTATTGTGTGCAGTTCTGGTCGCCACATTATAAGAAAGATGTGGAGGCATTGGAGAGGGTACAGAGGAGGTTTACCAGGATGTTGCCTGGTATGGAGGGCAGGTCTTATGAAGAGAGGCTGAGGGATTTTGAGGTTGTTTTCGTTAGAAAGAAGGCGGCTAAGAGGAGACCTTATTGAAACATATAAGATGATTAGAGGTTTAGATAGGGTGGACAGTGATAGCCTTTTTCCTAGGATGGGGAAAGCTAGCACGAGGGGACACAGCTTTAAATTAAGGGGTGATAGTTATAGGACGGATATCAGAGGTAGGTTCTTTACCCAAAGGGTGGTACGGGAGTGGAATGCCCCGCCTGCAGCAGTTGTAGATGCGCCAAGTTTGGTGGCGTTTAAGAGGTTAGTTGATATGTATATGGAAGAGAAGGGAATGGTTTAGTTTGGAGGGTCATTGCTTTTTATATTGGTCGGCGCAACATCGAAGGCCGAAGGGCCTATTCTGTGCTGTAATGTTCTATGTTCTATGGTGTTGGTACAGGCTGCATTGACTGAGTTCCACTTTCCCTTTCCACATTCCGAGCAGGTGAACGGCCTCTCCTTGACGTGTCTACGCTGGTGTCTGTACGAGTTGGATAAATGAGCGGATCCCTTCCCACGCACAGCAGGCAAACAGCCTCTCCTGGGGTCTGCTGAGGCTGGAAACATTCATGAGACCCTTACCACACACACACACACATAACATGTGAATAGTCTCTCCCCAGAGCGAACACATTGGTGCAGTAGCAGCTTGGTTGAGAGAGTAAATCCCTTCTCGCACACGATGCAGGGGAACAACCTCCCCCTGGTGTGATGTTGGAATAGGGTTGATGACTGAGTGAACTCTTTCCCACACACAAATGGCCTCTCCCCAGTGCGAACTCGCTGGTGCGTCTAAAAGACGAGAAGGCCACGTGAATCCGCTCCCACCCTGACTGCAGGTGAACGGCCGATTCCCGGGGTGAACTCGCTAGTGTTTCTCCAGGCCGATGAATCACTAGGTCCCTTCCCACAGGCGAACAGTTTCTCCTGCATTCACTGGTGATTCCCAGGTTGGATGAAAGAGTGAAGACCCTCCCACACACCGAGCAGCGGGACGTTTCCCCAGTGTGAAGTCGCTGGTGTCTCGCAAATCTGGATGCATTCCTGAAACACTTTGCACTCTCGGTGCAGATGAACACCCTCTCCCTGTTCTGGACTCTCTGGTCAGCCTGAAGACAGGAAGACCTTTCCCATACTCAGCACAGATGAATTGCCTTGTCCCAGCATGAACTGGTCCGCCTTGTTGTCTAACGAGGGGCATACACGCGATGGGTCGTGCGAGGGCTGCTCTTGGATTTTTTTTGAGAGTATCCTAGTGCTTCACGTCGTTAGTGTACACTTGACCTGGACCATTTGATAGGCAACACAACAGCTCAGTGACTATCGCTGTGCTGTGCAGATACATGGATTTGGGCCTGTGTCTGTGGGAGTTTGCGCATTCTCCCTGTGCTTGCGTGGGTTTTCTCCGGGCGCTCCGGTTTCCTCCCACATCCCAAAGATGTGCTCTTAGAATGATTGGTGTAACAAATTGTCCCTAAATTAGTCTCCCCTCAATCTGGTTTCCAGTGTGGAGTGCCATAAGTGTAGACAAGGGTCATCGGTGGAAGACGGAACTCACACTGTTAAAATGGCGGCGTGGGCTTGTTGGCCCAAAGGGCCTGTTTCCCGTGCTGTGTTGTTCTTTGTTCTTTGAACTTGCTGGTGGGTCAACAAACTGGTAACCTGATAAATCCCTGCCCACACACAGGACAGAGGATCCCTACAGTGTGAACTGCCAGGTATCGCAACAGGGTTGGAAGCTGAATGAGTCCCTTTCCACAAATGGAGCAGGTGAACAGCCCTTCCCCAGCACGGACATGCTTATGCGCCAGCAGGTTCGAAGAGAGTGGAATCCATTCCCACACACAGAGCAGGTGAACGGTCTCTCCCCAGTGTGATTGCGTCAATGATTTTACAGCCAAGACGGGGCTTTGAATCCCTTCCCACAGTCTCCACATTTCCAGGGTTTCTCCATGCTGAGGCTGGGACTCTCCAGGTTAAACAATCAGTTCAATGTCACACAGAACACGGGGACACTCTTTCCCAATTAAAGGGCTGCTTTCCCCAGGAGATGGCTGGTATTAAAGGGGACAGTAAATTCATACAGGATAGAAATATGTTTAGTGTTGCAAATTGAAAATGTTATTTATGATCCAATAATAAGGTATATTAATTATTATTGCTCGTGTTGTGATATAATACTGTCAGTACATTATATATTTGTAATGATCTGGAGAATTGGAAGGGTGACTGTTAGATCCAGCAGAGTGAGAATGGAGGGAGTGTCAATGGGATTCAACTTTTGGGGGAAATGGGAAACTGGCTCTTCTAACTTTTTATCCTGTCCTGGCAGTGAAACTGCGCATGTGCGAGGGAAAGATGGAAACTGCGCATGTGCAAGGCTGAGCCCTTACGCGCACACTGAGGAATTGACCAATGGGAAGAGTCGGAGGACCGGAAGGACCCTGGTCCTCCAGCCAATCAGAGCGCGGGCTTTGTGTGGAAACGCCCCCCCTCTTGAGTGAGAGTGTTCCAGTGCAGTGAGTGTGGAAAGAGCAGTTCCACAGGCTGGAAATACATGGCAGCATTCACAGAGAGTGTCCCCGTGTTCTGTGTGAGATTGAACTGATTGTTTAACCTGGAGAGTCCCAGCCTCAGCATGGAGAAACCCTGGAAATGTGGAGACTGTGGGAAGGGGTATATAGCTCCATCTCGGCTGGAAACCCACCGACACAGTCACACCGGGGAGAGACCCTTCAGCTGCTCGGTGTGTGGGAAGGGATTCACTCGGTTATCCAGCCTGCAGCAACACCAGAGAGTTCACACCGGGGAGAAACCGTTCACTTGCTGTCAGTGCGGGGAGGGATTTACTCGGTTATCCAGCCTGCGGAGACACCAGCGGGTTCACACCGGGGAGAAACCGTTCACCTGCCCTCACTGTGGGGAAAGATTCCGTCATTCAAGCAGCCTGCAGCAACACCAGCGGGTTCACACTGGGGAGAGACCATTCACCTGCCCTCAGTGTAGGAAAGGTTTCAGTCATTCATCCAACCTGCGGGCACATCAGCGAGTTCACACCGGGGAGAGACCCTTCATCTGCTCTCAGTGCGGGGAGGGATTCACTCAATTATCCCACCTGCGGACACACCAGCGAGTCCACACAGGGGAGAAACCGTTCACCTGCCCTCAGTGTGGGAAGAGATTCAGTCGCTTATCCAACTTACAAACACACCAACGAGTTCACACTGGAGAGAGGCCGTTCACCTGTTCTCAGTGTGGGAAGGGATTCAGAGTTTCATCCCACCTGCGGACACACCAGCGGGTTCACACTGGGGAGAAGCCATTCACCTGCTCTCAGTGTGGGAAGGGATTCAGAGTTTCATCACAGCTGCTGAGACACCAACAAGTTCACGAGTGATTCCAGGGGGTTGGATTTTGCTGTTATTGTACCTGCTCTCAGTTACACCCAGGACTGCATTTTGTTCATTCTCACAGTTGGTCAATGGGGAGGGTCGGAGGGTTTCTTTCTGCGGGACTGGCCAGTCTCAGCACTTTTCCTCCAGGGGGCTGATGCTCTTTAAGTCTTGTTACGAATACCTGGTTTCAAATTTCACAAGGATCACAGAGTGACAGGATATTAGGGAGTTCCGAAATATTTAGTCATCATTTAGAATAGAATCATAGAAACCTTATAGTTCAGAAAGAGGCCATTTGGCCCATTGAGTCTGCACCAACCCAATCCCAGCCAGTCCCTATCACATATCCCTACATATTTACCCACTAATCCCTCTAACCTACACACTCAGGACACTAAGTGGCAATTTTAGTATGGCCAATGAATCTAAGCTGCACATCTTTGGACTGTGGGGAAAAAAACTGCAACACCCAGAGGAAACCCACATAGACACGAGGAGAATGTGCAAATTCCATGCAGATAGTGACCCGAGCTGGGAATTGAACCCAGGGTCCCTGGAGCTGTGAAGCAACAGAGCTAACCATTGTGCTACTGTGCCACCCCTGTTTGTGTTTGAAATCCCCCCCAAATGCCCATCCAATTTCCTTTGTAATTGTTTATTGTCTCCACTTCCTCCCCCCTCATAGGCAGCGAGTTCCAGGTCATTACCATTCGCTGCATCAAAATATTCTTCCTCACACCCAACCCTTCCCCGCATCTGACCCAAAACCTTAAATCTGTGTCCCCCTCATCCTTGACCCATCAGCGAATGGGAACAGCTTTTCTTTGTCCACCTTATCTAAACCTGTCAGAATCTTCTCCACCTCAATCAAATCTCCCCTCAACCTCCTTTGCTCCAAACAGCCTCAGCATTGACGATGAAGAACAAACTAACAGAATATGTTAATACCTGAAATCAAATAGGAATATTGAATTTCTGTTTTAAAGATATTGTCACTATATTTTCTGAGGCATAAAAGAATTGAATAACTCACTTGGGAATGGTTTAATGAAATATATCAATCATATCCACTTACAGTCTAGTGAAAGTCTGGAGTGTGTAGCTGGAAATCCCTCCCTAACAGCACTGTGGGTGTACTTACACCTCAGGCACTGTAGCAGTTCAGGAAGGCAGTGTTGGGATTGACCATGGCCGAGGCAGCTCCACACAGACACATATTCTGTTAGAATTGAAGGAATGCAGATTGAATGTGGGGCATTATGGAACTGGAGTATCTTGACCACATTCCTGTGACTGCTCAGTTTCTGCAATCAGGAACCATTAAAGCTGCTCAGCAGGGAACTGACAGAGGAGCTGGGGAGAATATTTACTCCGAATGAATTATTCCAGGACCGGCTGGTGACTGAGATACCCGAATCTGTAAAAAGGGGTAAATCTGACCAATCAACAAATGGTGGTAGGTAATTGGTGAAGAAGTTAAGAAGTGTTCTGAGGCATTGTTTAAATTATTTTATCAGAATTTTGTCATAAGAACAGTGAGGGATTTGTGACCCAATAGTCAGTGCAGTGACAGTATACTCCTGGACTGAAAAGTGGATCTCTGAGAGTAGATTCTAATGGTTATAATCCTACCCAAGCATGGGCAGTGAAAAATCAGAGCTCAAGTGGGGAACGGACACTACCTACCATTTGGAAACTAAGAACAAGAAACTTCTTGATAAAATGATTAGAGAATAGAGCTAATGTTTAAAGTCTGGGTGACAATTCATAACAGTTTTGCGAAACATCATCCAGACTCGAAACATTGGTTCTATTCTCCCTCCACAGATGCTGTCAGACCTGCTGAGATTTTCCAGCATTTTCTGTTTTTGTTTCAGATTCCAGCATCCACAGCATTTTACTTTTATGATAAAATGATCAGATCTGATTGGAATCCCCACGACCCTCCTGCAAAACAGAGGGAGCGGTGGCAAAAGGAGAAAAAGGATAAGGATGATAAAGTCTGGCTTCTGATTCTCTGAGCCCGTGTCGAATTAACAAACAAGTGAACAAATTTACAAAGTATAGCAGTTACCCATCCAGCACAAAAACTGATCAAATTAAAATAATTAGCTCAAGGAATATACAAAAAGTTAATAGATGAAGTTTAAAAAGTTTGTTTTGCTGTTAGAGATGTTTTTAAAAATTATATAAAGTGATGTAATTGTGTGCCAAGTTTTCTCTCTCACTTCCCACCCCTTTAGGTTCTGTAGAAAAGTTCACCCTTCCAGCAGGTTTGTTTTCAAATTGCCTGGAAACTTTTGTATCTATTTTAGTTTATAATTGAGGATTTATGGGAACCAGTGAAATGTGGAAATTTAAGTGTAACCTAGAGAAATTGGAAATAACTGAGAATTTTATCCTGCTGTCACCTGAATCCCAGATAAAGAATTTGCAGGTGGTATCGTGTTTGGAATTTTAACTCAACAAAGATTAGACATTGCTCATAAAATCAGGCCTTGGAAGTTGGGTTAAAAAAGATTAAGTGAGAATGAAGAAACTCATATCTTACTTTAATCAGGGAGTTGTGAGCTTGTAATGCTCTTTCTCTTTAAGAAGCTTTAGCTGTGAGACAGAACGCTGAGGATTCATTGTTTGAAATTTACGAACTGTGAGAATCTGTGTGTTTTGTTTTAGGGGGATGTTTTGGGGATTTAATCTTATCTTTTGGGGATTTAATCTTATCTTGAATCTTCAGTTAAAGGCATTTCTAGAAGTTTAAAAAAGAATCAGTAGAACTCTTAAGGAATTCAATTCAGTTATTGCTGTTGTAAAGCACATGCTAAGTTTCTCTGCTTGTGTACGGATGATATTTGTGAGTTGAATGCTTCAAGCTTTGACGTTTTCTGTCTGTGATTTAAATCAAACATATTTTAAAAAACGAAGTGTAATTAATAAAACTTTTTTAAAAAATATTGTGAACCTGGAGCTATATTTACTGATGTGGAGATGCCGGCGTTGGACTGGGGTAAACACAGTAAGAAGTCTGACAACACCAGGTTTAAGTCCAACCAATTTATCTGATAGTAAACTCACAAACTTTTGCCCCTTTGTCAGGTGAATGATAGTTCTTGACATATTTCCAGGTCAGAGATATGATTCCAGGAATTTTAATCCGTATACAATTCACACATGTGAGAATGAGAGTTTTAAATTGTAATGGTTATTTAAAATTTGGCACTTTTAAAATGATTCTGACCAATCCTGTTGTTAGTGGAATTTATGGAGATTGTGGACTAAGAATTGATAAATTACTAAAGTGGGGAAAATTAACTTCGCATAGGATTCCAGAGTGCCTTACAACGTTCCACCATTCATCTGGATCAGGGTTGATTGTCCAACTCAATAGTCTAATCCCTTCTCCCCATAATCTTTGATCCCGTTCACCCCAGCTGCCTCTTGAATACATTCAATGTTTTGGCATCAACTCCTTCCTGTGGTAATGAATTCCACAGGTTTATCACCCTTTGGGGTGAAGAAATATCTCTTCACCTCTGTCCTGTGATCCTTAGACTGTGACCCCTTTTTCTGGACTCCCCCCCACCTCCACCATCGGGACTATCCTCCCCGCATCTGTCCTGTCTAGTCCTGTTAGAATTTTATAAGTCTCTATGAGATCTCCACCTTCATTAGTCTGAACTCCAGTAAAAACAATCCTAACCGAGTCAATCTCTCCTCGTACATCAGTCCCGCCATCCCCGGGATCAGCCTGGTAAACCTTCGCTGCAATCCCTCGACAGCAAGAACATCCTTCCTCAGAAAAGGAGGTAAAACTGCTCACAATATTCCAGGTGTGGCCTCACCAAGGCCCCTGTATAATTGTAACAACACATCCCTGCTCCCAACACACCATTTGCCTTTTTACCTGCATGCTTACCTTCACTGACTGGTGCGCAAGGACACCCAGATCCCTCTACATGTTCCCCTCTCCCAATTTACAGCCATTCAGGTAGTAATCTGCTTTCTTGTTTTTCCTTCCAAAGTGACTAACCTTACATTTATCCAAATTATACTGCATCTGCCATTGATTTGCCCGCTCACCCAACCTGTCCAAATCATACTGAAGGATCTCTGCATCCGTGTCACAGTTCACCCTCCCACCCAACTGCAAACTTTCAGATGTTACGTTTCCCTCATCCAAATCATTAATCTATATTGTGAATAGCTGGGATCCCAGCACTGATCTCTGTTGCACCCCACTAGTTACTGCCTGCCAATTTGAAAAGGACACATTAATTCTTACTCTTTGTTTCCTCTCTGGCAACCAGTTTTCTGTCCATCTCAACAACTTCCCCCAATCCTGAGCACTTTAATCTTGCACTTAGTCTTTTATGGGGAACTTTGTCAAACACTCAAAACATTGCTGTACAAGTTCTATCTTCAAAGAATTCCAACAGATTTGTCAAGTGTGATTTTCCCTTTCTCAATCCATGCTACTTCTGTCTAATCTTGTCACTGCGTTCTAAATACTCCGCCATAAAGTCCTTGATAATAGGCTTCATTCCCTATAATTCCCTCTTTTCGTTCTGCCTCCTTTCTGAATATTGGAGTGACATTAGCTTTCCTCAAACCTGCAGGAACTGTTCCAGAGTCCGCGGAATTCTGGGAGATTACTAGCAATGCATCCAATGTTTCTAGAGCCACTTCTTAAAGTACGCTGCAGATTTACCTGCCTTCGATTCTATCAATTTTCCCAAGACCATTTCTCTACTAATACTGATCTCTCTCAATCTTCCATCTCATTCTCCAACATTTCTGGTATCTGATTTGTCTCCTCTTTTGTAAAGACAGAACCAAAGAATATATTCAGTTGCTTTGGCCATTTCTTCATCCCCGATTATACATTTCCTGCATTTATTTCTGTAAGGATCTACATTTGTCTTCAAATTTTTCTCTTCAAGTATCTATAGAAATTCTCAGCATCAGTCTTTATGTTCTCCGCAAGTTTACTTTCGTACTGTATTTTTCCCTTCTTAATCAATCCTTTGGTCACTCTTTTCTGAATTCTAAACTGCTCCCAATCCTTGACCTATTATTTTTCTTGGCCAGTGTATATGCTTCTTCCTTGGATCAGACACTATCTCCAATTTCCTTTGTAAATCATGGATTACCCATTTTCCTTTTGTGCTAGACAGGAATATTCAGTAAGAAGTCTGCAATACCAGTTTTAAATCCAACCCATTTATTTGATAGTAAACTCGCTAGCTTTTGGCCTTTGTAGCCTTCTTCAGGTGAATGAGGTGTTCTGGTCTCCAAAAGCACACATACCAGCACAGACAGTTTACAGATTGCTGATTAGAATGTAAATCTTTACACCTAACCTGCTATTCAAGTCTTAAAGTGGCTAACAATGTGAGTGGAAGGAGCACTGAGCACAGGTTAGAGAGATGTGTATTGTCTTCAGACAATAGCCAAGTTCTGCACACATGAGGACGGTCTCAACAGGGTTCTTGGCTTCATGTCACACTATCTGTAACCCCCATGACTTGCCCGGGTTAGCAAAAAACCTCACTTACTGTGCTGTCTGGAGGCTAACTCCAGGCTAGTTCCAGAGCTCCTGCTTTCTTTTGTTTACCACTTTAAAAAAAACATTATTAAATTTATATAAAGAACATGCTGCTTACACACATTAAAAATGGTTAAAATGCTGTGGAATTATAAGATGTTCTCTTTTCAGGCTGACAGAATCAACAAAGATAAGAGGACTTGTTAACTTTGACTGGAAGGAATGAATCGGCTCCTGTTTAAGATGTCTCGACATTGAATGACTGATGTTCGCCAATTATTGGTCAACACTCAGGTCCCCCAAGCTAAGAGAAATCGTTTGAAAGAGAAAATTGTCTTAAAATTAAGGCAATGTGTGCAATTATTGTCATTATTGAAAAGTTACAGATCAATTGGCTACTTTCCAACAATTTTACCAAAAAAAAGTGAGCTTTCAACATTTTGAAAGTATAAAAAAGAGGTCTCGAGAAGGCAGTTTGGGCCAGAGAGGTGCAGAGACAGAGAGATGCCCACAGAGATGTGTTGAGAGTTATTGGTTTACAAGTTATCCACTTTTCAAAGCCAACACTTCATGCCCTGGTCTGAGAGGGATGGAGAGAAGTCTGTTCCATTGTTAAAGTTATTCTTTCTTCTCTTACTGTTAATCGACACTTTGCTTTTTTTTTATCTTTCTTACTTCTTACATTTTTAATGGTTAAAAGTTTTTCCAAGTTCACCATTTAAAGTGTTCTTTCTTGCCCCCGATTAAGTCACTGGAATCTAGTGTGATTTACGATTAGAGAGGTTATTGCAAACAAGTGAACTTAATTCAAACAAATCAAAGTTCTTCCAAATGTAATACAATCCTTCACTATGAGTGAAATTGAACATTGAAGATATTTTGTTTCAGTTTTACAGGGTGTTGCTGAGGTTGCATCTTGAATATGGGTACAGCTCTGTCTCCTATTTAAGAAATGAATCAAATGCATTGAAAGTGATTGAGAGGAGGTTTAATTGATTGCTCCCCAATTCTTGACCCGCACAGTCCAATTTTCCTTGTCTTCAGCTCTGACAAAGGATCATCCTGATTCAAAATGTTATCTCTATTTTCTCTCAACGGTTGCTCAGATTGTCCAGCATTTTCTGTTTTTGTTTCAGATTCCAGCAACTTTCCAGCAGAATTTTGCCTGTATATCAATTCCTACTGGGTAGGAGAATCAAAAGTATTGGCTGTAGAATCAAATGTGGAGCTCAACACAAATCAGTCATGATCTAAATAAATGGTGCAGCGGATTCAAAGGGCCGAATGGCCTACTTCTGCTCGTTGGTCACAGATTCCTGGGGATTGTGAAACAAGCCTGGAAGATTCGCCTTGCTTTGTGTTAGTGGGAAAGCGTCCAGAGGAATCATCACAGAGAAAGACAGTTCTGCAATTAAAGGTTGTCAGAGAAGAAAAGCAAAACAATGGGAATAAACCCTTGGGAAGCAAATCCCTTCCCACTTTCAGAGCCTTGTAGAATGAGTTTCAATGTTCCAAGGCAGAGTAAAATGTAACTGTTGAGTGGAATATTTGATTGTGTTAAAGAGTAAAAGGGCAGAGTTCAATTCTACAGTTTAAAGGCAAATATTCCCAAAGAAGTGTTTAGTCATTGTTGCTTCCAGTTTGTTGGTATAAACATCATAAAACTTGCAGTTTTGTCATATGATTCTTCAATTTTGTTTAATTTTAGTTTACTCATTATTGTAGGCATATATTAACACTACAATGAAGTTGCTGTGAAAATCTCTAGTCACGACACACTGGCCTGTTCGAGTCTCTCTCTGGTGTAAACACACGGGTGTTGCGGCAGGGTCGATAAATCTCGGAATTCCTTCCCACACTCAGCGCAGGTGAATGTTCTCTCCCTGGTGTGAACTCATTGGTGTGTCTGCAGGTGACGTTCTATCTCTTTGTGCAGTGAGAGTAGATGAAGGGCACCTCCCTGGTGTGAGCTCACTGGTGTTCACGCACTGTGTATCTTTCTAAGTCTCATTGTGCAGTGAGAGAGTTGAACATTTCTCTCTGTGTGGATGCACTGGTTGAGTTCCTGAGACCTTTTGGAGACATTACCACAGTCAGAGCATTGAAAGGATCTATCATTGGTGTTCGTTGTGGTTCTGCAGGTTGGATAACTGAGCGAATCCCTTCCCACACTCAGAGCAGGTGAACGGCCTCTCCCCACTATGACTGCCCCAATGAGTCCTGAGGGGAACCTGAATCCCTTCCCAAAGTCCCCACATTTCCAGGGTTTCTCCATGCTGAGGCTGTGACTCACCAGGTTAAACAATCAGTTCAATCTCACACAGAACACAGGGACACTCTCTGTCAATGCTGCCATGTATTTCCAGCCTGCGTAACTGCTTAATGCTCTTTCCACACTGGAATACTCTCATTCAGGAATGGGTATGTCGCCTCTCCCATCACATTTGATACTTAAAACCTTCAGAAGCAGACAAAACAAAGAAACCTTTCTCCTTCTGTATTCAAAGGCTGATGATATTCATGTCAAAGAACAAAGAACAACACAGCACGGGAAACAGGCCCTTCGGCCCAACGAGCCCACGCCACCACCCTGATGTTCCCATCTCTACCCGTGATCCCTATCCATGTTTATAGATCTATGGATTAAAAACCAAATCTGAGACAATTTAGGGAGAATTTGTTTTGCCAATTAGCCTAAGAGCACATCTTTGGGATGTGGGAAGAAACCGGAGCACCCGGAGAAAACCCATGCAAGCATGGGGAGAATGCGCAATCTCCCACAGACACAGGCCCAAATCCATGTATCTGCACAGCACAGCGATAGTCACTGAGCTGTTGTATTGCCCATCAAATGGTCCAGGTCAAGCGTACACTAACGACGTGAAGCACTAGGATACTCTCGAAAAAAAAATCCAAGAGCAGCCCTCTCACTACCCATCGTGTGTATGCCCCTTGTTAGACAACAAGGTGCACCAAAGCACCTGTAGGATAAAAACAAGTACATCAATATCATCATCTATTTACACACTTCCCAGGACTCCCAAGGCTCATGATCCCTATTTTAAATCAGTTTTCTATACCCCTCCATTCCCATTCTGTTCATGTGCCCATCTAGTATTTCTTAAATAACTCCAGAGTACCTGCCTCCACCACTTTACTTGGCAGCGCATTCCATACCCTCACCACCCTCTGTGTGAAAAACTCCCTCTAGCATCCAAATTATACCTTACCCCCCTCACCCTAAGCCCATGACCCCTTGTGCTATTTGAGTCCATCCTAGGAAAAAGCTTAACCCTGTTTACTCTATCTATCCCCTTCAAAATCTTGTACACCTCTATCAGATCTCCTCTAAGTCTACGTCTTTCTAAGGAAAACAGTCTCAATTTGCCTAATCTCTCCTCGTAACTCAGACCTTCCATACCAGGCAGCATCCTGGTAAACCTCCTCTGCACTCTCTCCAGAGTCTCCACGTCCTTCCGGTAGTAAGGCGACCAGAACTGGACGTAGTATTCCAAATGAGGTCTAACCAGCGTTTTATACAACTGCAACATTAAAGGCCAGCTCTTTGATAAAGGGTAGACCTATTAAGAGTATAGAAACGCAGAGGGACCTGTGGGTGCAGGTGGACAAGTCTCTGAAGGTGGCAGAGCAAGTGGAGAAGGTTGTGAAGAAAGCATATAGTATGTTAGCCTTTATAGGAAGCTAGAAATTTGAAACAAAACTTCACATCAAGATTGACAGAGTCACTTAATTCAAAGAATGTTCCATAAAATCTATAATTGTCTGTTCTGAACTTAAATCCTGTACTGAACAGATTAGTGTAAATGCCTGATACAGGACGTCAGAATTTTGAGGATTGATAGACAGAAATCTCAGAAAAGTCTGACAGTCACTGAATTTATCACGTCATACAAAGATGGCTGGACTTGCGGATAGTGAGGAGCATTGTCAGGCGATGCAGCAGGACATAGATAGGCTGATAGCTTGGGCAGATAGATGGCAGATGGAATTCAATCCTGATAAATGTGAGGTGATGCATTTCGGGAGAAAGAATGTAGGGGGGAGGTATAAAGGCTATAAAGGCTAACATACTATATGCTTTCTTCACAACCTTCTCCACTTGCTCTGCCACCTTCAGAGACTTGTCCACCTGCACCCCCAGGTCCCTCTGCGTTTCTATACTCTTAATAGGTCTACCCTTTATCATATACCTCCCCACTACATTCTTTCTCCTGAAATGCATCACCTCACATTTATCAGGATTGAATTCCATCTGCCATCTGTCTGCCCAAGTTACCAGCCTATCTATGTCCTGCTGCATCGCCTGACAATGCTCCTCACTATCCGCAAGTCCAGCCATCTTTGTATGACGTGATAAATTCAGTGACTGTCAGACTTTTCTGAGAGATTTCTGTCTATCAATCCTCAAAATTCTGACGTCCTGTATCAGGCATTTACACTAATCTGTTCAGTACAGGATTTAAGTTCAGAACAGACAATTGTAGATTTTATGGAACATTCTTTGAATTAAGTGACTCTGTCAATCTTGATTTGATGTTTTGTTTCAAATTTCTGCCCCTAAATCCTCATTTTCTGATATCCTGCAAAAGGAATTTGCAAAAGTAATCAGTATCAGCAAATTATAGTAATCCAGAACAGACAATTCTAGTTTCTGTGGAACATTCTTTCCTCTCTCATTCCCCAAAAGCTGTAAATCTCCATCCCTCTCCCTCCATTCTCACTCTGCTCCCAATTCTCTATATTAGAATTATATAGCATAGCTACAGTACCTATATTAATTTACTGTCTCCTTAAATGACAGTCTGGGGAAACCAGCTCTTTAATTGTGAACATCAGGAAAGAGCCCTTGTGTCAGGCTGAAGGAGTAAAGGATGTCAATGTCTTTAAGAGAGAGCGAGAGAGACCTGGGCCAACCTTTCCAGAGTCTGCTCCCTCCCTGGATTCACTTCCTTTCCCTTCAGTTGCTGCAATTCCCCCAGAATGGGAAAAGAAATGGAAAGGGGGACACACTGATTTCCCCCCAGAATGGGAAAAGAAATGGAAAGGGGGACACACTGATTTCCCCCCAGAATGGGAAAAGAAATGGAAAGGGGGACACACTGATTTCCCCCCAGATGTTGCTCAGAGGAGGAAGGTTTAACCTGAAGCTCATTGAACAACTTCCGCGTTGTGACCTCACAATGGAGCCCTGCCTGAATCGGCCAATCGGAATCACACTGCTCCGCGATGACGTCTCCGGGTTCCAGTGCGCAGGCCCGGCCCGTGTGCCCCGCCGCCCCCCCCTTCCTGGAGCCAAGGTTTCCAGGGCAACCGGCTGGCGGCTCCGCCCACAGAGAGAAGCCCCGTCCCTAGGCCGGGATTGCGCATGTCCAAGGGAGAGGGGGAAAGCTGCGCATGTGCGAAGGCGAGCCCACTCTCTTCCCTTCATATTGGGATGTTCACCCAATGGGAAGAGTTGGAGGACCGGAACGATTGTGGTCCTCCAGCCAATCAGAAATCCTCCATTGTCTGAATGCGGAGTTGGTTAATGAGCTTCAGACTAAATTGCCTTCTCTGTGTAAAATCTGTGAGGAAATCTAAAGGTGTCTATTAGAATAGTAATGACACTTACTGTACTAATATAGTATATATTACTATATATGGAAATGACCAGTTGGGTCCATTAGGGTCCAATGTGGTAATTTCTCCCCCCCTTCCTGGAGCCAAGGTTTCCAGGGCAACCGGCTGGCGGCTCCGCCCACAGCGGGAAGCCCCCTCCCCCGGCCCAAGGGACTGCGCATGTCCAAGAGAAGAGGGGAAGATGCGCATGTGCCAAGGATGTCCCGCTGCCCCCCTCCGCCTTCACGCTGAGGTGTTGACCAATGGGAAGAGTTGGAGGACCGGAAGGACCCTGGTCCTCCAGCCAATCAGAGCGCGGGCTTTGTGCGGAAGCGCCCCCCCGAGTGAGAGTGTTCCAGTGCAGTGAGTGTGGAAAGAGCAGTTCCACAGGCTGGAAATACATGGCAGCTTTCACAGAGAGTGTCCCCGTGTTCTGTGTGAGATTGAACTGATTGTTTAACCTGGAGAGTCCCAGCCTCAGCATGGAGAAACCCTGGAAATGTGGAGACTGTGGGAAGGGATTCAAAGCCCCGTCTCAGCTGGAAATTCATCGTCGAATTCACACCGGGGAAAGACCCTTCAGCTGCTCTGACTGTGGGGAGGGATTCACCCAGTTATCCAACCTGCGGAGACACCAGCGGGTCCACACCGGGGAGAGACCCTTCAAATGCTCCGTGTGCGGGAAGGAATTCACTCAGTTGTGCATCTTACTGACCCACCAGCGAATTCACACTGGAGAAAGGCCGTTCACCTGCTCTCACTGTGGGAAGGGATTCACTCAAATGTGCTCCTTACTGACCCACCGGCGCATTCACACCGGGGAGAGGCCGTTCACCTGCTCTGAGTGTGGGAAGGGATTCACCCAGTTGTGCACCCTGCTGATACACCAGCGCATTCACAATGAGGAGAGACCGTTCAGCTGCTCCGTGTGTGGGAAAAGATTCAGTTTGTCATCAAGCCTGCAGAGTCACCAGCGGGTTCACACCGGGGAGAGGCCTTTCACCTGTTCTGTGTGTGGGAAGGGATTCACTCAGTTATCATACCTACTAAAACACAAAGTCACTCACACCGAAGAGAGACCCTTCAAATGTTCTGACTGTGGTAGCGGATTCAAAAGCTCTCAGTTACTGATTTCCCATCAGCGCAGTCACACTGAGGAAAGACCATTCAGCTGCACTCAATGCTCAATGAGATTTAAATGGTCAAACAACCTACAGGAACACCAGCGAGTTCACACTGGGGAGAAGCCATTCAGCTGCTCTGATTGTGGGAAGAGATTCATTCGGTCATCCAACCTGCGGAGACACCAGCGAGTTCACAAATGATTCCCAGGGGTTAGATTCTGCTGTTTTTGCTGTTGTTAATCACATCCAGGACTGAACCCTGTTCATTCTGACAGTGGGTGAAGTGGGAGGGTTTCTTTCTGCTGGACTGGCCGGTCTCACAACTTTGCTTCCAGTGGGGCTGATGCTCTTTGAGCCTGGGAGAGCACATTTCCACTGAAATGATCCACAAAAGCTGATGAAGGATATTTATTTCATCTTGTATAGTAAATAGTGTTTTTTTTCTACCACTACAAGTAAATCTAAAATAAATATGGAAAGAACTGGAAAATCACAACCAACATCTGTGGAGGGAGAAACAGCATTAACATTTCAAGTCCAATGTAACTCTACTTCCGAACTAAAAAAGCTGGAGAAGTGTGATGGGCTTTATACTGGTGAGAGAAGGTGGATGGTTAAGTAGAACAAAAGGTAGAGCCAGGGATTGGTTAGAGAGCAGATGAGATTAAATGTCAAAATGTCCTGGAACAAAAGGCAAAGGGAAAAGTGATGGTTATTGCAAAGAAACAAAGCAATTTTGTCACTAGATTACTTTAATTGGAACCCCAATTACTTGCCTCACTACCTGTCATTATCAGGAACACAATAGAATAGTTTTACATTATCCCTTTGTTTGATTCTATACAATCCCTTATTCACACAGCATCAAACATTGAGGCTAATCAGAGCTTGAAGCTTTCTTTTGTCAGTCCATTTATCTTCATTGCACAATCTTTACATACACAGCAAATAAACTTCTACATTTTACAGCAAATAAAACTCAGTCTTTTACTATAAGTACTAACTCTTTATTGATTCTTCAACTAATTCAGTAGCTTACCACTTATTAGTCATTGTTACTGACTGTTCTCATTACTGTAACCTTTAATTAATACTTTTGGTTAATGTTGCGGACATTCGTGGTAGGTTCGAGAAATTTAAATAACTAGGGGTTTAAGTTACTAACAAAATACTAACAATGAATGAAATAACCTTAGATTAGGTTTACAAGCTAATGAGTAGCAGACAACATGGGACACAAAAAAACACAGATTTAACTAATTATGAGATTTGGACAATTATTTCTGATTTAAACATTTTTAATTTGATTTAATGTATTATTGCCACATGTATTAGTATATAGTGGAAAGTATTGTTTCTTGCATGCTTTACAGAGAAAGCATATCATTCATAGAGAAGGAAAGAAGAGAGAGAAGAATGTAGTGTTATAGTCATAGAGGTGTAGCGAAAGATCGACTTAGAGTGAAATAGGTCCATTCAAAAATCTGATGTTAGCAGGGAAGAAACTGTTCTTCAGTTGGTTAGTACGTGACCTCAGACTTTTGTATCATTTCCCCAATGGAAGAAGGTGGAAGAGAGAATGTGTGGGGTCCTTAAATTATGCTTTTCTGAAGCAGTGAGAAGTGTAGACAGAGTCAATGGATTGGAGGCTGGTTTATGTGATGGACTGGGCTTCATTCATGATTCTTTGTAGTTACTTGTGGTCTTGGGCAAACCAGGAACCATATCAATCTGTGATACACCGCAGAAAGCATTCTTTCTCGTTGTATCTGTAAAAGTTGGTGATAGCAGTAGCAGATATACCAAATTTCCTGAGTCTTCTGAGAAAGTAGAGGCATCAGTCAGTTTCTTAACTATAGTGTCAGCATGAGGGATCCAGGACAGATTATTAGTGATTAGTGATAGTGTATTTTGGATCTTTCGATGTATGTTAAAATCTGTACAATTTAGCCAAAGGCAGGTAGCTGCAAAGCTTAATAGGGTAAGAGGCATTTTGAGACTAACCACAATCTTTAGGACAATTAAACTACAGAATGTGAGTGTTCTTATCAATAACAGTTCTTATCAATAACAGTTCTTATCAATAACAGTTCTTATCAATAACAGTTCTTATCAATAACAGTTCTTATCAATAACAGTTCTTATCAATAACAGTTCTTATCAATAACAGTTACCAGTAGTAAAGTCTTCTCAGCCCTTTCATGAATTAAATATTGTGCAGATAAAGTAGCCCTTCTCAGAATCCCTTATGAATTGGGTTGCTATCTGTAACCCCCATGACTTGCCTGGGTTAGCAAAAAACCTCACTCACTGTACTGTCTGGAGACAATACACAATTCTCTAACCTCAGTGCTCAGTATTCCTTTGTTAGCCACTTTAAGACTTGAGTAGCAGGTTAGGTGTAAGGTTTCGCATTCTAATCAGCAATCTGTAAACTGTCTGTGCTGATGTGTGCTTTTGGAGACCAGAACACCTCATTCGCCTGACGAAGGCACAAACGCCGAAAGCTCGCAGATTTATGATCAAAAAAATCGGTTGGTGTTGCCAGACCTCTTACTGAACTTGCTCACACTATCCAGATAAGACAGGTGGTCTCAGAGGCCCTTATGAATAGAATTGTTCATATTGTCCAGATAAGGTAACCCTTTACAGACACAGGAATGTTCATCTGCCTTGTCTTGCCATTTTCAAAAGAGGAATTGGTGGGAATCTTAACTTGGACCTTTTGTGGCCGAGTGCCAGGGGTTGCTGAGCGACAGAGGGAGAAAGCAGCTGGACATTGTGGACCAATGAAACCCCATGAGGTCAAAGAGTAAATGCAATTGGCTAAAGTACACGACAGGTAGTAATTGTGATTGGTTTATCTTGAAACTGATTCATAACTAACAGGAGGTGAGGAATAGAACAAAACAGCATGGGAAACAGGCCCTTCAGCCCAACGAGTTAACTTAAGTTGTTAACTCGAGAAGGGTATAATTGACCTCTCTGATGTATTGTAACCTCAGAGTGGAGTTGGAATGCCCAAAGCTTTCTCTTGTAATAAAGCATTGGACTGCCCAATTCTCATTCTTCCATCGATCATTGGTTAATAAAGATACATTTTTAACTGGGACACTGGCTCTCATGAATCTTTGTATTGGCTGAAGTTTTTGCTGATACCTAGCTTCCAGAGAACCCCACAACAGTCAATACAAGATACACTGATTCAATAATATACTTTGTGTAGGTTTCTTTCTTTCTAATTTTGATCAGGTTGGACAATCAGCCTCATTCTTGAGCCAGATTTTGACAGAATATAATGTCCTCTAACTGATCAAAATGATTGAAGAATTCCTTAGTTTGGACAACTTCTGCTTGCTCAGCAGTGTCCAAAGCTTTATTCTGTAAAGATCTCATCACATGTTAGAGTTTAATATGGCTTCCTTGACCTTGTGAATAGAATAAGTGTGAATACAAATGAAAGTGATAATTTTCATTTCTGAGATACCGCTACAATTTCCTACAGTGACCACACTTCAAAAGTACTTGTCTGTAAACCACTTTCCAAGATCTTGTGGTCATGCAAGGATTTGGATTTATTTTTAGAAATAGTTCTCAAACTCGGATACATCTCCACGAGGTCACTAACAAAGAATGAGTGTTAATTTTGAGTAACAACCACATCTTTCACTCCGTTTTCCAAAGCTCCTGTGAAAATCCAAACACTATATATCATGAAATGATTTGTTTTAAAACAGAACGAGTCATTGTGATTTGGAATTCACTGCCTGAAAATGGTGCAGGAAGAAAATTAAACTATCAAAAGGGAACTGGACAGATTTGAAACAAAATATGAGATTAATGGAAGAGCTTGTTCAATGGGATATCATGGATACAATGGGTGGAATGGCTCCTCCGCTCTGAGCGTCAACTGCATTTGAAGAAAGTGGTAAATACCTGGAACCCACTTCCTACGAAGGTGAGAGAAAAAGAGATGATGGAATGTTTGCAAGAGGAAATTGGATGGGCACTTGAGGGAAATAAATCTACAGAGTTAGAACGGATAATAGTTTGATTCACAGTGAACCAGTGTGGACTTAATGGGCCAAATGGCACCCTTCCCGATCCTAATTCCTATTTGATCTAAAGAGAGTGTCACCTGCTGGGTCTCCGTAAAGCAAATGAAGGCAGCGGCAAAGCCTGATGGTTAAAAGAGTGAACTCTGTATCGGCCTGAGGACTGTGGGAGCAGCAGGCAGAAGGGGTTCTTCAGTGTGAAATGGGCACAGGAGCTGATTGGATGGTGCCCGTCACTCTGCCTCGAGTAGACATTAAGTGAACACAGACCCCTGTGTGTGTGTTGTGCTCCCGAGGGAAATGCCACCCCCTGAGAGAAGCACGACTCCCTCAGCCTTTGTAACTACAAGACAGAGATTGATTAGTGCCTGTTGTGTGAATATGTGTCTGAAAGCACATTTCAGCCAATGAAAACCCGAAAAAGACAAAGAGATTATGCCAGTGTTGATCTGCAGGAACAAACGATATACAAAGAAAAGTCCCCCAAGTCCAAAACTCAGAGATAGTGGAACAAAAGCCCATCAGCAGGGAGCCTGATCAACTCACCTCACCTTGCAATGAGTATTATTTCAGTTCAAGCTGTGAGTTTTGTGCTTTGTTTTAATCAGTATTTTAATAAGTGTTGAGTAAAGAGTCAGTTCAAGTGTTTACTGAGTGGTTGAAGATCATCCAATTTCCAGCAAGTTAAGGAAAGAATGCTTCATGTTCAATGAGTGTTTTTCTTTAATCTTAATAAGAATTGAGTTTTGCAAAATATTCTGTCAGCGTTTTGTTATCCCCCCATGTTGGTTGATACCTTAGTCTGAGGGTCAACAGAGGAATCTCAGCTGCTCCAGTCCCTCCAACTCACTCAAGTCCCTCATCCCCGGAGCCATTCTCATAAATCTCCTCTGTACCCTCTCTGAGAATGTCACATCTTTCTTAAAGTGTGGGACCCATATGTAGGGTTCCATTCCAGAGGGATAGAATTGAAAAGCAGGGAGTTATGTTTAGACCCAGGGTTAGACTGCACTGGGAGCAATGTCAACATCTGTGATCTCCATTTAGTAAAAGGGAATCGAGGCACTGGAGAAGGAGCAACAAAGATTCACGAGAATAATCCCAGAACTGAGAGCATTTCACCCTCAGGAGAGGCTGGGGCTGCTTTTCTCTAGAAAACAGAAGACTGAAGGGTGACCTGATGATATCTTTAAGATTATGAAGGGGTTCAATAATCCAACAGGGATTTCAGGAGAAATCTCTTTCCCCAGCGAGTGATGAGAATGTGGAACTCACTACCACAGCGAGTGGTTGAGGTGAACACATTGAAGGGGAAGCTGGATACTTACATGAGGGAGAAAGGAATAGAAGGATTTGCTGATGGGGGGGGATGAAGAGAGGTGGGTGGAGGCTCACGTGGAGCATAAATACTGACACAGAGCAATTCAGCCGATTGGTCAGGCCCTGTGCTGGAGACTCAATGGAACAGAGACAAATGTATTTATTTTAGATCCACCTGTAGTGGTAGGAAAAACACTATTTACTATTTAGGATGAAATAAATGTCCTTCATCAGCTTTTGTGGATCGTTTCAGTGGAAATGTGCTCCCCCAGGCTCAAAGAAGCAAAGTCATGAGGCCAGCCAGGATATGCCCCTTGAAAGAACCGTGTAGACCACCAGCTGGAGTACTGTGAACAGTCTTGGGCCCTTACCTGAGGGAAGATATTATTGACAGAGAGGGAGTTTGCCAGGTATGTTGCTGTCCTATGAAAAGAAATTGGGCTTGTAATTCCCTAGAGTTCTGAAATAATGAGAGGTGATCTCATTGAAACTTATAAATACTATTAAAGAAATAGACAGAGTAGAAGCAGGTGAGATGTTTCCCCTGGGTGGGGAGTCTAGAAACAGGAAGAACAATTTCAAAATAAGTGGTGGGGGGAGCCATCGATCAGAGGGTTGTGAATCTTTGGAATTTTCTCCCACAGAGGGTTGTGGAAGCTCAGTCATTGGGAGTGTTTAAAGCAGAGAGCCAGAGATTTCCAAATCTCAATAACACAAAGGGATATGGGGATAGTGTGAGGAAAATGGATGGTCAGCCACGATTGTATTGAATGGTGTAGTAGATTCGGTGGGCTGAATGGCTACCTCCTGCTTCTATATTACACAGACAAGCAGGGAAGTAGATTTTGATTTTATTTAGTGTGAAAAGTATTGTTTCTTGCACGTGACACAGACAAAACATACCATTCATAGAGAAGGTAACAAGATTACAGAATGTAGTGTTACAGTCATAGCTTGGATGTGGAGAAAGATCAATTTAACGCGAGGTAGGTCCATTCAAAAAATCTGACAGCAGCAGGGAAGAAGCTGCTCTTCTGTCAGTTGTTACGTGACCTCAGACTTTGGTATCGTTTCCCGATAGAAGAAGTTGGAAGAGAGAATATCCGGGGTGTGTGGGGTCCTTATTTATGCCGGCTGCTTTTCCCGAGACAGCGGCAAGTGTAGACAGAGTCAATGGATGGGAAGAAATAAGGAGATGTAAAGTGATTAGGGTTCGGTTAAGTGAATGGGAAAAGATGTGTGCCAACTGGAGTGTAATGTGGGAAAGTGTGATATTGGCTATTTTAGCAATAAGAATAAAAAAGAAGCTCATTATCTGAATGGTGAGAAGTTTCAGAGCTCTGAGATGCAGAGGGATCTGGGTATCCAAGAGTTTGAACCACAGAAGTCTAGTATATAGGTACAGCAAATAATTGGGAAAGCTAATAGAATGTTATTATTTATTGCGAGAGGAATTGAATACAAATGTAAAGAGGTTATGCTTCAATTATACAAAACATTGGTGAGACCATTTCTGGAGGAATGTGTGCAATATTGCTTTCATTTAAGGGATGATGTAAATGCATGGGAGGCATTTCAGAGAAGGTTTTCTCGACTCACAGCTGGAATTAGTGGGTGTCTTTTTATAAGGAATGATTGCCAGGCTGCACTTGCATCTAATGGAATTTAGATTTGATTGAACTGTAGAAGATCCTGAGGGACTTTGACAGGGTGGGTGTAGAAAGAATGTTTCCTCTTGTGGGAGAATGTAGAAATTGGATTCACTTTAAAAGTAATAGCTTGCTCAGTTAAGATAGAGGAGAACTCTTTTCTCTCAGAGGATGGTGAGTCTCTGGAACTCTCTTCTGCAGAGGGTAGCGGAAGCAGAGTCTGTGAATATTTTGAAGGTAGAGCTGGATAGATTCTTGATAAACAAGGGGGTGAAAGGTTATCAAAGAGTTGGCGGAATGGTGGAGCTGAAGTTACCATCAAATTAGCTGTGTACGTATTGAATAGTGGAGCCAAGGGGCTGAGTGGTTTACTCCTGCTCTTAATTCATATATGATCACATCCTTGATAATAGATTGTAACATTTTCCCTCCTATTGATGTCAGGCTAATGGAATCTGAGGTTCCCCGTTTTCTCTCCCTCCTTAAACAATGGGGTTACATTTACCATCTTTCAATCTGCAGCAATCATTCCAAAATCTATAGAATTTGGAAAGGTGGCCATCAATGTATCCACTGTCTCTACAGCCGCCTGTTTCAACACTCTGGGATGGAGATCACCAGCTGCTTGGGATTTATTAACTCTCAACCCTATTAATTTCTTCAGTACTATTTTTTCACTAATATTGACGTTCAACTACTCCCTCTAATGACATCAGTCAGGCAATTCAGGTTGGCCTATTGGGGTATGAAGGATCCTAATGAAGGATTTAATTGATAGACCAACAGGGAGTCTTTGCTTTGCACTTAACTGGGAGTGTCGATACACTGCTCACTGCTAGCACTCTGTGTACTGCTGTTAGGGTTTGTAAATAAAGGGATTTTGGTGAAGTGACTTCTGCCTCTGAAGTCTTATTCCACTCCCTTGATTCTCTAGGGTTTTTGGAATGATTTCTGTATCTTCTTCCATGAAAACAGACACACATTGTTAGTTTCTCTGCCATTTCCCTATTCCCCATTATAAACACTCCTGTCTCTATCTAAAAATCCAACAGGAAAAGTGAAGTAAATGTGGCAAACAAGAGAAGTTTAAAATTCCATTAGATCAAATAAAGAGACTCATGAAGTGGCAGAAAAATAGTTGTAAGGATTGGGAACTTGTTTTAGAATTCAACAAAGGAGGATCAAGAAACAGAATGGGAATGGAGGGGGATAGAAAACTGATTTAAAATCGGGATCATGAGTCTTGGGAGTCCCTGGGAAGTGTGTAAATAGATGATGATATTGATGTACTTGTTTTTATCCTACAGGTGCTTTGGTCCACCTTGTTGTCTAACGAGGGGCACACACGCGATGGGTCGTGAGAGGACTGCTCTTGGATTATTTTTCGAGAGTATCCTAGTGCTTCACGTCGTTAGTGTACGCTTGACCTGGACCATTTGATGGGCAACACGACAACGCAGTGACTATCGCTGTGCTGTGCAGATACATGGATTTGGGCCTGTGTCTGTGGGAGTTTGCACATTCTCCCCGTGCTTGCGAGGGTCTTCTCCAGCGCTCCAGTTTCCTCCCACATCCCAAAGATGTGCTCTTAGGCTAATTGGCAAAACAAATTCTCCCTAAATTGTCTCAAGTGTGGTTTTTAATCCATAGATCTATAAACATAGACAGGGATCGTGGGTAGAGGTGAGAACATCGGGGTGGCGGCGCGGGCTCATTGGGCCGAAGGGCCTGTTTCCCGTGCTGTTTTGTTCTTTGTTAAGAAACTGATAAAGAGAAAATTGAATATGAGAACAGACAGGTGAGAAAAGGAGAAATTTTCTCTTGAAATGTCCTTTGCCAGATACAAGAGATCACTCGAGTAACTTCAGGTCTCAAAAGCAGAAAAACAACCATATTGGTTTGTTTGCCTCTTAGACAGACTCTGGGATTCATTGTTAAGAAAAGCAGTACTTTGAGAGTTCAACAGAACATATGTCAGTGGGGGGAGTCAATGGAGTGAACTTAGTTTTTATAACACAAGTCTTTTCTTGATACATTTGAAACATTTAATTTAATCCTTTTGTCTTTGTTAACTTTTTCCTTTTCACTCACCGATTGGAGCTTTTATATTTCTCACCTGTCTGTTCTCATATTCTATTTTCTCTTTCTCAGTTTTTTGATCTTTCTTTGCTGAATTCTAAAACAAGTTCCCAATGCTCAGGCTTACTACTATTTCTGCCGCTTTATTAGTCTCTTCATTTTGATCTAATGGAATTTTAAACTTTTCTTGTTCGCCACATTTGTTTCACTTTTCCTTTGGATTTTTGTTCCTTAGAGGAATTTATATTTAATGTCAATATGTAATAAATCCTTAAATTCTAATGATTCCCTGTCTACCGTCATACCTTTTCCTGTAGTCTCCCAATCTATCACAGCCAATTTGACCCTCATAAATTGATGAATTTTTTCTGAGTAACACGCAGATTTTACTGCATTTTAATTCATGAGACAAGGGCATCGCTGGTCAGCTTTATTGCCCATCCCTAGTGGACTGGCACGTTGCACAGTGACCATCACTGCTGCCTCACACAGCCAGGGACCCAGGTTCGATTCCCAGCTTGGGTCATTGTCTATGTGGAGTCTGCACGTTCTCATGTCTGTATAGGTTTCCTTTGGGTGCTCCAGTTTATTCCCACAGTCCAAAAGCAGTGCTGGTTAGAAGTAATTAGCTGTGCTAAATTCTCCCTCAGTGTATCGGAACAGGAGCCGGAATGTGGCGACTCGGGGATTGTCACAGGAACTTCACTGCAGTGTCAATGTCAACAAAATGAAGGAGACTGTCAACGATTTCAGGATGAGTAAAAGAGAACATGCCGCTGTCTACATCAACGGGGAAGAGCTTCAAGTTTTTCAATGTCCAGATCCCCCCCCCCCACCCAACGCCGACACTATAGTTAAGAAAGCCCTACCAACGCCTCTACTTCCTCGGAAGACAAAGGAAATTTGGCATGTCAGCTACGACTCTCATCAACGTTTACAGATGCCCCATAGAAAGCATTCTTCCTGGTTGTATCACAGCTTGGTCTGGGTTCCTGCTCTGCCCAAGACTGCAAGGAACTGCAAAAAAATCGTGTATGTAGACCAATCCATTACACAAACCAGCCTCCCGTCCATTGAATCTGTCTACATTTCCTGCTGCTCGGCAAAGCAGCCAGCGTAATTAAGGACCCCACACACCCCGGACATTCTCTCTTCCACTTTCTCCCAATGGGAAAAAGATACAGAAATCTGAGGTCACTTACCAATGACTCAAGAACAGCTTCTTCCTTGCTGCTGTCAGACTTTTGAAGGACTTACTTTGCATTAAGTTGATCTTTCCCTACACCCTAGCTATAACACTACATTCTACACTCTCTGGTTTCCTTCTCTATGAATGGTATGCTTTCTTTGTAAAACACGCAAGAAACAGTACTTTTCACTGTGTTAATACATGTGACAATCATAAATTAAATCAAAAAACCTACTTGTGATGTGAATAAATAAAGTTCAAAAAAAACTTTCACCAAAAGCTGTGAATCTCCATCCCACTCTCTCTCCATTCTCACTCTGCTGTATCTAATATTCACCCTCCCAATTCTCCTGAAGCTGCTGATGATTGAGGCTGATTGACAGATTGATGCTCATTGCTTCCTGTCCTGGACACACAGAACTGAAAATCTTCAAGCTGACGCTATGTTAAACTTTAGCGGTGCAATGGCCTCACAGCACAGGGATCCGTGCTCCATTCCCATATTGGGTCACTGTTTATGTGGAGTTTGTACATTCTCCTCGTGTCTGCGTGGGTTTCCCCCAGGTGCTCCAGTTTCCTCCCACAGAGCAAAGACATGCAGGTTAGGTGGATTTGCCATGCGAAATTACTCCTTAGTGTCAGAGGGACTAGTTATTTAAATATGTGGTGCTATGGGGATAGTGCCTGTGTGGGTTGTGGTCAGTACAGACTCAATGGGCCAATTGGCCTCCTGCACTGCAGGATTGTATAATTCTGTGAGTTGCCCCTTGAGAAGTTGGGGGGGGGGTGGGTGAGTCACCTTCTTGAATCGCTGCAGTCCCCATGCTGTGGGTTGCCATTAGGAAGGGAATTCCAGGATTTTGACCCAGCGACAGCGAAGGAATGGTGATATATTTCCAAGTCAGGATGTGAATGACTTGGAGGGGGATTTGCAGGTGATGGTGTTCCCAGGTGTTTGCTGCCCTTGTCCCAGTTGTTGTAGATGTGGAAGGTGTTGTCTGAGGATCTTTGGTGAATTGCTGCAGTGCATCTTGTAGGTAGGACATACTGCTACTACTGAGCAGTGGAGGGAGGGGATGTGGTGCCATTCAAGTGGGTTGCTTTATTTTGGATGATATCAAGCTTCACGAGTGTTGTTGGAGCTGCATCCATCCAGGCAGGCGGGGAGTATTCCATCACACTCCTGACTTGTGTCTTGTAGATGGTTCTGGGGAGTCAGGAGGTGAGTTACTCACCACAGTATTCCCAGCCTCTGACCTGCTCTTGTAGCCACTGTGTTTATGTGGTGAGTCCAGTTGAGTTTCTGGTCAATGGTAACCCAAAGGATGTTTCTCAGTGGGGGATTCAGTGATGGTCGCACCATTGAACGTTAAGGGGCGGTGGTTAGAGTGTCTCTTATTGGTGATGGTCATTTCCTGGCATTTTTGTGTGGTGTGAATGTTATTTGCCACTTGTCAGCCCAAGGCTGGGTATTGTCCAGATCTCATTGCAATTGAGCGTGGATTGCTTCAGTATCTGAGGAATCGCAAATGGTGCTGAACGTTGTGCAAACATCGGCGAACATCCCCACTTCTGACCTTATGATGGAGGGAAAGGCATTGATGAAAGATTGTTGCGCCTCAGACAATATCCTGAGAGATTCCCGCGGAGATGTCCCGGAGCTGGGATGACCGACCCTCCACAACCACAACCATGTACCAGGTATAACTCCAACCAGTGGAGATAAATTAAACTAAGGAACATGCAACCAAGAAAGAGTTTCACAAGATTGAGCTGCTATGAGAATTATAAGAAAGATGTGGAGGCATTGGAGAGGGTACAGAGGAGGTTTACCAGGATGTTGCCTGGTATGGAGGGCAGGTCATATGAAGAGATGTTGAAGGATTTGAGGTTGTTTTCGTTAGAAAGGAGGCGGCTAAGAGGGGATCTTATTGAAGCATATAAGATGATTAGAGGTTTAGATAGGGTGGACAGTGATAGCCTTTTTCCTAGGATGGAGAAAGCTAGCACGAGGGGAACACAGCTTTAAATTAAGGGGTATGAGTTATAGGACGGATATCAGAGGTAGGTTCTTTACTCAAAGAGTGATTAGGGAGTGGAATGCCCTGCCTGCAGCTGTTGTAATGCGCCAAGTTTGGTGGCGTTTAAGAGGTTAATTGATAAGTATATGGAAGAGAAGGGAATGGTTTAGTTTGGAGGGCATTGCTTTTTATTTTGGTCGGCACAACATCGAAGGCCGAAGGGCCTGTTCTGTGCTGTAATGTTCTATGTTCTATGTTCTATAAACTAAGTTTGAACACCAAAACCTCACAACGGAGCTCCGTGTGGCATGCTCTGGGAGGCTTCCAAGCAGAATTAGGAACAAAATATCTTTTAACTTCTTAACGCCCTGTCACTCTGGGATCTTTGAGAGATCTGAAACCAGGTGTTGGCAACAAGGCTCAAAGAGTATCAGGCAAATGTCATGAAACTGGGCAGTCCCGCGGAAAGAAACCCTTCGACCCTCCCCATTGACCAACTCTTGAGAATGAACAAAACGCAGTCCTGGAGCAGAAACAATAACAGAGAATCCAACCCCCTGGAATCACTCGTGACCTTGTTGGTGTCTCAACAGGTGGGATACATCACTAAATCCCTTCCACACTCAACAGCAGGTGATCGGTCTCTCTCCAGTGTGAACTCGCTGGTGTGCCCCCTGAGTGAGTCCCTTCCCACACTGAGAATAGCCTATCCCAGTATGATTGCGTCAATGTGTTTCCAATACGGATGAGTTCTGTATTCCTTCCCAAAGTCCTCACATATCCACGGTTTCTTCATGTTTTGAGTCTCCTTGTGTCTCTCTGGGCTGTACAATGGGTTGAAATGCTCACAGAATGTGTGTGCAGTCTCTCTCTGCTGGGAATAGTGTGATATTTATTCAATCTGTGTAAATGGTTAAAATTTTTTCCATACTCAGTGCACTGGAATACTCTCACTTGGGTGTGTGTGTCTGTGTGTGTGTGCGTGTCTGTGTGTGTGCGTGTCTGTGTGTGTGCGTGTCTGTGTGTGCGTGTCTGTGTGTGCGTGTCTGTGTGTGCGTGTCTGTGTGTGCGTATCTGTGTGTGTGTGTCTGTATGTGTGTGTGTGTCTCAGTGTTTTTCCAGTCACACTGATGTTTAAAGTCTTCTCACACAGACAGAACAGAGAAACATTTCTCCTTCTAGATTCAAAGCGAATGATACTAGGGTCCCAATGAATCAAGTGATTCAGTTATATCTGGATTTGATGTTTGAGATTTCTGTCACTTCTGATATCCTGTAAAGACAATTTACAAAATACATCACAATCAGTACAGGACAGTAACTCAAAATGGACAAGTCTTGTTTCTATACAATGTTCCTTGTTCCCTTATTCCCCAAAAGCTGTAAATCTCTATCCCATAACCTTATCTAATCTAAGAAATGCTTGCGTGGGTTTTCTCCGGGAGCTCTGGTTTCCTCTCACATCCCAAATATGTGCTCTTTGGCTAATTGGCAAAACAAATTCTCCCTAGATTGTCTCAAATTTGGTTTTTAATCCATAGATCTATAAACATGGACAGGGATCATGAGTAGAGGTGGGAACATTGGGGTGGCGGTGCAGGCTCATTGGGCCGAAGGTCCTGTTTCCCGTGCTGTTTTGTTCTTTGTTCTCTCCCTCTATTCTCACTCGGCTGTATCTAATATTCACCCTCCCAGATACCCAGGGACCCAGATTCGATTTCCAGCCTCAGGTCACTGCTCATGTGGAGTCTCCACATTCTCCCCGTGAGTGCGTGGCTTTCTTCTGGGTGCTCTGGTTTCTTCTGTAAGAAGAGCTGGTTAGGTGCATTAACTGTGCTAAACTCTCCCTCGGTGTTCCCAAACCGGAGTGTGGCGGCTAGGGATTTTCACAGTAATTTCAGGATAAACTTTTGGCAGCATGGTAGCACAATGGTTAACACTGCTGTTTCACAGCTCCAGGGACCAGGGTTCGATACCTGGCTTGGATCACTATCTGTGTGGAGTTTGCACATTCTCCTCATGTCTGCATGGATTTTCTCCAGCTGCTCCAGTTTCCCCCCATAGTCCAAAGATGTGCGGGTTAGTTTGATTGGTCATGCTAAAATTGCCCCTTTGTGTCCTGAGGTTGTGTGGTGTGAATGTTATTTGCCATTTGTTCAGAACTTGTTGCATTTGAACATGGATTGTTTGATTTGATTTGATTTATTATTGTCACGTGTATTAATATATAGTGAAAAGTATTGTTTCTTTTCTGCTTTACAGACAAAGCATACCATTCATAGAGAAGGAAATGAAAGAGTGAAGAGTGTAGTGTTACAGTCATCATTAGGGTGTAGAGAAAGACCAACTTAATGCTAGATAAGTCTATTCAAAAGTCTGGCATCAGCAGGGAAGAAGCTGTTCTTGAGTCAATTAGTACGTGACCTCAGACTTTTGTATCTTTTTCTTGATGGAATAAGGTGGAAGGGAGAATGTCCAGGGTGCGTGAGGTTCTTAATTATTCTGGCTGCTTTGCCAAGGCAGCGGGAAGTGTAGACAGAGTCAATGGATGGGAGGCTGGTTTGTGTGATGGATTGGGTTACATTTATAACCTTATTTAGTTCCTTGTGGTCTTGGGCAGAGCAGGAGCCCATCCCAAGCTGTGATACAACCAGAAAGAATGCTTTCTATGGTGCATCTGTAAAAGTTGCTGAATATCGTAGCTGAAATGCCAAATTTACTTCGTCTTCTGAGAAAGTAGAGGCATTTGTGATCTTTCGTAGCTATAGTGTCAACATGGGGGGACCAGGATAGGTTGTTGGTGATCTGGACATTTAAAAACGTGAAGTTCTCGACTCTTTCTATGTTAGGATCTGAGGATTACAACAATGTCATGGACAAGGTCGCGAATGTAACCCAATCCATCAGGCAAACCAGCCTCCCATTCATTGACTCTGTCTACACTTCACGCTGCCTCAGCAAAGCAGCAGCATAATTAAGGACCCCACGCACCCCAGACATTCTCCCTTCCACCTTCTTCTGTCAGGAAGAAGATACATTAGTCTGATGTCATGTATCAACCGACTCAAGAACAGTTCTTCCCTGCTGCTGTCAGTTTTGAATGAACTTACCTTGCTTTGACGAAGGGATATCTGGACTCAAAACGCCAGTTCTATTTCCTCCTTACAGATGCTGCTAGACCTGCTGACATTTTCCAGTATTTTCTCTTTTGGTTTCAGATTCCCACCTTTACAGTAATTTGTTTTTATCAACTTTACAATAAGCTGATATTTCTCTACACAATTTTCTAGCTATGACTGTAACAGTACATTCTGCACTCTCTCCTCTCCATCTTGATGAACGTTGTTTTATCTGTAGAGTGTGCAAGAAACAATACTTTTTATTGTATATTAATACACGTGACAATAATAAGACAAATCAAATCAAATCAGGAGTCGCAACTGGTGCTGAACATTGTGCAATCATCTGCAAACATCCCCATTTCTGATCTTATGGCGCAGGTGAGTTCATTGATGAAGATTGTTTGGCTTCAGACACTTCCCTGAGGGACTCGTGCAGAGATATCGTGGAGCTGAGATGACTGACCCTCCACATCACCACCATCTCTCTATGTGCCAGGTTTGACTCCAACTGGTGCAGTGTTTGTTCCGATACTCATTAATTGAATTAGGTCACTGTCTGTGGCTCGGGTCACTGTGTCTGTGTGGAGTTTGCACATTCTCCTCATGTCTGCATGGGTTTCCTCCTGGTGCTCCAGTTTCCTCCCACAGTCCAAAGATGTGCGGGTTAGGTTGATTGACCATGTCAAGAAATTGCCCCTTAGTGTCCAGGGTTGTGCAGGTTAGAGGGGTTAGTGGGTATAATATGTAGGAATATGGGGATAGGACCTGGGTGGGACTGTGTGCTGGATGGGCTGAAGGGCCTCTTTCTGTACTGTAGGGTTCTGTGATTGTCTATGAATTCCAGTTTTTGTCCGCCAGAATGGGAAAAGAAATGGAAAGGGGGAGTAAAGAAAGTGTTTTACTCGTAGATGTGGGAGACAGGAGGAAGTTTCACTCTGTCTGAAGCTCAATCTTCATTCACACGGAATAATGTAGAGGGGAGTTATAGGATAAAAGGTAAAACTATCCGGAGTATAGAGATGCAGAGAGACCTGGAGGTGCAAGTTCACAAGTCTCTGAAGGTGTCAGTACAGGTGGAGAATGTGGTAAAAAAAGCGGATGGTATGTTAGCCTTCATAGGAAGGGGTATAGAATACAAGAGTAGGAGTCTGATGTTGCAGGTGTATAGAATGTTGGTTAGGCCTCATCTGGAGTACTGCGTCCAGTTCTGGTCGCCTTACTACAGGAAGGATGTAGAGGCCCTGGAGAGAGTGCAGAGGAGATTTAACAGGATGCTGCCTGGTATGGAAGGGTTGTCTTACGAGGAAAGATTGAAAACACTGGGGTTGTTTTCCCTTGAAAGACGTCGGCTGAGAGGGGATCTATTAGAGGTATATAAGATTATGAGGGGTATAAATAGAATAAATGGTGGTAAGCTTTTTCCACCATTAGAAATGGATAGAACGAGGGGTCACGGGCTCAGGGTGAGGGGGGCTATGTATAAGATAAATATTAGAGACCAGTTTTTCACACAAAGGGTAGTGGGGGTGTGGAATGCACTGCCGAGTAAGGTGGTGGGAGCAGGCACGCTACGGTTGTTTAAGGGTCTCTTGGACATCCACATGAGCGGTCTGCAGATAGAGGGATATAGCAGGACTGTTTGAATATCGGGAGGACCAAATAGTAGTAGACTATCTTTTAGTTTCGTCTCGGGAATGTCTTAGTTTTTTTTTTGCATGTTTAATTAAGTCTTATTTGTTTCCGCAGGCAATTCGGTCCACCTTGTTGACAAACAAGGGGCATGCATGCGGCATGTCGTGCGAGAGCTGCTCTTGGAGCTTGCTTCAGGAGTTGCCTAGTGCTTCACGTCGTCAGTGTATGCTTAAACTGGACCATCTGATGGGCAACATGACAGCTCAGAGACTATCGCTGTTGCTGTGCTGACACATGGATCTGGGCCTGTGTCTGCGGGAGTTTGCGCGTTCTCCCCGTGGTTGCGTGGGTTTTCTCCGGGCGCTCCGGTTTCCTCCCACATCCCAAAAATGTGCTCTTAGGCTGATTGGGTAACAAATTGTCCCTATATTAGGACGGCGGCTCGTTTGGCCAAAGGGCCTGTTTCCCGTGCTGTGTTGCTCTTTGTTCACACAAACGCCCGCGCTCTGATTAGCTGGAGGACCAGAGTCCTTCCGGTCCGCCAACTCTTCCCATTGGTCAAAACCTCAGCGTGCAGTTCTGGGGTGGGCTCCTCCCTCGCACATGCGCAGCTTTCCCCCTCCCTTGGACATGCGCAGTCCCGGGCCAGGGGGCTGGGCTTCTCGCTGTGGGCGGAGCCGCCAGCCGGTTGCCCTCGAAACCTTGGCTCCAAGAGGGGGGGGCGGGGCGCCCGGGCCGGACCTGCGCACTGGAACCCGGAGACGTCACCGCGGAGCAGAGTGATTCCGATTGGCCGATTCAGGCAGGGCTCCATTGTGAGGTCACAACGCGGAAGTTGTTCAATGAGTTTCAGGTTAAACCTTCCTCCTCTGAGCAACATCTGGGGGGAAATCAGTGTGTCCCCCTTTCCATTTCTTTTCCCATTCTGGGGGGAAATCAGTGTGTCCCCCTTTCCATTTCTTTTCCCCATTCTGGGGGGAAATCAGTGTGTCCCCCTTTCCATTTCTTTTCCCATTCTGGGGGGAAATCAGTGTGTCCCCCTTTCCATTTCTTTTCCCATTCTGGGGGGAAAATCAGTGTGTCCCCCTTTCCATTTCTTTTCCCATTCTGGGGGGGAAATCAGTGTGTCCCCCTTTCCATTTCTTTTCCCATTCTGGGGGGAAATCAGTGTGTCCCCCTTTCCATTTCTTTTCCCATTCTGGGGGAAAACTGGGGACTTGCAGCAACTGAAGGGAAAAGGAACTGAATCCAATCGGTATGTCCCACACATTGTTAATCCATTCATAGAGACAGAGATCTGTCTGGGAGGCTGCATGGAGATTCTCACCTCTCTGTCCAGGAAGCAGTGAGTATGCATTTGTCAATCAGATTGGGTGGGAGTATTGCAGGTGAGATGGGGGAACAACAGGATCAAAGGTAGAATTGTCTGTTCTGAATTTCTATCCTGTACTGACAGTGATGGCCTTTATAAACTTCTTTTACAGGATGTCTGAAGGTGAGGCATTTCAGACAAAAATCACAAACAAATGTTACATTTGACAGTCACTCAATTCATCGGGGCCTGAATATAATTCATCATTGAATCTAGAAGAAGAAATGTTTCAGAAGGTTTTAAACATCAGTGTGTTTGGAAAAGCACCGAGCACACTCAGACCCAAGTGAGAGTGTTCCAGTGCAGTGAGTGTGGAAAGAGCTTTAACCAGTTCCACAGGCTGGAAATACATGGCAGCATTCACAGAGAGTGTCCCCGTGTTCTGTGTGTGGACAAGTCTTCAATGATCATTAAACCTGGAGACACAGAGGGACTCCTGCACCACAGACAAACCATGGAAATGTAGTGATTGTGGGAAAGGATTCAGGTTCCCATCTCGACTGGAAATTCATCGGTGCAGCCACACTGGGGAGAGGCCATTCCCCTGCTCTGAATGTGGGAAGGGATTCACTCGGTCGTGCGACCTGCTGACACACCAGCGGGTTCACACCAGGAAGATGCCGTTCACTAACAATGTGTGTGGGGAGGGATTCACTCAGTCACCCAGCCTGTTGAATCTCACTCACACCAACGAGAAACCCTTTAAATGCTCCGACTGCGGGAGCAGCTTCAAACGCTCTGGTGATCTGATGTCCCACCAGCGCATTCACACCGAGGAGAGACCGTTCAGCTGCTCTCGCTGCGCAAAGAGGTTTAGAAGGTCTTCCAACCTGCGGAGACACCAGCGAGTTCACACGAAGGAGAGACCACTCATCTGCTCTGTGTGCGGGAAGGGATTCATTGGGTTGTCTGACCTGCGGATACACCAGCGAGTGCACACCGGAGAGAGACCGTTCACCTGCTCTGTGTGTGGCAAAGGATTCACTCAGTCATCCACCCTGCTGAAACACAACTTCACTCACACCAAAGAGAGTCCCTTTAAATGCTCCGACTGTGGGAGTTGCTTCAAAAGCTCTCGGGAACTGATGATCCACCAGCGCATTCACACAGGGGAGAGACCGTTCAGCTGCTCTGAGTGTGGGACAGGATTCAAAAGCTCTTGGGAACTCGTGTCCCACCAGCGCACTCACACAGAAGAGAGACCATTCAGCTGCTCTCACTGCACAAAGAGGTTCAGAAGGTCGTCCAACCTCCGGGATCACCAGCGAGTTCACACGGGAGAGAGACCATTCACCTGCGCTGTGTGCGGGAAAAGATTCACTCATTCCCACGGCCTGATGAAACACAAAGGCACTCACAGCAACGAGAGACCCTTTAAATGCTCCGACTGTGGGAGCGGCTTCAAAAGTGCTGCGGATCTGAGAGATCACGAGCGAGTTCACACTGAGGAGAGACCGTTCAGCTGCTCTCACTGTGCAAAGCGATTTAAAAGGTCATCCACGCTGCGGAGACACCAGCGAGTTCACACCGGGGAGAAACCGTTCACCTGCTCTGACTGTGGAAAGGGATTCGCTCGGTCATTTGACCTGCGGACGCACCAGCGCATTCACACAGGGGAGAGACCGTTCACCTGCTCTGTTTGTGGAAGAGGCTTCAAAAGCTCTCAGGAACTGATGTCCCACCAGCGCGTTCACACCGAGGAGAGACCCTTCAGCTGCTCCCACTGCACAAAGAGGTTCAGAACATCGTCCACTCTGCAGACACACCAGCGAGTTCACACTGGGGTGATATCGTTCATCTGCTATGTGTGTGGGAAGGGATTCACTCAGTTATCCAGCCTGCTGACACATGAGTTCAATCATACCAAGTAGAGACCCTTTACGTTCTCTGAAGGTGGGAGTGGCTTCAAAAACCGTGGAGGACTGGGGTCTCACCAACACATTCACACTGAGGAGTGAGTGTTCACTATCTCTGACTGTGGAAAGGAATTGATTCAATCATCCACCCTGCGGCCACACCAGTGAATTCACAAGTGATCACAGGGGTTAGATTCTGCTGTTTTTGCTGTTGTTAATCACATCCAGGACTGAACCCTGTTCATTCTGACAGTGGGTGAAGTGGGAGGGTTTCTTTCTGCTGGACTGGCTGGTCTCACAACTTTGCTTCCAGTGGGGCTGATGCCCTTTGAGCCTGGGAGAGCACATTTCCACTGAAATGATCCTGATGAAGGACCTTTATTTTATCCGGGATACTGAGTAGTTTTTTTCCCCCCCTATCATTGAGTAGTGAGGACAGAGAAGGAGGCCATTCAGCCCATCAGTTCTTAAGTGTGGAATAAAGGATCAGTAATATAAATGAGTTATATTCATGAAATATCTCTTGTTGTATATTCTATCAGAACTCCTAGCCTACATTGTTTTCCTAGATGTGTTTAGCTAGAGATGAAGTTACTGTAGCCAATGGGTGCAAGCTGTTTTTGACGTGTTTTAGTTTTTTGTCCATCCTGTATTTGAACACAAACTCGCAGCCTGGTCACCTGTAACTGTGCTGTGTATAAATGTATGTCATTGTAACTGCTCTTTCAGATGCTTCTGAAGCATTTACACAACATGTTTTGTAATAAAGATTCCCAAACTTTCACCAATTCTGGGCTCTGAATGACATTTGTCCCACAGCAACCTGGCGTCAGGAACAGAATCCGCTGACAGTTCTAATTAAAGGGAAGTCTCTGTGAATAGCAGACACCGGGGTGAGTACAGTTTGTTTTCTGCGTCTGAACGAGCGCTGGGGGCCTCCTGAGTTTCTGGTCTGTTTCTTTGATGTCCAGTCACTGTAATGGGAGGTTAGTTGAGAAGGTCAAGGCTAATGGGATACAAGGACAGGTAGCTAGATGGATAAGTAACTGGCTTAGTAATAGGAGACAGAGAGTAATAGTGGAAGGGTGTTTCTCTAGCTGAAGGTTGGTCACTAGTGGTGTGCCGCAGGGCTCAGTACTGGGACCTCTTCTATGTGTAATATATATAAATGACTTGGAAGAGGGAGTAAGTGGAGTGATCAGCAAGTTTGCAGATGATACAAAGATGGCTGGACTTGTGGATAGTGAGGAACATTGTCAGGCGATGCAGCAGGACATAGATAGGCTGGTAGTTTGGGCAGACAGATGGCAGATGGAATTCAATCCTGATAAATGTGAGGTGATGCATTTCAGGAGAAAGAATGTAGTGGGGGGGTATATGATAAAGGGTAGACCTATTAAGAGTATAGAAACGTAGAGGGACCTGGGGGTGCAGGTGCACAAGTCTCTGAAGGTGGCAGAGCAAGTGGAGAAAGTTGTGAAGAAAGCATATAGTATGTTAGCCTTTATAGGAAGGGGTATAGAGTACAAGAGCTGGCCTTTAATGTTGCAGTTGTATAAAACATTGGTTAGACCTCATTTGGAATACTGCGTCCAATTCTGGTCGCCTTACTACGGGAAGGACGTGGAGACTCTGGAGAGAGTGCAGAGGAGGTTTACCAGGATGCTGCCTGGTATGGAAGGTCTGAGTTATGAGGAGAGATTAGGCAAATTGGGGTTGTTTTCCTTAGAAAGACGTCGACTTAGAGGAGATCTAATAGAGGTGTACGAGATTATGAGGGGTATAGATAGAGTAAACAGGGTTAAGCTTTTTCCTAGGATGGACTCGAATAGCACGAGGGGTCACGGGCTTAGGGTGAGGGGGGTAAGGTATAATTTTGATGCTAGAGGGAGTTTTTTCACACAGAGGGTGGTGGGGATATGGAATGCGCTGCCAAGTAAAGTGGTGGAGGCAGGTACTCTGGAGTTATTTAAGAAATACTTAGATGGGCACATGAACAGAATGGGAATGGAGGGGTATAGAAAACTGATTTAAAATAGGGATCATGAGCCTTGGGAGTCCCTGGGAAGTGTGTAAATAGATGATGATATTGATGTACTTGTTTTTATCCTACAGGTGCTTTGGTCCACCTTGTTGTCTAACAAGGGGCATACACGCGATGGGTCGTGAGAGGGCTGCTCTTGGATTTTTTTTGAGAGTATCCTAGTGCTTCACGTCGTTAGTGTACGCTTGACCTGGACCATTTGATGGGCAACACGACAGCTCAGTGACTATCGCTGTGCTGTGCAGATACATGGATTTGGGCCTGTGTCTGTGGGAGTTTGCGCATTCTCCCCGTGCTTGCGTGGGTTTTCTCCGGGTGCTCCGGTTTCCTCCCACATCCCAAAGATGTGCTCTTAGGCTAATTGGCAAAACAAATTCTCCCTAAATTGTCTCAAATTTGGTTTTTAATCCATAGATCTATAAACATGGATAGGGATCACGGGTAGAGGTGGGAACATCGGGGTGGCAGCGGGGGCTCGTTGGGCCGAAGGGCCTATTTCCTGTGCTGTTTTGTTCTTTGTTCTAATTAGTGCTAGCTTTCTCTCCTACTCTAATTTTCCCTCCCTTATCAAGGTGCTGATTGACAGATCCATGCTCACTGCTTCCTATCCTGAACACAGAGAGGTGAAAATCTCCATACAGCCTCCCAGACAGATCTCTGTCTCTATGAATGAATTAACAATGTGTGGAATGGACAGACTGGGGAACAATGGGTGGGGGCGGGGCTCCCGGGTCCGCACGCCTCAACCCGGAAACGTCACCGCGGAGCAGAGTATATGCGATTGGCTGATTCAGGCAGAGCTCCATTGCGCCGTCACAAAGGCTCAGAGGGGGGCGTTCCCAGCACGCGGCCTCCCATTGGCAGCGATACCACTTGTTACATTCGCAAACACTGCGGATTGGATAGCGGCTCAGACCACGTGGGCTCTGGATCCGCCCCCCCTTTGTCCGTATGGGGGAGATTGACCAATGGGAACGCGTGGAGGACCGGATGGGCGCTGGTCCTCCAGCCAATCAGAGTGGTGTCAATGGCCGCACGGAGCTTCTTGTGGGGGCTCCATCAGTAAGTTGAATGGTTTGTGTTGAAGTAACGCAGAGGAAAGGTTGAGAATATGGATGAGGCTGGTTAGGGTGGACAGCATGTGGAGGTTAAATGACAGGTTGGACTGGGATAAAGACAGTAAGGAGTCCAGATGAACAGAACACTGGTAAATGGAATTGAATCCGGAAAAGCATTGAGAGGAAGAGTTAAAATAGCATAACAAGGTCCTACTGACCAAGTGGTGGATGACAGGATTAGAACAGATCGATTGCTGGCACAAATATAATGGGCTAAAGGACTTCTTGCTTTCAAACTCTGAGGACAGAAAATATGAGCAGTGTTATTAGGTAGATGGCTGTGTAATAAAGTCTTATTTCTAGTTATATATTTCCAGTCAGAGTTATTACAACACATGAGGAGTCCATGGGATAACTCTTGAGTAATTCAGTCAGTCTGAAGTCGATCCCATTCTGTACTCCGTACTTTGTACAAAGAAATTATTGATCGACTCTGCTTGACTAGCATTCATAGGCAGCAAGTTCAAGAACGTCATCAATCCAACAACCCCCCCCCCCCGCCCATCTCTTAACCAACTCAAATAATCGTAAGAATTAAAAACATTTTTGCTTCAGTCGTATTGACCTGTATCTGTCCGGCAGCCTGCGTGGAGACTTTCAGCTCTCTGTGTCCAGGACAGGAAGCAGTGAGTGTGGATCTGTCAATCAGCCTCAGTCAGGAGAATTGGGAGGGTGAATATTAGATACAGCAGAGTGAGAATGGAGGGAGAGGGATGGAGATTTACAGATTTAAGAGGATGAGAGAGGAAAGAATGTTCCATAGAAACTAGAATTGTCTGTTCTGAATTCTTATCATGCACCAACTTTGTCTGCTGCAAACTGCTTTTACAGGATGTCAGAAGGTTAGGATCCATAGATAGAACTCCCAAACCAAAATGCCAAGATCTGACAGTCACTCAATTCAGCTGGACTTGAATACATTAAATCTAGAAGGAGATTCTCTTGTTTTTCTGTTCTTTCTGTTTTAGAAAATTTTATTCATCAATGTGACTGGAAAAGCAACAAGACACACACACACAAGTACACCCGAGTGAGAGTGTTCCAGTGCAGTGAGTGTGGAAAGAGCTTTAAGCAGTTCTGCAGGCTGGAAATACATGGCAGCATTCACAGAGAGTGTCCCCGTGTTCTGTGTGAGATTGAACTGATTGTTTAACCTGGAGAGTCACAGCCTCAGCATGGAGAAACCCTGGAAATGTGGAGACTGTGGGAAGGGATTCAGGTTCCCATCTCAGCTGGAAATTCATCAACGCAGCCACACTGGGGAGAGACCCTTCACCTGCTCTGTGTGTGGGAAGGGATTCACTCGGTTATCCAACCTGCTGAGTCACAAACTCACTCACACCCAGGAGAGACCCTTCAAATGCTCTGACTGTGGGAGCGGTTTCAAAAGCTCCCGGGATCTGGTGTCCCACCAGCGCATTCACACCGAGGAGAGACCCTTCAGCTGCTCTCGCTGCACAAAGAGGTTCAAATGGTCATCCCAACTGCAGTCACACCAGCAACTTCACAGTGAGGAGAGACCGTTCAGCTGCTCTCACTGCACCAAGAGGTTTCGATTATCTTCCAGCCTGCGGACACACCAGCAACTTCACACTGGGGAGAGGTCATTCACCTGCTCTATGTGTGGGAAGGGATTTACTCAGTCATCCAGTTTGCTGAGACACCAGCGGGTTCACACTGGGGAGAGACCATTCAGCTGCTCGGTGTGTGGGAAGGGATTCACTCAGTTATCCAGCCTGCAGAGTCACAATCTCACTCACAACAGTGAGAAACCCTTTAAGTGCTCTAACTGTGGGAGCAGTTTCAAAAGGTCTCAGGATCTGATGGACCACCAGCGCATTCACACCGAGGAGAGACCGTTCAGCTGCTCTCGCTGTGCAAAGAGGTTTAGAAGGTCCTCCCACCTACAGAAACACCACAAAGTTCACACCAGGGTGAAACCATTCAACTGCCCCGAGTGTGGGAAGGGATTCACTCAGTTCTCCAGCCTGCAGAATCACAATGTCAATCACACCAATGAGAGACCCTTTAAATGCTCCGACTGCGGGAGAGATTTCAAAAGGTCTCAGCAACTGGTGGTCCACCAGCGCATTCACACGGAGGAGAGACCGTTCAGCTGCTCTCGCTGCACAAAGAGGTTCAGAACATCAAGTCACCTGAGGGAACACCAGCGAGTTCACACTGGGGAGAGACCTTACAAATGCTCTGACTGTGGGAGTGGCTTCAAAAGGTCTCAGGATCTGGTGTCCCACCAGAGCATTCATACTGGGGAGAAACCCTTCAGCTGCTCTCACTGCGCAAAGAAGTTCAGAACGTCATCCCACCTGCGGAAACATGAGCGAATTCACACCGGGGAGAGGCCATTCACCTGCTCTGTGTGCGGGAAGACTTTCAGTGATTCATCCAACCTGCGGGAACACCAGCGAGTTCACACCGGGGAGAGGCCGTTCATCTGCTCTGATTGCGGGAAGGGATTCGGTGATTCATCCAACCTGCGGAGACACCAGCGAGTTCACAAGCAATTACAGGGGTTGGATTCTGCTGTTATTGCTTCCCTCAATCATACCCAGGACTGATTTGATTTATTATTGTCACATATGCAGTGAAAAATATTATTTCTTGCCTGCTGTGCAGACAAAGCACACCATTCATAAAGAAGGAAATGAGAGGGTGCAGAATGTAGTGTTACAGTCATAGCGAGGGGTGTAGAGAGAGATCAACTTTAATGCAAGTTAAGTCCATTCAAAAGTCTAACAGCAGCAGGGAAGAAGCTGCTCCTGAGTCGGTCGGTACGTGACCTCAGACTTTTGTAACTTTTTCCCGATGGAAGAAGGCGGAAGAGAGAATGTCCGGGGTGTGTGGGGGGCTTAATTATACCGGCTGCTTTGCCGAGGCAGCGGGAAGTGTAGACAGAGTCAGTGGATGGGAGGCTGGTTTGTGTGATGGATTGGGCTACATTCACGACCTTTTGTAATTCCTTGCGGTCTTGGGCGCAGAGCAGGAGCCCACACCAAACTGTGATACAACCAGAAAGAATACTTTCTATGGTGTATCTGTAAAAGATGATGAGAGTTGCATCTTAAATGCCAAAATTCCTTAGCATTCTAAGAAAGTAGAGGCGCATTGATGAGCTTTCTTAACTATAGTGTTGAATCTGGAGGACCAGGACAAGTGATCTGGACACCTAAAAACTTGAAGCTCTTGGCCCTTTCTACTTCATCCTCATCGATGTAGACTGAACCATGTTCACATTGGTGAAGTGGGAGGGTTTCTTTCTGCTGGACTGGCCGGTCTCACAACTTTACCTCCAGTGGGGCTGATGCTCTTTGAACCTGGGAGAGCACATTTCCACTGAAATGATCCACAAAACTGGACATTGATTTTATCTTGGAGAGTAAAAAGTCTTTTTCCCATCACTCCAGGTAGATCTAAAATAAATTCAGAAAGAACTGGAAAAACACAGCAGGTCTGGCAGCATCTGTGGAGAGAGAAACAGAGTTAATGTTTCACGTCCAACGTAACTCAACTTCAGAACCAAAGAGAGGGAGAATTGTGATGGGTTTGATGCTGGTGAGAGAGGGGGGAGGGTCAGGGATTGGTTAGAGGGCGGGTCAGATTAAAAATGTCCTGGAACAAAAGGCAAAGGGAGAGGGTAATGGTTGTAGTAAAGAGACAAAGCACTGATCCAGAGTAAGTGTTAATAGCAGAATAAAGGACAGTACAGTCTGGAATCAAAAAAAAACAGGAAAACAAGATGGAGACTGGCACTCGGCAAAAAAAAACAGATCAAAATGGAGGAGAGAGTTCAGGGTGTGAAGTTGTTGAACTCAATGTTGAGTCCAGAAGGTTATAAAGTTCCTCATCGGAAGACGAGGGGCTTTTCTTCCAGCTTCTACTGGGCTTCTCCGGAACATTCCAGCAGGTTGAGGACAGAAATGTGAGCATGAGAGCAAGGTGGTGAATTCTAATGGTAAGCGGGATGTCAGGATCCCGCTTGTGGACCAAGGGGAGGTGTTTCACAAAGAGGTCAGGGAACAGGCTACAGATGAATTAAAGAGAAACCATTTGTATCCAGAACATTGTGAACATCCTTTCACTCTGGTTGTCTTTGATCCTCAAGTCATTTTGTGTTTGGTTTTAACCGTGTTCTTTTTCACTAATAAACTTTTATCAGTAAAAATATTTGATTGTTCTGGATTTTTTCTGATGTCCTTTGGGGAAAGCGGGTGAGAGGGGTTTAGCAGTCTCTTTAACAGGAAGTGACTCCCTCTGAGATCATTGGAAAAGGAGCTGGGGGAGGGGGGGAGGAATGAGATTTTATTTTTTAACACAGTGAGTTGTTCTGATCTGCCTGAAAGCAGATTCAATCGAATCTTTCCAAAGGGTAAAGAAAGGGAACAATGTGCAGGGTTGTGGGGAAAGAGCAGAGCAGTTGGATGTAACCCAACCGAGTTGGGCCAAACGGCATGTAATATTCCAAATAAGGCCTCACTGAAGTTTTGTACATCTGTGACATAACCTGCCAACTTTTATATTGTGTGTCCTGGCTGATGAAGGCAAGCATATGGTTTGCCTTCTTGAGCACTGTCACAAGAATCCTGTAAGAGTTCTGACAACACCAATTTTAAATCCAACCAATTTATTTGATAGTAAACTTGCAAGCTTTTGGCTTTGTAGCCTTCGTCAGTGGAATGAGATGCTCTGGTCTCCAAAAACACACATACCAGCACAGACAGTTTACAGATTGCTGATTAGAATGTGAATCTTTACACCTAACCTGCTATTCAAGTCTTAAAGTGGTTAACAATGTGAGTGGAAGGAGCACTGAGCACAGGTTAGAGAGATGTGTATTGTCTCCAGACAGCACAGTAAGTGAGGTTTTTTTGCTAACCCTCTGCAAGACATGCCGGATCATTGACATGGATGACAGCAAACGTGAGAATACCATTCACCAGGTACACGGTACATACTCTTGCAACTAGGCCAACTACCTAATACGTTGCAAGAAAGGATGTCCTGAAGCATGGTAAATTGGGGAGACCATGCAGACACTATGACAGCGGATGAATGAACATCGCTCAACAATCACCAGGCAAAACAGTTCCCTTCCTGTGGGCGAACACTTCAGGGTCACGGGCATTCGGCCTCCGACCTTCGGGTAAATGTTCTTCAAGGGGGCCTTCAAGACACATGACAGCACAGAGCCACTGAGCAGAGACTGATAGCCAAGTTCCGCACACATGAGGACGGTCTTAACAGGATCTTGGCTTCATGTCACACTATCTATAACCCCCATGACTTGCCTGGGTTAGCAAAAAACCTCACTTACTGTACTAGAACATAGAACATTACAGCACAGAACAGGCCCTTCGGCCTTCGATGTTGCGCCGACCAATATAAAAAGCAATGCCCCTCCAAACTAAACCATTCCCTTCTCTTCCATATACTTATCAACTAACCTCTTAAACGCCACCAAACTTGGCGCATCTACAACTGCTGCAGGCAGGGCATTCCACTCCCGAACCACCCTTTGGGTAAAGAACCTACCTCTGATATCCGTCCTATAACTATCACCCCTTAATTTAAAGCTGTGTCCCCTCGTGCTAGCTTTTTCCATCCTAGGAAAAAGGCTATCACTGTCCACCCTATCTAAACCTCTAATCATCTTATATGTTTCGATCAGGTCCCCTCTTAGCCTCCTCCTTTCTAACGAAAACAACCTCAAATCCCTCAGCCTCTCCTCATAAGACCTGCCCTCCATACCAGGCAACATCCTGGTAAACCTCCTCTGTACCCTCTCCAATGCCTCCACATCTTTCTTATAATGTGGGGACCAGAACTGCACACAATACTCCAAGTGCGGCCGCACTAGAGTTTTGTACAGTTGCAACATGACGTTGCGGCTCCGAAATTCAATCCCTCTACCAATAAAAGCCAAGACTCCATATGCCTTCTTAACAACCTTCTCGACCTGACTGCCTACTTTCAGGGATCTATGCACATACACACCAAGATCCCTCTGTTCATCTAGACTACTAAGAATCCTACCATTTGCCCTATACTCTACACATTTATTATTTCTGCCATAGTGCATTACCTCACACTTTTCCACATTAAACTCCATTTGCCACCTCTCGGCCCAGCTCTGCAACTTGTCCAAGTCCCTCTGCAAACTATAACACCCCTCTTCACTATCTACCACTCCACCGACTTTAGTGTCATCTGCAAATTTACTAATCCATCCTTCAATACCCTCATCCAGATCATTTATAAAAATTACAAACAGCAGGGGCCCCAAAACAGACCCCTGAGGTACACCACTGGTCACTGTCTGGAGACGATACACATCTCTTTAACCTGTGCTCAGTGCTCCTTCCACTCACATTGTTAACCACTTTAAAATTTGAATAGCAGGTTAGGTGTAAAGATTCACATTCTAATCAGTAATCTGTAAACTGTCTGTGTTGGTATATGTGCTATTGCAGACCAGAACACCTTATTCGCCTGACGAAGGTACAAAGGCCGAAAGCTTGCAAGTTTACTATCAAATAAATCGGTTGGATTTATAATTGGTGTTGTCAGACCTCTTACTGTGTTTACCCCAGTCCAATGCCGGCATCTCTGCAAGAAGAATCCTGGCCTTGGGCTGCCATTGTCACCGATGAAATTCCAAGAGGAGGAGAGGGAACAAAACACGTCAGTGACCCCAGCAGCACCCCTGCAAACGCAGGGTTCTCCAGCTGGTTAATTTAGTTTGGTTAAATTTATTATGAAATGGGGCAAAATGTGTCAGTGTTTTTCACCCCAATACTCCCGGCTTCCATCATTCAAAATGTTCAGCTTTCCCCGCTAGATAAAGACAGAGGGATTTCACAAGCTTTTCAGCTCCGATGTTTGCTTAGACTAATGTAATTGAAACCTGTTGGTATTCACCAAAATAGTTCGACATGCCTATGATTATGGTATGTAAATGAAAGATTTATATTATCTTTGATTATCACTCTGTTGAGAGATGGCCTTTTGCCATGATGATTCATAGAGCATTACAGCGCACTACAGGCCCTTCGGCCCTCGATGTTGTGCTGACCAGTGGAACCAATCTAATGACCCTCTATCCTAAACTATTCCAATATTATCCATATGCCTATCCACTGACCATTTGAACGCCTTTAAACTTGGTGAGTCCACAACTGCTGCAGGCAGGGCATTCCACGCCCTTACTACCCTCTGAGTAAAGAACCCACCTCTGACATCTGTCCTATAACTACCACCCCTTAATTTAAAGCTGTGTCCCCTTGTGTTATCCATCTCCATCCGAGGAAAAAGGCTCTCACTGTCCACCCTATCTAACCCTCTGATCATTTTATATGTCTCAATTAGGTCACCTCTTAGCCTTCTTCTCTCTATTCAGTAATCTATTACTGAAAGAGAATACTCTGTTCAGTAATATCATAATTATAGTCCTTGTGCACTGTACATGATTTAGAAATTCATTGTGGTTTTCAGCTCAACAATTTTGTATCTTTTCAATTTCTTTATCATTAATGACAAGTCTGGAATTACAGAATCAGTTTATTTGATCAACATTCATCCTTTCATTATTGACCGCACTATAATAAGATTCCACCTGTAATTGCAACGGAGATTTGTTGCAAAGTTGTGTTTGTGAAGTTGGAATTAGATGTTGGTAAAGATATAAAAAAATTGTAAAAAAACCCAGAAGGAAAAAGAATTTGGTGTCCCTTTAAGTGTGTTTTGTTTCAGTGCTTGAAGATTTAAAATGAGAGATTCCAAGCTGAAATATTCGTATCAAACAGTCAAGCAGTAGCCTTGACAAGACAACCTGTTTTTTTTTAAATATTTTACCCAATCTATTTGATTTGAATTTGATGGCGTTGACAATATCAGACCAATTCTATTATAGGAAAGTTAATAGGTCAACACAGATATAGAGAGTGCAAATGGGAGATAGTAACTGTCACCTTTCAAGATTTGAGAGAGAGAGAGAGAGACAGTACCAGTTGCAAAGAGCTAAGCATTCTCAGCTCCCAATTCTGTAAGCTTTATATGTCTTAAGAGAGTGCATCATCCAATTTGTGAAAGATACCAAATTCGAAATAACTTACAGAATGATCAGTCTACAGAACTCTAAAAGTTTCTAAAAGACACTAAACCTGGTTGTATGTTTTTGAGAGTAACTGAATTCTATTCTTATCTATCTTTGGTTCATGAATTTTACTCTGCCTTGAAATGTTGACACTCAATTCTTCAGGAAGAATCCAAAGTGATTCTTCACTCCCTGAGGGTTTATTTCTATTGTTTTCCTTTTCCGGTCCCAGAACTATCTTTCACAGTGATGGTTCCCCTGTACATTTTCCTCCTAACTTGAGCAAGGCAAATCTTCCAATGTTGTTTCACAATTCAGTTTGTGATTAACATAAATCCTCAGCAGCGCTCTGTATAACTGGAGCATAACATCCTTACTTCAATGTTCAGTTTCACTCGTAATAAAGATTGCGTGCCATTTGTAAGAACTTTCATTTCTTTGAACTAAGATTGATGGGATTCACTTTTTTTGCAATAACTTCCCTAATCGTAAATCATACCATTCCAGTGATTTAACCTGAGGGCAAGGAAGAACACTTTAAATGGTGAATTGATAAAGTTTATTAACCATTAAAAATGTAACAAGTCAGAAAGATAAAAAGCAAAGTGTTGATTAACAGTAAGAGGAGAAAGCTTGACTTTAACAATTAAACAGACCTTTGTCTATCCCTCTCAGACCAGGACGTGAAGTGAAAATGTGGATAACTTGTAAAATCAACAACCCCTTGTAAACATCTCTCTCTGGACCAAACTGCCTTCTCGAGACCCCTTTTTTCAAAATGTTGAAATCCCACCTTAGCCCACTGTTGGAAAGTAGCCAATTGTTCTATAACTTGTCAATAATGAAATTGGTTTGGTTTTTCGATAATTGCTCTCATTGTCTTAATTTTAAGACAATTTTCTCTTTCAAACGATTTCTCTTAGCTTGGGGGAGCCTGAGTGTTGACCAATAATTGGTGAATGTCAGTCATTCAAAGTCGAGACATCTTAAACAGGAGCCGATTCATTTCCACCAGTCAAGGTTTACAAGTCCTCTTATCTTTGTTTAGTATTTTGTTTTCCTGAGCGGGGACATCTTATAATTCCCACAACATTTTAAACATTCTTAATGGGTTTGTAATTCAAAGTGTTCCAAACTTCTGTGTTCAGATTTACATCTCCAACCTTACTAACAGATGTATTAATGAATTATTTATTCTTTAATTGTCTCACAATCACGTCTGCCTATTTAAATAATCTGGCTACTTTCCAACTGTGGGAACTGCTGGCCACAAATAAGGTAGTTGAATGTATTGTTAAAAGCAGAATGTTCTTTGTATAAATAAATAACAATGTTTTTAAAAAAGAAAACAGAAGGGAGAAAGGCTTAGAAGCCTGTAACACTTCTCCTCCCCTTCAATTTCAATCCCCCATCAGGACAGAAATACAATAAAAGTAATGTTTTTAACAATACAGAAGTCTGTCAGAAGCTTTGCGGTTGCATTGTGACCTGTACAATACCACTGGTAAACCTGGTGGATTTGGAATGGTGGGTGAAGAGGTAGTTTGAGAATCTGTCCATGAACTTTCCTCTTCCAGTCCCACAGCAGAGTCAACTGGCAAAGCTGGAAACACAAGAACCACTTGCTGGTGAAGGTCCACAGTAGCACTGACCCTCTGCCCTGTCCTCAGTAACGGTTGCTGACTCTGAAACTTCTCCTGACTCAGGGTCAAACTGCAAGTGAATGTGGTCTTGGTGTCTGTGAATAACTCTTCCATTTTACAATCTCCTGACCCCAGATACTGGACCACTTTGGTTTAAAATTATTCCCAGTAACCACCTTTGGTTACTCCCAAAGTTTCTGATGTCGATCATCCGGTTTGAACGGCCTCTCTTTGGTGTGGTAATCGTGTCCCTCCTTCTGCTTCTCTTGTCTCCTGCTCCCTTTCGTTCTGTGATCTGGATGAAGCCGATCCAGATGAGATTTCAGCCTTTGACCTAAAAATCCCACCGGAGAGAGAGTCTGGTTGTGGATTGTGGCGTGATGCGTTACTGGAACAAAAATCTTGGGAGTTTTTATTCTGAAAGTATCACCTGCCATTCTCCTCAATCCCTCCTTCAGAGTTTGAACAGCTCTTTCTGTTGGACCGTTTATAACCAGATGAAATGGTGCAGTACACACATGGTGTATACCATTCTTTTACACGAATTCCTGAAACATCTCACTTGTAAACAGAGTGTCGTTATCTGAATCTGGTAGCCCAGGGGCTTGTGAAAATTGGACAGAGTTTCTCTATTGTTACAGGAGCTGGAATATTACTCCCGATTTGTGTTTCTAATCATTTTGAATGCACATCTACAAAAATCAAACACATGATTCATGAAAGGTTCCCCAAAGTCCACATGTGGTCTGGTCCATGGTCTATCAGGCCACTCCCAAGGATGAAGCGATAATGGACCCAGTGTGTTGGGGGGAATGAACTCAGAAGAATCATTCAACACTCAAGCCTGATTCAATCGACAGTTTATTGAGTTACACCAGCGGAGAGAAGCTACAGGGACTGACCGTGTGTAACTCCACCCGACAAAGAAAATCATCAATTCTTATACAGTTCCTCAGCCCATCCCGGCTGGACACAATCCAATCAGAATGGTTATAGATTACAAACATTATATATCAGTCCAATGAAATTAGTATCTGGGCATCCTGGGGCTTTGTGATCATCTCATGAACAGATAGGTGCCCCCATCATGATGTTTTCCAGACCCCGATATCTATCATCTTTGGGCTTTCTTTATACACAGACTCCCTTCGTTTGAAAAGGGGCAGATTAAAAATTCTCAAATGGATATCAGCATCCTTCCTTAGCCAAGGTAGCTTAGCCGTGAACACCAGCTGGTCCTGGAATAAGTTGAATTCTAACTCATTCGGAGTAAATATTCTTCCCAGCTCCTCTGTCAGTTCCCTGCTGAGCAGCTTTAATGGTTCCTGATTGCAGAAACTGAGCAGTCACAGGAATGTGGTCAAGATAGTCCAGTTCCATAATGCCCCACATTCAATCTGCATTTCTTCAATTCTAACAGAATATGTGTCTGTGTGGAGCTGCCTCGGCCATGGTTAATCCCAACACTGCCTTCCTGAACTGCTACAGTGCCTGAGGTGTAAGTACACCCACAGTGCTGTTAGGGAGGGATTTCCAGCTACACACTCACTAGACTATAGGTGGATTCCAGATTGATATATTTCATTAAACCACACCCAAGGTGAGTTATTCCAATTCCTTTATTGTTTAGGATAATACATTCTGTAAAACAGAAATTAAACATTCCCATTTGATTTCAGGTATTAACACATTCTGTTAGTTTGTTCTTTATTGTCGATGTCAGGCTGGGGCTGTTCCCCTTTGGAGCAAAGGAGGTTGAGGGGAGATTTGATCGAGGTGGACAAGATTCTGACAGGTTTAGATAAGGTGGACAAAGAAAAGCTGTTCCCATTCGCTGATGGGTCAAGGACGACGGGGACACAGATTTAAGGTTTTGGGTCAGATGCGGGGAAGGGTTGGGTGTGAGGAAGAACATTTTGATGCAGCGAATGGTAATGACCTGGAACTCGCTGCCTATGAGGGGGGAGGAAGTGGAGACAATAAACAATTACAAAGGAAATTGGATGGGCATTTGGGGGGGATTTCAAACAGAAATACTGACTAAATATCTCTGAGCTTCCTCACACCCTGTCACTCTGTGATCCTTGTGAAATTTGAAATCAGGTTTCGCAACAAGACACAAACAGCAACAGCCCCCTGGAGGAAAAGTGCTGAGACCGGCCAGTCCCGCAGAAAGAAACCCTCCGACCCTCCCCATTGACCAACTGTGAGAATGAACAAAATGCAGTCCTGGGTGTAACTGAGAGCAGGTACAATAACAGCAGAATCCAACCCCCTGGAATCACTCGTGAACCCGCTGGTGTCTCAGCAGATTGGATAACTGAGTGAATTCCTTCTTACACTGAGGGCAGGTGAAAGGCCTCTCCCCGGTGTGAACCCGCTGGTGTGTCTGCAGAGTGGATAACTGACTGAATCCCTTCCCACACTGATAGCAAGTGAATGGTTTCTCCCCAGTGTGAACTCGCTGGTGTGTCCATAAATTGGGTAACCGAGTGAATCTCTTCTCGCACACAGAGCAGGTGAATGGTTTCTCCCCGGTGTGAACTCTCTGGTGTGTCCGCAGGGTGGCTAACTGACTGAATCCTTCCCCACACTGAGAGCAGGTGAATGGCCTCTCCCCTGTGTGAACTCGCTGGTGTGTCCGCAAGTGGCATAACCGAATGAATCCTTCCCCACACACAGAGCAGACGAACGGTCTCTCCCCAGTGTGGCTGCGCCGATGAGCTTCCAGCTGAGATGGGACTCTGTATCCCTTCCCACAATCCGCACATTTCCATGGTTTCTCCATGGTGAATCCTTGCCTCTCTCTTGGGTGGACAATTGGTTGAAGCCTCATCCACACAGAACACGTGTACAGTCTCTCCCCGCTGTGAATGGGGTGATATTTATTCAGGCTGTGGAACTGGTTAAAACTCTTTCGTCAGTGCACTGGAACACTCTCACTCAAGTGTGACCGTGTGTTGGTGCTTTTCAAGTCACTCATGTTTGAGATCTTTTCAAATTGACAGACTGGACAATCATTTCTTCTTCTAGATCAAAAGGCTGATGATATTCAAGTCCCAAGGTATATGACTCTTTCAGATCTAGACATGGTGTTTGAGATTTCTACCCGTGATTCCTCTTTCAAAATTCTGTAAAATGAGTTTACAAAAGTCATCACAGTCAGTATATGATAGAAATTCAGAACAGACAATTCTAGTTTCTATTGAACATTCTTTCCCCTCTCATTCTCCAAAAGCTGTAAATGTCCATCCCACACACTTTCCCTCCATTCTCACTCTGCTGTATCAAATATTCACCCTCCCAATTCTCCTGAAGGTGCTGATTGACAGATCCTTGCTCACTGCTTCCCGTCCTGGAGACAGAGAGCATAAGAAATAGGAGCTGCAGTTAGCCATTCAGCCCATCGAACCTGTTCAACCATTCAATATAACCATTGGTTCATCTCCCTCAGCATCATTCTCCCCACACTAAACCCATATCGCTTGATATCTTCAATATCTAGAAACTGATCAATCTCTCACTTGAAAATGCTTGATGGTGAAGCTGCACAGTCCTCAGGAGTTCAGAATGCCAAAGCCTCACTATATCCTGTGTGAGAGAATCCTTCCTCAGCTTAGCTTTCTTTCCGCTTCCTGTCTGTTCCCTATAACACTTGTCAATCAAAAATCTGTCTAACTCATTCTGGAACATTTTGAATGATCTTCAACCTCAACTGTGGAAGAGAAATCCAAAAGACTAATGACTCAGAAAAGATAATTGGAAATATATAACATAGCTATCGTAACATCTTACAAGTCTATGGATTCTATTGAAAAATTAAACTGGATGGACAGTTGAAGGAAATAATCTTTCAGGTGGAATGGGAGTTTAGAAGGGGAATGGAACTGACTGGATTGTTCCACTGAGTGAAGCAATTCCTCCTAATCTTCACTTTCTCTCCACTTTCCTATCTGCTCTACATAATTCTTGATTCCATTGTTTTTCAAAAATCTGTTCAACTCATCCCTATATATATGCAATGCCTCCATTGGTCTCTGTGGGAGAGAAATCTAGATACTAACAATTCTCTGAAGGAGATATTGCTGGAAATCTATAAGATAACTGCATTCCAATATTACACAACTAAATATAATAATTGCATTTGATGACAGAGCCATAAATAATGTCTAATCTGTACCCTATGATGACATCAGGCATGTTTCTATCCTATATTAATTTACTGTCTCAAATACATTTCAGAAATTAGACGTGCACCTGAATGAAATAAACCTGCAGGGTATCGGGAACACAGAGGGGAATGGGACTAATTAGATTGTTCTACAGAGAGTCAGCATTGTAGAATGCATTATGGAGTGGATTACTTTTGTGTTGTAATGACTCTATCACTGAAAATATATAACACAGCTTCAGTATTATATTACAAAACTGGAAATATTCAGCGTATCTGATGAGAGCCTCAAAACAATATACCTAATCTTTACCATACATCAACATTAGACATATCACTGTCCTATATTAATTTACTGTGTCTTTAAAATATCAGTTCTTTCCTGGGGAAAGCAGCCCTTTGATTGGGAAAGAGCCCATCCTTTTATCCAGACAGATAAATGTGTCAGGCTGAGGGAGTAAAGGATGTCAATGTCTTTAAGAGAGAGAGAGACCTGGGCCAACCTTTCCAGAGTCTGCTCCCTCCCTGGATTCACTTCCTTTCCCTTCAGTTGCTGCAATTCCCCCAGAATGGGAAAAGAAATGGAAAGGGGGAGTAAAGAAAGTGTTTTACTCACAGATGTGGGAGACAGGAGGAAGTTTCACTCTGTCTGAAGCTCAATCTTCATTCACACAAAGCCCGCGCTCTGATTGGCTGGAGGACCAGAGTCCTTCCGGTCTGCCAACTCTTCCCATTGGTCAACACCTCAGCATGAAGGTCAGATGGGCGGACTCTCCTCCCTCGCACATGCGCAGCTTCCCCCTCTCCCTTGGACATGCGCAGTCCCGGGCCAGGGGCGGGGCTTCTCGATGTGGGCGGAGCCGCCAGCTGGTTGCCCCGGAAACCTTGGCTCCAAGAAGGGGGGGCGGGGCGCCCGGGCCGGACCTGCGCATTGGAACCCGGAGACGTCACCGCGGAGCAGAGTGATTCCGATTGGCCGATTCAGGCAGGGCTCCATTGTGAGGTCACAACGCGGAAGTTGTTCAATGAGCTTCAGGTTAAACCTTCCTCCTCTGAGCAACATCTGGGGGGAAATCAGTGTGTCCCCATTTCCATTTCTTTTCCCATTCTGGGGGGAAATCAGTGTGTCCCCCTTTCCATTTCTTTTCCCATTCTGGGGGGAAATCAGTGTGTCCCCCTTTCCATTTCTTTTCCCATTCTGGGGGGAAATCAGTGTGTCCCCCTTTCCATTTCTTTTCCCATTCTGGGGGGAAATCAGTGTGTCCCCCTTTCCATTTCTTTTCCCATTCTGGGGGGAAATCAGTGTGTCCCCCTTTCCATTTCTTTTCCCATTCTGGGGGGAAATCAGTGTGTCCCCCTTTCCATTTCTTTTCCCATTCTGGGGGAAAGCTGGGGACTTGCAGCAACTGAAGGGCAAGGAAGTCAAAGAACAAAGAACAAAACAGCACAGGGAAACAGGCCCTTCAGCCCAACGAGCCCGCACCACCACCCCGATGTTCCCACCTCTACCTGCGATCCCTGTCCATGTTTATAGATGACAGATTGCTAGATTCTTACTGAGTTCTTACTATGTTTATAGATCACAGGAGCTTTCTCAAAGGTTTACCCAAGGAAAGCAACTAGCCCAGATAGGGTGTCTGGATGGACACTCAGATCATGCGTACATCAGCTGAGGGGGTATTCACAGATATCTTCAACCTCTATAACAATCTGAGGTCCCTATCTACTTAAGACAATGACTACCATCTCAATATCAAAGAAAAACTAATCAGTGTGCCTGAATGACAATCAGCTAAGGGCTCTCACATCCGTCATTATGAAGTGCTTTGAAAGGTTTGTCATGGCATGAATCAATTCCAGCTTCCCGGACTACCTGGATCCACTACTGTTGCAACAAGTCCACAGCAGACTCCATTTCCCTGGCCCTGCACTCTGGAACACCTAAATAACAAAGACACCTATTTATTGACTACAGCTCAGCCTTCAACAACATTATTCTGATGAAACATATCTCTAGACTCCGTAATCTGGGCCTCAGCACCTCCCTCTGTGACTAGACCCTGAACTTTCCAAATCACAGACCACAATCAGTATGGATATGAGAAAGTGATAGCTAGTGGTATCATTGCTAAACTGTTAATCCAGAGACACACTAACATTCTGGGAACACGTGTTTGAATCCCACCATGGCAGATGGCAGGATTTGAATTCAATAAAAAAAATCTGGAATTCAGAGTCTACTGATGACCATGAAACCATTGTTGATTGTCGGAAAACCTCACCAAGTTCGCTAAAGTCCTTTATGGAAGGAAATCTACTGTCCTTTCCTACATGTAACTCCAGATAATGTGGTTGAATCTCAACTGCCCTCCAAGAGCAACTAGGGATGGACAATAAATGCTGGCCGGCCAGCAACACCCAAGTCTCATGAATGAGTTAAAAAAAACCTCCTCCGTGATCATCCTCAATACCAGTGCCCCACAAGGCTGTGTTCTCAGCCCTCTACTATACTCCTTACACACCAATGACTGTGTGGCTAACTTCCTCTCCAACTTGATTTTCAAGTTTTCTGATGACACCATTATAGTGGGTTGGATCTCAAATAAGAACAAAACTTATATAAGAATGAGAGAGAGAATCTGGTGAACTGGTGCAGCGACAACAACCTCTCCCTCAATGTCAACGAAACAAAGGAGATTATCATCGAATTTAGGAAATGTAAAGAAGAACATGCCCCTGTCTACATCAACGGGGACGCAGTAAAATTTCCTTAGTCTTCTGAAAAAGTAAAGGTGTTGGTGGGCTTTCTTAACTGAAGTGTCAGCATGAGTCGAAACAGGACAGGTTGTTGGTGATCTGGACACCTAAAAACCTGAAGCTTTCAACCCTTTCTACTTCATCCCCATTGATGTAGAGAGGGGCATGTTCTCCTTTACATTTCCTGAAGTCAAGTTTTGTTGACATTGAGGGAGAGATTATTGTTGCTGCACCAGTTCACCAGATTCTCTATCTCATTCCTGTACTCTGTCTCATCGTTGTTTGAGATCCGTTAGCAAATTTGAAAATCGAATTGGAGGGCAATTTGGCTCACAGTCAGAGGTGTATAAGGAATATAGCAGGGGGCTGAGAACACAGCCTTGTGGGGCACGGGTGTTGAGGATGATGGTGGAGGAGGTGTTGTTGCCGATCCTTACTGATTGTGGTCTGTGAGTTAGGAAGTTCAGGATCTAGTTGCAGAGAGAGGAGCCGAGGCTCAGGCCATGGAGGATGGAGATGGTTTCGTAGAGTTGAAACTGTTCTCATTATTTAGGTGTTCCAGGGTTGAGTGCAGGGAGAGGGAGATGGCATCTGCTATGGACCTGTTGCAGCAGTAGACAAATTGTAGTGGATCCAGGTAGTCCAGGAGGCTGGAATTGATTCATATCTTTTGAAGCACTTTATAATGATAGATGTTAGAGCCACCTGACAATAGTCATTAAGGCAAGCTGCCTGGATTGAGGGAGGAAAGAATGTTCCACAGAGACTAGAATTATCTGTTCTGAATTTTTATCCTGTCCTGCCATTGATACCTTTTCTAAACTTGTTTTACAGGATATCAGAAAATGGAAGATTTACTGACAACTTCGTGACAACTTGTCACGCTTTGGGAGAGTTCCAAATATAATTGTGAACAAAATATCTTTTAACTTGTTAACATTCTGTGATCCTTGAGAATACCGACACCAGGTACTGGCAACAAGGTTCAAAGATTTTCAACCTACTGGAAACAAAGTTGTGAGACTCACACAGAAAGAAACCCTCTGACCCACTTCACCAACTGTCAGAATATAGAACATAGAACATTACAGCGCAGTACAGGCCCTTCGGCCCTCGATGTTGCGCCAGCCAGTGGACCCTCCAACCTAAACTATTCCAATATCATCCATATGCCTATCCATCGAACATTTGAATGCCCCCAAAGTAGGCGAGTCCACAACTGCTGCAGGCAGGGCATTCCACGCCCTCACCACCCTCTGTGTGAAGAACCTGCCTCTCACATCCGTCCTATAACTACCACCTCTTAATTTAAAGTTATGTCCCCTCGTGTTGGTCATCACCATCCGAGGAAAAAGGCTCTCACTATCCACTCTATCCAATCCCTTGATCATCTTATATGCTTCAATTAGGTCACCGCGAAACCTTCTTCTCTCTAATGAAAATAACCTCAGGTCCCTCAGCCTTTCCTCATAAGGCCTTCCCACCATACCAGGCAACATCCTGGTAAACCTCCTCTGCACCCTTTCCAATGCTTCCACATCTTTCTTATAATGCGGCTACCAGAACTGTACGCAATACTCCAAGTGCGGCCACACCAGAGTTTTGTACAGTTGTAACATAACCTCACGGCTCCTAAATTCAATCCCTCTACCAATAAAAGCTAACACACCGTACGCCTTCTTAACAACTTTATCAACCTGGGTGCCAACTTTCAAAGATCTATGTACTTGTACCCCAAGATCCCTCTGCTCGACAACACTATTAAGGGTCCTTCCATTATCCCTATATTTCATATGCCTGTTATTCCTAACAAAGTGAATCACCTCACACTTATCTGTATTGAATTCCATTTGCCACCTCACGGCCCAGCTCTGCAACCTATCTATGTCCCTCTGCAAACTGTAACATCCATCCTCGCTGTCTACAACTCCCCCCACTTTGGTATCGTCAGCAAATTTACTAATCCAACCCTCTACACCCTCATCTAGGTCATTTATAAAAATGACAAACAGCAGTGGCCCTAAAACAGATCCTTGAGATATACCACTTGTAACTGCACTCCAGGTTGAATATTTCCCATCAACCACCACCCTCTGTCTTCTATCAGCTCACCAATTCCTAATCCAAACTGCTAAATCACCTTCAATCCCATTCATCTGCACTTTCTGCAGAAGCCTACCATGGGGAACCTTATCAAACGCTTTGCTAAAATCCATATACACTACATCAACTGCCTTACCCTTATCTACCTTTTTGGTCACCTCCTCAAAAAACTCAATAAGGTTTGTGAGGCACGACCTAACCTTCACAAAACCGTGCTGACTATCCCTAATCAATTTATTTCTCTCTAGATGCTTATAAATCCTATCCCTTATAATTCTTTCCAAGACTTTGCCCACAACAGAAGTCAGGCTCACTGGTCTATAATTTCCAGGATGGTCCCTACTCCCCTTTTTGAACAAAGGGACAACATTTACCATCCTCCAGTCTTCCGGCACTATACCTGTAGCTAACGACGACATGAAGATCAAAGCCAAAGGCTCTGCAATCTCCTCTCTAGCTTCCCAGAGAATCCTGGGGTAAATCCCATCTGGCCCAGGGGACTTATCAATTTTCATACCCTCAAGATTTGCTAACACCTCCTCCTTATGAACCTCAATCCTGCCCAGTCTACAACCTGGTATCGCAGTATTCTCCCCGACAACATTGTCTTTCTCCTGCGTGAATACTGACGAAAAATACTCATTCAGTGTCTCTCCTATCTCCTCAGGCTTCACGCACAACTTCCCACTGCTATCTCTGACTGGCCCTAATCTTGCCCTAACCAATCTTTTATTATTTATATACCTGTAAAAAGCTTTAGGATTCTCCTTAATCCTATCCGCCAAAGTCTTCTCGTGTCCTCTTCTAGCTCTTCTCAACTCCCTCTTTAGCTCCTTCTTGGCTGATTTATTGCTCTCTATTGCCCTAACTGAGCCTTCACGTCTCATCATTATATAAGCCTCCTTCTTCCTCTTCACCAGAGATTCAACTTCCCTAGTACACCATGGTTCCCTCATTCGACCACTTCCTCCCTGTCTGGCAGGTACATATTCATTAAGGACATGCAGAAGCTGTTCCTTAAATATGCTCCACATTTCAGATGTCCCCATCCCCTGCAATTTCCTGCTCCACCCTATGCATCCTAAATCTCTCCTAATAGCCTCATAATTACCTTTCCCCCAGCTATAACTACTGTTATTCGGTACGTGCCCATCCCTTTCCATCACTAAGGTAAACGTAACCGAATTGTGGTCACTGTCACCAAAGTGCTCACCCACCTCCAAGTCTAACACCTGGTCTGGTTCATTACCCAGTACCAAATCCAATATAGCCTCACCTCTTGTTGGCCTATCTACATACTGAGTCATGAAACTTTCCTGCACACATTGAACAAAAACTGACCCCTCTAACGTACTTGAACTATAGCTTTTCCAATCGATATTAGAAAAATTAAAGTCCCCCATTACAACTACCCTGTTACTTTCACACCTATCCAGGATCAACTTTGCAATCCCTTCCTCTACTTCTCTGGAACTTTTTGGAGGCCTATAAAACACTCCCAACAGTGTGACCTCTCCTTTCTTGTTTCTAATCTCAGCCCACACTACCTCAGCAGACAAGTCCACATCAAACGTCTTTTCTGCCACTGTAATGCTGTCCTTAACTAACAATGCCACTCCTCCCCCTCTTCTACCACCACCTCTGCTCTGACTGAAACAGCTGAACCCCGGAACCTGTAACAACCATTCCTGCCCCTGCTCTATCCACATCTCTGAAATGGCCACAACATCGAAGTCCCAAGCACCAATCCAGGCTGCAAGTTCATCCACCTTATTGCGTATGCTCCTCGCATTAAAGTATACTCACTTCAAACCACCCTCCCGTTTGCCACTATACTGCTGCGACCTAGAAACCTTATCCGTGACCTCCCTATTCACGTCCTCCTGTATACTGGCACAACAATTCAGGTTCCCATCCCCCCCCGAATCAGTTTAAACCCCCCTGAATAGCACTGGTAAATTTACTCCCCAAGATATTGGTACCTCTCCGGTTCAGGTGCAGACCATCCCTCTTGTAGAGGTCCCACCTTCCCCAAAATGAGCCCCAATTGTTCAAATACCTGAACCCTTCCCTCATGCACCATCCCTTTAGTCACGAGTTCAAATGCTCTCTCTCCCTATTCTTTTCTATGCTATCCCGTGGCACAGGTAACAAACCAGAGATAACCACTCTGTTAGTTTTAGCCCTAAGTTTCCACCCTAACTCTCTGAATTTCTGCTTTATATCCCCATCCCTTTTCCTACCTATATCATGGATACCTACATGCACCACAACTTGGGGCTGGTTCCCCGCCCCCTTAAGGATCCCGAACACTCGGTCAGAGATATCACTGACCCCAGCGCCCGGGAGGCAACATACCAACCGCGAGTCCCCCTCCTTCCCACAGACCCTCCTATCTGTCCCCTTAACTAGGGAGTCCCCAATCACTAATCCAGATCTTTTCTTCCCCCTTCCCACCTGAGCATCAAGGACAGGCTCAACTCCCGAGACCTGTACTCCATGGCTTACCCCGGTTGTGTCTACATCCCCAACAGCATCCAAAGCAGAATACTTATTGCTTAGAGGAACAGCCTCAGGGGAACTCTGCACTGACTGCTTCTTACCCCTTCTAACAGTCACCCCATGTTATCACATTTAGGATGTAACTATCTCCCTGTAGCTTTTATCAACATTCCCCCATCCCCCCCCCCCACCAATCTCTGCTTCCTAATAAATTCTATTCCTCCAGTTCCACTCCAGGTCCCCTAACACGATCCTCAGGAGTGGAACTGGATGCACCTCTGGCAGGTGTAATCAGCTGGGACACTACCAAGTGTCCCTCACCTCAAACATCCCCCCACAGTAGTACATCGCACTGCTGCACTGCCATCACTATTACGTCCTTTACCAGACACAAATATAAACTTAAACTTACCCACTCACACTCCTAGTCTCCTTTTTTAATTAGGTTAGAGGAGGGGGGGAGGGTTGGGATACTCTACACGTGTAGAGTATCCGGATTCTTCACCTTCCCAATTTACGTAGGTCCAGGTGAAAAAAAACTCCTGCACAGGCCTCCCTGTGACTACTTCCTGCTTCTGGTTTTAAGAGTTAAAAAAAAAACAGACACGATTTTGGAAACAAAAACACAGAAATTAATCACACCTCTCCTCACAACAGCCGCTCCCAAGGAACAATAAGGAACAAGAATGAACAAAATGCACTCCTGGATATAATTGAGAGCAGAAACAATAACAGCAGAATCCAACCCATGATAACTTGTGAACTTTTTGGTGTCGCATCATTGCAATTACACACTGAATCCCTTCCCACACTGACAGCAGGTGAATGGCGTCTCCCCAGCGTGAACTCGCTGGTGTGTCTGCAGACTGGAGAACTGAGTGAATCCCTTCCCATTCTGAGGGCAGACAAATAGCCTCTCCCCGGTATGATTGTGTCAGTGTGGTTCCAGCAGAGACATATTCCTTCCCACATTACTCACATTTCCAATTTCTTCATGTTTTGTGTCTCCTTGTGTCTTTCTAGGGGTGTACCATCACACACACACAGAATATTTATATGTCTAGAATCTCTCCCCGGTGTGATTTTGATTCAATCTGTGTAATTGGTTAATGCTTTTTCCACAGTCAGTGCATTGGAACTCTCTCACTCGCATTTGTGTGTCTTGGTGCTTTTCCAGTCACACTGATGTTTAAAGTCTTCTGAAGCAGACAGAACAGAGAAACATTTCTCCTTCCAGATTCAAAACTCATGATGTTCAAGTGTCAAAGAACCAAGTAACAATCATTTCTGTACACCAAATAAATCCTTTTCTAATAGCCTGTGAAAGCAACTTACAAAATATATCAGGGTCAGTACAGGATAGAAATCCAAAAGACATTCCTCATTTCTACAGAATATTCCCTCCTCTCATTCCCCAAAAGCTGTAAATCTCCATCCCACACACTCTCCCTCCATTCTCACTCTGCTGTATCTAATATTCACCCTCCCAATTCTCCTGAAGCTGCTGACTCATGCTGATTGACTTTGATTTGATTTATTGTCACATGTATTAACAGACAGTGAAAAGTATTGTTTCCTGCACACCATACAGACAAAACATAATATTCATAAAAAAGGAAACAAGAGTGTGCAGAATATGGTGTTACAGTCACAGCGAGGGGTGTAGAGAAAGATCAACTTAATGCAAGGTAAGCCCATTCAAAAGTCTGACAGTAGCAGAGAAGACAGGTAAATGTGTCAGGCTGAGGGAGTAAAGGATGTCAATGTCTTTAAGAGAGAGAGAGAGACCTGGGCCAACCTTTCCAGAGTCTGCTCCCTCCCTGGATTCACTTCCTTTCCCTTCAGTTGCTGCAATTCCCCCAGAATGGGAAAAGAAATGGAAAGGGGGAGTAAAGAAAGTGTTTTACTCACAGATGTGGGAGACAGGAGGAAGTTTTAATCTGTGAGAAGCTGAATCCTCTTCATTCTGGGGACCTGGATTCAAATCCTGCCACGGCTGGAATTAAGAATCTACTGATGACCATGAAACATTGTCGATTCCTGGCAAACCCTATCTGGTTCAGTAATATCCTCCAGGGAAGGAAATCTGCCGCCCTTACCAGGTCTGCTCTATATGTGACACAGTAAGAAATGTCACAACACCAGGTTAGAGTCCAACCAGGTTGATTGTAATCCCACAAGCTTTGGGAAATGGTGTTCCTTCATCAGGTATGTGGAAGATTCTGCTCAGATACATGACTATCTGTCACTCTATCTGTCACGTGAGAATACCATTCACCAGGTACACGGTACATACTCTTGCAACTCGGCCAACGTTGTCTACCTAATACGTTGCAAGAAAGGATGTCCCGAAGCATGGTACATTGGGAAGACCATGCAGACACTATGACAGCGGGATGAATGAACAACGCTCGAAATCACCAGGCAAAATAGTTCCCTTCCTGTGGGCGAACACTTCAGCAGTCACGGGCATTCAGCCTCTGACCTTCGGGTAAATGTTCTTCAAGGGGGCCTTCACGACACACGACAGTGCAGAGTCACTGAGCAGAGACTGATAGCCAAGTTCAACACACATGAGGACGGTCTTAACAGGGATCTTGGCTTCATGACACACTATCTGTAACCCCCATGACTTGCCTGGGTTAGCAAAAAACCTCACTTACTGCGCTGTCTGGAGAAAATACACAATTCTCTAACTAATGCTCAGTGCTCCTTCCACTCACATTGTTAACCACTTTAAGACTTGAATAGCAGGTTAGGTGTAAAGATTCACATTCTAATCAGTAATCTGTAAACTGTCTGTGCTGATATGTGTGCTATTGCAGACCAGAACACCTTATTCGCCTGACGAAGGTACAAAGGCCGAAAGCTAGCAGATTTACTATCAAATAAATTGGTTGGATTTATAATTGGTGTTGTCAGATCTCTTAGTGAGTATCTGTCACTCCACAGTGATGTGGTTAAGTTGCCCCAGTAGGAGTTCTGACAACACCAATTTTAAATCCAACCGATTTATTTGATAGTAAACTTGCTAGCTTTTGGCCTTTGTAGCCTTTCTCAGGTGAATGAGTTGCCCTCCAAGGGGAGATTGGCAACGAACTCCAACCACCAGCCATACCCACTTCAAAAAACACAACATCCGCCCTCTGATTGGCTGGAGGACCAGAGTCCTTCCGGTCCTCCAACTCTTCCCATTGGCCAACACCTCAGCATGAAGCTCAGGGGGTGAGATCCCCGCCGCGCGGACCCGGGAGCCCCGCCCCTTCCTGGAGCCCCGCCCCCTCCTGGAGCCAAGGTTTCCAGGGCAACCGGCTGGCGGCTCCGCCCACAGCGTGAAGCCCCGCCCCCTGGCCCGGGACTGCGCATGTCCAAGGGAGAAGGGGAAGCTGCGCATGTGCGGGGTCCGGCCGCCCCTCCGGTCGTCATGCTGAACCGGTGACCAATGGGAAGAGTCGGCGGACCGGAAGGACTCTGGTCCTCCAGCCAATCAGAGCGCGGGTGTTTGTGTGAATGAAGATTGAGCTTCAGACAGAGTGAAACTTCCTCCTGTCTCCCACATCTGTGAGTAAAACACTTTCTTTACTCCCCCTTTCCATTTCTTTTCCCATTCTGGGGGAATTGCAGCAACTGAAGGGAAAGGAAGTGAATCCAGGGAGGGAGCAGACTCTGGAAAGGTTGGCCCAGGTCTCTCTCTCTCTCTTAAAGACATTGACATCCTTTACTCCCTCAGCCTGACACATTTATCTGTCTGGATAAAAGGATGGGCTCTTTCCCAATTAAAGGGCTGCTTTCCCCAGGAGATGGCTGGTATTAAAGGGGACAGTAAATTCATATAGGACAGTGATATGTTTAGTGTTATTATAGGGTACAAATTAGGTATATTATTTATGGTTCTGTACTTAAATATATTTTTTGGTTGCATAATATATGACTAGCTATGTTGTATATTTCTAGTCATCTAGAAAATTGGGAGGGTGAATATTAGAACATTGAACATAGAACATTACAGCACAGTACAGGCCCTTCGGCCCTCGATGTTGTGCCGGCCAGTGGACCCTCTAACCTAAACTATTCCAATATCATCCATATGCCTATCCAACGAACATTTGAATGCCCCCAAAGTAGGCGAGTCCACAACTGCTGCAGGCAGGGCATTCCACGCCCTCACCACCCTCTGTGTGAAGAACTTGCCTCTGACATCCGTCCTATAACTACCACCTCTTAATTTAAAGTTATGTCCCCCTCGTGTTGGTCATCACCATCCGAGGAAAAAGGCTCTCACTATCCACCCTATCCAATCCCTTGATCATCTTATACGCCTCAATTAGGTCACCGCGTAACCTTCTTCTCTCTACATACAGCAGAGTGAGAATGTGTGGGATGGAGATTTACAGCTTTTGGGGAATGAGAAAGGAAAGAATGTTCCACAGAAACTAGAATTGTCTGTTCTGGATTTTTATTCAAGATTTTTGTAAACTCTTTTTACAGGATATCAGAATCTGAGGATTTATAGACGTAAATTGCAACCCAAAAGTCATGCCAAGATTTGACAGATTCCCTCAATTCATCAAGACATGATTATCATCAGGCTTTGAATCTTGAAGGAGAAGTGTTTCTCTGTTCTGTCTGGTTCAGAACACTTTAAACAAAGGTGTGACTGGAAAAGCACTGAGACACATACACAACTGAATGAAAGTGCCCCAATGTGGAAAGTACTTTAACCAGTAACAGTCTGAAAACACATGGCAGCATTCACAGTGGGGACAGAGTGTACCCGTATTCTATCTGAGATTGAACTGATTGTTTAACCTGGAGAGTCACAGCCTCAGCATGGAGAAACCCTGGAAATGTGAACACTGTGGGAAGGGATTCAGGGTCCCATCTCAGCTGGAAATTCATCAACGCAGACACACTGGGGAGAGACCGTTCACCTGCTCACAGTGTGGGGAGGGATTCACTGACTCATCCAGCCTTTGGAGACATCAGCGAGTTCACACTGGGGAGAGACCGTGCACATGCTCTCAGTGTGGGGAGGGATTCAGTCACTTATCCAACCTGCAGCAACACCAGCGAATTCACACTGGGGAAAGGCCGTTCACCTGCTCTCAGTGTGGGAAGGGATTCAGTCATTCATCCAACCTGCGGGTACACCAGCGAGTTCACACCGGGGAGAGACCGTTCACCTGCCCTCAGTGTAAGAAGGGATTCACTGATTCATCCAGCCTGCGGAGACACCAGCGGGTTCACACTGGAGAGAGACCGTTCACCTGCTCTCAGTGCGGGAAGAGATTCACTCGGTCATCCCAGCTGCTGAGACACCAACAAGTTCACGAGTGATTCCAGGGGGTTGGATTCTGCTGTTATTGTACCTGCTCTCAGTTACATCCAGGACTTCATTCTGTTCATTCTCACATTTGGTCAATGGGGAGGGTCGGAGGGTTTCTTTCTGCGGGACTGGCCGGTCTCAGCACTTTTCCTCCAGTGGGCTGATGCTGTTTGAGTCTTGTTACGAATACCTGGTTTCAAATTTCACAAGGATCACAGAGTGACAGGGTGTGAGGAAGCTCAGAGATATTTAGTCAGTATTTCTGTTTGAAACCCCCCAAATTTCCTTTGTAATTGTTTATTGTCTTCACTTCCTCCCCCCTCATAGGCAGCGAGTTCCAGGTCATCACCATTCGCTGCATCAAAATATTCTTCCTCAAACCCAACCCCCGCATTTCTGACTCAAAACCTTAAATCTGTGTCCCCGTCGTCTTTGTCCCATCAGCGAATGGGAACAGCTTTTCTTTGTCCACCTTATCTAAACCTGTCAGAATCTTGTCCACCTCGATCAAATCTCCCCTCAACCTCCTTTGCTCCAAGGGGAACAACCCCAGCCTGACATCGACAATAAAGAACAAACTAACAGAATGTGTTAATACCTGAAATCAAATGGGAATGTTTAATTTCTGTTTTAAAGGTATTGTCACTATATTTTCTGAGGCATAAAAGAATTGAATAACTCACTTGGGTGTGATTGAATGGAATATATCAATCATATCCACCTATAGTCTAGTGAAAGTCTGGAGTGTTTAGCTGGAAATCCATCCCTAACAGCACTGTGGGTGTACTTACACCTCAGGCACTGTAGCAGTTCAGGAAGGCAGTGTTGGGATTAACCATGGCCGAGGCAGCTCCACACAGACACATATTCTGTTAGAATTGAAGGAGTGCAGATTGAGTGTGGGGCATTATGGAACTGGACTATCTTGACCACATTCCTGTGACTGCTCAGTTTCTGCAATCAGGAACCATTAAAGCTGCTCAGCAGGGAACTGATAGAGGAGCTGGGGAGAATATTTACTCCGAATGAGTTAGAATTCAACTTATTCCAGGACCAGCTGGTGACTGAGATACCCGAATCTGTAAAAAGGAGGTCTTACTAATAAACTAACGGTCATTGGTTGAGAAGCTAAGAAACCTTCTCAGGCATTATTTAAATTATTTTAATATAAATTTGTCATCAGAACAGTGAGGGACTTGTGACCTGATAGTTGGCGCAGTGATGGTATACTCCAAGTAGCACTGGACTGAAAAGCAGATCTCTGAGAGTAGATTCTAATGATTATAATCCCACCCAAGCATGGGCAGTGAAAAATCAGAACTCGAGCGGGGATCGGACAGGTCTTTTACCTGCCATTTGGAAACTAAGAACAAGAAATATCGATTAAAATGAAGCTAAGAGATATTGTTTCAGAGAAAGAATTGTTGTAAAATTAAGACAATGTGCATAATTAGCTAAAAACAAAACCAATTTCATTCTTGACGTTTCTGTCTGGATACACCTCATAAGAGCCTTTATATCCACAGATGCTGTCAGACCTGCTGAGACTTTCCAGCATTTTCTGTTTTTGTTTCAGATTCCAACATCTGCAGTATTTTACTTTTATGATAAAATGATCAGATCTGATTGGAATCCCCACGAGCAAAACAGAGGGAGCGGTGATAAAAGGAGAAAAAGGATAAGGGTGATAAAATCTGGGTTCTGATTCTGACCCCATGTAGAATTAACAAAATAAGAGAATCAGTTTATAAAGAACAGAAGTATCCATCCCTAGCAAAAACTGATCAAATTAAATTAAAGGTTGAGGAATACAACAAAATTAATAGATGAAGTTTAAAATCAGATTTGTTTTGTTTTTCATGAAAAGTTTCTGATCTTGTTAGACGGGTTCAGAACATCTTGGGAATTAAAAACTAATAAAGGCTATTAAACAGGGTGGACCAACTTAGAATAAGGATCACAATTTGCCATATATTACACAAAAGTACTGTCTGCGTAGAGACACATATAACCACTGACAGAGAATTTAAACATGTATTTCAGATTTAAACACGTACTTTTGAATGTTTTGTATTAAAATGTATATATTGGCCAAACTGCAGACTGCCTTAAAACTAACGGGCTAAAGCTGAGTGAGACAGGCCACATTCTTTCAGAACAATGAAGCCATAGAACATAGTTTTTATCAGTATGAGTTATAGTCAGTACACGCTTCCTAGACATGAGAATGAATAATATTATTAATTTTTTACTGATAGGGGTTGACTGAGTGGACAGTGGAAAAGGACTTTTGAACCTTATAACATATGTAATAGAAGTTGCCAAGAGACAGTGAGAAAGCAACCGTTGAACTTTACGGAGTTACATAATCGAAAGTTGCAAAGTAACAGTGGGCAGGAACTCTCAGATTCTACAGACCAATGAACTCCCATTCTGCCAGAAGGTAGGATGTGATTGGCCAAAGTAAATCATGTGTACTAATGTCATTGGAGCATTCAGTTAGGATGACAGAGTGGGTGCGTGAAATGAACTTTCCAAATAGTATCCGGCCAATGTATTATAACCTTAGAAAGAAGTTGAACTGTCCAGCTGCCTTTCTCCTGCTTCGTGATGGTCAATAAAGAATGTCTTTAAACAGTATTCTGTCTTCTGTGAATCTTTGTATCAGCTGAGTTCAATTAATACTTAAACTCTGAGAAAAAACATGTTTATGTGTAAAGTGATGTAATTGTGTGCCAAATTTTTTTCTGCTCATTTTAGATACTATAGAAAAGTTAACCCTTTCAGCAGGCAGTTGATTTGTTTTTAAATCGCCCGGAAACTCTACTTTATGTTAAAATGGTGGCGTGGGCTTGTTGGGCCAAAGGGCCTGTTTCCTGTGCTGTGTTATTCTTTGTTCTTTGTACTTCAGTTTATAATTGAGGATTTAGGGGAACCAGTTAAATGTGGAAATTGTAAGCGTAGCCTGGAGGAATTGGGAATAACTGTGAGAATTTTATCACCTCAACCCCAGATACAGATCACAAGATTTTGCACGTGCAGCTTGAAGGTAGCTAATGTAACAGTGCTGTTTAAGAAGGGAAGGAGGCAGCAGACCGGATGTTATTAGCTGGTTTAGCCTGACTTCGGTCATTGACACAATTTTAATGTCCATTAAATAGTGAAGAGATTAGATAGTGAAGAGGGGTGTTCTAGTTTGCAGAGAGACTTGGACAAGTTGCAGAGCTGGGCCGAGAGGTGGCAAATGGAGTTTAATGTGGAAAAGTGTGTGGTAATGCACTTTGGCAGGAATAATAAATGTGTAGAGTATAGGGCTAATGGTAGGATTCTTAATATTGTTGATGAACAGAGGGATCTTGGTGTATTTGTGCATAGATCCCTGAAAGTAGGCAGTCAAGTCGATAAGGTTGTTAAGAAGGCATACGGAGTCTTAGCTTTTATTGGTAGGGGGATTGAATTTCGGAGCTGCGACGTCATGTTGCAACTGCACAAAACTCTAGTGCGGCCGCACTTGGAGTATTGTGTGCAGTTCTGGTCCCCACATTATAAGAAAGATGTGGAGGCTTTGGAGATGGTACAGAGGAGGTTTACCAGGATGTTGCCTGGTATGGAGGGCAGGTCTTATGAGGAGAGGCTGAGGGATTTGAGGTTGTTTTTGTTATAAAGGAGGCGGCTAAGAGGGGACCTTGTCGAAACATGTAAGATGATTAGAGGTTTAGATAGGGTAGATAGTGATAGCCTTTTCCCTAGGATGGAGAAAGCTAGCACGAGGGGACATAGCTTTAAATTAAGGGGTGATAGTTATAGGACGGATATCAGAGGCAGGTTCTTTACCCTGAGGGTGGTTAGGGAGTGGAATGCCCTGCCTGCGGCAGTTGTAGATGCGCCAAGTTTGATGGCGTTTAAGAGGTTAGTTGATAAGTTTATGGAAGAGAAGGGAATGGTTTAGATTAGAAGGTCATTGCTTTTTTCATAATTGGTCAGCGCAACATCGAAGGCCGAAGGGCTTGTTCTGCGCTGTAATGATCTATGTTCTATGTTCTATTATTAAAGATGAAATCACAGATACATGGAAGTGCATGTTAAAGTAGGACAGAGTCAACATTGGTTCATCAAGGGGAGGTCATGTCTGACAAATCTGTTAGAGGTCTTTGAAAACAAGGAAGTTAGATAAAGGAGAACCAGTGGATGTGATTTATTTAGATTTCCAGAAGGTCTTTGACATGGTTAGAGACTGTTAGTGCCCACAATGTTAAGGGTAAGATCCTGGCATAGGTAGAGGATTGGCTGACTGGCAGAAGGCAGAGACTGTGGATAATAGGATCTTTTTGTGGATGGCAGCTGGTGTGCCTCAGGGGTCGGTGCTGGGACCACAACTTTTCATAATTATATATTGTAAATTTGGAGGAAGGAACTGAAGGCATTGTTGCTAAGTTTGTAGATGATATAAAGATATGTAGAGGGACAGGTGGTATTGAGAAAGCAGGAAGGATTTAAGCAGGTTAGGAGAGTGGGCAAAGAACTGGCAGATGGAATACAATGTGGAAAAGTGTGAGGTTATGCACCTTGGAAGGAGGAATGGAGGCAGAGACTATTTTCTAAATGGGAAAATGCTTCGGAAATCAGAAATAAAAAAGGGACTTGGGAATCATTGGTCAAGATTCTCTGAAGGTTTTCATGCAGGTTCAGTTGGCAGTTGGGAAGGCATTTGTGTTGAGAGGGCTAGAATCCAAGAGCAGGAATATACTTCCGAGGCTGTATAAGGCTCTGTTGGATCCCATTTGGAGTATTGTGAGCAGTTTTAAGTCCTATACCTAAGAAAGAATGTGTTGGCCTTGGAAAGAGTTCAAAGGAGATTCAGTGGAATGATCCCTGGAATGAAGAGCTTGTTGTATGAGGAACGGTTGAGGTCTCTGGGTCTGTACTCGTTGGAGTTTAGAAGGATGAGGGGGATCTTACTGAAACTTACAGGATAGTGTGAGGCCCTGGATAAAGTGGACCTGGAGAGGATGTTTCCATTAGTAGAAAAACTGGAACAAGAGGGCACGACTTCAGACTAAAGGGACGATCCTTTAAAACAGAGATAAGGAGGAATTTCTTCAGCCAGAGAGTGGGGAATCTGTGGAATTCTTTGCCACAAGAGAACAAAGAACAAAACAGCACGGGAAAGAGGCCCTTCGGCCCAACGAGTCCGCGCCGTCACCTCGATGTTCCCACCTCTACCCGTGATCCCTGTCTATGTTTATAGATCTATGGATTAAAAACCAAATTTGAGACAATTTATGGAGAATTTGTTTTGCCAATTAGCCTAAGAGCACATCTTTGGGATGTGGGAGGAAACCAGAGCACCCGGAGAAAACCCACGCAAGCACGGGGAGAATGCGCAAACTCCCACAGACACAGGCCCAAATCCATGTATCTGCATGGCACAGCGATAATCACTGAGCTGTCGTGTTGCCCATCAAATGGTCCAGGTCAAGCGTACAATAACGACGTGAAGCACTAGGATACTCTCGAAAAAAATCCAAGAGCAGCCCTCTCACGACCCATTGCGTGTATGCCCCTTGTTAGACAACAAGGTGGACCAAAGCACCTGTAGGATAACAACAAGTACATCAATATCATCATCTATTTACACACTTCCCAGGGACTCCCAAGGCTCATGATCCCTATTTTAAATCAGTTTTCTATACCCCTCCATTCCCATTCTGTTCAAACGCTGTGGAGGGCAGGTCATTCAGTGTCTTTAAGACAGAGAGAGATAGGTTCTTGATTAATAAGGAGATCAGTGTTATGGGGAAAAGGCAGGAGAATGGGGGATGAGAGAAATATCGGCCATGATTGAATGGCAGAGCAGATTCAATGGGCTGAGTGGCCTAATTCTACTCCTATATCTTGTGGTTCTTTGGTAACGTGTTGGGATTTTAAATAAACAAAGACTAGAAATTGTTTATAAAATCAGGCCTTGGAAATTGGCTTGCAAAGGTAAAGTTATAATGAAGGAGAATGAAGGATCTTGTATCTTATTTTAATCAAGGAGTTGTGAGCTTTAGTGCTCTGTCTCTTTAAGAAGTTTTAGCTGTGAGAGAGAACGCTGAGGATTCATTGTTTGAAATTTACGAGCTGTGAGAATCTGTGTGTTTTATTTGTTTTATGTGGATGTTTGTAGATGTGTTTTATCATTGTTTTGGGCTACATTTGTTAAGGTTTATCTTTCTGGGGAATTATCCAGAATTTAATTTTTTAATTAAAGGCATTTCTAAAAGTTTAAAAACACAACCACAGGCACACTTTAGGAACTCATTTTGGTTATTGCTGTTGTAAAGCACATGCTAAGTTTCACTGCTTGTGTACGGATGATATTTGTGAGTTGAATACTTCAAGCTTTGAGGTTTTCTGTCTGTGATTTAAATCAAACAGATTTTAAAAAAGGAGGCGTAATTAATAAAGTTTTTTTAAAAAAGTTATGAACCTGGACCATATTCACTGACCAGAGGCATGATTCCAGGATATTTTATTAAACATGTGGGAATTTTAATCAGGATACAATTCACACATGTGAGAATGAGAGTTTTAATTTGTAATGGTTATTTAAAACTTGGGACATGTGAAATGATTCTGACCAATCCTGTGTTGGATTGATCTTGGGTTAAACTTCCTGTCAGGTCCAAAGATTTGTTCCTGACACAATTAACATAATGAAAAGGAGAATTCTGGAATTGGATACTGAGAGAAAAGAGTTTAAAAGGAGAGATTATTAAATAGAAATGATTCCCAGACTGTGTGGTCATTAGATTAAAGCAAAGGAAGGATGCTGATATCCATTTGAGAATTTTTAATCTGCCCCTTTTCAAACGAAGGGAGTCTGTGTATAAAGAAAACCCAAAGATGATAGATATCGGGGTCTGGAAAACATCATGATGGGGGCACCTATCTGTTCATGAGATGATCACAAAGCCCCAGGATGCCCAGATACTAATTTCATTGGAATGATATATAATGTCTGTAATCAATAACCATTCTGATTGGATTGTGTCCAGCCGGGATGGGCTGAGGAACTGTATAAGAATTGATGATTTTCTTTGTCGGGTGGAGTTACACACGATCAGTCCCTGTAGCTTCTCCCCGCTGGTGTAGCTCAATAAACTGTCGATTGGATCAGGCTTGAGTGTTGAATTATTCTTCTGAGTTCATTCCCCCCAACACACTGGGTCCATTACCACTGGAAGTATCGTCAAAAACCTTAGACAATACAAAGACTCGCAAAAGTCAGTGCACCACTTGAAAGATATATTTTTTACTTGACCAACCATCAAAGTGAGAGAATATTGGACAGAATCCTGATCTCCCCAATAACTCTGACAAGTACATTATTTTGGATATCATTGGAGGGGGGATTGGATAACAGCGACAGCAGCCCAGAGCAGTGGCACTACAGCTGTCTCTGTTGTTATGCAGGGACAAGGAGCACTAGGGCAATAGTTATGGGGGACTCTATAGTTAGGGGAAGAGATCAGTGCTTCTGTAGACTTGAAAGAGACTCCAAATGGGATGTTGCCTCCTTGGGGCCAGAGTCCAGGAAGTCTCTGAACGGGCAGAAAGCATTCTGAAGGGAGAAGGTGAACAGCCAGCGATTCTGGGACATATTGAGACTAACAACGTAGGCAGGAAGAGTGATGAGGTCCTGCAGCAGCAGTTTAGGGAGTTTGGTAGAAAAGCAGGACCTCTAAGGTTATAATCTCAGGATTCTGCTAGTGAGGTTAGGAATAAGAAGATAGTGCAGCTCAACACATGGCTAAGCAGCTGGTGTAGGAAGGAGGATTTCACATATCTGGACCCTTGGGATCTCTTCTGGGGCAAGTGGGATCTGTACAAGAAGGACAGGTTGCATTTAAACTGGAGGGACATAAATATTCCAGCTGGGAGGTTTGCTCCAGCACGGGAGGATTTAAACTAGCTTGGTGTGGGGGGTGGTGGGAACCAAAGGTGAATTAACTGAAGGTGGGGTTGCTAATCAAAGAGGGTCTGGTGGACTGACGTGCATTTGTTCCAATGTGAGGTGTAACAGGTAAGGCAGATGAATTTAGGGGTTGGATTAGTACTTGGAACTATGATGTTGTTGCAAAACAGAGACGAGGTTAAGGGAAGAACAGGATTGACACCGTAACATTCCAGGATGTAGATATTTCAGGTGGGATAGAGGGGAGATGTTAAAGGGGTGGGGGAGTTGCATTACTGGTTAAGGTGAATATCACAGCTGTATTCTGGGAGGAAACCTCGGAGGCTCATACAGCGAAGCAATATGGGTAGAGCTCAGGAATAGGAAGGGTGTAGTCACCTTGCTGGGGGTTTACTTTCGGCCATCCAAGTGCCAACATGTCCAATGTAGAGGGTAAACAGTGCCTGTGTGCCCACCCCCACCCCCACCAAATATCATGCTGAGCTTTTGACCAATGGGAAGAGTTGGAGGACCGGAAGGCCTCTGATTCTCCAGCCAATCAGAGCAAGGGTTTTGTGCAGAAAGAATAAGAAGTCTCAGATTAAAGTCCAACTGGTTTATTTGATGTCACGAGTTTTTGGAGCATTGCCCCTTCATCAGGTGAGTGATGATATTTGAGCGGAAACGCTCCCCCCCTCCTGAGTGAGAGTGTTCCAGTGCAGTGAGTGTGGAAAGAGCAGTTCCACAGGCTGGAAATACATGGCAGCATTCACAGAGAGTGTCCCCGTGTTCTGTGTGAGATTGAACTGATTGTTTAACCTGGAGAGTCCCAGCCTCAGCATGGAGAAACCCTGGAAATGTGGAGACTGTGGGAAGGGATTCAGGTAACAAGTAAAGCTTACATTAACAGTGCAGTGAAGTTACTGTGAAATTCCCCATTACCACACTCGGTGCCTGTTCGGGTCAATACACCTAATCAGAATGTCTTTCAGTCTGTGGGAGGAAACCTGAGGACCCAGAGGAAACCCATGCAGACATGGGGAGAATGTCCACACAGTGATCCAAGCTGGGAATTGAACTGAGGTCCCTGGAGCTGTGAGGCAGCAGTGGTAACCATTGTGCTGCCTCTTTGGAGAGAGAGTTAATGTTTGCACATCCAACGTAACTCTACTTCAGAACAAAAGAGAGGGAGAAATGTGATGGGTTTGATGCTGGTGAGAAAAGGGTGAGGGCTGGGTAGAACAAATCAGGGATTGGTTAGAGGGCGGATGAGATTAAATGTCAAAAATATCCTTGAACAAAAGGCAAAGGGAGAGGTGATGGTTGTTGCAAAAAACAAGGTAATTTTGTCACTAGATTACTTTAGTTGGATCTCCAATTACTTGCCCCCTCTGTTAATAGGAACACAACAAAATTGTTTCCGTGTCTGTACAATCCCTTATTTACAGTTTCATATGTTGAGGCAAATCAGAACTGGAACATTTATCTTCATTGCACAATCTTTATTTATACAACAATTAAACTTTTACATTTTACAGCAAACACAGAATGTGTAACTTCTCATCACTAACAGTTACCAGCAGTAAGGTCTTCTCAGCCCCTTCATGAATAGAATAGTTCAGATTCTGCAGATAAAGTAGATTTTCTCAGGATCCCTTATCAATCCTTTGTTCACACAGTCCAGATGAGAGAGGTGGTCTTAGAGTCCCTTATGAATAGAATTAATCATATCATCCACATAAAGTAGCCCCTTTCAGACACAAGAATGTACATCTGACAGACCTCACCATCGACATAGACGAGATTTAGTGGGAATCTTAACTTGGACCTTTTGTGGCCGAGTGTCAGGGGTTGCTGAGCGACAGAGGGAGGAAGCAGCTGGACATTGTGGACCAATGAAACTCCATGAGGTCAAAGAGTAAATGCAATTGGCTAAAGTACACGGCAGGTATTAATTGTGATTGGTTTATATTGAAACTGATTCATAACTAACAGGAGGTGGATAATGTTAACTTGAGAAGGGTATAATTGACTTCTCTGATGTATTGTAACCTCAGAGTGGTGTTGGAATGCCCAAGGTTTTGTCTTGTAGTAAAGCATTGGACTGCCCAATTCTCATTCTCCCATCGATCGTTGACTACGTTTTTAACCTGAACACTGGCTTTTGTGAGTCTTTGTATTGGCTGAAGTTTTTGCTGATATCTAGCTTCCAGAGAACCCCACAACAATTAGTACAAGATACACTGATTCAATAATATACTTTGTGTAGGTTTCTTTCTTCCTAATTTTGATCAGGTTGGACAATCAGCCTCATTCTTGAGCCAGATTTTGACAGAATATTATGTCCTCTAACTGATCAAGATGATTGAAGAATTCATGAGTTTGGACAACTTCTGCTTCCTCAGCAGTGTCCAAAGGCTACAGTTTTATTGTATAGAGATCTCATCACATGTTAGAATTTAACATGACTTCCTTGACCTTGTACTTTTAACTATGAATACAAATGAAAATGATAATTCGTATTTCTGAGATACTGCTACAATTTCCTATGTGACAAACACCACACTTCTAAAGAACTTGTCTGTAAAATACTTCCAAAATCTTGAGGTCATGCAAGGAGCAATAGAAGTGTAATTTCTTTTTAGAAATAGTCCCCAAACTTGGATAATCAGTCCGCTCATGGACATCATTAGTAAAGAATGAGTGTTAATTTTGAGTAACAACCACACCTTTCACTCTGTTTTCCAAAGCTCCTGTGAAAATCCAAACACAATATATCATGAAATGATTTGTTTTAAAACAGAAGAAGTTGTTGTGATTTGGAATTCACTGCCTGAAAATGGTGCAGGAAGAAAATTAAACTGTATCTTTCAAAAGGGAGCTGGGTAGATTTAAAATGAAAATTGGGATTGAGCTTGTTTGAAGGGATATCATGGGGTATAAATGATCTCCTTCACTGCTCTGAGCTCCATTTGTATTTGAAGAAATTGGTAAATATTTGGATCTCACTTCCTACGAGGGTGCGAGAAACAGATGATGGAATGTTTCCAAAAAGAAATTGGATGGTTAGTTGAGGGAAATAAACCCACAGAAATAGAACGGATAGTGGTTTGATTCACAGTGAACCAGTATGGACTTAATGGGCCAAATGGCACCCTTCCCAATCCTAATTCCTATTTGATCTAAAGAGAGTGTCACCTGCTGGGTCTCCGTAAAGCAAATGAAGGCAGCAGCAAAGGCTGATGGTTAAAAGAGTGAACTCTGTATCGTCCTGAGGACTGTGGGAGCAGCAGGCAGAAGGGGTTCTTCAGGGTAGAATGAGCACAGGAGCTGATTGGATGGTGCCCGTCACTCTGCCTCAAGTAGACATTGAGTGAACACAGACCCCTGTGTGTGTGTGTTGTGCTCCCGAGGGAAATGCCACCCCCTGAGAGAGGCACGACTCCCTCAGCCTTTGTAACTACAAGACAGAGATTGATTAGTGCCTGTTGTGTGAATATGTCGCTGAAAGCACATTTCAGCCAATGAAAACCTGATCAGAAGACAAAGAGGTTATGCTAGTGTTGATCTGCAGGAACCAATGCACAAAGAAAGGTTCCCCCGAGTCCAGGACTCAGGGATATTGGAACAAAAGCCCATCATTTGATCAAATAATGAGCATGATTTGAGTTCAAGTTTTGTGCATGAATACATTGAAGGGGAAGTTGGATACTTACATGAGGGAGAAAGGAATAGAAGGATATGCTGATGGGGGGGGATGAAGAGAGGTGGGTGGAGGCTCACGTGGAGCATAAATACTGACACAGAGCAATTCAGCCGATTAGTCAGGCCCCGTGCTGGAGACTCAGCGGAACAGAGACAAATGTGTTTATGTTAGATTTACCTGGAGTGATGGGAAAAACACGATTTACTCTCCAGGGTAAAATAAATGTCCTTCATCAGCTTTTGTGGATCATTTCAGTGGAAATGTGCTCTCTCAGGGTCAAAGAGCATCAGCCCCACTGGAAGCAAAGTTGTGAGACCAGCCGGAATATACTCATTGTAAAAAACTTTGATTAGAACACCAGTGGAGTACTGTGAACAGTTTTGGGTCTGTACCTTAAGGAAGATATTATTGCCAGACAGGGAGGGCAACAAAGGTTCACCAGACACATTCCTGTCCTGTGAAAAGAGATTGGGGAAACAGATGTATTCTCTCAAGATGTGAATAATGGGAAGTGATCTCATTGAAACTTAGAGAATATTTAAAGGAATGAGCCTTGGGAGTCCCTGGGAAGTGTGTAAATAGATGATGATATTGATGTATTTGTTTTTATCCTACAGGTGCTTTGGTCCACCTTGTTGTCTAACAAGGGGCATACACGCGATGGGTCGTGAGAGGGCTGCTCTTGGATTTTTTCGAGAGTATCCTAGTGCTTCACGTCGTTAGTGTACGATTGACCTGGACCATTTGATGGGCAACACGACAGCTCAGTGACTATCGCTGTGCTGTGCAGATACATGGATTTGGGCCTGTGTCTGTGGGAGTTTGCACATTCTCCCCGTGCTTGCGTGGGTTTTCTCCGGGCGCTCCGGTTTCTTCCCACATCCCAAAGATGTGCTCTTAGGCTAATTGGCAGCACAAATTCTCCCTAAATTGTCTCAAATTTTGTTCCAATGCCTAGATCTATAAACATAGACAGGGATCACAGGTAGAGGTGGGAACATCGGGGTGGCGGCACGGGCTCGTTGGGCTGAAGGGCCTGTTTCCCGTGCTGTTTTGTTCTTTGAATAGACAGGGTAGGAGCACTTGGGTGAGGATTGTTATGGTCCCAGTTGATATATTTGGACAGGAAGATCCCAGAGTGGAATCCAGCTCAAAAGACCAAAGCTTTTCCTATTTTAACCAAATGTGGAGGAACACAGTCACAGGATTGCTAACTAGTTTTAACAACAGGAAAACATGAAAAATGGATTCTAATAGTTCTCCTTTACTCTGCCTTTAATTGAACATTTACACACAGATGTTATTTCTAACACAGATGACAAAAGTACAGTTGAAGCTACAATGGTCTCATGAGCACAAAAAGTTAGTGGATTTTTCTTCAGAATCCCCTCAGATGATTGAGATCTGATTGTTTCCAAACTCCATTCCCAAATCTTCTCTCATAGAAATATATTCTATAAGTAGTGGTTAGCATTCCAGAATCCACCCCACATTTTCCAAATGACACTTTTGGCAAGTGTCTCCACTTTGAATGGAATCCATTCCAGGAATTTGTACTAACCCCTTAAAGTTCCTGTCTGAATTGCAGTTCAAATGGCCACAATTATTTTAACTTTCAAGTTCCAGATTCTGATTAAACTTATGTCAAATGTTTCAGCTTTCTTTGAAGTCCTGCCCTTCACTTTAAATCTAGTTAAATGCAATTGTCTCTTTAACTTAGAGCCTCTTTGTTTATTCTTCCTTGAGTTTCTACTGAACTCTCAGTCTGTGTTTGTTTAACTTCAGTTTTCTGAAATCTTTCTGTTTCAGTTCCATCCCTATCTGGATTGTCTTGTTTCTTCAGAAGCCAGAGGCTTTGCAACTTCCTGTCCAGCTATTCCTGGCTGAGTTGAGTTCACTGCTCTGTGATTCATCTCCAACCACTTCTGGGTTCCAGCAGCAACTAAAGCACCTAGTTGCTAAGCAACAATATTTATTCTACACGCCATAGCCCTCTCTATCACAATAGAATTCCAGCTGGGATTGAAACTAACTCCACACATACAAACATCTTTGTCCAGCCTTTCAAAACATTAAATTACACCAAGCTCAAACTAATTTCCAATGTTATGCTTCAGTTAAATAGAACCACATCTGGAGTACTGTGTACGTTATTACTCACATTGAAGGAGTGATGTGAATAAATCAGATACAGTTCAGAGAAGGTTTACTAGACTCAGCTGGAATTGGTGGGTGGTCTTATCATTAACAATTGGACAGACTGCACTTGTATCCGATGGAGTTTTTAAGAGTTCGAGGCAACAGAACTCAAACAAATAAGTTCCTGAGGGACCGTGGCAGGGAGAACTTGGAAAGGACGTTTCCTCTTGTGGAAGAATCTAGAGGCCAATGATTCAAAACAATGGTCACCCATTAAAGATAGGAGAGATTCGCTGGAACTCTTACAGTCTGTGAATATTTTGAAGACAGAGCTGGATAGATTTTTGATAAGGGGTGAAAGTTATCGGCGGTGAGCAGGAACATGGAGTTGAGGTTACAATCAGATCATTCCTGATTGTATTGAATAGTGGAGCCAAGGGGCTGAGTGGTTTACTCCTGCTCTTAATTCATATATGATCACATCCTTGATAATAGATTGTAACATTTTCCCTCCTATTGATGTCAGGCTAATGGAATCTGAGGTTCCCCGTTTTCTCTCCCTCCTTAAACAATGGGGTTACATTTACCATCTTTCAATCTGCAGCAATCATTCCAAAATCTATAGAATTTGGAAAGGTGGCCATCAATGTATCCACTGTCTCTACAGCCGCCTGTTTCAACACTCTGGGATGGAGATCGTCAGCCTTTTGGGATTTATTAACTTTCAATCCTATTAATTTCTCCAGTACCTTTTCAATAATACTAATTTCTTTTAGTTACATAGAAACATAGAAAAATTACAGCCCAATACAGGCCCTTTGGCCCACAAAGTTGTGCTAAACATGTTAAAGTTGTGCTTAGACATTACTAGGCTTACCTGTATCCCTTTATCTTACTAAGTTCCATGTACTTATCTAAAGTCTCTTAAAAGACTTGATCGAATCCGCCTCCACCACCATCGACGGCAGCCCATTCCACACACCCACCACCCTCTGAGTGAAAAACTTATCCCTGATATCTCCTCTATACCTACTCCCCAGCACCTTAAAGCTGTGTCTTCTTGTAGCACAGGTTTAAGGTGTTGGGAAAAAGCCTCTGACTGTCCACAGGATCAATACCTTTCAACATCTTACGTACCTCTACCAGATTATCCTCATCCTTCATCTCTCCAGGGAGAAGAGACCTAGCTCTCTCAACCTATCTTCATAAGGCATGTTCCCCAATCCAGGCAACATCCTTGTAAATCTCCTCTGCACCCTCTCAATAACTTCCACATCCTACCTGTAGTGAGGCGACCAGAACTGCACACAGTACTCCAAGTGGGGTCTGATCAGGGTCCTATATAGCTGGAATATTATCTCTCGACTCCTCAACTCAATTCTTCAATTGATGAAGGCCAGTACACCATACGCCTTCTTAACCACAGCTTTAACCTGTGCAGTGTCCTATGAACGTGGATCCCAGGATCCTTCTGGTCTTCCACACTGCTAACAGTCCTACTATTAATATTACATTCTACCATTGATTTGACTTGCCAAAATGAACTACTTCACACTTATCTGGGTTGAAGTCCATCTGGCACTTCTCCACCCAGTCTTGCATCCTATCAATGTCTCGTTGCAACTTCTGACATCCCTTCAGACTATCCACAACACCACCAACCATTGTGTCATCAGCATACTTACTAACCCAACCCTCCACTTCCTCATCCAGGTCATTTATAAAAATCACAAACAGTAAGGGTCCCAGAACAGATCCCTGGGGCACTCCACTGTTGACTGACCTCTATGCAGAATACGACCCATCTATAACCACTCTTTGCCTTCTGTGGGTAAGCCGGTTCTGGATCCAGAAAGCAATGTCCCCTTGGATCTCAGGCCCCCTCACTTTCTCAATAAGCCTTGCAATGGGGCACTTTATCAAAGAAGTCCATATAAACCACATCTACTGCTCTTCCTTCATCAATGTGTTTAGTCACATCTTCAAAAAATTCAATCAGGCTCATAAGGCATGATTTGCTTTTGACAAAGCTGTGCTGACTATTCCTAATCATATTATATCTCTCCAAATATTCATAAATCCTGCCTCTCAGGATCTTCTCCATCTACTTACCAACCATTGAGGTTAGACTCACTGGTCTATAATTTCCCGGGCTATCTCCACGGGAGATCTCCCGGGCTTCTTGAATAAAGGAACAACATCTGCAATCCTCTGGAACCTCTCCCATCTCCATCGATGATCATCGCCAGAGACTCAGCAAACTCCTCCCTGGGCTCCTGCAGTAGCCTGGGGTAGATCCCATCTGATCCCGGCGATTTATCTAACTTGATGCTTCTCAAAGGCTCCAGCACATCCTCTTTTTTAATATCTAATAATGTTCAAGCTTTTCAGTCCATGCAGATCTGCACTACAACCACCAAGATCCTTTTCCATACTGAAGTAAAATATTCATTAAGTATCTCTGCTATTTCTTCCGGTTCCATATAAACTTTCTCACCATCGCGCTTGATAGATCCTATTCCTTCACGTCTTATCCTCTTGCTCTTCACATATTTGTAAAATGCTTTGGGTTTTCCTTAACCCTGCCTGCCAAGGCCTTCTCATGACTCCTTCTGGCTCTCCTAATTTCCTTCCTAAGTTCCTCATACTTTCTTGGTTTTACAAAGAACAAAGAACAAAACAGCACAGGAAACAGGCCCTTCGGCCCAACGAGCCCGCGCCGCCACCCCGATGTTCCCATCTCTACCCGTGATCCCTGTCCATGTTTATAGATCTATGGATTAAAAACCAAATTTAAGACAATTTAGGGAGAATTTGTTTTGCCAATTAGCCTAAGAGCACATCTTTGGGATGTGGGAGGAAACCGGAGCTCCTGGAGAAAACCCACACAAGCACGGGGAGAATGTGCAAACTCCCACAGACACAGACCCAAATCCATGTATCTGCACAGCACAGCGATAGTCACTGAGCTGTCGTGTTGCCCATCAGATGGTCCAGGTCAAGCGTACACTAACGATATGAAACTCTAGGATACTCTCAAAAAAAATCCAAGAGCAGCCCTCTCACGACCCATCGCGTGTATGCCCCTCGTTAGACAACAAGGTGGACCAAAGCACCTGTAGGATAAAAACAAGAATCTCTATCATCATCTATTTACACACTTCCCAGGGACTCCCAAGGCTCATGATCCCTATTTTAAAGTGTTTTTGGGGTGATTTCTCTATCTTTTTCCATGAAGACAGACTCATGTTGTTTAGTTTCTCTGCCATTTCCCTATTCCCTATTATAAACACTCCTGTCTCTACCTAGAATGAATCCACATTTGTCTTTGCTAATCTTTTCCTTCTCACACACCTATCAGGGGCTTTTCCCATCAGATTTTACGCTTTGTTTCGATTCTCCTTTGCTGAATTCTAAAACAAGTTCCCAATCCTCAGGTTTACGACTATTTTGGCCACTTTATGAATCTCTTCCTTTGATCTCATGGAATCTTTAACTTTCTTGCTAGTTACGGTTGCTTAATTTTTCTAGCTGGATTTCTGTTCCTTAAAAGAATCTATAATTAATGTCAATATATAATAATTCCTTAAATTCTAGTGATTACCTATCTACCATCATACCTGTTACTGTTGGTTCTCTATCTACCACAGCTAACTGACCATATCTTGACAGTTTTCTTCAGATGAATTAAGCAAAGGAGCAATGCAACCACGAAAGGGTTAATAATCACACAAATTTAAAAACCACATAAGCTCTCTGAGAAAAAAAACAGATTTTTATTTTAAAGCTGTCTGTAACAAACTCAAAGGTTGAACACCAACAGTTCCTCAACAGAGCTCCACAGGGTATTTTTATGCTATGGTTTGGGAGACTTCCAAACAGAATTGAGAATAAAATACCTTTCAATTGTTTACATTCTGTGATCCGTGACGATACCGAAAGCAGGTATTCAGAACAAGGCTCAAGAGGCAAACGTCACGAAACCGGCCAGTCACGCAGAAAGAAACCCTCCCCATTGAGCAACTGTGAGAATGAACAAAATGCAGTCCTGGGTGTAACTGAGAGCAGGTACAATAACAGCAGAATCCAACCCCCTGGAATCACTCGTGAACTTGTTGGTGTCTCAGTAGCTGGGATGAAACACTGAATCCCTTCCCGCACTGAGAGCAAGTGTACGGTCTCTCCCCAGTGTGAATTCGCTGGTGTGTCTGCAGACTGGATAACTGAGTGAATCCCTTCCCGCACACAGAGCAGGTGAACGGTCTCTCCCCGGTGTGAACTCGCTGGTGAATCTGTAGATTGAATAAGGTAGTAAATCCCTTCCCGCACATGGAGCAGGTGAAGGGTCTCTCCCCGGTGTGAACCCGCTGGTGTGTCCGCAGGTTGGATAACTGCTTGAATCCCTTCCCACAGTGACAGCAGGTGAAAGGTCTTTCTTCGATATGACCTCGCTGGTGTCTCCGCAGGTTGGATAAGTCAGTGAATCCCTTCCCGCACTGCGAGCAGGTGAACGGCCTCTCGCCGGTGTGAACCCGCTGGTGTGTCAGCAGGTTGGATAACTCCTTGAATCCCACCTCACACTGAGAGCAGGTGAACGGCCTCTCCCCAGAGTGACCTCGCTGGTGCCTCTGCAGGTTGAATAGCCGATTGAATCCTGACCCACACACAGAGCAGGTGAACGGCCTCTCCCCAGTGTGGACTCGCTGGTGTTGCTGTAGGTGCGATAGCCGAGTGAATCCCTTCCCGCACTGAGGGCAGGCAAATGGTCTATCCCCAGTGTGATTGCGTCGATGTGTTTCCAGCAGAGACGGGGTTCTGTATTCCTTTCCACAGTCCTTACATTTCCATGGTTTCTTCATGTTTTGGGTTTCCCTGTGTTCTCTCGAGCGTGCACTGTCAGTTGGAAGCCCCGTCCACACAAAAAAAGGTTGCAATATTTATTCAATCTGTAAATGGTTTAAACTTTTTCCAGACTCCCTGCACTGGAACTCTCTCACTCAGCGGGGTGTGTCTCGGTGCTTTTCCAATCACACTGGTGTTTAAAGTCTTCGGAAGCAGAGAAACATTCCTCCTTCCAGATTCAAAGCCCAACGATGCTCAGGAGCCAAAGAATTAAGTGATGTTCATATCTGAATGTGAGGATTGAGATTAGAGTCCGTAATTCCGCCTCTTCTAATATCCTGTAAAAGCAATTTACAAAATAAATCACTGTCATTACAGGATAGAAATTCAGAACAGACAATTCGAGTTTCTGTGGAACATCATGTCCCCTCTCATTCCCCAAAACCTGTAAATCTCCATCCCTCTCCCTCCATTCTCACTCTGCTGTATCTAAAATTCACCCTCCCCAATTCTCCTGAAGGTGCTGATTGACAGATCCATGCTTCCTGCTTCCTGTCCCGGACACCCAGATCAGAACAAATAGGAGCTGATTCCGCCATCTGGCCCATCAAACTGCCTCAACTATCGAGTCTGCCCTGACCACAATCCAGGCCCTATCCCCATAACCCCAATCATTTACACTGCAAATCCTCCTGACACTACCGGGCAACTTAGTGTGGCCAATCAAACTATTCGTCTTGGTGGGAGGAAACTAGAGCACCCCGAGGACAACCGTACAGACATGGGGAGAATGTGCAAACTCCACAAAGTGAGCCAAGGTTGGAATTGAACCTGGGACCCTGGCACTGTGAGGTAGCAGTGCTAACCACAAATCATTGTTAATAAATATCATATTGTTTAGCCAACTGCGTCTTGTCCTCTGACATCATGGGGAATCGTCGATCCATATAATCTGGGAGCTCCTTCCTCTTATTGCCTTGCACCTCTGCTAAACATTCCATGAAGTTCTGAGGTAACATTCCCACGGTCTTACAGTGATGAGGTTCCTTTAACAGAAAAATCAAATACTTCTATTCATTTCTAAACCTGGGAAGCTTAAACTTGCTGCTATCTGTGCTAATAAAAACTATACTCAGTGGCTCTATTGTTGTTAAAGAATGTAGCTCTTCTTGCTCAGCTAGCTTTTCATTATGTCTCGGGGCTGCCTGCTTCTGGCCAAAGTGTACAGAATTACAAAATAAATCTGAAATACATTTTCAAAATCCAAAATACATGTTTAACTCTTTTAATACATTTTTAATGTTAAATCCTGTGGTTATGTTTTTTTATGCACACTGCTTCTGCAAACAATATTTAGTAGTCTGTGATTTTTTTTAATCTAAATTAACCCACTCAGTTTTTCACAGTTTTTATTTGTGTTTTAAATCTCTAATGAGTTCAAATTTGGTCAGAATCATTTCAATATGTCCCAAATTTTAAATAACCATTACAAATTAAAACTCTCATTCTCACATATGTGAATTGTATCCAGATTCATAACTTAAAAAAAAAGCTTTATTAATTTCACTTCTTTCCTTAAAACCTGTTTGATTTAAATCACAAACAGAAAACCTCAAAACTTGAAGCATTCAACTCACAAGTATCATCCGTACACAAGCAGAGAAACTTAGTATCTGCTTTACAACAACAATAACCAAAATGAATTCCTTAAATGCTTTGCAGTTTTGCTTTTAAGCTTCCAGAAATGTCTTTAATTAAAAATTCAAGATAAGGGTAGAAAGATTAACCTTAACAAATGTAGCCCAAAACAATGATTAGACACATCTACAAACAAAACACACAGATTCTCACAGCTCGTAATTTCAAACAATGAATCCTCAGCGTTCTCTCTCACAGCTAAAACTTCTTAAAGAGACAGAGCACTAAAGCTCACAACTCCTTGATTAAAATAAAATACAAGATCCTTCATTCTCCTTCATTATAACTTTACCTTTCTTAAGCCAACTTCCAAGGCCTGAGTTTATAGGCAACATCTAGTACTTGTCCATTTAAAATCCCACACACGTTCTTTATATCTGGGATTGAGGTGAAAACATGATAAAACTCTCACAGTTATTTCAAATTCCTACAGACTACACTTAAAATTTTCACATTTCCCATAAATCCATAATTATAAACTAAAATAAACACAAGTTTCCGGGTGATTTAAAAATACATCCGCTAAAACAGTTAACTTTTCCACAGAACCTAAAGACGGGGGAGTGAGAGAGAAAACTTGGTACACAACTATGACACTTTACGTAATTTTTAAAAACTTCTCTAACAACAAAACAGACTTGATTTTCAACTTCATTTGTTCATTTTTGTTAAATTCCTCAACTTAATTATTTTAATTTGATCAGTTTTTGTTGGGGATGGGTAACTTCTGTTCTGTATAAACTGGTTCATTTGTTTTGTTTATAAAATGTTGAGAGGAATAGATAGGGTGGACTCTCAGAGACTATTTCCCCGAGCTGAAATGGTCACTATGAGAGGACACAGATTTAAGGTGCAGGGAAGCAAATACAAAGGAGATGTCAGGGGTAGGTTTTTCACTCAGAGTGGTGAGTGAATGGAACCGACTGCCGTCGGAGGTTGTTGAGGCAAACTCACTGGGGTCTTTTAAGAGACTTCTGGATGAGTATATGGAAAAGAATAGGATAGGGGGTTATAGATAGGTCTGTGGATTGGTAGATGTGATCGGTGCAACTCGTGGGCCGAAGGGCCTGTTTGTGCTGTATTGTTCTATGTTCTATGTTCTAATTCGACACGGGCTCGGAGAATCAGAAGCCAGACTTTATCATCCTTTCTCCTTTTGTCACCGCTCCCTCTGTTTTGCGGGAGGGTCGTGGAGATTCCAATCAGATCTGATCATTTTATCATAAAAGTAAAATACTGTGGATGTTGGAATCTGAAACAAAAACAGAAAATGCTAAAAATCTCAGCAGGTCTGACAGCATCTGTAGAGAGAGAATAGAACCAATGTTTCGAGTCTGGATCACCCTTCATAAGAGTTTTATGAATTCTCATCCAGATGCGAAACATTGGCTCTATTCTCTAATCATTTCATCGATAAGTTTCTTGTTCTTAGTTTCTAAATGATCAGTAAGAGACTTGTCTTGTCCCCACTCGAGTTCTGATTTTTCACTGCCCATGCTTGGGTAGGATTATAACCATTAGAATCTACTCTCAGAGATCCGCTTTTCAGTCCAGGAGTATACTGTCACTGCACTGACTATTGGGTCACAAATCCCTCACTGTTCTTACCACAAATTTATGTTAAAATAATTTAAACAATTTTTGAGAACACTTCTTAACTTCTTCACCAATTACCTACCACTGTTTGTTGATTGGTCAGATACCCCCTTTTACAGACTTAGGTACCTTAGCCGGTCCTGGAATAAGTTGAATTCTAATTCATTCGGAGTAAATATTCTCCCCAGCTCCTCTGTCAGTTCCCTGCTGAGCAGCTTTAATGGTTCCTGATTGCAGAAACTGACCAGTCACAGGAATGTGGTCAAGATAGTCCAGTTCCATAATGCCCCACATTCAATCTGCATTCCTTCAATTCTAACAGAATATGTGTCTGTGTGGAGCTGCCTCGGCCATGGTTAATCCCAACACTGCCTTCCTGAACTGCTACAGTGCCTGAGGTGTAAGTACACCCACAGTGCTGTTAGGGACGGATTTCCAGCTACACACTCCAGACTTTCACTGGACTGTATGTGGATATGATTGATATATTTCATTAAACCCAAGGTGAGTTATTCCAATTCGTTTATTGTCCAGGACAATATATTCACAATACCTTTAAAACAGAAATTAAACATTCCCATTTGATTTCAGGTATTAACATATTCTGTTAGTTTGTTCTTCATTGTCGATGTCAGGCTGTGATTCCAACCCCCTGGAATAACTTGTGAACTTAGAATCATAGAAACTCTACACTGCAGAAAGAGGCCCTTCGGCCCATCGAGCCTACACCGACCACAATCCCACCCAGGCCCTACCCCCATAACCCTACATATTGATCCGCTAATCCCTCTAACCTACACATCTCAGGACTCAAAGGGGCAATTTTAGCATTGCCAATCAACCTAATCTGTACATCTTTGGACTGTGAGAGGAAACCTCTCTTTTAGAGGTATATAAGATTATGAGGGGTTTAGATAGAGTAAATGGTGGTAAGCTTTTTCCACCATTAGAAATGGATAGAACGAGGGGTCACGGGCTGAGGGTGAGGGGGGCTATGTATAAGATGAATATTAGAGGCCAGTTTTTCACACAAAGGGTAGTGGGGTGTGGAATGCACTGCCGAGTAAGGTGGTGGGAGCAGGCACGCTAGGGTTGTTTAAGGTTCTCTTGGACAGCCACATGAGCGGTCTGCAGATAGAGGGATATAGCAGGACTGTTTGAATATCGGGAGGACCAAATAGTAGTAGACTATCTTTTAGTTTCGTCTCGGGAATGTCTTAGTTTTTTTTTAGCATGTTTAATTAAGTCTTATTAGTTTCCGCAGGCAATTCGGTCCACCTTGTTGACCAACAAGGGGCATGCATGCGGCATGTCGTGCGAGAGCTGCTCTTGGAGGTTGCTTCAGGAGTTGCCTAGTGCTTCACGTCGTCAGTGTATGCTTAAACTGGACCATCTGAATGGGCAACATGACAGCTCAGAGACTATCGCTGTTGCTGTGCTGACACATGGATTTGGGCCTGTGTCTGCGGGAGTTTGCGCGTTCTCCCCGTGGTTGCGTGGGTTTCCTCCGGGTGCTCTGGTTTCCTCCCACATCCCAAAAATGTGCTCTTACGCTGATTGGGTAACAAATTGTCCCTATATGGGTATCTTCAACAATAGGCATAGCCTAAAGACAAGGATATGTCATTAGGACGTTAGGATGGCGGCGTGGGCTCGTTGGGCCAAAGGGCCTGTTTCCCGTGCTGTGTTGCTCTTTGTTCTTTGAAACCAGAGCAGCCAGAGGAAACCCATGCAGATACAAGGAGAATGTGCAAACTTCAAACAGACTTGTTGAGCCTCAGCAGATTGGATGAAACACTGAATCTCTTCCCACGCTGACAGCAGCTAAATGGCCTCTCCCCAATGTGAACTCACTGGTTTGCCCGCAATTTGAATGATCAAGTGAATTATAAAAACCGATCGTGTGAGTTGGTATTTGAAATAAGAAGTTAACAATGGAGCACTGATCATACAGCATGGAAACAGGCCCTTCAGCCCAATAGTCCATACTGACTATGGTACCCTCCCAGCTAGTCCTAATTGCCCACCTTTGGTGCAGATCCCTTGAATCCTTTCCCATCCATGTACCTATCCAAATGCTTTTAAAATGTTACTGGTGAACCTGCTTCAACCACTTTGTCAAGTATGCACCACCCTCTGTGAAGAAGTTGCCACTCAGGCTGTTTTTAAATCTTTCTTCTCTCTAATTTTCCATTCCCCTTCTTTGGGAAAAAGACTATGTGCGTTCATCTGATCTAAGCCCCTCATGATTTTACACACCTCAATAAGGTCATCCCTCATTCGCCTACATCCCAAGGAATAAAGCCCGAGTCTCTCCTTATAACTCAAGCCCAGTAGTCCTGACAACACCCTTGTAAATCTTCTCCATACTCTTTCCAGTATATCGATGTCTTTCCTGTAATAGGGTGACCAAAACTGTATACAATAATCCAAGTGCAGCCTCACCAATGACTTATACCACTGCAACATAATGTCCCAATTCCTGTACTCAATGCTCTGACTGATGAAGGCCAGTGTGCTAAATTCCTTCTTCACCAGTCTGTTTACCTATGATGCTGCTTTCAATGAACTATGTACTTGTACCCCTAGGTGCCTCTGTCCCTTAACACTGTCCAGGGTCCTCCCATTCATTCTTACCCTGGTTTGACTTTCCAAATTGCAACACCACACACTTGCCAATCCTCAGCCGCATCCCTAACCGATCAAGAGCCCCAATTAATGTTTGATAATCTTCACTATCAACGATCCTTCCTAATTTAGTATCATCTGCAAACTTACTAACTATGCCTTGAACTTTCACATCTAAATCATTTATGTTAAAAATGAATAAAAGGTCCAAATAAAAGGTCCAAATACCAACCGCCAAGGCACATCACTAATCACAGACCTCCAGTCTGAGAAACAATTTTCATCACCCTCTGCTTCCTACCATTGAGCCAATATCAAAGCCAATTTGATAGCTACCCTTCTTAAACAATGGAACAACATTAGCTATGCTCTGGAACTTTGTCAGTGGAAAGAGATGAAGCAAATATCTTTGCAATTTCTTCCTTAGCTTCCCACAAGATCCAAGGTGCACTTGATCAGGCCCAGGGGATTTATCCACCTTAATGCATTTTAAGGCTGTAGATGCCTCCTCCCTGGTAATGGACGTGTGGTCTAATTTCTTTAGCACCCAGGATGTTCTCCACAGTAAACATCGAGGAGAAATACTCATTAAAAATCACACTCATCTCCCTTGGCTCCAGACACAAATGGCTATGCTGATTTTTAAAGGGATCTATTCTCTCTCCAGCCACCCTTTTACTCTGAATATAACTGTAGAACTTCTTGGGATTTTTTTATCTGCCACATTCATACCATAGCCTCTGTTTGCCCTCCTGATTTCCCTTTTAAGTGTTCTCTTTTTATCGACATTGAGTGATTCTCTTGTCCCCTGATTGCTGAAACCCAATGTCTGCTTCCTTCTTTTACCTGACCAGAGCCTGAGTGAACCTTGTCAGGCAGGGATCGCTGAATTTATCATTCATCCTAACAGGAATATATTGGCCCCTGGGCTCTTGAAATTACATTTTTAAATGGGAAACACGAGTGTGGGATGAACTCTGAGAAAAAAAATCACAATTCCCAGGGAAGTGGTACCCAACACCACCCCATGTTTCCTGAAGGTGTTTGAAAAGTCACCACAACAAATAAAAGTTCATGCTGCGGAGGTAAGACATTGGTGTGGATGGAAGATGAGCTAACAGGAAACAGTGGGAAAATCACTCACTTCCCAGTTTAAGAGAGAGAGAGACCTGGGCCAACCTTTCCAGAGTCTGCTCCCTCCCTGGATTCACTTCCTTTCCCTTCAGTTGCTGCAATTCCCCCAGAATGGGAAAAGAAATGGAAAGGGGGAGTAAAGAAAGTGTTTTACTCACAGATGTGGGAGACAGGAGGAAGTTTCACTCTGTCTGAAGCTCAATCTTCATTCACACAAATGCCCGCGCTTTGATTGGCTGGAGGACCAGCGTACTTCCGGTCCTCCGACTCTTCCCATTGGTCAACACCTCAGCATGAAGGTCAGAGGGAGAGCGTCCACCCTCGCACATGCGCAGCTTCCCCTCTCTCTTGGACATGCGCAATCCCGGGCCAGGGGGCGGGGCTTCTCTCTGTGGGCGGAGCCGCCAGCCGGTTGCCCTGGAAACCTTGGCTCCAGGAAGGGGGGCGGGGCAACCGGGCCGGACCTGCGCACTGGAACCCGGAGACGTCACCGCGGAGCAGGGTGATTCCGATTGGCCGATTCAGGCAGGGCTCCATTGTGAGGTCACAACGCGGAAGTTGTTCAATGAGCTTCAGGTTAAACCTTCCTCCTCTGAGCAACATCTGGGGGGAAATCAGTGTGTCCCCCTTTCCATTTCTTTTCCCATTCTGGGGGAAATCAGTGTGTCCCCCTTTCCATTTCTTTTCCCATTCTGGGGGGAAATCAGTGTGTCCCCCTTTCCATTTCTTTTCCCATTCTGGGGGGAAATCAGTGTGTCCCCCTTTCCATTTCTTTTCCCATTCTGGGGGGAAATCAGTGTGTCCCCCTTTCCATTTCTTTTCCCATTCTGGGGGGAAACACCCCCCCACCCCACGGGGGGAAATCAGTGTGTCCCCCTTTCCATTTCTTTTCCCATTCTGGGGGGAAATCAGTGTGTCCCCCTTTCCATTTCTTTTCCCATTCTGGGGGAAAACTGGGGACTTGCAGCAACTGAAGGGAAAAGGAACTGAATCCAGTCGGTATGTCCCACACATTGTTAATCCATTCATAGAGACAGAGATCTGTCTGGGAGGCTGCATGGAGATTCTCACCTCTCTGTGTTCAGGATAGGAAGCAGTGAGCATGGATCTGTCAATCAGCACCTTCAGGAGAATTGGGAGGGTGAATATTAGATACAGCAGAGTGAGAATGGAGGGTGTGGGATGGAGATTTACAGCTTTTGGGGAATGAGAGAGGAATTTTCCATAGAAACTAGAATTATCTGTTCTGAATTTCTGTCCTGTACTGACAGTGATGACTTTTGTAACTTTTATAGGATATCAGAAGGTAAGGATTTACAGACAGAAAGCTCAACCCGAATGTCACATCAAATCTGACAATCACTCTGTCATCAGGACATGATTGTCATCAGGCTTTGAATCCAGAATAACAAATGTTTCTCTGTTCTTTCTGTTTCAGAAAATTTTAAACATCAGCGTGACTGGAAATGCAGCGAGAGACACAACCCCCCCCCAAGTGGGAATGTTTCAACGCGCTGACAATGGAAAGAGCTTTAAAGAGTTATACAAACTGAAAAGTCATTGTAGCATTCACAGCGGAGAGAGAGACTGTACCCGTGTTCTGTGTGAGATTTGACTGATTGGTATTGTGAAGAGTCACAAGGACATCCACATGGAGAAACAGTGGAAATGTAGAGATTGTGGGAAGGGATTCAGGTTCCCATCTAAGTTGGAAATTCATCGCCGTATTCACACCGGGGAGAAACCATTCACTTGCTCTGTGTGTGGGAAGGGATTTGCTCTGTCATCCAACCTGTGGGTACATCAGCGAGTTCACACTGGGGAGAGACCGTTCACCTGCTCTGTCTGTGGGAATGGATTCACTCAGTCATCTAATTTGATGAAGCATCAGCGAGTTCACACTGGGGAGAAACCGTTCACCTGCTCCACAAGTGGGACAGCATTCAACAATTCATCCCAACTGTTAACACACCAGCAAGTTCACATCGAGGAGAAACCTTTCACCTGCTCTGTGTGTGGGAAAGGATTCACTCAGTCATCCAGCCTGCACAGTCACAATATCACTCACAGCAACGCGAGACCCTTTAAATGTTCTGACTGCGGGAGTGGATTCAAGAGGTCACAGGATCTGATGATTCACCAGCGCATTCACACCGAGGAGAGACCGTTCAGCTGCTCTCAGTGCACAAATAGGTTTAGAACGATATCCAATCTGCGGGCACACCAGCGCATTCACACTGAGGAGAGACCGTTCAGCTGCTCTCACTGCACCAAGAGGTTTAGAACGTCGTCCGACCTGCGGATACATCGGCGCGTTCACACTGGAGAGAGGCCCTTCAGCTGCTCTCACTGCACAAAGCGGTTCAGATCATCATCTGCCCTGCGGCGACACCAACAGGTTCACAGTGTGGAGAGACCGTTCACCTGCTCCGTGTGCGGGAAGGGATTCACTCAGTCATCCAGCCTCCTGGCACACCAGCGAGTTCATAATTGAGAAGGGATTGGATTCTGCTGTTATTGCTGCTGTGAATCACATCCAGGACTGAACCCTGTTCATTCTGACAGTGGGTGAAGTGGGAGGGTTTCTTTCTGCTGGACTGGCCGGTCTCACAACTTTGCTTCTGATGCTCTTTGAGCCTGGGGGAGCACATTTCCACTGAAATGATCCACAAACGCTGATGACGGACATTTATTTCATCTTGTATAGTAAATAGTGTTTTTCCTACCATTGCAGGTCGATCGAAAATAAATACAGAATATAACCAGATGGCTGAATGCTACATATCCACAATGCAGGATGGGAAAAGTAGCCAGTTTTGTACTCGCACAGGGGCTGTGGTTGCTGAAGCTGCCTGTTGAGGAAGCAGTGTTTGATAAGATGTACTCAACATGAATCTGCTGTGAGTGTGAGGATTGCTAGGCAAGGACAGATAAGAAGAACAAGGGCAGCCGATATATCCTGTGTTTGCATCTGGCAAACTGACCCAGATAATGGGTGCGTGTTGCTAAGGACGTGCTGGGAGAAACTGGATGAGAATGGAGAGGCTGGGAGACTCCGCAGTGAGGATCTGCAGGCATAACCATTGCGTAAGGAAGCCCTGGCTCCAGGACTCAGGAGAAGGGAAACTGATCACCTCACACTGCAATGGATAGTGTTTGGATCCAAGCTATGAGTCTTGCGATTCATCATAACAAGTAATCAATACTCCAAAAAACGGAATAAGGAGCAGTTTATCTTGTGTCTTAAACGTTTAGAACAAGTTGGACAAAATATTTAAGCAAATCTTTGTCTGAAACATTAACCTAGTCTGAGGATCAGCTTCTGGCATCGCAGAACAGACACAGTTAAGTGATTAATCCCCCTTCCATCCCGACCTCCTAATGTTTAAACATAATCCATTATCAGAATCATAATGGTACCAAAAATCTCAATGTCTGAAGCAATTCTTATCCACAGGTGTATCCGTACATTTGTACCCCAATTCCCAATAGCACACCACCAGTTGGTTACTGGAATCATTTCAATCTTTTGCCCACTTCCCGAAGCTTTGTGAATGATTCTGACAAATATTTGGTGAGTTTTAGCTGGCTGTTTATTTGATCCATCGCAAGTCCGTGGGCAAATGTTTGATGTTAGTGAAGGGTTAATCATCATACAAGTTTATAAATCACATCAACTGCTAAATTCTCAAAGCTCTGAGAAACCAGATGTCAATTCTAAGCAGAAATAGGTAAGAGTCGAGGACCATAAAACTCTCAAATACAGTGGAGGTTTCAGTCACACGTTATATGCAGAAAAGATCAATTGAACTATGTGCTTGTCAGTATCTGCTAATATAGGGATACCAGACAAAGGAGGTTGATACACAACTGATCAGACATATATCTATTGCACTTGTGTCTGGAGGTTCATAAACAAGAACAGAATATACGTGACCAAGGATATAATTAGGTAGACATTTGTCAGAGAGAAACTTAGAATAACTTGAGATTAATGACTAACAGATGAGAGTAAATTAGATCAAAGTGAATAGAGTATAGAGAAGTTACAAAGTGCTGGAAAAATACTGTTTGCGTAAGGCAACCTATAAATACTGTTTAAACGTGTATTTTTGAAAACATATTCTGTATTAAAAGCATTAATATTAATTAAAGGCAGCATGGTGGCACAGTAGTTAGCACTGCTGTCATGGACTCAGATTCATAAGAAATAGGAGCAGGAGTCGGCCATCCAGCCCCTCGAGCCTGTCCCGCCATTCAATAAGATCATGGTTGATCTGAAGTGGATCAGTTCCACTTTCCCGCTTTCTCCCCATAACCCTTAATTCCCTTGTCTATCAGAAATCTATCTACCTGTGACTTAAACATATTCAGCGATGTAGCCTCCACCACTTCAATGGGCAGAGAATTCCAGAGACTCACCATCCTTTGAGTGAAGAAGTTCCTCCTCAACTCTGATATAAACGACCCCCCTTATTTTGAGGCTGTGCCCTCTAGTTCTGGTTTCCTTTCTAAGTGGGAAGAATCTCTCTATCTCTACCTATCCATCCCCTTCATTATCTTATAAGTCTCTATAAGATCCCCCCTCAGCTTCCTAAACTCCAACGAGTACAGACACAGTCTATTCAATCTCTCCTCATAAGCTAACCCCGTCATCTCTGGTGTCAGCCTGGTGAACCTTCTCCGTACTCCCTCCCAGGCCAATATATCCTTTTGCAAATACGGGGACCAAAACTGCACTCAGTACTTCAGCTGCGGCCTCACCAGTGCCCTGTACAGTTGCAGCGAGACCTCCCTGCTTTTATTTTCTATCCCCCTCACTATAAAGGCCCTCATTCCATTCACCTTCTTGATCACCTGCTGCACCTTCAGACTGCATTTTTGCGATTTGTGCACAAGGATCCCCAGGTCCCTCTGCACTGTAGCATGCTGCAACTTTTCACCATTTAAATAATAATCCCTCCTCCTATTATTTCTACCAAAGTGGATAACCTCACACTTGCTAACATTATACTCCATCTGCCAGGTCCTCGCCCACTCACTCAACCTATCCAGATCCCTCTGCAGGCTTTCCACACCCTCCACGCAATTCACTTTTCCACTCATCTTCGTGTCATCAGCAAATTTCGTCACCCTGCACTCAGTCCCTTCCTCCAGATCATCTGTGTAAATGGTAAATAGTTGAGGTCCCAGCACCGATCCCTGGGCACTCCACTAGTCACCAACTGCCAACCAGAATAGAACTCATTTACTCCAACTCTCTGCTTCCTGTTAGTTAGTCAATTCTCTATCCACGCTAACACCTTACCCCAACTCCGTACACCCTAACCTTCTGCAGCAATTCTGGCCTCGGGTCACTGTCTGTGTGGAGTTTGCATGTTCTCCCTGCATCTGTGTGGGGTTCCTCTATACAGTCCAAAGATGTGCGGGGTAGGTTGACTGGCCATAATAAGTTAACCATAGTTTTCTGGGGATTAATAGGGTAAATATATGTGGTTAAGGAAATAGGACCTGAGTGGGATTGTGGTCAATGCAGACTCAATGGGCTGAACTATCTCCTTCTGCTCTGTAGGGAATCTATGATCATATACCTTGGGTAAGAACAGAGTACTCAATTATGGGACGTAGTTCAGTAAAAAGAACCACATTTTTTTAAAACAATGCAGCTACTGAGCAAAGGGAAAAACAACTCTTAGCAAAGACCACACAGTCAAAGAACAAAGAATAAAACAGCACGGGAAACAGGCTCTTCAACCCAACGAGCCCCCGCTGCCATCCCGATGTTCCCACCTCTACCCGCGATCCCTGTCTATGTTTATAGATCTTTGGATTGAAACCAAATTTGAGACAGTTTAGGGAGAATTTGTTCTGCCAATTCGCCTAAGAGCACATTTTTGGGATGTGGGAGGAAACCGGAGCACCCGGAGAAAACCCACGCAAGCACGGGGAGAATGCGCAAACTCCCACAGACACAGGCCCAAATCCATGTATCTGCACAGCACAGCAATAGTCACTGCGCTGTCGTGTTGCCCATCAAATGGTCCAGGTCAAGCGTACACTAACGACGTGAAGCACTAGGATACTCTCGAAAAAAATCCAAGAGCAGCCCTCTCACGACCCATCGCGTGTATGGCCCTCGTTAGACAACAAGGTGGACCAAAGCACCTGTAGGATAAAAACAAGTACATCAATATCATCATCTATTTACACACTTCCCAAGGCTCATGATCCCTATTTTAAATCAGTTTTCTATACCCCTCCATTCCCATTCTGTTCATTTGCCCATCTAAGTATTTCTTAAATAACTCCAGAGTACCTGCCTCCACCACTTTACTTGGCAGCGCATTCCATACCGCCACCACCCTCTGTGTGAAAAAACTCCCTCTAGCATCCAAATTATACCTTACCCCCCTTACCCTAAGCCCGTGACCCCTCGTGCTATTTGAGTCCATCCTAGGAAAAAGCTTAACCCTGTTTACTCTATCTATACCCCTCATAATCTTGTACACCTCTATTAGATCTCCTCTAAGTCAACGTCTTTCTAAGGAAAACAGTCCCAATTTGCCTAACCTCTCCTCGTAACTCAGACCTTCCATACCAGGCAGCATTCTGGTAAACCTCCTCTGCACTCTCTCCAGAGTCTCCATGTCCTTCCAGTAGTAAGGCGACCAGAACTGAATGCAGTATTCCAAATGAGGTCTAACCAACGTTTTATACAACTGCAACATTAAAGGCCAGCTCTTGTACTCTATACCCCTTCCTATAAAGGCTAACATACTATATGCTTTCTTCACAACCTTCTCCACCTGTTCTGCCACCTTCAGAGACTTGTTCACCTGCACCCCCAGGTCCCTCTACATTTCTATGCATTTCTGAATACACATTGAACCTAGGAGCTAACGAATGGAGAATTTCAACTTATTTTAGAGGATTTTAATTAATCTAAAACTCAAAATGCTAATAAAGACTACTGAGAATTGATTGGATTAATTTTGGATAAGAGCCATGGATTGCTTCATATTTTACAGAGGCTCTATCTGCATAGAAACACATATAACCACAGTTAAAAATTTAAATGTAGATTTGTGATTTAAACGCGTATTTTTATGATCTGTACACCTTGGCCAAAAGCAGGCTGCTCTAAGGCATAATGAGATGAAAGCTCAGTGAGATAGGCCGCATTCTTTGGAACAATGCAATCTCAAAGTGGAGCTTTTTTCATTGCAATCAAGGGCAGTAGTGTTCTGAAACTTAGTATGAATGGAGTAATTCATTCTGATTGTAAAGTGCTACACAAACATTGCTAACCAGAACCTTGACCCCCCGCCCCCCATGATCTGCATCATAGAAGTTGCTAAGAGACAGTGGGAAAGCTACCTTTGAATTTTAGGGTTTGTGTGTCATGGTTGCTCAGCTATAAGGGGCAGGAGCTCCTAGATTCAATGGACCAATACATTCCCATGCTATCAGAAGGTGGACTGTGATTGGCCAGGGTATTTAACATTTATTACCAATGATTGATTCATTCTAATGATTCATATCGAATCATATCGAGTGAGAAGATTGAATTTGGAAAATGTATAAGTTACTATTGATGGATGCATTGTCATTCAGAGATATGTTGGACTGTCCAATACTGTACTTCCAACATGCATTGGTCAATAAAGGGTGTCTTTCACCAGGATAATGCATTTGTGAGTCTTTGTATTTAACTAAAGTTTTGGCAATACTTAATCCTTTGAAAGAAACCATGCAACAGAGGGTCTCAGAAGTATCAGGAGACTGTGTGAAAGACCCTCAAGGTCTACGAACTGATTATGTCCACACTGTCATAGGGTAAATGTTATTGGCCAAGATATATAATCTGTACTAATAATGATTCTCTCATATTCAACTGGGATAGATAAACAGCTTTTGAAAGTTGTATAATTGTCGTATTGAGAGCGATGTAATCTCCGAAATGTTTTGAAACTGCCCCAAATCTCTCTCCATCATACGTTGACCAAGCTTGGAAAATAAAGAATGTCTTTTACCAGAATGCTGTCCGTATGAGTCTTTGTGTTAGCTGAGCCAAAATTTTAACAGGGAATTCTCCACGTGAAAGTCAGTATTATACAGTCTCTGCAAAACACTCCTACTCTAAAGCAGGGTCTTTCACCAGATTCCAGCAGTGGGATGCAACTCCTGTGTGGGTATCATTTCATTTACTGCCTGGGAGATAGAGGAATCGGGTTACTGGAACGATAAACTGAGTGACCCTAACAAAAGGGGCAGGAGAGGGGAGCTGCGGACAATAATACAAACAATAGTGATTGAGCATCAAGAAAATAACATGAAGTAGAAAAATTAGTTCAAAACTATGAGAAAATTAAGAGAAGAAAATTTGTAGCTACGTGGAAAAGTAGAAAACTGGAACAGAAGAATGAGCTAAATATATAGTTTGAGCAGGTGAAAAGTATATCAAGTTAGTGAAAGGAAATGAAGTTCTGTTTAATCCGAGTTCCAGCAGAAGGTTATTAAAATCTCAGTTGCCAATGTAGATAGGGATGGTGACTGTATTTGGGACAGTTGAGTCTGAGGGAGATGGTGATTATGGAATTGTGGATTGTATCTGGAAGAGAATGCCTGTTTTAAATGTGGGGCTGATTGAAGATTCCCACCTTTTCCAGAGGCACCTAATCTTTTAATAGCCTTAGAATTTTCCCTATTCTGATGAGGCCTATGAATCCCGTAACTATTAATCGCAAGGTGGACATGGAATTACCACAAGATGCTGTTGACTGGGGAGGAATGAATATTTTAAAGAATCCCATCGCTGTATGGAATTCCAAATGCAACTTAACTGGTCCCCACCAATAGATAATCTTGCATTGTTAGAAAATGCTTTGCCTAGACCATGTGGGATAGAAGGCAAGAGCTCAAGCCCTCACTAATATCACAAAGACCTGAATTTCAGAATGACTCACCTGATGAAGGAGCAGTGCTCCGAAAGCTCATGATTCCAAATAAACCTGTTGGACATTGACCAGGTGTTTTGAGATTTCTTACTGTGTATCATAAAGACCCCAAGAGACCATTGACCCTGTAATCTGCATTCAAGTTTGTCCTACCTTTGCTTTTTAATATCGGGGGTAGTGATCAGTGTGGAGTTACAGAATTAAGAGAGAAAGGAACTATGCTGTCTCAACTCACCAAGGAAATATTATAAATTAATCGGCAAGATGCAAACAGAAAACTGATTGGAGAAAACATGAAATTGAGCTGATAATTTGGGTAATTTTTGTATTTCAGAGTTTTATTTGGATGGTCTGCTTGCTCATTCAATCAGCTGATTGTTGTTGCGTTAGATTGAGAATGGGAATTGTTAAAGACATTATTTATTCTTTTAGAGTTTTTATTGCAGGCAATCTTTACTCTATGGTTCAATTTCAAAGGGGCTGAGAAAATATTAAAATCTAAGTTTAAAATTTCTCAAATTTACTCTTGCTTTTGAGTTTTGGAAAGAAGGAAGAAGAATTAAAGCTATGTGTTAATAATCTATTGTCTTTATCTTCTTTGGATGTTTTATTTTCAATCCAGTTTAGAATGTTGAGATTGAATGAAAGGAAAATGCCGTGGAATAAGTTTTGGAAGCTTCTATTGTGTTTGTGTATGTTTAGTAAAGTGTTTATGTGGATGTTTTTGTTAGATTGCTTGCTTTCATGTTTTTTCCCAACCTGTGATTTTACAATAGTGTGTTTTATAAAATCAAATGGGAATTGGATTAGATTAAAATGTAAATTGAAATAAGTTTTCGAATTCTTTAATCCTAAGTATAATTGATGGCTGTGGTTGTTGCATGGGGTTATTGCTAAGACTTGTTTAATAATGGTGAATGCAGCCTCGCACTTCCCTAGCTAGTCCTTCTGATGCTGAGGGGCAATTTATTATGGCCAATCCAACTGCATACCTTGGACCATGAGAGGAAACTGCAGCACCCAGAGGAAACCCACGCAGACATGGGGAGAAGGTGCAAACCCCACACAGACAATCACCTGGGTCCTGGCGCTGAGAGGCAGCAGTGAGAAACACTGTGTCTCTGTGCTATCGTGCTCCCTCAATTGGAATGTTTTGAATTGACACTGATGTATATTCGAATGAAATGAAAGTGTGAATGGGCTGCGAGAGTACCCCATATCATGGGACACAAGAACCAAGAGAGTGGAAGGAAGGAAGAGATGGAAATGATGTGATTAATGTTTTTCTATTTTCATATTGTTAGATTCACTGTTTTTGACTCTGATAAGGCCAGTTGTACTGTAGGGTTCTGTGATTGAGCGCTGAAATCCCCATGTCATTCCCCTCAGGAACTACACGTTAATTCTTACTTGTGTCTGTTGTATGTATCCAATCTTTCCAGCTGTTGGGTTTGCTCACACCTCCCCACACATCAGACTTTTGAATGGACCTACCTCACATTAAATTGATCTCTCACCACACCCTAGGTCTGACTGAAACGCTATATTCTTCCCTCTCTCCTTTCCTTCTCTATGAACGATATGCTTTGTCTGTACAGCGCACAAGAAACAATATTTTTCACTGTAGAAGGTCATAAGAAACATAAGAAATAGGAGCAGGAGTGGGCCATCCAGCCCCTCGAGCCTGCCCCCCCATTCAATAAGATCATGGCTGATCTGAAGTGGATCAGTTCCACTTTCCTGCTTTCTCCCCATAACCCTTAATTCCCTTGTCAATCAGAAACCTATCTACCTGTGACTTAAATATATTAAGCGAGGAAGCCTCCACCACTTCAACGGGCAGAGAATTCCAGAGATTCACCCCCCTTTGAGTGAAGAAATTCCTCTTCAACTCTGATCTAAACCGCTTCCCCCCTTATTTTGAAGCTGTGCCCTCTAGTTCTGCTATCCTTTCTAAGCGGGAAGAATCTCTCTACATCTACCCTATCCAGCCCCTTCATGATCTGATATGTCTCTATAAGATCCCCCCTCAGCTTTCTAAACTCCAACGAGTACAGACTTAGTCTACTCAATCTCTCCTCGTGAGCTAACTCCCTCATCTCCAGTATCAGCCTAGTGAACCTTCTATACTTAATACGTGACAATAATGAATCAAATCAAACCAAATCAAGGTCTGAGGGAGTCATATCCTAGTGACCTGTAACATTGCCATGGTCTGAATTGATCTTGTGGACCAATTTTCCCAGTGCTTTAGGGACCCTGGTAAAACTGCATCAGATTACCTCAGTGCTTACGACAGTATTGAATTTTAACACAATATATCCTTATCAGCAGACATTAGTAAACAGAAATATACGCCCATCTTTAACACAGCCAACTCACCTCACCCTGGAATAAATGGTACCAAAACCAAAGGGGAGATTGTGTGTTGAGAGTGAAGGAGGCCCTGGGAATGACTTAGGAACAAGAATCTGACCAGCTGGTTATGTATGGGTGTGCTCAATGATGATCGGTTTTATAATGTCTCTTATTGCTTTAGTGGGAGTAAGAAAGAACAAAGAAAAGTACAGCACAAGGAACAGGCCCTTCTGCCTTTCAGACCTGCACCTATCTACCTCCCTGACTCTCAATGGTGTGTTTTAGATTTGCAGCAATAAAGCTTGTCCTCGGCTCCCTGCCAGCGAGAAAGGGTCACCTTAGATATGTGGTCCCATACATTTCTCATTTTTCTCACCTTCTCTCTCTGATGGGACATATTGTACCATCGTGGGTGCAGAGTGCTCCTTTGCCATCATGGGCTTGAAAGGTTGGCACAAGAGAACACTATCATAATTTTGGAAGAAGTTGCCAATGATACAGCCTCTGCCCTTACTAATATGAATGATGAGGTGTTTGCCACATGTACTGTGGTTCATCAGCATTGTACGGTACCAGACTGTTCTCTGGTGGAATGTGCCTTGATTGAACATCTATATCTGATAATTCAGAGTCTATAACCATATTGAAAAAAAGACTTTGAAAAACTCCTAACGGCCTCCATTCTCTGGGGCTGGGTTTTGGGTTGGCTGGGTTTGCTGGATTGTGTTCTTTAATTATTTTCACATTCCTGCACTAACAGTCAAATCCACACAGGGCACAGCAAAAGTGATGGCAGTCTGTGTGGAGACAGGTGTACCCCAATACCAAATAACTCACTGCAACCAAAGGATAGAAACTTGAAAATGTCCACTTAGTGGCCTAATCTTGGACTAACCAAGAGCAAAGAGGAGGAATATGTCAGAGGGAATTTAGAATAATTTGGGATTAAAAACTATCAGGGTCAATTAGATTAGGAGGAATAGAGTAAAGAGAAATGACAAAGTTCCCCCAAAAAAAACAGTTAGCATAGGGGCACTCATAACCATTGTACAGAATTTAAACATGAAAACATATTCTGTATTAAAAGCTTGATTAACGACATAATGCTCATAAGGCAGAATGGGACCTGGTTAAATAAAAAGGACCACATTTCTGAGAACAATGCAGCTACTGAGCAAAGCAAAGAGCCCCTCTTATCAATGGCCAGTCAGTCCTAATGAATCAGACAACCAAGGACACAATAAAGTGCCAGAGAGTTGCAATGAATAGAATGATACATTGCACTGGATAAGGAGGTCTGGACAGTGTCAGGAGACTGAGAAAAAGCCACAAACTGGTCACATAGATCCACGTTGTCAGAGAGTAAATATAATTGGCCAAGATAAATGATCTATATGAATAATAATTGGCTCATAGCCAGCTGGGGCAAGTAGCTTTCGTGATTTTATAATAATAATACTGAGAGTGTTTGGAGCACATTTGGAACTGCCCTGGGTCTCTCTCCCTCAAACACTGGCCGACCTTGGACAATAAAGATGTGCCTTTTATCTGAATACTTTTTATCCGAATATTGTCTCCAAGAGTCTTTGTGTTAGTTGAGCTGTAACTAAGAAGGGAAATCCCTCACATGAAAACCAGCTTCACAGTCTCTGAAAAGGCTCCTACAATGTTAATACCTAAAATTACACAGGGAAGTTTAATGTTTTAAAGATATTGTGAATATATTGTCCTGGACAATGAAGGAATCGGAATAACTCACATTGGATATGGTAGAATGGAATACATCAAGCTGCAGTGAAAGTCTGTATCAATGAGATAAATAAATTAATCATTTTCTTTTGGAGATATTTATATCTTTGTCCTTGAAACCTGTTTTAAAGAAATCCACATTTGAAAGCCCGGCCACTGCATGAAATATCAGCAGAATAACAGGGAGAGAGAAGAAAGACAGATACTCACTTTCATCTTTTCATCAGCACATCTGAGAGTTAAGAATGTCTGATATGATTTTGCAATACAAGAGTGAGTGTGCAGAAGTGATTTGTGAAAAATAACGAGTCTAAATTCATGGTGAGATGGAGTGAAGAGCGGGTCCCAAACACACACAGCTACTTGAGACACAGCAGGAGATGAAATGGTGAATGTAGCCAAAGGATTGAGACAACATTGAGACAACATCAATTCATCGACACACATTCCAGAGAGAAACTGAGTTCAAAACTATCAGGATCCAATTAAACACACTGTACATGGACACAAAGGCAGGAATATCACAGTAAAATGGATCATATTATAGATTGCATGAGAGCTGGAAATTCTTTTACATTCATGTTTGATCTGTTGCTTGAAGCGTCTGTCCTTATGTACGAGTAACCTAGAAATCACGGTGCTCCTTCAGGAGAAGAAAAGATTGAGTAGATGTTACCCCAGGTGGGACCAGAACAGAACTGGAAAATAGAGTGAAATTGAGGGTCAGAGAGAGAGTTCTCCTCCCCCTCGAGGGAGGAGGGACTGTAAGAATTCTGGGGGACCCCGGACTTTAGGTGTTTTTGTGAATTAGTGAACATTAAATTAAATTCTGTCACTGGCTGTGCATTGATTTTGAATTTGATTGTTTCACTTCTCCTGTTTTGATTTCTGTTGTGATTACACTCTGGGGAAGGATGGTGACAGGATGGGACATTCTGGTTTGGGTCTTCAATGTTTTATTGATCCCAAAGGGACCAAACCTCAGCAGAAATCTAACAGAGCTGAGAACAGACAACTTACTGTGTGGGAACAGGGAGATTAACAGCTCCCAGAGGACTGAGAAAACAAGACTGCCTTGAATCCTAGATGACTCCTGTGTGTCAAGGCCACCATGTTTTCAGTGCTTGGCATGGGAATGCTGACTCCCTGTGCCAGGGACGGAGCGTGGGGAAAACAAGTGTTTGAGAGTTTGATGTGGTTTGGGCAGGTACAGATGATTCAATGACAGGTTTTGTAATTGGTCCATTCTAAATGTTAGCTCAGCAATGATTGGCTTAATTCAGTCTCTGTAAATGTTGTGATGTGAAAAGTTTAAGAAGGGTTTCCCCGCGCACAGAGATTTATCGAGGTTTTACATGTTGCATTAACTGGTGCTGTGGTATCTGGGACAGAGCGGGAAGCATTTCCCTGGAGATGGTGTTTCTACCCAGAGTGTATGCTTTCTTCATAACCTTCTCCACTTGCTCTGCCACCTTCAGAGACTTGTTCACCTGCACCCCCAGGTCCCTCTACGTTTCTATACTCTTAATAGGTCTACCCTTTATCATATACCTCCCCCCTACATTCTTTCTCCCGAAATGCATCACCTCACATTTATCAGGATTGAATTCAATCTGCCATCTGTCTGCCCAAGCTACCAGCCTATGTCCTGCTGCATCGCCTGACAATGCTCCTCACTATCCGCAAGTCCAGCCATCTTTGTATCGTCTGCAAATTTGCTGATCACTCAACTTACTCCCTCTTCCAAGTCATTTATATATATTACAAGTAGAAGAGGTCCCAGTACCGAGCCCTGCGGCACACCAATAGTGACCGACCTCCAGCTGGAGCAACACCCTTCCGCTATTACTCTCTGTCTCTTATTACCAAGCCAGTTACTGACCCATCTAGCTACCTGTCCTTGTATCCCATTTGCCTTGACCTCCCATGAGGAACTTTGTCAAACGCCTTACTGAAATCTAGTTAGACAACATCAACGGCTCACCCTTCGACCATTTTTGTCACCTCCTCAAAATCAGATTCGTAAGGCACAACCTCCCCCTAACAAAAATCAACTTAGTGCGAGGTAGGGTCCATTCAAAAATCTGACAGCAGCAGGGAAGAAGCTGTTCTTGAGTCGGTCGGTACGTGACCTCAGACTTTTGTATCTTTTACCTGAAGGAAGAAGGTGGAAGAGAGAATGTCCGGGGTGTGTGGGGTTCTTAATTATGCCGGCTGCTTTTCCCGACGCAGCGGGAAGTGTAGACAGAGTCAATGGATGGGAGGCTGGTTTGTGTGATGGATTGGGGCTACATTCACAACCCTTTTGTAGTTCCTTGCGGTCTTGGGCAGAGCAGGAGCCCAGACCAAGCTGTGATACAACCAGAAAGAATGGTTTGTAAAGTGTATATGCAACAATTGGTGAAAGTTGTAGTGGACATACCAAAATGATTGGTTGAGGATATTTATTGGGTCAATCAACGTTTCTGATGTCATTCCATCATTACTTTCCACTCTTTTCTTTCTCTCTGGTCTACTAAAATAACATTTTTAAACCTTTACAGAATGGTCAGCAATAAGGTTTCTTTTGTTTGTGATGAGGTCATCCAAAGATGAAAGCTTCTCCCTGTTCTCCTTCCTGTTTACAAAGAACAAAGAACAAAACAGCACGGGAAACAGGCCCTTCGGCCCAACGAGCCCACGCCGCTACCCCAATGTTCCCACATCTACCTGTGATCCCTGTCTATGTTTATAGATCTATGGATTAAAAACTAAATTTGAGACAATTTAGGGAGAATTTGTTTTGCTAATTAGCCTAAGAGCACATCTTTGGGATGTGGGAGGAAACCGGAGCTCCCGGAGAAAACCCACGCAAGCACGGGGAGAATGCGCAAACTCCCACAGACACAGGCCCAAATCCATGTATCTGCACAGCACAGCGATAGTCACTGAGCTGTCGTGTTGCCCATCAAATGGTCCAGGTCAAGCGTACACTAACGATGTGAAGCAATAGGATGCTTTTGAAAAAGGTCCAAGAGCAGTCCTCTCACGACCCATCGTGTGTATGCCCCTTGTTAGACAACAAGGTGGACCAAAGCACCTGTAGGATAAAAACAAGTACATCAATATCATTATCTATTTACACACTTCCCAGGGACTTCCAAGGCTCATGATCCCTATTTTAAATCAGTTTTCTATGCCCCTCCATTCCCATTCTGTTCATGTGCCCATCTAAGTATTTCTTAAATAACTCCAGAGTGCCTGCCTCCACCGCTTTACTTGGCAGCGCATTCCATATCCCCACCACCCTCTGTGTGAAAAAACTCCCTCTAGCATCCAAATTATACCTTAAACCCCTCACCCTAATTTGCTGATGATATAAAGATTGGAGGTGTAGTGGACAGTGAGCAAGGTTTTCAAAGCTTGCAGAGGGATTTGGACCAACTGAAAAATGGCAAATGGAATTTAACGCAGATAAATGTGAGGTATTGCACTTTGGAAGGACAAACTAAAGTAGAACGTACAGGCTAAATGGTAGGAGTGAACAGTTGAACAGAGGGATCTGGGAATACAGGTACAGAATTCCCTAAAAGTGATGTCAAATGTGGATAGGGTCGTAAAGAGTGCTTTTAGTACAAAAAGTAACAAATCCTGGTATAACTTAGATTCCTTTCCCATGTGGGCTATATCTGTTTTATTTCTATATCTTTCTGTTGTAATATGTCAACTTTCCTGAAATAAAGACTATTGATCTCATTCTCCATCGATTCTTGTTCTTTTCCAGCCATCCGATTGCAAATCATTTCTGTTAATTAAATTACATCTTTCTCATCTTTAGTCTTTGATTTCTCCTCTTGTTTTAACCTGTGACTTTGTGACTACACAATATCAGAATTTGCATCCTTTCAGCAACTCAGTTTTTGATTTCCCAATGCAGGCATCATTACCACCTGTGATCCAGCTATATTGTTACCCAAGATGAACTTTATTCCCGGACAAGATAATCTCTCTATTATTCCTACCATCACTTTCCCCTCTTCACTGGACTCCTCAGCCTCGCCTTATATAATGGAACACTACTCAACTCACCCTGAATTCAATATTTTTGAATTTTTACAAATATTCGGAGGGATGGAGAGAATGGCAGAGAGAGAGAAAGAAATAGTGAGTGATAGACCAATAGGGTTGCTGAGAGAGAGCGAGAAGGATATTTATCGTAAGGTGCAGGAACGGGAAGGATGTTATTTTTCAATTCAGTTACATCATTCAGAGAGATTAAGGCTGATCTGTCAGCTAACTCCATACAGACACCATTGCCTCATATCTCTCCATCATCGCTCTGCAGAACAGGAATGTTCCATTGAAAATAGAACAACAAATCTCAATTTCTTATTGTGAGATTTAACACACTGACATGTTCAAATCTCCATTCTCTGTAGAGTCCACACTTTCCCACCAGAGCCTGTTTGATGATAGTTGTCTGATTAGATATTTTAAACCCTGCCACAGGAAGGATCCAAACTGTCTGAGTGCTTACTGATATTGATCACATGAAAAGAAAGATGAAAGAGATTAACTGACTTCAGGAAGATATAGTCATTCTGCTGAAACGGCACAGCATTCTCTCTGTCCCTCTCCCACTACCTGTCCCACTCTCTCAAACTCTCCCTCCCTGTTCTTTCTGCTGTTGCTCATGTTCCTTCATTTTAAAAATGTTAACATCCACACAAGCCAGTCAAATACTTGCAGCCTGACTCCACGACACAGGGAGTAGAGAGAGAATGGGGATGTGATTCTGATTTTCTCTGTGGATTGCATATTCATTCTATCTTCAAATCTATTCCCATCTGAACACTTTATTATTTCACATTAAATTTAAAATGAGCAGTATATTCTCCCAACTGTTTTCTTTCAACTTCCTCCCCATTCAACAATTCACTCCCTCTCTCTGGCCCCTGCCTCGTCTCTCTCTGTCCCTCTATGTAGACCTGTAGTTCCATCATTTGCGCTGGCTCTCCTTCATTCCCTTTAGCCCTGTCTCAACTCCTCTCCCTTCCCTTGCCCATAACTCTCCCTCTCGCCCGTTTCTCCCTATCAAGCTCTATCACACACTCATTTGCCAACACCACCCTCATTTTTCCATATCAGCCCTCTGTCATCCCATTTCTCCCTCCCTCATCCCATCTCCTCCTCTCTCCCTCTTTCTCTGACTCAAATACACAAGTACACACTCTCTTCCTCCTCCAAACTCTCATTGTCTCTCTGACACACAGTAACTCACACACGTAACACACATACACAAACATGCTACCTCATACACATGAACACACACACCCTCACTCTCTCTCTGACACACACATACATTCTCTCTCTCATATACACACACACACACACACACACTAACACACACTCTCTCATCCCTTCTCACTCCCTCTCCCCCTCACAGTCTTTCATACTAATTTCTTTTTCACTTTCCCTTCCTCAGGACCTTTCGCTCTCCATCTCATCAATTCATTTTCTCAGTCTCTCACGCTGTCCAGCTTCAGAGCATCACACTGGCCATCTCTCTTTCTCTTTCTCTCCCTCACTCTCGCACACCATGCCGCAACACATTTCTCTCCCATTATGAGGCTGTGTATCAGCTGGAGCCTGCGGCTGTTTTAGAACATGGAACATAGAACATAGAACGCTACAGCACAAATAGGCCCGTGGCCCACAAGTTGTGCCGATCATATCTATACCTACCAGGCCTTAGAACTATCTGTAACTCCCAATCCCATTAAATCCCATGTACTCATCCAGAAGTCTCTTAAAAGACCCCAGCGAGTTTGCCTCCACCACCACTGACGGCAACCGATTCCATTCACTCACCACCCTCTGAGTGAAAAACTCTCGTCTGTACTTCCCCCTAGCACCTTAAACCTGTGTCCTCTCATAGTGACCATTTCAGCCCTGGGAAATAGCCTCCAAGAATCCACCCTGTCTATTCCTCACAACATCTTATAAACCTCTATCAGGTCGCCTCTCAACCTTCGTTTTTCCAGGGAGAAGAGTCCCAGCTCTCTCAACCTATCTTCATAAGACAAGCTCCCCAACCCAGGCAACATCCTTGTAAATCTCCTCTGCACTCTCTCAGTAGCTTCCACATCCTTCCTATAGTGAGGCGACCAGAACTGCACACAGTACTCCAAGTGGGGTCTGACAAGGGTCTTATAAAGTTGCAGCATTACCTCCCGACTCCTAAACTCAATCCCTCTATTAATGAAGGCCAGTACACTGTACACCTTCTTGACCACTTCCTATGTCCTATGGAGTCCTATGGACCCGGACCCCAAGATCCTTCTGCTCTTCAACACTGCCAAGACTCCCACCCTTGATATTATACTTTATCCCATTGGACCTGGCAGAATGGGCCACCACACATTTATCCGGGTGGCCCACCTGCCACTTCTCCGCCCAGTATTGCATCCTATCTATGTCTCGCTGCAACTTCAGACATCCCTCCAGACCATGCAAAACAGCACTGACCTTTGTGTTGTGGCTGTTATCACAGTTAACTCTTTTTATGCTGCTGTAGTGGGTGATGTGTTCGTATCTGCTGCAGGATCTTAATTTTCTGAGAAGGTCCAGTCTCCCTGAATGTTTTTTTCAGTTTGAGGAGCTGCGTTAAGAGACAAAATAATTTTCTTTCCACCTTGAACCGTTCCAGATTATTGACTAATATAACTTTTGCAACTTATGCTCCTACATAATCCATTTGAATCAAAACCTGAATGTCCACAGTTAAAAGTTACAAAGAGAGAGACACGGTAACAGTTTGAATTAATTCCTGAAATGTCCCAGTCCAGTGACGTATATCACTGAGACAATCTGGGATTGAGTGATGGGACTGATAGTGTTTGAGTGGACAGCAGCTTCCTGTTTTCATTAGTTGATAAGTGTGATTAACAAAATCCAGTTTTTCAAAAGAAGTCAATCTAAAACAAATTGTTTTGCAAAATGCATGATTAATTTTCCCATTCACTGAACTCGATGCGATAATCTGTTTGTTCATATGTTATTTTTAAATTTCAAACCATGTTGTTACCTTAATGTCCCTCAGGTAGTTCTGTACTGTCTATATTAAAGGCTTTGGGAATATGTAACCTCAGACAGAGAGACCGGGAGCAGCATAAAGAGAGACATATTTTATACTGAAGATGTATCCAGTAAATGTTGCTGAGAAAATAATCTTCCCAATCATCGCCATTATCGGTATTCCTGGTAAGTGACTAACCATTGAAATGGTGTAACTCTGTGTGTAAACAGCTCTCTGATTTCAAACTCTGACTGAAAATGTTCCACGCTATTCTCATGCTTACTGTAATACAACATCAGGAAACCGATGTAATTCATTGAAATCAAACATCTGGAATTATATCTGTGATTTTAATCCTGATCCACAAATGACAATCAACTTTTGTGTGTGTCTCAGGATCTCACAGATTAATTTAGTGGAATCTGTGTACTGTTGAATTTCATCTCAGTGAAGGTGAACTTTCTGAAATAAGATTTACTGGCAGTAAGAATAAAATAAACTTTGAGTGTGGATCATTAAGCAGAGAGAAATATCTTGAATCAAAGAACAAGTATTTCATGGTGTATTTGTCATTGTAGGATTGTACTGGCTGTGGTTCCTGAGTGGAATATCTGATCCATGTTGTCAGTGTGTGATACAAAATTTCTCAATAGCTCAGTTACGTACTGAAAAGAATCAGGCATTAACTTCTTCCTGATATTCAAACAAACCAATAATAAACATGCAATATTCTCTGAATTTATTTCACAGATTTCGTGATTTATTCACATTATTATTAACCATGAAATAAATCCCACTTCTTTTCCAAACTGTTATTGTTCTTTTTAAACTGTGTTAGTGATTCAAAAGGTTACAGAATCTGATTATTTGATACCCTAAACTTCTCGAAAGCATTCAGATTTCTACAGAGTGATTGGAAAGCACAATGTTCTGATCAAAATGCAGCACCTGACATTGAGCCGCCATAGAATTATTTTCCAATTGAAATAACGAATTAGTAAAACAGAATTCAGTATTAATATGAATTTAATTGTTCCCTTCCACTAAGGTCATTCTCATTCTCAGTTTGCGTTGGTTTGAATATTTTGAACATATCATTTTGCTTCTTGATTCCATACTTTTGCTGTAAATGGTGTAGGACAGTGATCCCAGTGCTGATCCTTGCGGAAAATCATTTCCCACATTCCAGTGGAATAAATCATTTATCTCACACTGCCTGTGTTCTGTGTTTGTAGTCAGTTTGGTGTTCATTCTGCCACTTGCTCTCTAACTCGACTTTCTCTGACATTACTCATATGTTTATTAACTCTTAACTTACTGAAGGCATTTAGAAAATTAAAGTGTTTGACATCAATCATCTGAATCTTGTTTTTCATTACTGATAGTTATTAAAATAATTCAAAAACTCTGTCAATAACGATTTTGATTTGGGATACATGCTGACCTCTCCTTATCATCAACTATGTTACTTAATTTTTTTCTCACAGATTTGTGTCATTTATTTATTGTCATATTGCTGAAGTTTTTCCAGTTTAGTTGCTGAAGTTGTTCTTTGCATTTGTTTGAATTTTCTGTTTTAAACACAAATGTAACATAAAACGCCTGTTGCTTTCCAATCTTAACGTTAACTTGATCAGCTGATGAAGTGGGCTGGGAAATGGCAAATTAACTTCAATTCAGATAAGTGGGAGATGTTGCATTTTGCAAAAGTAAAATCAAATTAGCACTTTTGCAGTGAATGGTGGGACCTGAGAGAGCGCTGTGGGACAGTGAGGAGCTGAAGAAAATCAAGGCAGCTGAGTGGGACAGTGGGACTTTGGAGTTCAGCTGCAGGGTTCTCTAAAAGTGGAGTCACAGATATATAGGGCAGTGAAGAAAGTTATGGCCACGCTGGCCTTCATCAGACAGTGTATTCAGGATGTAGTTGGGGGAGTTATGTAGGAGGCTGTTTAGGATGCACCAAGAGGGTTGAGCTCAGTTTTGGTCATCAGAAAGATTTTGTTAAACTGGAAAGAGTACTGAAGAGATATAAAAAATGTAACCAGGATGCAAGCGGCTGATTTATAGGGAGAGATTGGGCAAGCTAGGACTTTTATCTTTGGAGCGTAGGAGATTGAGAGGTGATCTTACAGAGGTCTATGAGATAATCAGAGGCAAGGATGCACTCAATCTTTTCACGGACTTGGGGAGTCGAGAACTAGAGGGCAATTCAAATTAAGAAGGAAAAAAAGTAATGTGTACATTACAAAGGGGTTAGTATGTACATGTAATCATAAGACCATACAACCAGAAGATATAGGAGCAGAATTGGGCCATTTGCCCCATCCTGTCTGCTCCACCATGATTGAATGGCTGATATGATTCACATCCCACTATCCTGCCTTCTTCCCATAATCCCTGGTGCCCTTATTGATCAGCTACCGGAGGAAGTGTTTAAGGCAGGGACATTGATAACATTTAAGAGGCATTCCGACCCATACATGGATAGGAGAGGTTGAGAGGATATGGAGCAAATGCAGGCAAATTGAGTTAGCTTGGATGGGCATTTTGGTTGGCATGGAAGAATTTGGGCTAAAGCACCTGTCCCCGTGCCACAGTTTCTATGATTCCAAGAATTTCCAATGAGCAGCTTGTTAAGGTGGCAGAGATGATTGTTGTCTTAATTTCCTGAGATATAGAAGGGAGGAGCATGGAGGTTATGATGGAACTGTTTGTCCTCAGCTGGATACTGTGAGGAATTCTGGTGGATTCATGAGGATGATGTGATAACCAAGGAAGGGGCAGAAAGGAGATTCAGCAGGATGTAGCTGGACTGGAGTGTGTCTGCAGTGAGGAGAGGCTGGTTAGACTGGGATTGCTTTCTTTACAACAGTGAACACTGATGGTGGATGGAATTGAAGTGTATGAGACCAGCCAACTCGGCACACTCCCCATTCCCGATTCTCCTCACTCTGCCTCTCTGGCTTTGTGGTCCCTGCTTCTCACCCTCAATTTCCCCGTTCTTTCTCTCACTCTCCTTCCCTTCCTGATCAAAAAAAAACAAGTGGGGACCACACGAGAGAGAGCAGCAGAGTGACATTCTGTGTCAAATATTTTCCAGTGGCTGCTGGGGGTTTATTTAATCACTGATTGGATTTATTTAAACACCGACACTGTTTGGGATTGAAACAAATCCAGGTCCCGGGAATCAGGATTTGAATTTAGGTCAATTCACAGATGATGCAGGAATCCTAGAGAGCAAAGAACAGGTTTCTCCCGACCTCAGTGAAACAGATGGTCTCCAAAACCTCTCAGGCACGGCTGAAAGGAGTGAAAAGGAAGAGGGAGCAAGTGTTGGCCACACCGAGCCTCTTCCCTGATACACCATTAAAATAACAACAAATAACATTGGGAATGCCAGACAGATTTATTACAAGATGCAACAGGGAAACGTATTGATTGAGGGGAGAGAGAAAGCTGCAGTGACTGACAGAGTGACATTAAACAACCCCTCCCCTTCCTCTCCCCCCAGAAATTCAACAATTTACACCACTCTGCCTAAAACACATCCAGGACCCCGGGACTGGGAACAAACCATTTCCAAGTTTGAGAAGTTTTAATGTGATCACTCCCCCTTCCTTCTCAATTTCTTTGTGCTCGATGAGATTGTTGTGGGGTTACAAGTTCCAATGTAGGAAATGTTGCTACTATATGATGTATAACAGGCATATTGTGACCCTTCCTCCCCCCAGCAGGCAAGGGACTGAAACAAAACTGGGAAGAAGTTGTTTATTCTCACAGGATTCTGGCTCAGGACTAGAGGTTTTCAACAACACACTTTCTAGAAAGAAATGACTGGGGAGCTGGGCAGTGACTGCAAATGGAAGATAGTTCACCGTGATCCTGTGCTTCTAATCCCCACCACCCTCCACCCCACCGCATCTCCACTATGTTCAGCTATCTCTCCATTTCTTACTCTGACTCTACCCTTTCTCTTCACTTCTGCCCTCTCTCATCTCAGTCTCTCCCCACTTTCTGTCTTCTCTCTCTCCACTCTCTCTTCCCCCATCTTTCACCTATGGGTATACTCAAACAAGCGACTGGGTGATTTCCACAGTAATTTCATTGCAGTGTTCATGTAAGTTTACTTGTGACACTAATCAATGCAGTTTAATCTTTAAAAAGAAAGAGATGCAGGTAGGCAAACAGAGGGAAAAACAGAGAGAGAGAGAGAGAGGCCGTGAGACAGAAATCCGACAATCACAAGCTCAGAAAAGATAAATTAATAAATATTTCTACATGGAGGTCGGTCACCAGTGGAGTGCTCCGGGGATCTGTTCTGGGACCCTTGCTGTTTGTGATTTTTATAAATGACCTGGATGAGGAAGTGGAGGGATGGGTTGGTAAGTTCGCCGACGATACGAAGGTCAGTGGTGTTGTGGATGGTCTGGAGGGATGTCAGAAGTTGCAGCATGACATCGACAGGATGCAAGACTGGGCGGGGAAGTGGCAGATGGACTTCAACGCAGATAAATAACACTCTTAGTAGTGTGGAAAAATCAGAAGGATCTTAGGGTTCGGGTTCATAGTTCGCTCAAATTGGCCTCGCAGGTAGAGGGTGTGGTGAAGAAGGCGTATAGTGTACTGGCCTTCATCAATCGAGGGATTGAGTTTAAGAATCGGGAGATAATGCTGCAACTTTATAAGACCCTATTCAGACCTCACTGTGCTCAGGTCTGGTCGCCTCACTATAGGAAGGATTTGGAAGCTATTGAGAGAGTGCAGAGGAGAATTACAAGGATGTTGCCTGGATTGGGAGGCAGGCCTTATGAGGATATGTTGAGAGAGCTCGGTCTTTTCTCCTTGGAAGGACGAAGGATGAGAAACGACCTGATAGAGGTTTATAAGGTATTGAGAGGTATTTATCGTGTGGATTCTCAGAGGCTTTTCCCCAGGGTCGAAATAATCGCTATGGGAGGACACAGGTTTAAGGTGCCGGGGAGTAGGTACAGAGGAGATGACAGGGGTAAGTTTTTCCCTCAGTAGGTGGTTGGTGAGTGGAATGGGCTGCCGTTGGTGTTGGTGAAGGCAAATTTGATCTGGTCTTTTCCAAGCCTTCTGGCTAAGTACATGGAACTTAATAGGATTGAGGTAAGCCTAGCATGTAGGGACATCATCGGTGCAACTTGTGGGCCGAAGGGCCTGTTTGTGCTGTGGTTTTTCTATGCTTCTAAATGCTCCCCCTCCCCCGTGAATTTCTTTTCACCCTCACATTTCTCTCTCTGCCTCAGACAGAAGCTTTATTCCAAATTCTGCAGTTGAAGAATTTTCAATCAGGCCAATCCAGAATGCTCTATAGTTGGTGTGATTATGTTTTAAAATGATCAAACTATTGTTAATTTAGAAAATTCTGCAGGTAACTTGTGTATAGGAAGATTCAAATTATGGTGGCACTTTCAGAATTTAGTTCAGAGTTTCTGATAAATGCTTTCTCTCCAAGTGTGTTTGATATGATTGTTGCAATGCACATTGTTCCTGGAATATTGGTCTCACAGTCACACAGTGAGATGCTTCGAGCAGAAATGGGATATTGGTTTGATCATCCCTTTGGGCCTCTTACAGAAAGGGTTAATTAACCTCTTCATTCCCATCTTTCAAGTTTAATGCTTTTAAATTCAAGACTTTTGAAGCCATTTTTCAGTCCGTCAGTTTTCCTGAGAGAGTGTGGTCATTGCTGCAGTGCAGACAAAGGTTCCGGCTCAGTGCATGAACAGCAAGAGTTCACAGTGCCAGCAGTGTCGATCCAAATCAGATGGGACTCAGTCCTTCCATCCTCCCTCCTTCCCCCTCTCACAACTGCTATCAGCCCCATTGACCAAACAAATATTCCCCAACCTCACCACCCTCTGATTAAGCATTATCTGGAAATGTCCCTTCAATCCTCTGGAAAGTTGAAATTCCCTCCAAAAATCTGAGCCAACCCTTTTCAAATAATTTACACAGCAAGATCCCAAAAGGTGCAATCAGCACTCATCAGCAATGAGTTTTTAAATTTGGACAATTTTTATAAACAGAGGATACTGAGATAGAGAGAAAGAAAGAAACTGAGACCGTTAAATCCTCCCTCCTTCCCCCCGGAACATCAAAAATAAAATATGGAAACTGTCCCACACAAAGCACATACCCCGCAACACGCCAACACCAAACTAACAGCCTTTGTCTCTCCTGCTAGTTCTAAGTCAACCATCTACAGCTCTCTCTCTCTCTCTCTCACACACACACACATACACACACACACACATACATTCACTCCCTCTCTCCCTCTCTCTCTCACGCACACACACATACGTACACTTTCTCTCACTTAGACTTACACACTTGCTCTCTCCCTCTCATTCACATACACTCGGTCTCTCTCGCACACACATTCGCTGTCTCACATACACACTCACTCACACACACACTCTCTCTCAGACACAGACGCATGCTCTCTCTCTCTCTCCCATTCACACACACACACTCTCTCTCTCTCTGTTTTGCAGCATTGCTCTCATGCTGGAAGTCACACACGATTGTTCGTTTGCAGCAAAATCCCACAAGCAGAAATGTGTTGGGATCTAATTCTCTCCTCCCTCAGTTACAGCAGAAAGGTAGAAATAACTCTTCTCTCTTCTTACATCAAGTTTAGCAACTTTTAATTCAGCTCTTAAAGAGTGTTTTACAGTTTGTGAATTGTTTATTTTTAAAGCACATTCACTGTTTCATTGAAGTTCTGTGTGTGTCCTACAAAGTTCCAGAAGGTACTTGATCTCCCTTTTAGATTTCCTCATTCACTCTTTCTCTCTTTACTTCCTTTTTTTCCAATCAGGCAGACAGATTGGAATGGGGAGAGAGATCCATCAGCAATATTGCAGAAAGACAATGTCCTAAAACTCAATTAAAATATCAGCAATCTTCCCCCCTGCCCAACCCCTGTTCTCTCTCCAGAAGTTTCCCATTTCCCTCTTTTTGTTTCCAAAGGGGCTGTTCTTTCTTTCAGGACATTATTTTAAAACCATCCTCACAGGATTTCTCTCATTAATTCAGACACTCGGAGCGATGTGAGTTGATCTGTAGCCAGGGATTACAGAATGTTGACCCTTACACTCTGTCCATCATTCCCAGGGACTCCATCCTCTCTCAGTCCCTCCCTCTGCACCTCTGTTTTCCCCCTGCACTTGCCTGACCTTCTCTCTGTCTCCATTATACATTCACCCTCCCTTTTATGCCACTTCTCCTGTCTTTTATTTGGGATAATGAACATAGAACATAGAACAATACAGCACAAACAGGTCCTTCAGCCCACGAGTTGCGCCGATCACATCTACCAATCCACAGACCTATCTATAACCCCCTATCCTATTCTTTTCCATATACTCATCCAGAAGTCTCTTAAAAGACCCCAGTGAGTTTGCCTCAACAACCTCCAACGGCAGTCGGTTCCATTCGCTCACCACCCTCTGAGTGAAAAACCTACCCCTGACATCTCCTTTGTATTTGCTTCCCTGCACCTTAAATCTGTGTCCTCTCGCAGTGACCATTTCAGCTCAGGGAAATAGTCTCTGAGAGTCCACCCTATCTATTCCTCTCAACATTTTATAAACCTCTATCAGGTCGTCTCTCAACCTATGCCTCTCCAGTGAGAAGAGTCCCAGCTCCCTCAACCTATCTTCATAAGGCCTGCCTCCCAATCCAGGCAGCATCCTTGTTAATCTCCTCTGCACTCTCTCAATAGCCTCTACATCCTTCCTATAGTGAGGCGACCAGAACTGCGCACAATACTCCAAGTGGGGTCTGACAAGGGTCTTATAGAGCTGCATCATTACCTCCTGACTCCTAAACTCTATTCCTCGATTAATGAAGGCCAGTACACCGTATGCCTTCTTGACCACTTCCTCCACCTGCGAGGCCGATTTAAGAGTCCTATGACCCGGACCCCGAGATCCTTCTGCTCTACAACACAGCTAAGACTCCTACCCCTTATATTGTACTCCTTCATCCCATTATTCCTGCCAAAATGGACCACTACACATTTATCCACGTTGAAGTCCATCTGCCACTTCTCCGCCCAGTCTTGCATCCTGTCTATGTCCTGCTGCAACTTTTGGCATCCCTCCAGACCATCCACAACACCACCGATCTTTGTATCGTCGGTGAACTTGCTAACCCATCCCTCCACTTCCTCATCCAGGTCATTTATGAAAATAACAAACAGCAGGGGTCCCAGAACAGATCCCTGGGCACTCCACTGGTTACCGACCTCCATGCAGAACAAGACCCATCCACAACCACTCTCTGCCTTCTGCCGGCAAGCCAGTTCTGGATCCACGAGGCCAAAGCCCCTTGGATCCCATGCCCTCTCATCTTCTCCAGAAGCCTTGCATGGGGGACCTTATCAAATGCTTTATCAAAGTCCATGTACACTACGTCCACTGCTCTATTTTCGTCAATGTGTTCAGTCACATTTTTGAAGAACTCAACTAGGCTCGTAAGGCATGATCTGCCCTTGACAAAACCATGCTGACTATTTCTAATCAGTCCAAACTTCTCCAAATATTCATAAATCTTCTCCCTCAGAAGCCTCTCCATCAGCTTACCAACCACTGAAATCAGACTTACCAGTCGGTAATTTCCTGGACTATCCCTGTTCCCTTTCTTAAAGATTGGAACCACATCCGCAATCCTCCAATCCTCCAGAATCTCTCCTGTTTCCATGGATGACGCAAACATCATCGCCAGGGGCTCTGCAACCACTTCCCTCACCTCCCACAATAACCTGGGGTACATCCCATCCGGTCCCGGCGACTTGTCTATCTTGATAGAATTTAACAGGTCTAACACATCCTCTTTCCTAACATCTACATACTCAATCTTTTCCGTATGCCTCAAACCTGCAGTGCAATCTCCCAGTTCACTTTCCACCGTGAATACCGAGGCAAAGTACTCGTTAAGCACCTCTGCCATTTCTTCCAGATTCACACACACTTTTCCCCCTTCACCTTTTATAGACCCTATCCCTTCTCTTCTCATCCTTTTACTTTTCACATATTTGTAGAAGGTCTTGGGATTCTCCTTAATATTACCTGCCAAGGCCTTCTCATGACCCTTCTGGCTCTCCTAATTTCCTTTTTAAGTTCCCTTCTACACACCTTATACTCCTCAAGATCCCTAACATCTGGAAATAGAAGTAGAAAAGCTGGGGTGGAGACAGAATGGGGAAGAAATTTGGAGAAGGAAAGGATAACTGGGATCATCTTGAAGTGACATCCAACTCAATCAGCTGTCCGATCCAGGGAAGTGTTCAGTCCGGAATGTGCTCTTGGGTGCACGAAGGGATGGGAGATTCTATTTCCAATCTCTGGTATGTTCCTGTCCAGTTTGGGTATAATTGGGAAATCCGCCCAGTCTGAATTAATCCTATAAAACAGACCAGATGAGAGATCCAACCTCTCAGATAAACTTGAATGATCAGAATTTACAAACTACCCCATCAAAGTGAGAGATGTGAAATTCACAGCTTTCTGTCCCTAGTTCCGGTTTAGCCAGCTGTATTCCATTGGCTACTTTCCAATCTCCAATCTCTAACACAACTCCTCCAATAACACCGCTATCCCGGGAATCCCATCCATTGGACTGATAGTGAAATCCTCTCCTTACTGATGCTTCAGACATGGAGAATATGTATTCACTAATTTCCTGGCTCTTCTCCATGTTTCTCTGGCAGCTAATTTACTGGGAATTGTGATCCTGAGTCGGAGAAAGTGTGGTCTCTCCACCTGCACCACTCGCTATTTGATTGCTATGGCCGCAGCGGATCTACTGCTGATAATCACTGACCCCATTCTCAACTACATAAATAAATATTATTTCCCCTGGAATTTTCTGGACCTCACCCCTTCCTGTCGAGTTAAAGCTGTTCTGGAGACTACAGCGACAAACTGTTCTGTCTGGTTCACCATCACTTTCTCCTTTGATCGATTTGTGGCCATTCGCTGCCAGAAACTGAAAACTAAATATTGCACCGGGAAAACTGCGGCTGTGGTTCTGGCAACAACCAGCATCCTGCTCTTCGTGAAAAAACATCCCCTGGTATTTTACAATGAAACCTGATAGGATAATCGACAATGTCCAGTGGTTCTGTCTGACAAAGATAAGCATCTTTTTTGATCTCGGGTGGATTGCATTTACCTGGTTTGATCAGATTTTAACCCCATTGCTCCCATTCACTTTAATCCTGTTGATCAATGTTCTGACAGTCAGTCATATCTTACTAGCCAGTCGAGTACGAAAGGCACTGAGGGCTCAAGGTAAGGGAGATAATCACAGAGACCCCGAGATGGAGAGCAGAAGAAAGTCAATGATTTTACTCTTCAGCATATCTGGAGCTTTCATTCTCCTCTGGTCGGTATCTGTTATATTTTTTATTTACCTCAAAGTGAAAGGATTGATTAACATCACTGTTCCTCAATATACATTTCAAAAAGTTGGATACATACTTCGAGATTTGAATTGCTGCACAAACACGTTTATTTATGTGGTGACTCAATCCAAGTTCAGGGAGCAGTTCAGAATTACACTGAAATATCCGATTACATCAATTACTCAATTCACGAAGAAAAAAAACTGACTGACAGCCAATCAGGTACCTGGATCTCTAAATGACCTCCTCAGTCAATCAGAGACTGCATTCACTAACTGACCACCTCAGCCAATCAAATACGGGATTGCGAAGTAGCCACTTCAGCCAATCAGAGACTGGATTGCTCAACAACAGCCTGAGAAAAATGCGAGATTGGGAAAGCTATCTGAATTTCTCAGGCAATCAAAGATTGGATTGCTAAAAGACTCCCTAAGCCAATGAGACCTGGCTTGCTAACTAAACATCTCAACCAATTACAGACTGGATTACAAAGGAACTGCTTCAGCCAATCAGAGACTGGATTTCTATTTGCCCAAATGTCAATTCCCAAATATAGGAGATTTAAACACTGACAAATTCAAAGCCTCATTTTGTGTCCAGTCCACATTTTCAGACCCAGAAAAACATTGTGCCTTTTTGATGACAATTGTCTGATTAGATATGAAAATACTGCAATGTGACCAATCCAAACTGTTTACATCTGACGGCCACATTCAAGGAAAGAATAAAGAGATTAGCTGAGCTCACAGGATATGGCTGAAATGGCACAGCTCTCTCAAACATTCCCTCACTCACATTGTCTCCTCATATCTTGACATGTCTCTCCCTTCGAAGCCCTGGCATTCAGCCCCTCACCGTTCTCTCTCTCCCTCACCCTACCCCTTCCCTTATATTGTCTCTCTCTCCCTCGCTGAGTTTCTCCATTCCTCACATTTCAAACTCAATTGTGTTGAAACTCCCCCCATCGTCCCATTTCTCCCTCATGCATCCTGTCTCTATCTCCCTCACCCCGTCTCTCCATCCTTCAACACCTCTCATCCTCCCTCATCCCCTCTCTTCATCCCCTCCCTCAATCTTCACACCTCTTTCTCCCTCATTTGCTTCGTCTCTTCCTCCCTCACCCAGTCCCTCACCGCTCGGAATCAGATTCACTCCCTGGAATCAGCCCTCCCTCCCTCACAAACTTTTTAAATTGAGTCACTCCAAAACTGCCTCCAGCGCCTTGTCTCACACCTCACCTCAGTTAAACTACACGGCAGTGGGTGTTATGAGGAGGATGCTAAGATGCTGCAGGTCGAATTGTCCAGGCTGGCTGATTGTGTAAATACTTGACAAAAGCAATATAATATGGATCACTGTGAGGTTATCCACCATACACCAAAAACAGGCAGGAAGACTTTTGCTTCGTTATCTGTTTGACACAAGGTCATCTGAACTCGAAACTTCAGCTCTTTTCTCTTTAGAACAAACAAAGAACAGCACAGAAAACAGGCCCTTCGGCTCTACCAGATGCGAGATTTTATACTTTATGCTCAGTTCTCCCTCCCTTGCCCCATCTCCACACCCGTCGTCCCATTTCTTGTCCCTCCCCGTCCCACATTCTTACACCCTTTCCTTCTCTGCAGCCCTCGCTCCATCGCTCTGCTCTTTGACCCGTCTCCAATCCTTCACTGTAACCTCAGCTCTCCCTCATTACATTTTTTCTCCATCACCCGGTCTCTCCATCCCTTGTTCTGTCACTCTGACTTCCTCTGCTTCACCCAATCTCTTCAACCCTCTGTCTCTACTTCCCTCACCCTCACCTTTCCCTCTCTTGTCCCACCTAACCCTGGTTGGTACAATGGCACAGTGGTTAGCACTGCTGCTTCAGGGACCCAGGTTCCATTTCCGGCTTGGGTCACTCTCCGTGTGGAGGTTGCACATTCTTCCCGTATCTCAGTGGGATTTGTCCGCGTGCTCTGGATTCTCCCAATATTCTGAAAGATCTGCTCGTTAGGCGCATTGACCCTAAGAAGTGCTGGAATGTGATGACAAAGAGAATTTCGCAGTGAATTCACTGCAGTGTTAATACAGACTTTACGTGGGACTAATAAATAAACTTTAACTTTACACACCCTGTCTCTCTCTCTCTCTCTCCCCGACCTGATCTCTCCCTGCCTCACCCCAGTCCATCTATCTCCTTCTCCCTCACCCCACTCATCTCTTTCCTGTTGGAATCTGCCTTTGATTTCTCTAACCAATGTGATGACATCTTGTCCAAAGTGTGTAACCCAGAACAAAACACAAAACTGCAGCTGAGTTATTTAATGTGAGCGCAGCACCGAGTCATTTATGTCGGAACGGAATTCCCTTCTCCTGTTCTTTCTCTCACTCTCTCACTCCATCTCTCTCTCTCTCGCACTGTGTCTCTCTCTCTCGTTCTTTCTCTCTCACTCTCTCTCTCGTTCTTTCTGTCACTCTCTCACTCCATCTCTCTCTTTCTCTCTCTCACTGTCTCACTCTCATTCGCTCTCTCTTGTTCTTTCTCATGGAGCCCATGTATGATTTGTCACAATTAAATCTGTTTTTTTTATTGCTCTTTGAGGTGATGTGTTTGTATCTATTGCAGGGTTGGAATTTTCTGTGCCTTTGGTTCTAAATGTTTCCTCAGTTTGAGGAGCTGCGTTTGATTCAGGAATAAATAATTTTATTTGCAGATTAAATAGTTCCAGATTATTGATTCACCTCCGTTTGCAATTCACACTCATCCAGAACCAAGTTAAATCACATAACTGAATGTCCACCGTTAAAGACCACACGGAGAGAGACACGGTAACAATTGGAACTTAATTCCTGAAATGTTCCAGCCCAGTGACGGATATCACTGAGACAATCTGAGACGGAGAGATGGGACTGATGGTGTTTGAGTGGACAGCAACTTTCCTCTGATTATTAGTCGATAAATGTGGTTAACAGAATCCCATGTTTGGAAAGCGATGTTTGGTCATTGGCACGATAAAGTCCCCTTCATATAAAAATAAATATTTTGTACCACTGAATTCAATATCTGTTTGTTCATATATATTATTTTTGAAAGACTTCAATCTATGTCTGTTTTCTATCTTTTGTGAAGGGTAGGTCGTGCCTCACAAACCTTATTGAGTTTTTTGAAAATTTGACCGAAGAGGTGGATGAGGGTAAAGCAGTTGATGTGGACTTTATATTCGATAAGGTTCCCCACGGAAGGTGTAAGAGAATATTTGTAGTAGCAGCAGTAAAATGTGAACTATAGTCTCATCAACATGCGATGGGCAGGATGTTGAAATATAATGAGCCCAGTATGTTAATTAATGTAATTGAATGTATGATGGCTAATGTGATAGAATCAGGAATGGTAAGCATTTATTAAACATTGAGTGCAAGCAGCTGTAGGCAGTTAAACCTTGAGAAACAATGGTCGCACTATGGCCCAGAAAACAGGGATGGAGTACATATATTCTCTTTGTCACTTAGTTTAAAGTCTAGCTAAGCCACCATTGTGTATAAACAACGTTAATGGACTGAGGGCAAAGGTTGGAACTGTCGTATAAACAAACTGGTTTCACAGAGTAGTAAATGCATCGATTAGTGACCAATCCACGACAAGGTAAATTATTAGCAGAGCCAGCACTAATGGTGGGTAAAGATAAGCCAGCCTTGAGGATGAGATAAGAATCTCAGGGCATGTATCTGCAAACTGTATAAGACAAGCTGTAAGTGAGCATTTCACTGGAGTGTTCCGGACATCCTGGCTTTATTCTCGTGTGCTGGAGAATAAAGTCTTACTACTTGGAAAATCAAGGCTCAGACTCTCATTTAATCAGCTAAAAGTGTATTGTTGTCCTGGGGAACCACGACAAAATGCAGATGTATGGGATTGAAGGTGATTTAGCTAATTGGATCAGGAATTGGCGAGCTGATAGAAGACAGAGGGTGGTGGTTGATGGAAATTATTCATCATGGAGTTTGGTTACAAGTGGTGTACCTCAGGGATCTGTTTTGGGGCCCCTGCTGTTTGTAATTTTTATAAATGATCTGGATGAGGGTATTGAAGGATGGATTACTAAATTTGCTGATGACACCAAAGTCGGAGGAGCAGTAGATAGTGAAGAGGGGTGTTATAGTTTGCAGAGAGACTTGGATAAGTTGCAGAGCTGGGCCGAGAGGTGGCAAATGGAGTTTAATGTGGAAAAGTGTGAGGTAATGCACTATGGCAGAAATAATAAATGTGTAGAGTACAGGGCTAATGGTAGGATTCTTAGTAGTCTTGATGAACAGAGGGATCTTGGTGTGTATGTGCATAGATCCCTGAAAGTAGGCAGTCAAGTCGAGAAGGTTGTTAAGAAGGCATATGGAGTCTTAGCTTTTATTGGTAGGGGGATTGATTTTCGGAGCCGCAACGTCATGTTGCAACTGTACAAAACTCTAGTGCGGCCGCACTTGGAGTATTGTGTACAGTTCTGGTCCCCGCATTATAAGAAAGATGTGAAGGCATTGGAGAGGGTACAGAGGAGGTTTACCAGGATGTTGCTTGGGATGGAGGGCAGGTCTTATGAGAAGAGGCAGAGGGATTTGAGGTTGTTTTCATTAGAAAGAAGGCAGCCAAGAGGACACCTTATTGAAACTTATAAGATGATCAGAGGATTAGACAGGGTGGACAGTGATAACCTTTTTCCTCGGATGGAGAAAGCTAGCACAAGGGGACATAGCTTTAAATTAAGGGGTGGTAGTTATAGGATGGATGTCAGAGGTAGGTTCTTTACCCAGAGGGTGGTAAGGGTATGGAATGCCCTGCCTGCTGCAGTTGTAGATGTGCCAAGTTTGGGGACAGTTTGGAGTCAGTGGATAGGTTTATGGATGAAAAGGGAATGGTTTAGGTTAGAGGGTCATTGCTTTTTCTCAATTGGTCGGCGCAACATCAAGGGCTGAAGGGCCTGTTCTGCGCTGTAATGTTCTATGTTCTATGTTGCATCCTCAGTAATTACGCTGAGCTAATTCTACATCACCCAAATTAAAGGCTTTGGGAATACGTAACCACAAAGTTTAATATTGAGGCAGACTTGAGGCAAAATTGATGAGGTAACCTAAGGTGAAGGAACCCTTAGAGAGCAGTGAGCACAATATGATGGAATTTACGCTGCGGTTTGAGAGGGAGAAGCTGGAATCAGATGTAAAGTTGCTGCAATTAAATAAAGGTAACTACAAAAACATGAGGGAGGAGTTGGCCAGAGTTGATTGGAAAGGGAGCCCAGCAGGGAGGAGAGTGAAATAGCGATGGCAGGAGTTTTTGGGGATTATTCAGGAGGCACAACAGAAATTCATCCCAAGGAGGAGGAAACATGGTAGAAGGAGGATGAGGCATCCATAGCTGATGAGGAAAATCAAGGACAACATAAAAGCAAAAGGAAAAGCAGACAAAGCAGCAAAAATTAGTGGAAAGCCAGAGGATTGGGTAGAATTTAAAAGTGAGCAGAGAACAACTAAAAAAGCAATTGGAGTTGAGGGGAAGAAGAGATGAAATATGAGTGTTTCGTAGCTAGTAATATAAGAGAAGGTAGGAAGAGTTTTTTTTTTCAATATATAAAAGGTAAGAGAGAGGCAAAAATAGCCATTGGAGGGCTGGAAAATGAGGCTGGAGAAATAATAATAGGAAACAAAGCAATGGCAGAGGAACTGAATAGTTACTTTGCAATCTTCATGGTGTAAAACACCAGTGGGATTCCAGAGCTCCAGAAGAGTCAGGGGGCAGAGGGGAGAGTAGTGACCATCACTAAGGAGAAGGTTCTGGGGACATTCTAAAGATGGATAAATCACCAGGACCGGATGGATTACACCCCAGGGATCTAAAAGAGAAGCTGAGGAAATTGTGGAGGTAATGGTGATGATCTTTCAGGACTGGAGTCAGGGAGTGTCCCAGAGGACTGGAAAGTCGCTAATGTAACACAGCTGTTTAAGAAGGGAGGGAGGCAGCAGACGGGAAATTATAGGCCAGTTACCCCGGCTTCAATCACTGGCAGGATTTTAGAGTCCATTATTAAAGGTGAAATTGCAGAGCATTTGGAAGTGTATGATAAAGTAGGATGAGTCAACACAACTCTGTCAATGGGAGGTCATGTCTGACAAATCTGTTAGAGTTCCTTAAAAAGGTAACAAGGAAGAAGGGGAGGTTGTGCCTTACGAATCTGGTAGAATTTTTTGAGGAGGTGACAAAAACGGTGGATGAAGGGCGATCTGTTGATGTTGCCTATATGGATTTTAGTAAGGCGTTTGACAAAGTCCCTCATGGGAGGTTAGTCGAGAAGGTCAAGGCAAATGGGATACAAGGACAGGTAGCTAGATGGATAAGTAACTGGCTTGGTAAAAGGAGACAGAGTAATAGTGGAAGGGTGTTTTTCTAGCTGGAGGTCGGTCACTAGTGGTGTGCCGCAGGGACCTCTTCTATTTGTAATATATATAAATGACTTGGAAGAGGGAGTAAGTGGAGTGATCAGCAAGTTTGCAGACGATACAAAGATGGCTGGACTTGCGGATAGTGAGGAGCATTGTCAGGCGATGCAGCAGGACGTAGATAGGCTGGTACCTTGGGCAGATAGATGGCAGATGGAATTCAATCCTGATAAATGTGAGGTGATGCATTTTGGGAGAAAGAATGTAGGGGGGGGTATATGATAAAGGGTAGACCTATTAAGAGTATAGAAATGCAGAGGGACCTGGGGGTGCAGGTGAACAAGCCTCTGAAGGTGGCAGAGCAAGTGGAGAACGTTGTGAAGAAAGCATATAGTATGTTAGCCTTTATAGGAAGGGGTATAGAGTACAAGAGCTGGCCTTTAATGTTTGCAGTTGTATAAAGCGTTGGTTAGACCTCATTTGGAATACTGCGTCCAGTTCTGGTCGCCTTACTACCGGAAGGACTTGGAGACTCTGGAGAGAATGCAGAGGATACTGCCTGATACGGAAGGTCTGAGTTATGAGGTGAGGTTAGGCAAATTGGGACTGTTTTCCTTAGAAAGATGTAGACTTAGAGGAGATCTAATAGAGGCGTTTAAGATTATGAGGGGTATAGATAGAGTAAACAGGGTTAAGCTTTTTCCTCAGATTGACTCAAATAGCACAAGGGGTCACGGGCTTAGGGTGGGGGGGGTAAGGTATAATTTGGATGCTAAAAAGAGTTTTTCCACACAGAGGGTGGTGGGGGTATGGAATGCGCTGCCAAGTAAAGTGGTGGAGGCAGGTACTCTGGAGTTATTTAAGAAAAACTTAGATGGGCACATGAACAGAATGGGAATGGAGGGGTATAGAAAACTGATTTAAAATAGGGATCATGAGACTTGGGAGTCCCTGGGAAGTGTGTAAATAGATGATGATATTGATGTACTTGTTTTTATCCTACAGGTGCTTTGGTCCACCTTGTTGTCTAACGAGGGGCATACACGCGATGGGTCGTGAGAGGGCTGCTCTTGGACCTTTTTTCGAGAGTATCCTAGTGCTTCACGTCGTTAGTGTACGCTTGACGTGGACCATTTGATGGGCAACACGACAGCTCAGTGACTATCGCTGTGCTGTGCAGATACATGGATTTGGGCCTGTGTCTGTGGGAGTTTGCGCATTCTCCCCATGCTTGCGTGGGTTTTCTCCGGGTGCTCCGGTTTCCTCCCACATCCCGAAGATGTGCTCTTAGGCTGATTGGCAAAACAAATTCTCTCTAAATTGTCTCAAATTTGGTTTTTAATCCATTTATCTATGAACATGGACAAGGATCACGGGTAGAGGTGGGAACATCGGGGTGGCGCCACGGGCTCATTGGGCCGAAGGGCCTGTTTCCCGTGCTGTTTTGTTCTTTGTTCTTTAGATAAAGGAGAACCAGTGAATGTGATTTATTTAGATTTCCAGAAGGTCTTTGACATGGTTAGAGACTGTTAGTGTCCGTGGTGTTAAGGGTAAGATCCTGGCATGGATAGAGGATTGGTTGATTGGCAGAAGGCAGAGAGTGGGGATAAAAGGGTCTTTTTCAGGATGGCAGCTGGTGTGCCTCAGGGGTCAGTGCCAGGGCCTTTTACAATATGCATTAAAGATATATATAAAATAACGATTTGGAGGAAGGGGCTGAAAGCATTTTTGCTAAGTTTGCAGATGATATAAAGATATGTAGAGGGACAGGTGGTATTGAGAAAACGCGTGGGGAGTGTGCAGAACTGGACAGATTAGGACAAAGAAGTGACAGATGGAATACAATGTGGAAAAATGTGAGATTATGCACTTTGGGAGGAGGAGTGAAGGTGTTTGACTATTTTCTAAATGGGGAGATGTTGAGGAAATCAGAAACACAAAGGGATTTGGGATTCCTTCTTCAAGATTCTCTTCAGGCTAATGTGCAGGTTCAGTTGGCAGTTTGGAAAGTTAATGCAATGTTAGCATTCTCATATCAAGAGGGCGAGAATACAAGAGCAAAGATATAATTCTGAGGCTGTATAAGGTTCTGGTCAGACCCCATCTGGAGAATTGTGAGCAGTTTTGGGCCCTGTATCTTCGGAAGGATGTGTGCCAGCCTTGGAAAGGGTCCAGAGGGGGTTCACAAGGATGATCCCTGGAATGAAGAGACTGTCGTGTAAGGAGTGATTGGGGATTCTGAGTCATACTCACTGGAGCTTAGAAGGATGGGGATGGGTCTTATTGAAACTTACAGGATACTGCGAGGCCTGGCTAGAGTGGACATGGAGAGTAAAAAGAGAATCAGAGGTCACAACTTCAGGCTAAAGGGACAATCCTTTAAAACAGAGAAGAGGAGGAATTTCTCCAGCCGGAGAGTGATGAATCTGTGGAACTCTTTGCTGCAGAAGGCTGTGGAGGGCCAGGTCACTGAGTATCTTTAAGACAGAGATAGCTCTGTTCTTGATTAATAAGAGATTCAGGGGTTGTGGGGAAAAGGTAGGAGAATGGAAATGAGAGAAATATCAGCCATGATTGAATGGTAGAGCAGACTCGATGGGCTGAGTGGCCTCTTTCAGCTCCTATATCTTAGAACAAAGAACAAAGAACAACACAGCACGGGAAACAGGCCCTTTGGCCAAACGAGCCCGCGCCGCCGTCCTAACATCCTAATGACATATCCTTGACTTTAGGCTATGCCTATTGTTGAAGATTCCCATATAGAGACCAATATAGGGACAATTTGTTACCCAATCAGCCTGAGCACATTTTTGGGATGTGGGAGGAAACCGGAGCACCCGGAGAAAACCCACGCAACCACGGGGAGAACGCGCAAACTCCCGCAGACACAGGCCCAAATCCATGTGTCAGCACAGCAACAGCGATAGCCTCTGAGCTGTCATGTTGGCCATCTGATGGTCCAGTTTAAGCATACACTGACGACATGAAGCACTAGGCAACTCCTGAAGCAACCTCCAAGAGCAGCTCTCGCACGACATGCCGCATGCATGCCCCTTGTTGGTCAACAAGGTGGACCGAATTGCCTGTGGAAACAAATGAGACCTTATGGCCTTATGGTTGGACAGAGGGCCCGATTTTACCAATCGGAGGCTACGGGGCTGGATCTGAGTGTAAAACGGATCCGGGCGCGGAATTCCTGTTCCAGCGCACCCCATTCCCGTTCCAGGGAACCCCATCCCCGTTCCAGCGCACCCCATTCCCGTTCCAGGGAATCCCATCCCCGTTCCAGGGGACCCCATCCCCGTTCCAGGGAACCCCATTCCCCGTTCCAGGGAATCCATTCCCGTTCAGGGAACCCATCCCCGTTCAGGGAACCCACCCCGTTCAGGAACCCATCCCCGTTCCAGGAATCCCATCCCCGTCAGGGGACCCCATCCCTTCCAGGGAATCCCATCCCCGTTCCAGGGAATCCCATCCCGTTCCAGGGACCCCCCCGTTCCAGGGAATCCATCCCCGTTCCAGGACCCACCCGTCCAGAATCCCATCTCCGTCCAGCGCACCCCATTCCCGTTCCAGGGAACCCCATCCCCGTTCCAGCGCACCCCATTCCCGTTCCAGGGAATCCCATCCCCGTTCCAGGGGACCCCATCCCCGTTCCAGGGGACCCCATTCCCGTTCCAGGGAATCCCATTCCCGTTCCAGGGAACCCCATCCCCGTTCCAGGGAACCCCATCCCCGTTCCAGGGAATCCCATCCCCGTTCCAGGGAATCCCATCCCCGTTCCAGGGAATCCCATCCCCGTTCCAGGGAATCCCATCTCCGTTCCAGGGAACCCCATCCCCGTTCCAGGGAATCCCATCTCCGTTCCAGGGAATCCCATCCCCGTTCCAGGGAATCCCATCCCCGTTCCAGGGAATCCCATCTCCGTTCCAGGGGACCCCATCTCCGTTCCAGGGAATCCCATCCCGTTCCAGGGAATCCCATCCCCGTTCCAGGGAATCCCATCCCCGTTCCAGGGAATCCCATCTCCGTTCCAGGGGACCCCATCCCCGTTCCAGGGAATCCCATCCCCGTTCCAGGGAATCCCATTCCCGTTCCAGGGAATCCCATCCCCGTTCCAGGGGACCCATTCCGTTCCAGGGAATCCATCCCCGTTCCAGGGAACCCCATTCCCGTTCCAGGGAATCCCATCCCGTTCCAGGGAATCCCATCCCCGTTCCAGGGAATCCCATCCCCGTTCCAGGGAATCCCATTCCGTTCCAGGGACCCCATCTCCGTTCCAGGGAATCCCATCTCCGTTCCAGGGAATCCCATCCCCGTTCCAGGGAATCCCATCCCCGTTCCAGGGAATCCCATCTCCGTTCCAGGGGACCCCATCTCCGTTCCAGGGAATCCCATCTCCGTTCCAGGGGACCCCATTCCCGTTCCACGGAATCCCATCCCCGTTCCAGGGAATCCCATCTCCGTTCCAGGGAATCCCATCTCCGTTCCAGGGGACCCCATCTCCGTTCCAGGGAATCCCATCCCCGTTCCAGGGAATCCCATTCCCGTTCGAGGGAATCCCATCCCCGTTCCAGGGGACCCCATTCCCGTTCCAGGGAATCCCATCTCCGTTCCAGGGAACCCCATCCCCGTTCCAGGGAATCCCATCCCCGTTCCAGGGAATCCCATCCCCGTTCCAGGAATCCATCCCCGTTCCAGGGAATCCCATCTCCCGTTCCAGGGGACCCATCTCCGTTCCAGGGAATCCCATCTCCGTTCCAGGGAATCCCATCCCCGTTCCAGGGAATCCCATCCGTTCCAGGGAATCCCATCCCCGTTCCAGGAATCCCTTCCAGGGGACCCCATCCCGTTCCAGACCCACCCCGTTCCGGGAATCCATCCCCGTTCCGGGGAATCCCATCTCCGTTCCGGGAATCCCATCCGTCCGGGAATCCATCCCGTTCCAGGGAATCCATCCCCGTTCCAGGGAATCCCATCTCCGTTCCAGGGAATCCCATTCCGTTCCAGGGAATCCCATCCCCTTCCAGGGAATCCCATCTCCGTTCCAGGGAATCCCATTCCCGTTCCAGGGAATCCCATCCCCGTTCAGGGAATCCCATCCCCGTTCCAGGGAATCCCATCTCCGTTCCAGGGAATCCCATCCCCGTTCCAGGGAATCCCATCCCCGTTCCAGGGAATCCCATCCCCGTTCCAGGGAATCCCATCCCCGTTCCAGGGAATCCCATCCCCGTTCCAGGGAATCCCATCCCCGTTCCAGGGAATCCCATCCCCGTTCCAGGGAATCCCATCTCCGTTCCAGGGAATCCCATTCCCGTTCCGGGGAATCCCATTCCCGTTCCAGGGAATCCCATCTCCGTTCCAGGGAATCCCATCCCCGTTCCAGGGAATCCCATCCCCGTTCCAGGGAATCCCATCTCCGTTCCAGGGGACCCCATCTCCGTTCCAGGGAATCCCATCTCCGTTCCAGGGAATCCCATCCCCGTTCCAGGGAATCCCATCCCCGTTCCAGGGAATCCCATCTCCGTTCCAGGGAATCCCATCTCCGTTCCAGGGGAATCCCATCTCCGTTCCAGGGAATCCCATTCCCGTTCCGGGGAATCCCATTCCCGTTCCAGGGAATCCCATCTCCGTTCCAGGGAATCCCATCCCCGTTCCAGGGAATCCCATCCCCGTTCCAGGGAATCCCATCTCCGTTCCAGGGGACCCCATCTCCGTTCCAGGGAATCCCATCTCCGTTCCAGGGAATCCCATCCCCGTTCCAGGGAATCCCATCCCCGTTCCAGGGAATCCCATCTCCGTTCCAGGGGACCCCATCTCCGTTCCAGGGAATCCCATCTCCGTTCCAGGGGACCCCATTCCCGTTCCACGGAATCCCATCCCCGTTCCAGGGAATCCCATCTCCGTTCCAGGGAATCCCATCTCCGTTCCAGGGGACCCCATCTCCGTTCCAGGGAATCCCATCCCCGTTCCAGGGAATCCCATTCCCGTTCGAGGGAATCCCATCCCCGTTCCAGGGAATCCCATCCCCGTTCCGGGGAATCCCATCCCCGTTCCAGGGAATCCCATCTCCGTTCCGGGAATCCCATCCCCGTTCCAGGGAATCCCATTCCCGTTCCAGGGAATCCCATCCCCGTTCCAGGGAATCCCATCCCCGTTCCAGGGAACCATCCCTTCCAGGGACCCATCCGGACCCTCCCCGTTCAGATCCCATCTCCGTTCCAGGGAACCCATCCCGTTCAGGGAATCCCATCCCCGTTCCAGGGAACCCATCTCCGTTCCAGGGAATCCCATCCCCGTTCCAGGGAATCCCATCCCCGTTCCAGGGAATCCCATCCCCGTTCCAGGGAATCCCATTCCCGTTCCAGGGAATCCCATCCCCGTTCCAGGGAATCCCATCTCCGTTCCAGGGAATCCCATCTCCGTTCCAGGGAATCCCATCCCCGTTCCAGGGAATCCCATCTCCGTTCCAGGGAATCCCATTCCCGTTCCGGGGAATCCCATTCCCGTTCCAGGGAATCCCATCTCCGTTCCAGGGAATCCCATCCCCGTTCCAGGGAAATCCCATCACCGTTCCAGGGAATCCCATCTCCGTTCCAGGGAATCCCCACTCCTGTGTCCAGGGAATCCCACCCGTTCAGGGAATTCATCTCCGTTCCAGGGAATCCCATTCCCGTGCCGGGAATCCCCTGGACACAGCACCCCTCCCATATAAACATGTTTGATACATTCTTCTCCAGGGCAGAGCAGAGGCAGAAAGAGGAAGAGGGAATGGTTAATGGAACATAGAACATAGAACAATACAGCACAAACAGGCCCTTCGGCCCATGAGTTGCGCCGATCACATCTACCAATCCACAGACCTATCTATAACCCCCTATCCTATTCATTTCCATATACTCATCCAGAAGTCTCTTAAAATATCCCAGTGAGTTTGCCTCAACAATATCCGACGGCAGCCGATTCCATTCACTCACCACCCTCTGAGTGAAAAACTTACCCCTAACATCCTCTCTGTATTTGCTTCCCTGCACCTTAAATCTGTGTCCTCTCGAACTGACCATTTCAGCTCGGGGAAAAAGTCTCTGAGAGTCCACCCTATCTATCCCTCTCAACATTTTTTAAACCTCTATCAGGTCGCCTCTCAACCTACGTCTCTCCAGGGAGAAGAGTCCCAGCTCCCTCAACCTATCTTCATAAGGCCTGCCTCCCAATCCAGGCAGCATCCTTGTAAATCTCCTCTGAACCCTCTCAATAGCCTCTACATCCTTCTTATAGTGAGGCGACCAGAACTGCGCACAATACTCCAAGTGGGGTCTGACAAGGGTCTTATAGAGCTGCATCATTACCTCTTGAGTCCTGTACTCAATCCCTCCATTAATGAAGGCCAGTACAGGGTACGCCTGCTTGACCACTTCCTCCACCTGCGAGTCCAATTTAAGAGTCCTATGGACCCGGACCCTGAGATCCTTCTGCTCTACAACACAGCTATTGTACTCCTTCATCCCATTATTCCTGCCAAAATGGACCACTACACATTTATCTGCGTTGAAGTCCATCTGTCACTACTCCACCCAGTCTTGCATCCTGTCTATGTCCCGCTGCAACTTTTGACATCCCTCCAGACCATCCACAACACCACCGATCTTTGTATCGTCGGCGAACTTACTAACCCATCCCTCGACTTCCTCATCCAGGTCATTTATGAAAATGACAAACAGCAGGGGTCCCAGAACAGATCCCTGGGGCACTCCACTGGTTACCGACCTCCATGCAGAACAAGACCCATCCACAACCACTCTCTGCCTTCTGCCGGCAAGCCAGATCTGGATCCACGAGGCCAAAGCCCCTTGGATCCCATGCCCTCTCACCTTCTCCAGAAGCCTTGCATGTGGGACCTTATCAAACGCCTTACTAAAGTCCAGGTACACTACGTCCACCGCCCTTCCTTCGTCAATGTGTTCAGTCACATTTTCGAAGAACTCAACTAGGCTCGTAAGGCATGACCTGCCCTTGACAAAACCATGCTGACTATTTCTAATCAGTCCAAACTTCTCCAAATGTTCATAAATCTTCTCCCTCAGAAGCCTGTCCATCAGCTTACCAACCACTGAAGTCAAACTCACCGGTTGGTAATTTCCTGGACTATCTCTGTTTCCTATCTTAAAGATAGGAACCACATCCGCAATCCTGCAATCCTCTGGAACCTCTCCCGTTTCCATGGAATGAGAGTCAATGTTGCCGCAAATCTGCGTGTAGTAGTATGAAGTTAGCTCCCTGTGAGGAATAGCTGTTTCTCTCTGTCTGTCTCTCCTTGCCCTTCATTGCTGGTCTTCATCACCAGTGGGTGTGATTACGGGATGTCTTGCTGAAGTTATGCTGGGCCCTGGTGAGGCCACACCTTCAATATTGCAGACAGTTTTGCTCTTTGAGTGAGAGGAAGGAAATTCTTTCTGTTGTGAGAGTCCGGTGAAGGTTCACCAGACTGATTCCTGCAGTGACAGGAGTGACTGGATCGACTGAGCGGAAAATGAGAGGGGACCTCATAGAAACATCAGATCCTGATCGGAATGCACAGGCGAGATGCAGGAAGGATATTCCAGATGTTGTGGAATATAGACCTCCCAGCTCTGTCTCATTCTGCCTCTACCTTAGACTGCCATGCTCTTGCTCCCTGTTCAATATAACCATCTTGCCTATCCCTCCACCTCTCATCCTACGTCCTCTCATCCAAGCTGGAAGGTATCGAAGTAGATAGGGAGGATGTGCTAGATATTCTCGAGGGTTTGAAGTTGGATAAGTCCCCTGGGCCGGACGGGATTTACCCTAGGATTCTCTGGGAGGCAAGAGAGGAGATTGCAGAGCTTCTGGCTCTGATCTTCAGGTCGTCGTTGGTTACAGGTGTGGTTCCGGAGGACTGGAGGATAGCGAATGTGGTCCCGTTGTTCAAGAAGGGGAAGAGAGACCTTCCAGGGAATTATAGGCAAGTGAGTCTTACTTCTGTTGTGGGCAAAGTATTGGAGAGAATAATTAGGGATAGGATTTATAGTTATTTAGAGAGTAATGAATTGATGGGAGATAGTCAGCATGGTTTTGTGAAGGGTAGGTCGTGCCTTACTAACCTCATTGAGTTTTTTGAAAAAAGTGACCAAAGAGGTGGATGGGGGTAAGGCGGTTGATGTAGTATATATGGACTTTAGTAAGGCGTTTGATAAGGTGGCCCATGGACGACTTCTGCAGAAAATGCAGATGTATGGGATAGAGGGTGATTTAGCTAATTGGGTTAGGAATTGGCTAGCAGATAGAAGACAGAGGGTGGTGGTTGATGGGAGATATTCATCTTGGAGTTCGGTGACAAGTGGTGTACCTCAGGGGTCTGTTTTGGGGCCCCTACTGTTTGTAATTTTTATAAATGATCTGGATGAGGGTATTGAAGGATGGATTAGTAAATTTGCGGATGACACTAAAGTCGGTGAGTGGTAGATAGTGAAGAGGGGTGTTATAGTTTGCAGAGGGACTTGGACAAGTTGCAGAGCTGGGCCGAGAGGTGGCAAATGGAGTTTAATGTGGAAAGTGTGAGGTAATGCACTATGGCAGGAACAATAAATGTGTAGAGTATAGGGCTAATGGTAGGGCTCTTAATAGTGTTGAGGAACAGAAGGATCTTGGTGTATGTGTCAATAGATTCCTGAAAGTAGGCAGTCAAGTGGATAAAGTTGTTAAGAAGGCATATGGAGTCTTAGCTTTTACTGGTAGGGGGATTGAATTTAGGAGCCGCAGCATCATGTTGCAACTGTACAAAACTCTAGTGCGGCCGCACTTGAGTATTGTGTGCAGTTCTGGTCGCCACATTATAAGAAAGATGTGGAGGCATTGGAGAGGGTACAGAGGAGGTTTACAAGGAGGTTGCCTGGTATGGAGGGCAGGTCCTATGAAGAGAGGTTGAAGGATTTGAGGTTGTTTTCGTTAGAAAGGAGGCGGCTAAGGGGGGATCTTATTGAAGCATATAAGATAATTAGAGGTTTGGATAGGGTGGACAGTGATAGCCTTGTTCCTAGGATGGAGAAAGCTAGCACGAGGGGACACGGCTTTAAATTAAGGGGTGATAGTTATAGGATGGATATCAGAGGTAGGTTCTTTACCCAAAGGGTGGTTCGGGAGTGGAATGCCCTGCCTGCAGCAGTTGTAGATGCGCCAAGTTGGTGGCGTTTAAGAGGTTAGTTGATAAGTATATGGAAGAGAAGGGAATGGTTTAGTTTGGAGGGGCATTGCTTTTTATATTGGTCGGCGCAACATCGAAGGCCGAAGGGCCTGTTCTGTGCTGTAATGTTCTATGTTCTATGTTCTACGTGTCTCGCTCTCTCTCACTCCTTACCAACTCTGTCTCACACTCTCACTCACTCTTTTACTGCCCATCCATATCACTCACGGTCACTCCATTAATCTCTCTTGTTCCTCCTCTCCAGTCTCTCTCTCTCTCTCTCTCTCTCTCTTTGCCATTCCTTCTTTCTTGCCCTCTTGCCCCATTTATCTTGCCCTGTCTCAGTCTCTTTCTTTTCTAATCTTCATGAATTTTCTCAGTCTCGCTCACTCTCACTTTCACAGTTTCTTGTTGTTCTTTGTTTTGCACAACAGTTGCACAATCTACTCTTCATAAAGCATCCCTCTGGATATCTTTCTGTCACAACTAATTACACTCTGCTTCAGGCTCAGGCATTGGTGCCAGACCCCTCCATTTTCACACTTTGTGCAGTTCAGCAAAAAAGATCAAGCTCCATCAGTCTGACTATCCCAGAACCACTCCCAGGACAGGTACTGAATGTGTTTATAAATAGAGTAAAGGGATCAGGGCACAATCTATTTCAATCAGTCAAAGGACAGTTATGATACAGACATCTTAAATCAGAGTAAAGCTCCCTCTACACTGTCCCTCAACAAACACTCCCAGGACAGGTACAGCACGGGGTTAGATACAGAGTAAAGCTCCCTCTACACAATCCCCATCAAACACTCCCAGGACAGGTACAGCACGGGGTTAGAAAAAGAGTAAAGCTCCCTCTACACTGTCCCCATCAAACACTCCCAGGACAGATACAGCACGGGGTTAGATACAGAGTAAATTAAGTTGCCTATGCAGATAGGGGATGGTGTCTGTGTTTGGGAGAGTTGAATCTGAGGGAGATGGTGATTATGGGTTAGGTTGTGAACTGTATCTGGAAAAAAATGCCTGTCTTGCATGTGGCGTTGACTGGGGAACCCCAACTCCTTTTGCCAAGGAACCTAATCCCACAGTAAGTTCTGAATTATCCCCTGGTCTGATGAATCCTGTGACTATTTGTTACAAAGTGCGCCGGGAATTAGCAGGAGAAGGTGTAATTGGGAAAGAGATAATGTTTTAAAGAATCCCAGCACTGTGTGTAGTTCTGAATGAAGACTTAACCATCCTCACCGATGGATAGTCTTGTGCTATTAGAAAATGTTCTGCCTGTGAACCCTATTAAAATAGATCATGTGGGATAAGGAGGTTAAACTCTATGGAATGTTTTGTCTTTATTTAACTGGAGAGTGCGCAGTGTGGTGTTACAGAATTGAGAAAGAAAGGAACTTTGTTCTCTCACCTTAACAGGGAAATATTGTAAATTAATTAGTAAGATGTAAAAAATCAAAGAGAGAAAATCTGAGGTTGAGTTGATAACTGAATACTTTCTGTATTTCAGTGAGTTTGTATGGTCTGTTGCTTGTTGAATCTAGGTGGTTATTGTTGAATTAAATTGAGAGCAGGAGTTGTTAAAGCCTGTTTGTTCTTCTGGAGAATTTATTGTGGTCAATAAATGGAATGTTTTACATTTTGGTTTTTCTTCAAAGGGACAGCGAAAGTGTTAAACTGTGAAAATTTCATGGAATAAACTCACAGAATCTCTGCAGTGCAGAAGGAGGCCATTCAGCCCATTGAGTCTGCACCGACCACAATCCCACCCAGGCCCTATTCCCATAATCCCACATATTTACCTTTCTCCTCATTGTCATTTTGCAATAATGTGTTTGATACAGAGTTTAAATAAAAATTGGAAATTGGATTGAATTAAATTGAAATAATTTTTTGGATTTCCTTGACTTCTTGAGCATAATCAATAGCCACAGTTGTGCTTAAGGATATAAATACGTATCCAATATATTTTGGAAGTTACATTGGAAATTTTCTTTGGAAAATAAATTGAAAATTTAAAAGCGAAGAACATAAATTGGAATTTGAAATAACCAACTGGAATTTTGAATAACCCTGGGTTCAAATTGTGATAAGAAAGGATTTAAAGCTTGGAGTGAACCGTGTATTCTTTCAGTTGTCTTGAAGAAATTGTGACCTCATCAGATTGAAATGTATTTTATTTCTTGTGTTTTCTTTCACCGGCAGAGATTTCACCATCTCCTGTTCCGAATCTGGTGATTAAGAATTGATATACATCGGAGATTATCAACTTTACTTTTTATTTTGAAATTTCACAGAGATTTTGAGACCAAATTAATCCATTTGGCTCCAAGCAGAATGTATTTTTTGTGTTTTGTTTTAAATAGATAGATCGTCAATAACAAATCACAGCTTCAAGATTTCAACATTGATTATCACAGCCTGGTGATAACTGAGACCTGAAGAGTTCAACTCATTCTGATTTTCTCACTGTTACCTTATAAATTAAAGTGATCGGTTATTCTTAAGTATTGCATTTCCTGATATTTAATTGATCAAAGAAATTGAGTGTGTAATTCATATAAATGGAAAGTTACTGAAATTCTAAAGGGATAAAGAATTTTGAAAAATAAAGGATAATGGAAAAAGAGACGGTGTGAATTTTGTGTTTCAAAGGGGAAATACATTGAAACCTATTCCCAGTTCATGATGTAATCATTTGAATCTTCACAAAGTGATATCAGTTTGTTTTGTGTGTTTTCTATATTGTGTAAATGTTATCCACAGTAATACACATGTGAACATATAAAGTGTTTGGTTCAATGTACCTAAATGCTAATAAGTTGGGAGTTTTTGTGAAATGTTAAGGGCTCTACAGAGTGTCAAATGACATTACAATGGATTGTTCCTGGTAATTAGTTGTTTGGGGTTGCAGGATTATAATGCTTAGAAGAGGAACAAATAAACCATTTGTGCAAATCATGTTATTCATAAATAAATTTGAGAAAAGTAGAAGAAGTGGTGGAGGAGTTTCTTCTCCAATTTGTTAAATTGGTAGAAAATCATTTGAATTACTTCTTACTTGCACTTTGGTTACTTTGTGTTAATTGGGTGATAAAAGAACAGCTCGTGTACGGTATAAGGAAATAGATTTGGAGCTGTGACTGTAGGAGGTTAAATTTAGAATGGTAATTGTGACAAAAAGGTGTTTATTTTGCAAATTTGGATCATTTTTAAATTTCAGTACTTTGGAAAGTTAAACCTACCTCATCAATACTTTTGGCACAGGTCCCTCCTACGTCCAAATTTAAACTTTATTCCTCTTTCATCTGTACTAATGATTTATTATTGTCTTGTACATAACTCAACCTAAAATGCTGTCATGATAACAAATTTGAACAAGGTTTTAAAGACAATGTTTCCTATGAATGGGTCCCAGTTTCACTGAATTTCATGAAAATACATTAATCTGATTGGTGTCCCTCTCAAGTTTGGGAGTAATTTATATTTAACACAGAGGTTATTAAATCAAGAAGAAATGAATGAGGGGCAGGAATGGTTTGCTGGTTGAAGGTCACCAGAAGAGGGAGTTGATGATTTAGTAAGTGCTATAGTGCAGTATTGTTCACGGATAATACTGGTGATTTCACAAATCTGGACATTACATTTCAGACATTAACCATATGGGTTAAGACAATTTAAATTGTACAATGAAAGTTAAGCATCCAAATACAAAGATGGAAATGGGAAAAATAACGCAACAGTTCCATCTGGAAATATTGTTCTGAAAGAAATAAATGTGCTAATTTGCAGAAAGATAGAAAAGAGAAAGGCTACTATCAGACTGGCAGACTGTGTGAGGGTTTTTGTTAATCAACTTAGATGCAGAATTCACTTTAATGGGCAGAAAGTTTGTTTGTTATTGTAATGAGGTGTTTTAAATACTTTATAGTTTTAAAGGTACATGTAATAATTTTTTTAATCCATAAATATACAGACATCTTCTATATATTTTAAGAAATTAAACATTAGATGCTCAGTTACGGAGACCCCTTTGATACTAAACATACGTTAAATACATTCCTTTAAACAACTGTTGGAATCACAAGACCATAAAGGAGACTTAATCACCTCACCATCGACCTTCATTAGAAACAGCTGATAAAGAGTGAGTTTTAATGAAGCTGCCTTTTTGAAACAGCGGCGTTACATTAGCTGTTTTCCAATCTTCCGTAACTTTCCCTGGAGTCCAGTGAAGTGTACCCAATCCCAGCTTCTAAAGTCCGTGTTAGGGAACTGGATCTGGAACTAGATGAATTCAGGAGGCAGAGACAGTTGTAGAATAAAGCTATAGGGAGGTAGTTACTCCTATAAAGGAAGATACTTGGGTGCCTGTTAGAAGGGGCAAGAAGCAGTTAGTTCAGCGATTCCCTGTGGCTATTTCTCTGTCTAATAAGTAGACCATTCTGGATACTGTTGCAGAGGGGCTGGGGGGGAACTCACTAGGGGGTAGGCCCTGGGGTACAGATCTCCGGTACAGAACCTGCCCCTGTTGCTCAAGAGGGAAGGGGGAGAGGAGTAGAGCATTAGTCATTGGGGACTTTACATTTAGGGGGACAGATAGGAGATTCTGTGAGAATGAGAAAGACTCGCGGTTGGTGTGTTGCCTCCCAGGTGCCAGGGTCCGTGATGTCTCAGATCGTATTTTCGGGATCCTTAAGGGGGAGGGGGCTCTAAGCACCAAAGACACAGGCAGGAAGAGGGATGGGAATGTAAGGCAAAAATTCAGGGAGTTAGGGTGGAAGCTTCAAGCTGGAACAAAGAGAATTATTTTCTCTGGTTTGTTACCCGTGCCATGTGTTAGTGAGATGAGGAATAGGGAAAGAGAGCAGTTGAAAATGTGGCTATGGGGATGGTGAAAGGGGAGGGGTTCAGATACCTGGATAATTGGGGCTCATTCTGGGGTAGGTAGGACATCTACAAACGGGATGGTTTACATCTGAACCAGAAGGGTACCAATATTCTGGAGGGTGGGGGGGATGTTTGCTAATGCTCTTCAGGAGGGATTAAACTAGTTCAGCAGGGGGATGGGAACCTGAATTGTAGCTCCAGTGTCCAGGAGGTTGAGAATGGTGAGATTATGAATAAGATTTCAAGGTCGCAGGAGTGTACCAGCAGGCAGGAAGGTGGTTTGAGGTGTGTCTACTTCAACACCAGGAGTATCCGGAATAAGGTGAGTGAACTTGCAGCCTGGATTGGTGCCTGGGACTTTGATGTTGTGGCCATTTTGGAGACATGGATAGAGCAGGGACAGGAATGGTTGTTGCAGGTTCCGGTGTTTGGATGTTTCAGTAAGATCAGGGACGATGGTAGAAGAGGGGGAGGTGTGGCATTGTTAGTCAAGGACTGTATCATGGTGGCAGAAAGGACATTTGACGTGGACCTGTCTATTGAGGTAGTTTGGGCTGAGGTTAGAAACAGGAAAGAGGTCGCCCTGTTAGGAGTTTTTTATAGGCCTCCAAAAAGTTCCAGAGATGTAGAGGAAAGGATTGAAAAGATGATCCTGGATAGGAGTGAAAGTAACAGGTAGTTGTTATGGGGGATTTTAACTTTACACGTATCGATTGGAAAAGCTATAGTTTGAATACTTTAGATGGGTCAGTTTTTGACCAATGTGTGCGGGAAGGTTTTCTAACACAGTATGTAGTTAGGGCAACAAGAGGTGAGGCTACATTGGATTTGGTTCTGGGTAATGAACTGGGCCAGGTGTTAGATTTGGAAGTAGGAGAGCACTTTGGTGATAGTGACCACAATTCAGTTACAGATTTAAGATGCATAGGATGTGTAAGAAAACTGCAGGGGATGAGCACAGTTGAAATGAGGAGCTTGTTCAAGGAACAGCGAGTCCTTGATATTTTGAGGCTACGCCCCCTAGTTCTAGTTTTACCTGCCAGTGGAAACCACTTCCCTGCTTCTATTTTATCTACTCCCTTGATAATCTTATATGTTTCTATAAGATATCAGGGAGCTCAGGATGCTTTTTATGTTTGTTGCACTCCAGAATTTTTCATGTGTTTGGGAAGTGGATGAGATCAGTGGTTAAATAAAACCTGCAGCGGATATAAGTTTATTCATTTTGATCAGGCTTTTCGTGTCTCTCTCTATCCTTCCTGTCATTCCCCTTGGATTGTTATTCATTGGGGATAGAAAGAGAGTTTTATTTCCATTTTCTTTAACATGTCCTGTGTTTGTGTTGGCTTTTTGCTGAGAGATCACATTCAGAATGCTGGACTGCTGGTTTGCTATTTTGCCTGTTTGAGTGTCCTTGCTTTTGTCATTGTCGTGGTTCCCCAGGACGACAATGAGCTTCTAGCTAATCAAATGAGAATCTGAGCCTTGATCTTCCAGGTAGTAAGACTTTATTCTCCAGTGCAAGAGAACAGAGCCGGGATGTCCGGAACAATCCAATGAACAGTCTTTTTATATTTGCTGCAGTTACATACCCCGAGATCCCTTACCTTATTCTCAAGGTTGGATTTTTTTAACCACTATTGTTGCTAAGCCTGGTTATCTGCTTCGTTGATTGGTCACTAACTAATACAGTACTCGCTTCATGAAACTACGATAGTTACAATCTTTCCTTGCCCAATTAATTCTGCTTATATAACAATTGTGGCTTGGCTAGCCTAGGCCAAATGATAAAGAGAACAGATTTACTTCATTCTACCCTTCATGATCATATTTAAGTTGAGTAACTGATCAATAACCATTGTTTCCCGAGGCTGTTACTGCTCACATCCATTGATAAGTGATTTTCATACTGATTCTATCACGTTGGTCAGCAGACTTTGATCACATTAGCTATAATCGATTAACATGCCGATCTCGTCACATTTTATCATACAGACCCTGATTACAAGTTCTTGTATAATTACAAATTATGTGAGAGTTTTATTCTCTCTCAATTTCTGATCAATAAGGAAATTAAGGGTTATGGGGAGAAGGCGGGTAAGTGGAACTGAATGACGATCAGATCAGCCATGATCTTACTGGATGGCGGGGCAGGCTTGAGGGGCTGGATGGCCGACTCCTGCTCCTATTTCTTATGTTCTTTCTGTTCTTTCAGTGACTTGTGCAGCCATACTCCCACATCCCTTTAACTATCAATACTCATAAGGATTCTGCTATTTACTGTATGTTTCCTATCTGTATTAGGTCTTCCAAAATGCATTACCTCACTTTTGTCTGAAATAAACTCCATTTGCCATCTCTCCGCCCAAGTCGCCAACTAATCTATATTCTGCTCTATCCTCTGATGGTCGTCATCGCTATCCGCAAATCCACAACTTTTGTGCCATCCTCAAGCTTACTAAACAATCCGGTTACATTTTCCTCCAAATCATTTTTAGGAAGGTTACGATGGAGTTGTATCAAATGCTCATTTGTCCTCAGCTGAATTACTGTGAGGAGTTCGGGTGGACTCACTAGAAGGAGGATGTGATTGCCCTGGAAAGTGACGGAAAGGAGATTCCCCAAGATACTGTCTGGGCAGCTTTGTTTTCACAGTGAAGTGACTCTGTTTGCCCAGATTTGCTTTCCTTGGAACACTGAACCCTGGATGTGTACGTCATTGGGCTATAGAACATTTTGAGGGATGTAGTTAGGATAGTTAAGAAGAAACCTTTTCCCCTCAGTATTTCTGCCTGTGTTCCTCTCACTCTCTCAGCCCATATGTGCACTTCCTTCTCTTTCTCACATACGGATTGCATTTCTCACTCACCTCCTTTGCTTCCCCCTCTCTCACCACAGTTGTATCTTCCCTGTTGGACCTTCTCCTCCACTTCTGTTGCCAATGTCATCACGTCTTGTCTAAAGTGTGTGATGCCAAACAGGACACAATACTCCAGCTGATCTGTTTAATGGGAACACAACACACTCTGTTATTTATGATGGAACTGTCTTTCCTCTCAGTTTAAGTTAATATTAAGAACACCATGCCGCTCACAGTATTTTTTCTCCTGATAATCTATTCCACATTCACAGGTCGTTTGTCTGTCTGCCCGTCTGTCTCCATTTCTCTCTCTCCACATCTCGACACATTTCTTTCCCACTATAAGGTTATGTATCAGATGTGGGGCCAGTATCAGTTGATTGTGCATCACTTGTCAAAGTTAAATCTGCATATTTGCTGATCTGAGATTGTTTGTGTCTCCTACAGAGCCTGAATTTTCTCAGATTCCCTGTTGTTTCCAAATGTTTTCCACAGTTTGAGGAACTGCATTAAATTCAGGGGTAAAATAAATTTATTTGCAGGTGAAATAGTTCCAGTTTACTGATTAGCAGGATTTTGCAATCTATGCTCAACCATAGCCCACTTAATTCACAGCACGGAAAGTCCTCAGTTGAACAGAGAAAGAGAGAGAAATACGGTAACATTTGAAATTCAGTTACTGAAATTCACTTGCGGATATCGCTGAAACAATCTGAGATTTAGAAATGGGACTATGGTTTTTGAGTGAACAACGTCTTTCCACTTGTTATTGGTTGATAAATGTGTTCAACAGAATCCAGTGTTTGGAAAGAGTTAACTCTATCTAAATATAAATATTATCTATCACTGAACTCAATTTCGTAATCTGTTTGTTCATTTTTTTTTAAATTTTCTAACCTTGTTGCTGCCTCAATGTCCCTAAGGTGATTCTGCAGTGTATAATTTAAAGGCTTTGGGAATATATAGATTCAGAGTTTAAGACAGAGAGACTGTCAGCAGCAGGAAGGGACGCGTCACCTCACACTGAAAATGGAATATCCAATAAAGACAGCTGAGAAAATATTCTACCCAATCATTGCCATTCCCGGTGAGTGACTCTAACCAGTGAGATTGTGTAAATCTGTGTGTGAGCTGCTCTCTGATTTTAAATTCTGACTGAAATTGGCCAAGCTGATCTCATTGTCACTGTTATACAGACACCAGATGAACAATATTATTTACTTAAATTCAATGGTATTTAATATCTCTATGGCTTTAATCTTCTTTTCTTCAACTGACAACCTTTGCATGTAATCCATAAGCTGAGTGATCCATGAAGTTATTACATTTAGTGGAACCTTGTGTATTGTTAGATTGGATCTCAGTAAAGGTGATCGCTCTGAAATAACATTTCAAGAATAACATCAAACCTAGTTAGCAGATCACGAACCAGAGCGGAATATCTGACACCAGTGAACACAAGTTATATTACAGGCATAAAATTGCACTGATTCTGGTTCTTTCACCTGAGTGAAGTACCTCATCAAAGTATCCATCCGTCCATTGCATAATCTGTCCATGTAGAATTGTACTTTTTTTAAGAAAAAGCATTGGAATTAAATATGATCGGCACAACTTGTAGGCCGAAGGGCCTGTTTGTGCTGTAGTTTTTCTATGCTCTATGATTCTATCCATGCTGCTGCTTACCCTCTCACTTCACTTGCACTGAAATTACTAAGTCTGTTAAGCCTTAACTTACTGAAGACATTTTGAAACTCAAGTGTCTGACATTTATCATGCTAATTCCATGTAACATTCCTAATAATTGCAAGTTCTGAACATAGAACATAGAAACATAGAACAGTACAGTTTAGTACAGTACGGGTCCTTCAGCACTCAATGTTGTGCCAAGTTTTTTTCCTGAAACCAAGATCAAGCTATCCCACTCTCTATCATTCTGGTGTGCTCCATGTGCCTATCTAATAACCACTTGAAAGTTCCTAAGGTATCCAACTCCAGTATCACAGCAGGCAGTGCATTCCATACCCCAACCACTCTCTGAGTGAAGAACCTACTTCAGACACTCTTCCTATGAACCTTATAGTGATGCCCCCTAGTAACAGCTACTGAGGAAGTAGTCTCTGTACGTCCACTCTATCAATCTCTCTCATCATCTTATAAACCTCTATTATGTCGCCTCTCATCCTCCTCTGTTCTAAAGAGAAAATCTCTATCTCCCCCAAAATTTCCTTATCAGACCTACCTCCAAACCAGGCAACATCCTGGTAAATCTCCTCTGCACTCTCTCCAACGTTTCCACATCCTTCTTATAGTGAGGTGACCAGAACTGAACACAATATTCCAAATGTAGTCTCACCAAGGTCCTGTACAGTTGCAGCAAAACCCCACGGCTCTTAAACTCACTAATACTGTACAGGCCTTCTTCATGGCTCTATCCACTTGAGGGGCAACTTTTAGAGATCTGTGGATATGAACCCCAAGATCTCTCTGCTCCTCCACATTTGTCAGAACATTGCCGTTGACCCTGTAATCCACATTCAAATTTCTCCTACCAAAATGAACCACCTTGCACTTATCAGGGTTAAACTCCATCTGCCATTTTTCAGCCCAGCTCTACATCTTATCAATGTCTCTTTGCTGTTTGCAAGACCCCTCCACCTCTTCCACTACTCCACCAATCTTGATGTCATCAGCAAAATTAATAAGCCACCTTTCAGCCCCTCTTCAAAGTCATTGATTTATATACAACTTTAAGATTACATCCCTGCATTGGAGAGAGTGCACAGGAGATTTACCAGTATGCTGCCTGGTTTGGAGGGTAGGTCGTATGAGGAAAGGTTGAGGGAGCTGGGGCTTTTCTACTCTGAGCAGAGGAGGATGAGAGGTGACTTAATAGAAGTTTATAAGATGATGAAGAGGATTGATAGAGTGGATGTGCAGAGACTATTTCCTCGGTTGGATGTAGCTGTTACTTGGTGACATAACAATTAGATTCATGGTGGGAGATATAGGAGGAATGTCCGAGGCAGATTCTTAACTTAGAGAGTGGTTGGGGTGTGGAATGCACTGCCTGCTGTGATAGTGGAGTCGGACACTTTAGGAACTTTCAAGCAGTTATTGGATAGGTTTACCCTAGGATTCTCTGGGAGGCTAGGGAGGAGATTGCAGGGCCTTTGGCTTTGATCTTCATGTCGTCATTGGCTACCGGTGTAGTGCTGGAAGACTGGAGGATGGAAAATGTTGTCTCCTTGTTTTAAGAAGAGGAATAGAGACCATCCTGTACATTATAGACTGGTGAGTCTTACTTCTATTGTGGGCAAAGTTTTGGAAAGAATTAAAAGGGATAGGATTTATAATCATCTAGAGAGAAATAAATTGATTAGGAATAGTCAACACGCTTTTGTGAAGGGTAGGTTGTGCCTCGCAAACCTTATTGAGTTTTTTGAAAATGTGACCAAAGGTAAAGCAGTTGACGTGGTGGATATGGATTTTAGCAAAGCGTTTCCTCACGGTAGACTACTGCAGAAATTGCAGATGCATGGGATTGAAGGTGATTTAGCAGTTTGGATCAGGAATTGGCTAGCTGATAGAAGACAGAGGGTAGTGGGTGATGAGAAATATTTAACCTGGAGTTCAGTTACAAGTGGTGTACCTCAGGGATCTGTTCTGGGGTCACTGCTGTTTGTTATTTTTATAAATGACCTGGATGAGGGTGTAGAGGGATGGGTTAGTAAATTTGCTGATGACATTAAAGTCAGAGAAGATGTAAACAATGAGGATGGATGTTGCAGTTTGCAGAGGGACCTAGATAAGCTGCAGAGCTGTTCTGAGAGGTGGCAAATGAAGTTTAATGCAGAAAAGTGTGAGGTGATTCACTTTGGTAAGAGTAACAGGATTACAGAATATAGGGCTAATGGTACAACTCTTAGTCGTGTCGACTAGCAGAGAGATCTCGGTGTACATGTGCCTAGCTCCCTGAAAGATGGCACCAAGTTGATAAGGTTGTTAAGAAGGCGTACAATGTGTTAGCATTGTAGAGGGATGGAATTTCGGAGCCGCAACGTCATGTTGCAACTGTACAAAACTCTGGTGTGGCTGCACTTGGAGTATTGCGTACAGTTTTGGTCGCTGCATTATAAGAAAGATGTGGAGGCATTGGAAAGAGTGCAGAGGAGGTTTACCGGGATGTTGCCTGGTATGGAGGGCAGGTCTTATGAGGAAAGGCTGAGGGACTTTGTTCTTTGATTTTCGTCAGAGAGAAGAAGGTTAAGAGGTTAGAGGTTAAGAGGTTAGATAAGATGATTAGAGGTTTAGATAGGGTGGACAGTGATAGCCTTTTTCCTAGGATGGAGAAAGCTAGCACGAGGGGACACAGCTTTAAATTAAGGGGTATGAGTTATAGGACGGATATCAGAGGTAGGTTCTTTACTCAAAGAGTGATTAGGGAGTGGAATGCCCTGCCTGCAGCTGTTGTAGATGCGCCAAGTTTGGTGGCGTTTAAGAGGTTAATTGATAAGTATATGGAAGAGAAGGGAATGGTTAGTTTGGAGGGGCATTGCTTTTTATTTTGGTCGGCACAACATCGAAGGCCGAAGGGCCTGTTCTGTGCTGTATTGTTCTATGTTCTATGTTCTAGGTGCCCGAATTGAGGCATATAAGATAATCAGAGGGTTAGATAGGGTGGACAGCGACAGATGTTTCACGGATGTTGATGGCTAACACGAGGGGACATAGCTTTAAATTAAGGGGTGGTAGTTATAGGACGGATACCAGAAGAAGGTTCTTTACACAGCCGTGAAATGTCCTGCCTGCAACAGTGTGGCTTCACCAACCTTAAGGGTTTTCAAATGGTGAGGGGTGGATAGGCATATGGATAATATTGGATTTTTTAGGTTAGAGAGTCATTAGATTGGTTCCACTGGTTGGCGCAACATTGAGGGCCGAAGGGCCTGTACTGCACTGTAATGTTCTATGTTCGATGATTGCACTGGAGGGGATGTAGAGGAGATTCACCAAGATGCTGCCACGGACAGAAGATCCATATTATGAAAAGAGATTGTGTGGGCTTGGGTTATTAACGTTTTCCCGGAGAAGGCCTGATCGAGGTATACAAGATTATTAGGGGCAAGAACAGAGTGGATGAGGAACAACTTCTCCTGAAGGTTGTTCAGGACCTGAAGGGCCAATCACGAGGGGACATTGGTTCATGGAGGGGAAAGGAGGTTTTCGGGGAATGGGTGTGAGAATTTTTTTTTTCCCAGACTGCGTTGATTGTAATGTGCTGCCTGGGAGTGTGCGGGAGGCGGGTTACCTCACATTCTTTAAAATGTATCTGGATGAGCACTTACCACATCATAACATTCAGGGCTATGGGCCAAGTGCTGACAGGTGGGGTTAGGTGGGATTTCAAGTATTTCTAATGTGTCAGTTCAGACTCAATGGGCCGAAGTGCCTCTGCTACACGATATGATTCTATTCTTCTGTTAGTGCGAGTGGGCGAAACAATCACTACAGACTCAGGGTCAGGTTCAACAACTGTACAGCTGATACCTTCAGGACACTTTTTCAACCTTCCCAGACTATCTGACAAGGTTTGAGTGGAGCTGCAGCTACTGACCACACACTGGAGACACATACATCCTGTCTCTCTTTCTCAAATGTTCTCCCTCATTCACCACCTCTGCTTTTACCTTCCACTCCCCTCAGGCCTCCCTCTGTCTCTGTTCCACACCCTCCTTCTCTTTTCTCCTCCTGCCACTATCGCTCTCACTCACTGTAAAGATGGATAGTCTTATTTTGCGCCAGATCTTTGGAACCACACACACCACCTCTTACTCCATCCCTCCTTCTAACTTCTTATTTCTGTCCATATCTCTGCTTCTTTCCCGCTCTTTCATGTGCACTGTGTTGAAAGGAGTGATGAAATATTTCTCAGCTACATAGCCAATAACCACAATCATATTGCTGTGACGGGGTGGGAAGAACCACCTTATCAGGGAAACTCCAGTTAGGAGCCAGTGTCCAGATTCCTGTTTCCGGAGAATAGTCTCAGTCAGAGCCCTGAAATTCCTTATTTACAGAAGATCGATTAATTAATTAATAATATTGGGAGGCTCATTTTGAAAAGTGTACCATAGGAATGGACACAACTTGTTCCCAGTTTACATAGAACATAGAACAATACAGCACAAACAGGCCCTTTGGCCCACGAGTTGCGCCAATCACATCTACTAATCCACAGACCTATCTATCACCCCCTATCCTATTCTCTTCCATATTCTCATCCAGAAGTCTTTTAAACGACCCCAGTGAGTTTCCTTCAACAACCTCCAACGGCAGTCGGTTCCATTCACTCACCACCCTCTGAGTGAAAAACCTACCCCTGACATCATTTGTATTTGCTTCCCTGCACCTTAAATCTGTGTCCTCTCATATTGACCATTTCAGCTCGGGGAAATAGTCTCTGAGAGTCCACCCTATCTATCCCTCTCAACATTTTATAAACCTCTATCAGGTCGCCTCTCAACCTACGTCTCTCCAGCGAGAAGAGTCCCAGCTCCCTCAACCTATCTTCATAAGGCCTGCCTCCCAATCTAGGCAGCATCCTTGTAAATCTCCTCTGAACGCTCTCAATAGCCTCTACATCCTTCCTGTAATGAGGTGACCAGAACTGCGCACAATACTCCAACTGGGGTCTGACAAGAGTCTTATAGAGCTGCATCATTACCTCCTGACTCCTAAACTCTATTCCTCAATTAATGAAGGCCAGTACACCGTACGCCTTCTTGACCACTTCCTCCACCTGCGAGGCCAATTTAAGAGGCGGACCCTGAGATCCTTCTGCTCTACAACACAGCTAAGACTCCTACCCCTTATATTGTACTCCTTCATCCCATTATTCCTGCCAAAATGGACCACTACACATTTATCTGCGTTGAAGTCCATCTGCCACTTCTCAGCACAGTCTTGCACCCTGTCTATGTCCCGCTGCAACTTTTGGCATCCCTCCAGACCATCCACAACACCACTGATCTTTGTCTCGTCGGCGAACTTGCTAACCCATCCCTCCACTTCCTCATCCAGGTCATTTATGAAAATGACAAACAGCAGGGGTCCCAGAACAGATCTCTGGGGCACTCCACTGGTTTCCGACCTCCATGCAGAACAAGATCCATCCACAACCACTCTCTGCCTTCTGCCAGCAAGCCAGTTCTGGATCCACGAGGCCAAAGCCCTTTGGATCCCATGCCCTCTCACCTTCTCCAGAAGCCTTGCATGTGGGTCCTTATCAAACGCCTTACTAAAGTCCATGTACACTACGTCCACCGCCCTTCCTTCGTCAATGTGTTCAGTCATATTTTTGAAGAACTCAACTAGGCTCGTAAGGCACGACCTGCCCTTGACAAAACCATGCTGACTATTTCTAATCAGTCCAAACTTCTCTAAATGTTCATATATCTTATCCCTCAGAAGCTTCTCCATCAGCTTACCAACCACTGAAGTCAAACTCACCGGTCGGTAATTTCCTGGACTATCCCTGTTCCCTTTCTTCAAGATAGGAACCACATCCGCAATCCTCCGGAACCTCTCCCATTTCCATGGACGACACAAAGTTCATCGCCAGAGGCTCTGCAACCACTTTCCTCACCTCCCACAATAACCTGAGGTACATCCCATCCGGTCCCGGCGACTTGTCTATCTTGATAGAATTTAACAGTCTAACACATCCTCTTTCCTAACATCCACATACTCAATCTTTTCCATATGCCTCAAACTTGCAGTGCAATCTCCCAGTTCACTTTCCACCGTGAATACCGAGGCAAAGTATTCGTTAAGCACCTCTGCCATTTCTTCTGGATTCACACAGACTTTTCCCCCTTCACCTTTTATAGGTCCTATCCCTTCTCTTCTCATCCTTTTACTTTTCACATATTTGTAGAAGGCCTTGGGATTCTCCTTAATCTTACTTGCCAAGGCCTTCTCATGACCCCTTCTGGCTCTCCTAATTTCCTTTTTAAGTTTCCTTCTACACACCTTATACTCCTCTAGATCCCTAACATCCCCTAGCTCTCTGAACCTTGTATATACCATTTTTTTTCTTCCTAACTAGGTTCACCACTACCTTCGTGCACCATGGTTCCCGCATCCTACCAGAACCTCCTTGACTCCTCGGAACGTTGTCTTGAAGTGCCCTAGACAAACATTCCTTGAAAAACCGCCACTTTCCTTCTGTACTCTTCCCCAAGAACACCTCCTTCCAGTTTATGCGTCCAATTACCTGCGTAATGTTTTCACATTTCCCCTTACTCCAGACATACACCTTCCTAGCCTGCCTGATCCTATCTCTTTCCATCGCTATCATGAAAGAGATAGAATTATGATCTCCATTCCCAAGATGCTCACCTACCGTGAGATCCGATGTAGGAAGTGTAGTTTTTTTTTTCAAGTTTAAAAAGTTACTCACCTCAGGGACTCGGTCTCATTGTTCTGTGGGGGCACTGAAGAGAGGCAGCGAATTCCGAGTGGAGAGTTGGTGTGGGTGAGTAGCATGATTTTTCTGTACAATTTATTGATTTTTCACTAGTTTTTTTTAAAAAAAATTTCTGGAGGCTGGAAAGTGTCGCAAGGACACGTGGGAAGTGTAGTTTTTTTAAGCTTACTATAAATTGGAGTGGTGGGAAATCCCGATACTCTACACAGGTAGAGTATCCCCCCCCTCCCCCCTCCCCCCTCCTCTAACCTGAAAAAGAGAGAGAGAGCAGGTAAGATTGTTTTTTCTACCTGTTTTTTTTTGTGTAGCTGTAAGGGCTTTGGCTGACAGGACCTCAGCACAAAGGGTGAGACAGGGTAAGTTACAAGTTTTTATTACTTTTTCCTGTGTTTCTAGAGGAGGGCAAATAATGGGTGTGAGGCTGGCATGTTGTTCCCAGTACCAGATGTGAGAGGTCTTGGAGGCTACTGGTCTCCCAGACATCCATACCTGTGCTCGGTGTGTAGAGCTGCAGTTCCTAAGGGATAAGGTTAAGGAACTGGAGATGCAGCTTGAGGATCTTCGTCTCATTAGAGAGAACAAGGAGATAATCGACAGGAGTTATCAACAGGTGGTCACACCAGGGCAACGGGAAGAAGGCACGTGGGTGACTATCAGGAAGGGGAAAACTCGGGTGATGAAGAGCACACGGAGGGTGTCCCCCTTCATAATAAGTAGTCCTGCTTGAGTACTACTGGGGGGGACAACTCGTCTGAGGGAGCCAGCAGTGGCCCGCTGTCTAAACCTGAGCCAGTACGCAAAAAATCTAAGGAAGAGAGAGGCAAGGCGATACTAATAGGGGACTCCACTGTGAGGGGTTCAGACAGGCGTTTTTGTGGACGCAGGAGAGAGTCGAGGATGGTGGTTTGTCTTCCTGGAGCTGGGATCCAGGATGTTTCTGGATGCCTCCAGATCCAAATGCTGTTCAGTTCAGAGCAGTGTTCTTTCTGGGGTGGGCTCTGATAATTGGCTGCAGGAAAGGATTGCAGATTCTATCTCTGTCCACTTTGGGTCTAATTGGGAAACCCGTCCAGTTTGAATTAATCCTGTAAAACAGATGAGAAATCCAATCTTTCTGAAATATTTGAAGAATCAGAATTTCCAGATTTGCTTCATCAAGTGAGAGATGTATAATTCACAGCTTCTTGTCCTGACGCCCTACTTTACCAGTGGTGTTACATTGCTTACTTTCCAATTTGCAATGTTAGTCTCAAACACAACTCCTCCAACAACCCAGGACATCCTGTCCATTGGATTGATGCTGAAATTCTCTCCTTACTGTCAGTTCACACATGGAGAATGTTTACTCAATAATTTCCTGACGCTTATCCATTTTTCTTTGACAGTTAATTTACTGGGAATTGTGATCCTGAGTCGGGGAAAGTGTGGCCTCTCCACCTGCACCACTCGCTACCTGATGGCCATGGCAGCAGCGGATCTACTGTTCGTCATCTTTAAGGTCATTTTTGGCAACATAAATGATTATTATTTCCAATTGCGTTTCTTGTACCTCACCTCTGTGTGTCGTGTTATCTCCATCCTGGTGTTTGCAATCACAGACTGTTCTGTCTGGTTCACTGTCACTTTCTCCTTTGATCGATTTGTGGCCATTTGCTGTCAGAAACTGAAAACTAAATATTGCACTTGGAAAACCGCGGCTGTGGTTCTGGCAATAACTGGCATCCTGCTCTCTGTGAGAAACATCCCCTGGTATTTTACAATTGAATCTGTAATTCTGATCGACAATGTCCAGTGGGGCTGTCGGACAAAGACAAGTACTTCCATTGATACTAGGTGGATTGCAATTTCCTGGTTTGATGTGGTTTTAACAGCATTGCTCCCATTTGGTTTAACCCTGTTGATTAATGCTCTGACAGTCAGTTATGTTTTGTTGACCAGTCGAGTCCGGAAGGGACTGAGGGCTAAGAGTCAGGGAGAGAATCGCAGAGACCCTGAAATGGAGAGCAGAAGGAAGTCAATGATTTTACTCTTCAGTATATCCGGAGCTTTCATTGTCCTCTGGTCGGTGTCTGTTATATATTTTATCTATTCAAAAATGAAAGGAATAGTTTATGTCACCCTTCCTGAATTTACATTTCAAAATGTTGGATTGATGCTGCGGGATTTAAATTGCTGCACAAATACATTTATTTATGTGGTGACTCAATCCAAATTCAGGGATCAGATCAGAAATGCAGTGAAATATCCATCACATCAATTATTCAATTCATGAAGAAACAAAATTGACTGACAGCCAATCAGAGACTGCAATCATTAACAAACAGCCTTACCAATCAGAGAATGGATTGCTCACTGATCATCAACCCCCTCAGCCAATCAGAGACTGAGAGCATTAGACAATCAGAAATCAGCCTGATGATTGCATGAATCAGCCAATTGGAATTGCGGCTTGCTTCCTGACAGCGAAGCCCGCTGATGATTGGTCTCCACATTGACAATGGATGAGCCAATCAGAGGCTGGGCTTTCTGATTGACAACTGTGTCAGCCAATCAGAACACCAGCAGCTCATGGCCCAACATTAACCCTCCCCACCCAACAACCCCCACCAGAACAAATCCGGGATCTCCATTCGCTGAGTGACAGGTGCTTCAACCAATTAGGAAGCTGGTGTATGTTTGTTTTAATCTGTGTGTGTGTGTGTGTGTGTGTCCGTCTGTCTGCCAGAGTCTGTCTGTGTGTTTCTGTCAGTGCTTGTGTGTGTCTGTCAGAGTCTGTGTGTGTGTGTGTGTGTGTGTCAGAGTCTGTCTGTGTGTTTCTCAGTGCTTGTGTGTCTGTCAGAGTCTGTGTGTGTGTGTGTGTCAGAGTCTGTGTGTTTCTGTCATTGTTTGTGTGTGTGTGTGTGTGTCAGAGTCTGTCTGTGTGTTTCTGTCAGTGCTTGTTTATGTGTGTGTCTGTCAGTGTTTGTGTGTGTCTGTGTGTGTCCGTCAGAGTCTGTCTGTGTGTTTCTGTCAGTGCTTGTGTGTGTGTGTGTCAGAGTCTGTCTGTTTCTGTCAGTGCTTGTGTCTGTGTGTGTGTCTGTCAGAGTCTGTATGTTTGTGTCTGTCAGTGCTTCTGTCTGTCAGAGTGTGTGTGTCTGTCAGTGCTTCTGTCTGTCAGAGTGTGTGTGTGTCTGTCTGTCAGAGTGTGTGTGTGTCCGAAATCTGGAGATTTCCCTCCAGCCCTATAAGGGTTTAAACTCCCTCTTGAAGCTGAGCCAAACCCTTTTAAAAAGATGGCAGCATCCCTAAGGAGAGAAAAGAGCTGACGTTTCAATTCCAGATGACCCTTTGTCAAAGCTGGACTCAACATCAGATTTTTTTCTCTCCTGCAGATGCTGCCAGACCCGCCGAGATTTTCCAGCGTTTTCTCTTTTGGTTTCGGATTCCAGCATCCGCGGGAATTTGCTTTTATCCTTTAAAAAACATAATCCAGTATCAGACAGAGATATCACGGACACTGATACACACAGAAAGAGAGGCAGACAGAAGCCGAGAGAGAGGGAGCGAGAGAAAGAAAGAAAGCACGAGTGAGAGTGAGTGACAGGGGGAGAGAGAGCGAGCGAGAGAGATACAGAGAGAGAGCAGGAGTGAGAGCGTGTGAGTGACAGAGAGAGAGAGCGAGAGAGAGCAGGACTGAGGGCGAGTGAGAGAGTGACAGTAAGAGAGAGAAAAACAGAGAGAGCGAGAGAGGCGGAAATAGTGAAAACCATCCCCACTTTCCTCTAGGAATTAGAGTGACAAAATTCCAAAATTCGACAACTAAATTGTAAAGGTCTTTTTGCACTCTATTTAATAATTAGGTTCATTGCTGTGTCTCACACTCCTGTTGTTGAATATAAACGAACAAATAGACTGTTTCATGTTACAGAATTAATTTTCACTTTGTCACTCACCGAAGAGCTAACATATTTGTGACGAATTGCACAAATGAACCACAGGTCTTCAAACTCCAGCCCTCACCTCGTTTGGGGAATAAAGAGACAATAACACACGTGAGTGTGGCCTGTGGAGCAGGCGTCTGTCCATTGTTCTCCCCTGGAGAAAAAAAACTCTGATCCAACAGCTTCAGTCTTCAGACATTGCAGTCTTCAAAATTCAAATTCCTGGGGAGAAGAAATAGAGAACAATAATTAATTAAATATGAGCAAACATTTAAACACCCAGCTCATCACCAACGGGGGGAAATCACACAGACCCAGCTCATCACCAACGGGGGGAAATCACACAGACCCAGCTCATCACCAACGTGGGGAATTTTCAGACCCAGACCCAGACTCTTGTCACTCCCAGTTGGAGTATTGTGCGCAGTTCTGGTTGCCTCATTATAGGAAGGATGTAGAGGCTATTGAGAGGGTTCAGGGGAGATTTACAAGGATGCTGCCTGTATTGGGAGGCAGGCCTTATGAAGATAGGTTGAGGGAGCTGGGACTCTTCTCACTGGAGCGACATAGGTTGAGAGGCGACCTGATAGAGGTTTATAAAATGTTGAGAGGAATTGATAGGGTGGACTTTGAGACTATTTCCCCGAGCTGAAATGGTCACTGCGAGAGGACACAGATTTAAGGTGCAGGGAAGCAAATACAAAGGAGATGTCAGGGATAGGTTTTTCACTCAGAGGGTGGTGAGTGAATGGAACTGACTGCCGTCGAAGGTTGTTGAGGCAAACTCACTGGGGTCTTTTAAGAGACTTCTTGGATGAGTATATGGAAAAGAATAGGATAGGGGGTTATAGATAGGTCTGTGGATTGGTAGATGTGGATCGGCGCAACTCGTGGGCCGAAGGGCCGTTTGTGCTGTATTGTTCTATGTTTCTATCACCAACGGGGGGAATCGCACAGACCCAGCTCCTCACCAACGGGGGGAGATCGCACAGACCCAGCTCCTCACCAACGGGGGGAATCGCACAGACCCAGCTCCTCACCAACGGGGGGAATCGCACAGACCCAGCTCCTCACCAACGGGGGGAATCGCACAGACCCAGCTCCTCACCAACGGGGGGAATCGCACAGACCCAGCTCCTCACCAACGGGGGGAATCGCACAGACCCAGCTCATCACCAACGGGGGGAATCGCACAGACCCAGCTCATTACAAAGAACCAAAAACAGCACAGCACAGGAAACAGGCCCTTCGGCCCTACAAGCCTGCGCTGCCCATTTTTAGCACTGTTGCCTTGTTCAGTTCTTTCATCACCGATGATGCTTTTGTCTCCCTACAGTGGACTCGCAATAAAGGGGGGGGGGGGGAATTTAGGGAATTGTAAATGCGCCAGATTAAGAGAGACACCAGTCAGCCCAAGAAGTACTTTTTTTGGGATGTGGGAGGAAACCGGAGTACCTGAAGAAAACCCACTCAAGCACGAGGAGAATGTGCAAACTCCCACAGACATTGATCCAAGCTGACGATCTGACCCGAGTCCCTGTAACTGTACAGCAGACAGTGATAGTCACTGAGCTGACGTGTTGCCTGTCAATTGGTCCAGAGTAAGTGTACACTAACAGATGTGAAGCACTAGGCAACTATCAAAGCAACATCCAAGAGCAACCCTTGCACGACCCACTGCGAATATGCACCTTGTTGGCCAACAAGGTGGACCGAATCGCCTATGGATGTAAAAAGAGACATCAGTAAACATAAATAGATGTACAACAGGCTATACAGACAGTGATGGAAGATCCCCAATAGCTTCAACATAAGGTGAGCTTTGAAATTTGTTGGATGACTGATAGGAATCTATTAATTCCCAGGAACGTCATAAGGCTCTTGATCTTCAACTAGAACATTCGTTTGTATCTCTCCATTTCCAGTCTGCTTGTGTGCCTATCCAAGTAAGTGTTAAACAACCCTAGCGTGTCTACCTCCACCCGCTACTTGGCAGTGCATTCCAGGCCCCCACAACCGTCTGTGTAAAAAACGTCCCTCTGACACCTGAATTATATCTCGCCCCTCTCACCTTGAGCCTGTGACCCTTTGTGATCGTCACCTCCGGCCTGGGAAAAAGCTTCCCCACTGTTCACTCTATCCATACTCTTCATAATTGTGTTTCTGCATTTCTTTGTTTCTCCGTTTCTGTTTTCTTCCAAGTGTGTTTCTATACTCCTAATATTCTATTGCATCTCCTCTCTTTCTCCGTCTTTCTAGGGAGAACCACCCCAATTTGCCCAATATCTCTTAGCTAAGACCTTCCATACCAGGCATCATTCTGGGAAACATTCTCCGCATTCTCTCCAAGACCCCACATTCTTCCGCTAGTGCAGCGAGCAGAACTGGATTCAATGCTCTAAATGTAGTCGAACCAACATTCTGCTCAAGTGCAACATTAGATGCCAGCCTTTAGACTCTATACCCCTTACTATAAAGGCAAGCATACCACACGCCTTCTTCACCACTTCTCCAACTGTACTGCCACGTTCATGGACTTGTGAACTTGCATACCTAGGTCTGTGTTTTGCCATTACTGTGTTTCTCTGTTTCTGTTTTCCTCCATTTCTGTGCTGCTGTGTTTCTGTTTTTCTCTGTTTCTGCGATTTGCAATTTCGGTGGTTTGTGTTTCTGTGTTTCTGCATTTCTGTCTTTTTCTCTTTCTGTCTTTCTCTCTTTCTCCCGTTCGGCGTTTTTGTCTCTGTCTTTCTCCCGTTCGGCGTTTTTGTCTCTGTCTTTCTCCCGTTCGGCGTTTTTGTCTCTGTCTTTCTCCCGTTCGGCGTCTCTGTCTCTGTCTTTCTCCCGTTCGGCGTCTCTGTCTCTGTCTTTCTCCCGTTCGGCGTCTCTGTCTCTGTCTTTCTCCCGTTCGGCGTCTCTGTCTCTGTCTTTCTCCCGTTCGCGTCTCTGTCTCTGTCTTTCTCTTTCTCCCGTCGGCGTCTCTGTCTCTGTCTTTCTCTCCGTTCGGCGTCTCTGTCTCTGTCTTTTCTCCCGTTCGGCGTCTCTGTCTCTGTCTTTCTCCCCGTTCGGCGTCTCTGTCTCTGTCTTTCTCCCGTTCGCGTCTCTGTCTCTGTCTTTCTCCCGTTCGGCGTCTCTGTCTCTGTCTTTCTCCCGTTCGGCGTCTCTGTCTCTGTCTTTCTCCCGTTCGGCGTCTCTGTCTCTCTTTCTCCCGTTCGGCGTCTCTGTCTCTGTCTTTCTCCGTTGCGGTTCGTCTTCTGTTCTTCTGTGTTTCTCTCCGTTCGGTTCTGGTCTTTCGGTGGCGTCTCTGTCTTGTCTTCTCTCCCGTTCGGCGTCTCTGTCTCTGTCTTTCTCCCGTTCGGCGTCTCTGTCTCTGTCTTTCTCCCGTTCGGCGTCTCTGTCTCTGTCTTTCTCCCGTTCGGCGTCTCTGTCTCTGTCTTCGTCCCGTTCGGCGTCTCTGTTCTCTGTCCTTTCTCACCGTTCGGGCGTCTTCTGTCTCTGTCTTTCTTCCCGTTCGGCGTTCTCTGTCTCTGTCTTTCTCCCGTTCTGCGTCCTCTGTGCTCGTGTCTTTTCCCTTCTCCGCTTCGGTCGTCTCTGTACTCTGTGCTTTTCTCCTCTGTCGCGGTGCCTCTTGTTGCTCTGTTATTTCTCAGATTCCGTTCGCGTCTCTGGCTGCTGTCTTCTCTGGGTCGTTTCGGACGCTAGCACACTTGTCTCTTGTTTTCTGCTGTCTTACTCCCGTATGCGCGGGTTGCTGTCTCTGTCTGACTGTCTTTCTCCACCGTCGTGTTCGTCTCTGTCTCTGTCTTTTCTCCCGGTCGGCGTCTCTGTCTCTGTCTTCTCTAATTCTCCTGTTCGTTCGTCTCTGTCTCTGTCTTTCTCCGTTCTGTCTTCGTTCTACCCTCACCCCTCACCATTCCTGACCCCTCACCCCTCACCATTCCTGACCCCTCACCCCTCACCATTCCTGACCCCTCACCATTCATTACTCCTCACGAACCCTCATCCCTCATCCCTCACCATCTTCGGTATTCACGCAGGGTGATGTAAATGTAGTTATGGAGAACACTGAGGTACAGGGTAGCAAACTGGAAGGTATCGAAGTAGATAGGGAGGATGTGCTAGATATTCTCAAGGGTTTGAAGTTGGATAAGTCCCCTGGACCGGACGGGATTTACCCTAGGATTCTCTGGGAGGCAAGAGAGGAGATTGCAGAGCCTCTGGCTCTGATCTTCAGGTCGTCGTTGGTTACAGGTGTGGTTCCGGAGGACTGGAGGATAGCGAATGTGGTCCCGTTGTTCAAGAAGGGGAAGAGAGACCTTCCAGGGAATTATAGGCCAGTGAGTCTTACTTCTGTGGTGGGCAAAGTATTGGAGAGAATAATTAGGGATAGGATTTATAGTTATTTAGAGAGTAATGAATTGATTGGAGATAGTCAGCATGGTTTTGTGAAGGGTAGGTCGTGCCTTACTAACCTCATTGAGTTTTTTGAAAAAGTGACTAAGGAGGTGGATGGGGGTAAGGCGGTTGATGTGGTATATATGGACTTTAGTAAGGCGTTTGATAAGGTGGCCCATGGAAGACTTCTGCAGAAATGCAGATGTATGGGATAGAGGGTGATTTAGCTAATTGGGTTAGGAATTGGCTAGCAGATAGAAGACAGAGGGTGGTGGTTGATGGGAGATATTCATCTTGGAGTTCGGTGACAAGTGGTGTACCTCAGGGGTCTGTTTTGGGGCCCCTGCTGTTTGTAATTTTTATAAATGATCTGGATGAGGGTATTGAAGGATGGATTAGTAAATTTGCAGATGACACTAAAGTCGGTGGAGTGGTAGATAGTGAAGAGGGGTGTTATAGTTTGCAGAGGGACTTGGACAAGTTGCAGAGCTGGGCCGAGAGGTGGCAAATGGAGTTTAATGTGGAAAAGTGTGAGGTAATGCACTATGGCAGAAATAATAAATGTGTAGAGTATAGGGCAAATGGTAGGATTCTTAGTAGTCTAGATGAACAGAGGGATCTTGGTGTGTATGTGCATAGATCCCTGAAAGTAGGCAGTCAGGTCGAGAAGGTTGTTAGGAAGGCATATGGAGTCTTGGCTTTTATTGGTAGAGGGATTGAATTTCGGAGCCGCAACGCCATGTTGCAACTGTACAAAACTCTAGTGCGGCCGCACTTGGAGTATTGTGTGCAGTTCTGGTCCCCACATTATAAGAAAGATGTGGAGGCATTGGAGAGGGTACAGAGGAGGTTTACCAGGATGTTGCCTGGTATGGAGGGCAGGTCTTATGAGGAGAGGCTGAGGGATTTGAGGTTGTTTTCGTTAGAAAGGAGGAGGCTAAGAGGGGACCTGATCGAAACATATAAGATGATTAGAGGTTTAGATAGGGTGGACAGTGATAGCCTTTTTCCTAGGATGAAAAAGCTAGCACGAGGGGACACAGCTTTAAATTAAGGGGTGATAGTTATAGGACGGATATCAGAGGCAGGTTCTTTACCCAAAGGGTGGTTCGGGAGTGGAATGCCCTGCCTGCAGCAGTTGTAGATGCGCCAAGTTTGGTGGCGTTTAAAAGGTTAGTTGATAAGTATATGGAAGAGAAGGGAATGGTTTAGTTTGGAGGGGCATTGCTTTTTATTTTGGTCGGCGCAACATCGAAGGCCGAAGGGCCTGTTCTGTGCTGTTATGTTCTATATTCTATGTTCTAGGATGGAAAAAGCTAGCACGAGGGGACACAGCTTTAAATTAAGGGGTGATAGTTATAGGACGGATATCAGAGGCAGGTTCTTTACCCAAAGGGTGGTTCGGGGGTGGAATGCCCTGCCTGCAGTGGTTGTAGATGCGCCAAGTTTGGTGGCGTTTAAGAGGTTAGTTGATAAGTATATGGAAGAGAAGGTAATGGTTTAGTTTGGAGGGGCATTGCTTTTTATATTGGTCGGCACAACATCGAAGGCCGAAGGGCCTGTTCTGTGCTGTAATGTTCTATGTTCTATCCTTAATCACTCTGCATTCTTGACCCCTTACCTCTCACCATCCTTGATCCTCACCATCTCTGAACCCTCACCATCCCTCACCCCTCATCCTGCACCATCCATAAACTCTCAACACTCACCAAACCTGATCCCTCATCAACTCTCGACACGTTATCATCCCTGACTCCTCACCATCCCTGACCACTCACCATTCCTGGCTCCTGACCCCTCACCATCCGGGACATCTCACCCCTCACCATCTGGGACATCTCACCCCTCATCATCCCTGACCCCTCAGCATCCCTGACCCTAACCTTCCTGACCCCTGACCGTTCACTATCCCTGACCTCTCATCCCTCACGATCCCTGATCCCTCATCCCTCACCATCTCTGACCCCTCACCATCCCTGACCCCTCAGCATCCCTGACCCTAACCTTCCTGACTCCTGACCTCTCAGCATCCTTGACCCTTAATCTTCCTGGCCCTGACCCCTGATCCCTCAGCATCCCTGACACCTCATTCTGCCCCAACTTTGACCCCTCACCCCGTCTGATCCCTCAGCATCCCTGATCCCTCGCTATCTCAGACTCTTCACCATCTCTGACGCCTCATCCCTCACCATCCCTCACCAACCCTGACCACTCACCTCCAACAACCCCGACCCCTAACTATCTCTCACCCCTCAGATCTCAACATTCCTCACATCAGTGACCCTTCAGCCCTCACCACCCTTCAGCACCCACTCTACACCCACCCTGTCCCCCTCACTGCTAGTCAATCTTCAACCCTCACCAACCCTGACTCCTCACCCCTCCCCAATCCTGACCCCTGACCCCTCACCATCCTCAACATTTGAACTCGTGGCTAAAGGGAAGGTGCAGGGGGGAGGGTTTCAGATACTTGGACAATTGGGGCTCATTCTGGGATAGATGGGGCCTCTACAAAAGGGATAGTCTGCACCTGAACCAGGGGAGTACTAATATCTTGGGGGGAAAATTTGCCAATGCTCTTCAGGGGAGAGGGGCATTGGAGGGGGCATTTAAATTGATTCAGAAGGGGGATGGGAATCTGAATTGTAGCTCCAATGTACAGGAAGATGAGAATAGAACATAGAACATTACAGCGCAGAACAGGCCCTTCGGCCCTCGATGTTGTGCCGACCAATTAGGAACAAGCAGTGACCCTCTAACCTAAACCATTCCCTTTTCATCCATAAACTTATCTACTAACCTCTTAAACGCCACCAAACTTGGCGCATCTACAACTGACGCAGGCAAGGCATTCCATACCCTTACCACCCTCTGGGTAAAGAACCTACCTCTGACATCTGTCCTAAAACCACCACCCCTTAATTTAAAGCTATGTCCCCTCGTGCTAGTTTTCTCCATCCTAGGAAAAAGGCTATCACTGTCCACCCTATCTAAACCTCTAATCATCTTATATATTTCAATAAGGTCTCCTCTTAGCCGCCTTCTTTCTAACGAAAACAACCTCAAATCCTCACCTCTCCTCATAAGACCTGCCCTCCATACCAGGCAACATCCTGGTAAACCTCCTCTGTACCCTCTCCAATGCCTCCACATCTTTCTTATAATGTGGGGACCAGAACTGCACACAATACTCCAAGTGCGGCCGCACTAGAGTTTTGTACAGTTGCAACATGACGTTGCGGCTCCGAAATTCAATCCCTCTACCAATAAAAGCTAAGACTCCGTATGCCTTCTTAACAACCTTATCGACTTGATTGCCAACTTTCAGGGATCTATGCACACATACACCAAGATCCCTCTGTTCATCAACACTATTAAGAGTCCTACCATTAGCCCTATACTCTACACATTTGTTATTCCTGCCAAAGTGAATTACCTCACACTTTTCCACATTAAACTCCATTTGCCATCTCTCGGCCCAGCTCTGCAACTTGTCCAAGTCTCTCTGCAAACTATAACACCCCTCTTCACTATCTACCACTCCTCCGACTTTGGTGTCATCCGCAAATTTACTAATCCATCCTTCAATACCCTCATCCAGATCATTTATAAAAATTACAAACAGCAGGGGCCCCAAAACAGATCCCTGAGGTACACCACTAGTAACCGAACTCTACGATGAATATCTCCCATCAACCACCACCCTCTGTCTTCTATCTGCTAGCCAAATCCTAATCCAATTAGCTAAATCACCCTCAATAGGGAGTTCATGGATAAGGTATCAAGGTCGCAGCAATGTATTGGGAGGCGGGCAGGTGGTTTGAAGTACTTTAATGTTAGGAGCATACACAATAAGGTGGATGAACTTTCAGCCTGCATTGGTGCCTGGAACTTGATGTTGTGGCCATTTCAGAGACATGGATATAGCTGGGACAGGAATGGTTGTTGCAGGTTCTGGGGTTCAGATGTTTCAGTCAGAGCAGAGAAGATGGTAGAAGAGGGGGAGGAGTGGCATTGTTAGTCAAGCACAGTACTATATGTCCTCATGGTAGGCTGATAGATAACGTGAAGGCGCATGGGATACAGGGCCAGGTATGTAGATGGGTTGAGAACTGGCTTGGGAGGAGGAGACAGCGGGTAGTAGTGGAAGGCTCTTTTTCCAACTGGAGGTCTGTCACTAGTGGTGTGCCACAGGGCTCTGTACTAGGACCCCTTCTATTTGTGGTGTATGTAAATGACTTGGAAGAGGGGGTAAGTGGTGTGATCAGCAAATTTGCTGCTGACGCTAAGATGATTGGATTGGCGGGTACTGAGGAGCAGTGCCTGGCAATACAACATGACATAGCTAGGCTGGTAGATTGGGCAGATAGATGGCAAATGGAATTTAACCCGGATAAATGCGAGATGATGCATTTTGGCCGGAATAATGTAGAGGGGAGTTATAGGATAAAAGGTAAAACTATCCGGAGTATAGAGATGCAGAGAGACCTGGGGGTGCAAGTTCACAGGTCTCTGAAGGTGTCAGTACAGGTGGAGAATGTGGTAAAAAAAAGCGTATGGTATGTTAGCCTTCATAGGAAGGGGTATAGAATACAAGAGTAGGAGTCTGATGTTGCAGGTGTATAGAACGTTGGTTAGGCCTCATCTGGAGTACTGCGTCCAGTTCTGGTCGCCGTACTACAGGAAGGATGTGGAGGCCCTGGAGAGAGTGCAGAGGAGATTTACCAGAATGCTGCCTGGTATGGAAGGGCTGTCTTACGAGGAAAGATTGAAAACACTGGGGTTGTTTTCCCTTGAAAGACGTCAGCTGAGAGGGGATCTTTTAGAGGTATATAAGATTATGAGGGGTATAGATAGAGTAAATGGTGGTAAGCTTTTTCCACCATTAGAAATGGATAGAACGAGGGGTCACGGGCTCAGGGTGAGGGGGGCTATGTATAAGACGAATATTAGAGGCCAGTTTTTCACACAAAGGGTAGTGGGGGTGTGGAATGCACTGCCGAGTAAGGTGGTGGGAGCAGGCACGCTAGGGTTGTTTAAGGGTCTCTTGGACAGCCACATGAGCGGTCTGCAGATAGAGGGATATAGCTGGACTGTTTGAATATCGGGAGGACCAAATAGTAGTAGACTATCTTTAGTTTCGTCTCGGGAATGTCTTAGTTTTTTTTTAGCATGTTTAATTAAGTCTTATTTGTTTCCGCAGGCAATTCGGTCCACCTTGTTGATAAACAGGAGGCATGCATGTGGCATGTCGTGCGAGAGCTGCTCTTGGAGCTTGCTTCAGGAGTTGCCTAGTGCTTCATGTCGTTAGTGTATGCTTAAACTGGATCATCTGATGGGCAACATGACAGCTCAGTGACTATTGCTGTTGCTGTGCTGACACATGGATTTGGGCCTGTGTCTGCGGGAGTTTGCGCATTCTCCCCGTGGTTGCGTGGGTTTCGTCCGGGTGCTCCGGTTTCCTCCCACATCCCAAAAATGTGCTCTTAGGCTAATTGGGTAACAAATTGTCCCTCTATTGGTCCCTATATGGGAATCTTCAACAATAGGCATAGCCTGAAGACACGGATATGTCATTAGGACGTTAGGATGGCGGCGTGGGCTCGTTGGTCCGAAGGGCCTGTTTCCCGTGCTGTGTTACTCTTTGTTCTTTGTTTTGTTCTTTGTACAGTGGCAAAAAGGACATTTGATGTGGACCTGTCTGTTGAGGTAGTACGGGCTGAGGTTACAAACAGGAAAGGAGAGGTTTTTATAGTTTTTGGGAGTTTTTTATAGGCCTCCAATAAGTTCCAGAGATGTAGAGGAAAGGATTGCAAGGATGATTCTGGACAGAAGCGAAAGTAAAAGGGTAGTTGTTATGGGGGACTTTATAACTTTACAAATATCGATTGAAATACCTATAGTTCAAGCACATTAGAGGGGTCAGTTTTTGTTCAATGTGTGCAGGAGGGTTTCCTGACACAGTGTGTCGATAAGCCAACAAGAGGTGAGGCTATATTGGATTTGGTTCTGGGTAATGAACCAGACCAGGTGTTAGAGTTGAAGGTAGGTGAGCACTTTGGTGATAGTGACCACAATTCGGTTACGTTTACCTTAGTGATGGAAAAGGATAGGCATATACCGAAGGGCAGAAGTTATAGCTGTGGGAAAGAAATTATGAGGTGATTAGGCAAGATTCAGGATACATATGTTGGAATAGGAAACTGCAGGGGCTGGAGACATCTGAAATGTGGTATCAAATTTGTGAGCCTTGCTTTGCGGAAAGCATTTGTGTTTGTTCAGGATGTTAACTTTTCAGTGGAGCTACTATACATTAAGCTGATCTTTCTCTACACACTATCGGTAAGTGTAACACTATATTCCGGAACTCCTCTCTCCTTACATAGAACATAGAACATTACAGTGCAGTACAGGCCCTTCGGCCCTCGATGTTGCGCCGGCCAGTGGACCCTCTAACCTAAACTATTCCAATATCATCCATATGCCTATCCACCGAACATTTGAATGCCCCCAAAGTAGGCGAGTCCACAACTGCTGCAGGCAGGGCATTCCACGCCCTCACCACCCTCTGTGTAAAGAACCTGCCTCTGACATCCGTCCTATAACTACCACCTCTTAATTTAAAGTTATGTCCCCTCGTGTTGGTCATCACCATCCGAGGAAAAAGGCTCTCACTATCCACCCTATCCAATCCCTTGATCATCTTATACGCCTCAATTAGGTCACCGCGTAACCTTCTTCTCTCTAATGAAAATAACCTCAGGTCCCTCAGCCTTTCCTCATAAGGCCTTCCCACCATACCAGGCAACATCCTGGTAAACCTCCTCTGCACCCTTTCCAATGCTTCCACATCTTTCTTATAATGCGGCGACCAGAACTGTACGCAATACTCCAAGTGCGGCCGCACCAGAGTTTTGTACAGTTGTAACATAACCTCACGGCTCCTAAATTCAATCCCTCTACCAATAAAAGCTAACACACCGTACGCCTTCTTAACAACTTTATCAACCTGGGTGCCAACTTTCAAAGAGCTATGTACTTGTACCCCAAGATCCCTCTGCTCGACAACGCTATTAAGGGTCCTTCCATTAACCCTATATTTCATATGCCTGTTATTCCTACCAAAGTGAATCACCTCACACTTATCCGTATTGAATTCCATTTGCCACCTCATGGCCCAGCTCTGCAACCTATCTATGTCCCTCTGCAAACTGTAACATCCATCCTCGCTGTCTACAACTCCCCCCACTTTGGTATCGTCAGCAAATTTACCAATCCAACCCTCTCCACCCTCATCTAGGTCATTTATAAAAATGACAAACAGCAGTGGCCCTAAAACAGATCCTTGAGGTACACCACTTGTAACTGCACTCCAGGTTGAATATTTCCCATCAACCACCACCCTCTGTCTTCTATCAGCCACCACTATCTGTCTTCTTCCCTATGCACAAAGAACAAAGAAAATTACAGCACAGGTACAGGCCCTTCGGCCCCTCCATGCCTGCACCAACCATGCTGCCCGACTGAACTAAAACCCCCTACCCTTCCAGGGGCCATATCCCTCTATTCCCATCCTATTCATGTATTTGTTCAGTCTCCTTTGAAAAGTCACTACTGTATCCTCTGCTACTACCCACCCAGGCAGCCACTACTCTCTGTGTAAAAAAAAAATCTGCCTCGTACATCTCCTTTCAACCTTGCCTCTTGCACCTTAAATCTGTGCCCCCGAGTAATTGATTTTTTTCCATCTGGAAAAAAAATTCTGACGATCCATTCTGTCCATGCCTCTCATATACTCCATGTAAAGTATGTTTTGCTTGTATAGCGCGCAAGAAATAATATTTTTCACTATATACCAATGCATATGACAATAATAAATCAAACAAAACTTTCCAATCTACCCTAATCCATATGACAACAATAAATCAAACAAAACTTTCCAATCTACCCTAATCCATATGACAATAATAAATCAAACAATACTTTTCACCATATCCCAATACATGTGACAATAATAAATCAAACAAAACTTTCCAATCTACCCTCATCCATGTGACAATAATAAATCAAACAATACTTCTCACTGTATCCCAATCCATGTGACAATAATGAATTTAAAAATATTTTTCACTGTGTCCCAGTACGTGACAATAATAAATCAAACGATACTTTGCACTGTATCCCAATACACGTGCTTCATGTCGTTAGTGTACGCTTGACCTGGACCATTTGATGGGCAACACGACAGCTCAGTGACTATCGCATGCATGGATTTGGGCCTGTGTCTGTGTCTGCGCATTCTCCCCGTGCTTGCGTGGGTTTTCTCCGGGTGCTCCGGTTTCCTCCCACATCCCAAAGATGTGCTCTTAGGCTAATTGGCAAAACAAATTCTCCCTAAATTGTCTCAAATTTGGTTTTTAATCCATAGATCTATAAACATAGACAAGGATCACGGGTAGAGGTGGGAATATCGGGGTGCCGGCGCGGGCTCGTTGGGCCGAAGGGCCTGTTATTCTGGCTGTTTTTGTTCTTTGTTCTTAATACTTTTCACTGCATCCCATTACATGTGACAATAATAAAATCAAATTCAATTACATGAACACAGTTTAGTTTGGACCCGAGGAGATGACAGTTGTCTGAATACAGATTTCAACTTAGTGTAACATTGAGGTACCACGTGGAATAAGCTCATCAGTGTTCAGTCTGTATTCTGTAAATCTAATCTTGAAACACCTACTAATATTGTTAATTCTGCCAAATTAGAAAGAGTGTTTGCAATCTCCGTGATTAGATAAACCACACTGTGGATGAGACGGATAGAGAGAGAGGAAGAGCTGCAGAGTAACTGAGAGATAGAAAGAGAGAGCAATACAGACATTAACAGTTATCTGAATATGTATTCTATTGTACTGTAACATTAAGGGACCACGTGTACTGAGCTTACCAGCGTTCAGTCTGTATTGTGTAAATCCAGTTTTGAAATATCCACTAATGCTACTAACTATTCCAAAACAGAAACAGAAAATGTGTTTGAATTACACCTTTAATGATAAACAACACGGTGGATGAAAGGAATGACGAGAGAAAGGAAGAGAGAGAGAGATGGAGCGATGCAGAGTAACAGAGAGATAGAGAGAGGGAGCAATGCAGAGAGTAACAGTGAGGAATAGAGGTAAATTCAGATGGATAGTGAGTGTCAGGGGTGTCCGAGATGCTACAGAAGCAGGGTAAAGATTTGAAAATGGAGGAGTGTTTCTTACCCACTTTATGAAAAAAAAGTCATCCACACTCACACCAGTTATATTTCATATTTTCTGCTCAGTCCTGTGTTGAGTGTGGGATCAGTGTTTGCTTTTATCAAACCGTGGTGGCATTCCCAACAAGGGCAAGAGATTCACTGTTTATAAATTTAAAAAGAAATGCAGAAATTGATGAGACCTTACATCTTCAATCTGGAGCCTAAAGTACGAGACTAGTGGCATAAAGACCCACAGAGAACAAATGCACAGGGAGAGAGGGAAAGACACAGATGCAGAAAAATACAGAGACAGAGAGACACAGAGAGAGAGAGAAACAGAGACACAGATATACAGAAATATGGAGATAGTGAGAGGCACACAGGTACACAGAGAGATAGAGGCAGAGAGAGAGATACATAGAGACACGCACAGTTGTACGGAGAGAGAGAGAGAGGGAGACAAAGAAAAATAGACAGAGAGAGGTCCTTGGACACAGGTGAGGTCCCAGAGGACTGGAGGATAGCAAATGTAGTACCATTGTTTAAAAAGGGTCAGAGGGATAATCCAGGGAACTATAGGCCGGTGAGCTTGACTTCAGTTATAGGTAAGCTAATGGAGAGGATCCTCAGGGACAGGATGTATGAGCATCTGGAGCGCTGCGATCTGATCAGGGATACGCAGCATGGCTTCGTCAAGGGGAAGTCTTGTCTTACAAATCTAGTGGAATTTTTTGAAGAAGTGACAAAAACAGTTGATGAAGGACAGGCTGTTGATGTCGTCTACATGGATTTCAGTAAGGCGTTTGACAAGGTTCCTCATGGTAGACTGATAGAGAAGGTGAAGGCGCATGGGATACAGGGCCGGGTATGTAGATGGGTCGAGAACTGGCTCGGGAGGAGGAGACAGAGGGTAGTAGTGGAAGGCTCTTTTTCCGGCTGGAAGCCTGTCACTAGTGGAGTGCCACAAGGCTCAGTACTAGGTCCTCTTCTATTTGTGGTCTACATAAACGACTTGGAAGTTGGGGTAGGTGGTGAGATCAGCAAATTTGCTGATGACACTAAGATGCTTGGATTGGCGGGTACAGAGGAGCAGTGCCAGGCAATACAACAGGACATAGATAGGTTGGTAGACTGGGCAGATAGATGGCAAATGGAATTTAATCCGGATAAATGCGAGGTGATGCATTTTGGCCGGAAAAATGTAGAAGAGAGTTATAGGATAAAAGGTAAAACTATTCGGAGTATAGAGACGCAGAGAGACTTGGGGGTGCAGGTTCACAAGTCTCTAAAGGTGTCTTCACAGGTGGAGAAGGTGATAAAGAAAGCGTATAGTATGTTAGCTTTCATAGAAAAGGGTATAGAATACAAGAGTAGGAGTTTGATGTTGCAATTGTATAGAACGTTGGTTAGGCCTCACTTGGAATACTGCGTCCAGTTCTGGTCGCCGTACTATCAGAAGGATGTGGAGTCCTTGGAGAGAGTGCAGAGGAGGTTTACCAGGATGCTGCCTGGTATGGAAGGACTGTCTTATGAGGAACGATTAAATAGACTGGGGTTGTTTTCCCTTGAAAGACGTCGGCTTAGAGGGGATCTAATAGAGGTGTATAAGATTATAAGGGGTATAGATAGAGTAAATGGTGGTAAACTTTTCCCACCTTCAGAAATGGATAGGACGAGGGGTCACGGCCTTAGGGTGAGGGGGGCTATGTATAAGACGAATATTAGAGTGCAGTTTTTCACACAAAGGGTAGTGGGAGTGTGGAATGCACTGCCGAGTAAGGTGGTGGGAGCAGGCACGCTAGGGCTGTTTAACATAGATCATAGAACATTACAGCACAGAACAGGCCCTTCGGCCTTCGATGTTGCGCCGACCAATATAAAAAGCAATGCCCCTCCAAACTAAACCATTCCCTTCTCTTCCATATACTTATCAACTAAAGGGTTTAAGGGTCTCTTGGACAGCCACATGAGCGTTATGCAGATAGAGGGATATAGTAGGACTGTTTAACTATGGCTTTTTTTTCCACAGGTAATTCGGTCCATACTTGACCAACAAGGAGCATGCATTCGGCAGGTGGTGCGAGGACAGCTCTTGGATGTTGATTCATGGGTTGCCTGGTGCTTCATGTCGTAAATGAGTGCTTTATCTGGACCATCTGAAGGGCACCATGACAGCTCAGTGACTATCGCTGTAGCTGTGTCTGCGGGAGTTTGCGCGTTCTCCCCGTGGTTGCGTGGGTTTTCTCCGGGCGCTCCGGTTTCCTCCCACATCCCAAAAATTCGCTCTTAGGCTGATTGGGAAACAAATTGTCCCTACATTTAGACTCTTCTATATTAGGAATAACCTAAAATTAGGATAGGATAATGGAACTGTCACTATATAGTTATGACGGCGGCGCGGGCTCATTGGGCCGAAGGGCCTGTTTCCCGTGCTGTGTTGCTCTGTTGTGAGAGATACGCAGATACACAGAGATAGACAGAGAGACAGAGAGAGAGAGAGAGATAGAGAAATACAGAAACAGAGATATGCGTAAATATACACAGAGATAGAGACACAGGGACATACAGAGATAGAGACGAGAAAGGCACAGGCAGAGAAATACAGGGACAGAGAGACAGAGAGAGATAGAAACAGAGAGGCAGAGATTGGTCCAGATGCAGAGAAATAGAGAGACGGAGAGAGACATATACAGATACATAACGAGATAGATACAGAGAGAGAGAGAGAGTGACAGAGTCACAGATATAGATAAATACAGAAACACGCAGAATACACAGAGAGAAATATGCAGAAATTCACAAATACAGAGAAAAATCAGAGACAGAGACTTACAAATAGTCATAGCCAGAAACACACATACACAAAACGATCGAGACAGGAAGAGACACAGATACAGATAGGGAGTCGCAAAATACACACAGAAAGAGACACAGACACAGAGAAGTATATATATAGAGAGAGAGAGAGAGACAGGAATAGCCAGAGAGAGACAGAGGTACAGAGAAACACAGATATGTAAAGAGCTGGAAACAGAGAGACGGAGAGAGAGAGAGAGAGATACACACAGAGACATATAGAGAAAGCAAAAGAGAGAGAGAGAGAGAGAGAAATACAATGAACTGCATTTTTATTCATCCATCCATTTCCGATCTCCGAACAAATCAGAGTGCAGAAAACTCTCAATGGATACTGGTTCGAATTATTTCCCTAAACGGTTGTTCCTACTTGACAGCGTAAAGAGCAGTTTCACCCTTTTCATTCCCCCACACTGTCCATATTTTCCTTTCAGTTTCCCATTCAATTTCCACGTGAGGTAATTTTCTTCCACATCTGGCTCAGACAGAACATTCCAGATAGTTGCAGTCACTGCATCAAACATTTTACATAGAACATAGAACATTACAACGCAGAACAGGCCCTTCGGCCTTCAATGTTGCGCCAACCAATTATGAAAAAAGCAATGACCCTCCAAACTAAACCATTCCCTTCTCTTCCATAAACTTATCAACTAACCTCTTAAATGCCACCAAACTTGGCGCATCTACAACTGCCGCAGGTAGGGCATTCCACTCCCTAACCACCCTCTGGGTAAAGAACCTACCTCTGATATCCGTCCTATAACTATCACCCCTTAATTTAAAGCTGTGTCCCCTCGTGCTAGCTTTCTCCATCCTAGGAAAAAGGCTATCACTGTCCACCCTATCGAAACCTCTAATCATCTTATATGTTTCAATAAGGTCTCCTCTTAGCCGCCGCCTTTCTAACGAAAACAACCTCAAATCCCTCAGCCTCTCTTCATAAGACCTGCCCTCCATACCAGGCAACATCCTGGTAAACCTCCTCTGTACCCTCTCCAATGCCTCCACATCTTTCTTATAATGCGGGGACCAGAACTGCACACAATACTCCAAGTGCGGCCTCACTAGAGTTTTGTACAGTTGCAACATGACGTTGCGGCTCCGAAATTCAATCCCCCTACCAATAAAAGCTAAGACTCCGTATGCCTTCTTAACAACCTTATCGACTTGATTGCCAACTTTCAGGAATCTATGCACATATAGACGAAGATCCCTCTGTTCATCAACACTATTAAAAATCCTACCATTAGCCCTATACTCTACACATTTGTTATTCCTGCCAAAGTGAATTACCTCACACTTTTCCACATTACACTCCATTTGCCACCTCTCGGCCCAGCTCTGCAACTTGTCCAAGTCTCTCTGCAAACTATAACACCCCTCTTCACTATCTACCACTCCACCGACTTTAGTGTCATCCGCAAACTTACTAATCTTGTAATGAATTTTCTTCATTACAAGATCACAGATTCATTCAGTGAGGAGGAGACTCTTCAGCCCATCCAGTCATGTGTGCAACACCCATTTACCTCACTCCATTTACCAACACTTGGAACATAGCTCTGAATGTGATGATGTTGGAAGGGCTCATTCAGGATGTGAGACAACTCGCTTCTACCATTCTCCCAGGCAGCACATTCCAGATCATCAGCACCGTTTGGGTTAACAATTTTTTTCACATCCCTCGCTATGGGAGACCAATGTTTGTGTTGCGCTTAGACTGAGGGGAATTTTTGCTACTTATCTGCCCATGTCTCTCATCATATTGTACAGATCCCCCCTCAGCCTTCTTTGCTCCAACAACACAAAAAACAACCAAACTGAACCAGCCTCTTGTTTTTGAAGTTTTATTTATCAGTGTCACAGATAGGCTTACATTAGCACTGCAATGTAATTAGAGTGAAAATTCTCGAGGGTTTCACACTCCCGTACTTTTTTGATTTGGTTTGATGTATTAGAACATAGAACATAGAATTGTCACATATATTAGCATGCACTGAAAAAGTATTGTTTCTTGCCTGCTGAATAGGCAAAGCATACGTTTCATAGAACATAGACCACAGAACATTACAGCACAGAACAGGCCCTTCGGCCTTCGATGTTGCACCGACCAAAATAAAAAGCAATGCCCCTCCAAACTAAACCATTCCCTTCTCTTCCATATACTTATCAACTAACCTCTTAAACGCCACCAAACTTGGCGCATCTACAACTGCTGCAGGCAGGCATTCCACTCCCGAACCACCCTTTGGGTAAAGAACCTACCTCTGATATCCGTCCTATAACTATCACCCCTTAATTTAAAGCTGTGCCCCTCGTGCTAGCTTTCTCCATCCTAGGAAAAAGGCTATCACTGTCCACCCTATCTAAACCTCTAATCATCTTATATGTTTCAATAAAGTCTCCTCTTAGCTGCCTCCTTTCTAACGAAAACAACCTCAAATCCCTCAGCCTCTCTTCATAAGATCTGCCCTCCATACCAGGCAACATCCTGGTAAACATCCTCTGTACCCCCTCCAATGCCTCCACATCTTTCTTATAATGTGGGGACCAGAACTGCACACAATACTCCAAGTGCGGCCGCACTAGAGTTTTGTACAGTTGCAACATGACGTTGCGGCTCCGAAATTCAATCCCCCCTACCAATAAAAGCCAAGACTCCATATGCCTTCTTAACAACCTTCTCGACTTGACTGCCTACTTTCAGGGATCTATGCACATATACACCAAGATCCCTCTGTTCATCAACACTATTAAGAATCCTACCATTAGCCCCATACTCTACACATTTATTATTCCTGCCAAAGTGCATTACCTCACACTTTTCCACATTAAACTCCATTTGCCACCTCTCGGCCCAGCTCTGCAACTTGTCCAACTCTCTCTGCAAACTATAACACCCCTCTTCACGATCTACCACTCCACCGACTTTAGTGTCATCTGCAAATTTACTAATCCATCCTTCAATACCCTCATTTATAAAATCATAAATTTATAAAATCATAAAATTATAAATTATCATTTATAAAAATTACAAACAGCAGGGGCCCCAAAACAGACCCCTGAGATACACCACTTGTCACCGAACTCCAAGATGAATATCTCCCATCAACCACCACCCTCTGTCTTCTATCTGCTAGCCAATTCCTAACCCAATTAGCTAAATCACCATCTATCCCATACATCTGCATTTTCTGCAGAAGTCTTCCATAGGCCACCTTATCAAACGCCTTACTAAAGTCCATATATACCACATCAACCGCCTTACCCCCGTCCACCTCTTTAGTCACTTTTTCAAAAAACTCAATGAGGTTAGTAAGGCACGACCTACCCTTCACAAAACCATGCTGACTATCCCCAATCAATTCATTTCTCTCTAAATAACTATAAATCCTATCCCTAATAATTCTCTCCAATACCTTGCCCACAAAAGAAGTAAGACTCACTGGCCTATAATTCCCAGGAAGGTCTCTCTTCCCCTTCTTAAACAATGGGACCACATTCGCTATCCTCCAGTCCTCCGAACCACACCCGTAACCAACGAGGACCTGAAGATCAGAGCCAGAGGCTCTGCAATCTCCTCTCTTGCCTCCCAGAGAATCCTAGGGTAAATCCCGTCCGGCCCAGGGGACCTATCCAACTTCAAACCCTCGAGAATATCTAGCACATCCTCCCTATCTACTTCGATACTTTCCAGTTTGCTACCCTGTAGCTCAGTGTTCTCCATAACTACATTTACATCACCCTGCGTGAATACCGAAGAGAAATATTTATTCAGTGCGTCTCCAATCTCTTCAGGCTCCACGCACAACTTCCCACTGCTGTCTATGACTGGCCCTAATCTTGTCCTAACCAATCTTCTATTCTTAACATATCTAAAGAAAGCTTTAGGATTCTCCTTAATCCTATCAGCCAAATTCTTCTCGTGTCCTCTCTTAGCTCTCCTCAATTCACTCTTTAGCTCCCTCCTGGCTAATCTATAACTATCCATTGCACTAACCGAGCCTTCAAGCCTCATCCTGACATAAGCCTCCTTTTTCCTTTTAACCAGCAAATCAACTTTTTTCGTACACCAAGGTTCTCGTACTCGACCATTTCCTCCTTGCCTGACAGGGACATACTTATCAAGGACTCGCAGCAGCTGCTCCTTGAATAAGCTCCACATTCCAGATGTTCCCAGTCCCTGTAGTTTCCTAGTCCAATCTATGCACCTTAATTCTCTCCTGATGGCCTCATAATTACCCTTCCCCCAGCTATAACTACTGCCCCCAGCTTCATGCCTATCCCTATCCATCACTAAGGTGAACGTAACTGAATTGTGGTCACTATCACCAAAATGTTCACCAACTTCCAAGTCTAACACCTGGTCTTGCTCATTGCCCAGCACCAAATCCAATGTAGCCTCACCTCTAGTTGGCCTATCTACATACTGAGTCAAAAAACCTTCCTGCACACTTTGTACAAAAACTGACCCCTTAACGAGCTAGAGCTATAGCTATTCCAATCAATATTAGTAAAGTTAAAGTCCCCCATAACAATTACCCTATTACTTTCACTCCTGACCAGAATTGACTTGGCAATCCTTTCCTCAACCTCTCTAGAACTTTTAGGAGGTCTATAAAAGACTCCCATCAGGGTGACCTCTCCTTTCCTGTTTCTAATCGCAGCCCATACTACCTCAACAGACAAGTCCTCATCAAACTTCTAGAGAAGTTTCAGAGAGAAGGAAAGTAGACAGTGCAGAGTGTGGTGTTGTTGCTGGCATCTTGAGAAAAAAAAATAACGCTCGCCAAGGTAGGTTCATTTAAAAGTCAGATGGAATTTGGAAGATGGTCTTGAGTCGGTTAGTATGTGACCTCAGATTTTGTACCTTTTTTTCCAATGGAGGAAGGTGGAAGAGAAAATGTCCCTAGGTGGCCTGTTTCTTGATTATGTTGTCTGCTTTGCTGAGGCAGCAGGAAGTGTAGACAGAGTCAATGGATGAGAGGCTGGTTTGCCTGATGGACTGGGCTACCTTGATAATCATTTGTAGTTTCTTGCGGTCTTGGGAAGAGCAGTAGCCTTATCAAGCGAAGATACAACCACACACACACACACAAATGATTTATTTGGTGCATTGCAGATGTCCGATACATTGAGATTGAATTTTGCATGGTCAATGTACCTAATCAGCATGTCTTTCAGACAGTGAGAGGAAACCAAAGCACCTAAAGAAAGCTCACGCAGACACGAGGAAAACACAGACATTGACCCAAGCCAGGAATGGAATCTGAGTATGTGGCACTCTGAGGCAGCAACTAACGACTGTTCCACTATAGCTTACTGCATAGTGAAACATTCCCATTCACGTATATCCAGATGAATCTCCTCTGTACTCCCTCCAATGCAATCATATCCTTCCTATAATGTGGCAACCAGATCTGCACACAGTTCTGTAATTATGCCTCACTGTTTCTGCGTCTCTGTTCTGTATCCCAGGGTATACTCTGAGGCGCTAATATTATTGCCCTTCAATTGCATTTGGACTGATGGAAAAAAAGGTACAAAATCTGAGGTCACATACTAACCGACTCAAGACCATCTTCCCAATTCCATCAGACTTTTAAATGAACCTACCTCGGTGAGCGTTATTTTTTTTTCTCAAGATGCCAGCAACAACACCACACTCTGCACTGTCTACTTTCCTTCTCTCTGAAACTTGTAAGAGAATATTTGTAGTAGCAACAGTATCATGAATGTAAGAGAATATTTGTAGTAGTAGCAGTAGAATGCGAAATATAGTCTCACCAACATGCGATGGGCAAGATGTTGAAATATAATGAGCCCAGTATGTTAATTAATGTAATTGAATGTATGGTGGCTAGTGTGATAGAATCAGGATGGTAAGCATTTATTAAACATTGAGTGTAAGCAGCTGTAGGCAGTTAAACCTTGAGAAACAATGGTCACACTATGGCCCAGAAAACAGGGATGGGGTACATATATTCTCTTTGTCACTTAGTTTAAAGTCTAGCGAAGCCACCATTGTGTATGTTAATGGGGTGAGGGCAAAGGTTGGAACTGTCGTATAAACAAACTGGTTTTACAGAGTCGTAAATGCATCGATTAGTGACCAATACACGACAAGATAAATTATTAGCAGAACCAGCACTAATGGTGGTTAAAGATAAGCTAACTTTGAGAATGAGATAAGAATCTCAAGGCATGTATCTGCAAATTGTATAAGACAAGCTGTAAGTGAGCATTTCACTGGAGTGTTCCGGACATCCCGGCTTTGTTCTTGTGTGCTGGAGAATAAAGTCTTACTACCTGGAAAACCAAGACTCAGACTCTCATTTAATAAGCTAAAAGTATATTGTCGTCCTGGGGAACCACGACAAAATTGGCACTGCGAGCAGGGTATGGTGAGAGATCGCCCGGAAAATTGAAGTCCGGAAGGAGCGGAGGAGGCAGTGGTCTGACCGGGGCCGAGAATCCCAAAGCCGGCATTCTGACGACAAGGTAAGCAGACTTGCACGCACGTAAATCCTTATCGTCGGAAAAGGGATCTCGAGGTCCGGCATACCCAGTTCTCTGCCAATCCTAGATCTCCCCAACTCAAAAGATACCCTGCATGGATAAAATTGAATTGTGTAAAAATTTTTTGAGAGACTGAGTACGATTTGAAGGGTAGAGTTTTGCAAGCAAAGCGCGTTATGAATGCTGTATTGTCTGTGAATGGGTAAAACGCGAGACGATGAAAAAGCCGAACGTTAACGGAAGCAATTAGGTTAGTCGAGCGGTTTGGAGCGGGATTCCAGGTTACAACTTGCCCAAGGAGAGTAAGTGTAGGAAGGCCTGCCAGTCTGAACCTACCCAGGATCTCGGATAAAGGACGTCAACCGAGAGAAGGAGAGATCTGTGAGAGATTGATCTCCTACCTAATACAGTTGTACAGTTGTTAGGGTTACTAAAGCACAAATCAGTAGAGATGGAGACAATTAGTTGGACGTGTGACAAAGGGGCTGTAAGGAACCAGTCTGTGATGAATGGTTCAGAACAGCGGTGCAGGGATTGATGGTGAATGTGGGACTCAGGACGTACTCAGAATAGTGCCAAATAGCTTAGAATAACTGCAGTAACAGATTCTTCTGAGCAGTAGTGTTAGCACACATTACTTGAAAACATTTTAAAGAAAACAGCAAACTAATGAAAGCAGTTGGAGGGGAAGTTAGGGAGTGGTATAAGGGCGAAAAAGACGCTCTGTTGAGAAAGATTACACACATAATTAATTTGGATGAAGTAAGAAACGAGTGGCCGTACGTGAACTGGGAAGGAATAATAAGCAGAAGTTGGATAAGTGAAATAATAGCAGAGACATTAATAGAATTAATAAAGGAACCCAGATCGCGTAGGGCTTTAATACACATAGACCAACAAGTGAAGGCATATTATTCTTTAGCAAGTGAAAGAAGAATATTGCCAGGGAGAGGGAAAACAGGGAAGTGGATATCTGAACCCCGGTTAGAAGTACAGGTGATAGTAAGAGAAGTGCAGTGGGAGAGTGAACAGGGGATTGGTCAAGAAAACACAGTGTATTGTGTAATAATAACTATAATACCAAATTCAGACGAATTAAACAGCAGAATTCATAACAATAGTTCAAGAGTACAGACAATGACAAGCAAGGCTAAAACACCAGTAGAAATACTAGGGGATAAGTTTCCAGCCCTTAGAGGAGATATAGCATACATCTCCAAAAAAGATGGACTAAAAGAACAAACAAATCAAATACACGAAAGCCAGAAGGGGGCACATGGTGTGTGGAGAGATGCGAGGATCAGAAAGGATTATTGAAGAATTATAAAATACAAGATAAATCTAAAAAAAAAGAAAAGTGAGACAAAGAACTAGAGATACTGGCATTGTTTGAAAAAAAGGGAGAAAGAAGGAAATAGAAGGAGAGACAGAGGGTAGTAGTGAAGAAGGGGATTTATTGGCAGCGTTAGGGCCGCAGAGAAGGTCACTATGGGTAAGAAGACCACCAATAAAATACCCAAACGAAGAACAAAGAGAGGAATATATATTCCCTGTGGTTCTGAAGGGTGGCAGACTACAATATATTCCCTGGTCAGGTCAGGACTTGCCTAATTTGATTAGTGAATTACCAAATATTTTGGATGGGGCTGGAAGGTGGATTGGACAGTTGGAAGCTGGAATGGTGGGAAAGAAGATGGCGCTGGGTGACATCAAAGCCCTCCTGGCAAAGGTATTGGGAATGAATCAAATGATTGAAGTATTGAGACTTGCAGGCATCCCTACGGCAGCACTTGACCCAGATGTGGATGGAGTGCCAATAGACTTATATCGCCGTGACATTTGGCAGGCACTAAGAGGCATGTACCCCAATCGAGTGGACACGAAAACACTGAAGGGGGAGCCATTGGGTGAGGAAGAAAATGCGGCCACATATGTAGAAAACCAGCTGAAAAGATGGAGAAGGGACACTGAGAGGGACATTCTGACAGATCCACTGACCAATTCCATGTTCCGAGCAGCAATTTTAGAGGGTCTATCGACTTCAGCTAAGTCTAGATTGGAGGAAGTGGTAGGCCTGGAGTCAAAAAGCTATAGAGAATTCTTAGACCATGTCATCCACGTGGTAGAAAGACACGGCAAGGAGGAAAAGAATGCAGACAAGCAGCTGAAAGACATACAGTGCAAACTTCTCCAAGCTCAGTTGGAGGAAATTAAAAACAAAGAAAAGCAGAAATTAAAAGAGGATTCCACACCAAGAAAATGGCAGCGATGGTGGCTGACCTAACAGTCGAAGAGATACCCACACTACCGCAAGGGAGAAGTGGAGGTGGAAGTCAGCCCATCATAACCTATAACATTTCTGGTTTCCCACTGTCCATGAATCCAGAAGGTTACAATCCAAATTACCAAAATAATTGGAAACCCCAGAACCAAAATAACTGGAATGGGAAAGGACAGGGGCAGGGAAGTGGTGGACTACCCTATCAGAACCAGAAGGGACAAAGTCAGGGAAATAACCAAGGTCAGAGACAGGGATCGCCACCTGGTCCTCCAGGTGTATGTTGGGGGTGTGGGGAAGCAGGACATATAAAAATAAACTGTCCTCAGAACCCTCAGAGACAAGGAGGGAACCAGCAGTACGTAAACCACCAGATAATGCAAACACCGCTAAACGACCCCCAGATGTCCCAAGGATCAGTGAATCATCAGGGTTTCCTATAGGGAGGCCCAGAGAACCCCGAAATGGTAGGCCAATACGTACAAATAACGGAAACAGCAAATCAGGAACCCATGATTAGTGTTAGAGTAGGAGGGGTCGAGGTCCCCATGATGATAGATACCGGTGCTACTTGTACATGCATACAGGCAAAGTATGCAGACCACCTACCATTGTCAGGTCAGTTTGTAAAAACTGTGGGGTTCTCGGGGAAAGCGACATTGACCCAAATAACGACGCCGATACCTGTCACCGTCGGAAACAAAACTACCCATGTACCTGTGTTAGTATGTAGTAAAACGCCACTAAATTTGTTAGGAAGAGACGCAATCCTAGGTTTAGGATTAAAACTAGAATGTACAAATCAGGGAATTAACTTAACAGGAATGTACCCACTTAGGATGCAGGGGGAAGAATGGGCTAATGTATATTGGTTAGGAGATATAGAAGAACAAGTTAAAGAACAAGTGTGGGAAACGTGGGGGAAGTTTGTGGAAACACAAATTCCAAAAGCTGAATGGCCAAAGACAGAATTACATTGCACAATGATATTTGATGAGAAACAAAAACCCGAAGTGCAGGAGAAATGGGAAAAAGAGGCAGGACAGGAACAGGAGGTAAAGTCAGGAAGTATTCTAATTGGACCAGAGGGAGCAGCCCTCACAATCATGAAAGATGCATGGGTTAGCAAATGGTTCTCCGTTCTTGGAGCAGAATCGCACATTACATTAAAAGTAAATCCCGGATATAGACCAAAAGACCTAGGGCCAATGGTGCTTAGAGCAAGGGAACTAGAATTTGTTGAAACAGACAATGCAAATATTTGGATGTCCACTGACGGACAAATGATGAAAATACTCTCAGACACTGAGATGGTGGGAAGACCCAAACAGGTGAGAATAGAGGTAAAGAATAAAGAACAGGAACAAGAGTGGAGGGAAAAACTGGAAAAAGACCTTAACTCTCTCCCGCAAGAATTGTGGTCGAGACAGGACACTGATGTAGGTAGGATCAAAATAGCCAACCCAGCAGAGATTAAGTTAAAACCAGGATGCCGAGGACCCTACAAGCCTCAGTATCCAGTTAACCCGGAAGCAATAAAAGGCATTAAAAAGACAATCAGAGGACTAGTAGAAGTAGGGCTATTAAAAGAAACCCACAGCAGATGTAACACACCATTATTACCAGTCAAGAAAGCCGATGGGGAAAAATGGAGATTGGTACATGACTTAAGGGCAGTCAATGAGGTAGTAGAAGACATGCCGGTAGAAGTACCGAACCCCTACACCTTGTTGACCAATATTCCACCTGAAAGCAGATGGTTTACTGTAGTAGACCTATGCTCAGCATTTTTTAGTGTGCCACTAGCTCAAGCAAGTCAGTACCTATTTGCATTTACATATGAAGGAAAGCGGTACACATACAATAGGATGCCCCAGGGATTTAAGCATTCACCGCATATATTTAATCAGGTATTGAGAGCAGATTTGGAAGGACTACAATTAGAAGGAACATTGATACAATATGTTGATGATTTGCTGTTGTGTGCAGAAACAAAAGAACAATGCAGAGAGGATAGTCTAAAATTATTATAGAGACTGGGTGAAGGAGGACACAAAGTGTCCAGGACAAAACTGCAATTGTGTCAAAGAAAGGTAGAATATCTTGGAAGGGAAATAACAGCAGGACAAAAGAGGATAGCCTTTCAACAGATAGAGGCTGTATTGAAAGTCCCGAAGCCATAAACAGTAGGGCAGATGATGACATTCTTGGGAATGACAGGATTTAGCTCAGAATGGATAGAGAGCTATGCAGAAAAGACACGGGCACTAAGGAAAATCTTGAAGGAAGCAGGATGTGAAGAATTAAAAACAAACCTAATATGGGATAGAGAAGCCCTGGAAACATTCGAAAACATAAAAAAAGAAATGGCACAGGCACCAGCATTGACTCTCCCCATGTATAATAAACCCTTTGATCTCTTCGTGGGTAACAGGGAAGCAGGATTTGCAACAGCAGTGCTGATGCAGGAAAGTTGTAAAGGCAGGAAAAGGCAGGCCATAGCTTATTATAGCACCAAGCTAGATGATGTAGCTATGGGATACCCCCCGTGTTACCAAGGCCTGGCAGCAGCCTGGTGGGCATATGAAAAAGCAGCCGTGGTCACAATGGGATATCCAATAAACATACATGTATACCATAAGGTAGCTGAACTGATCGAACAGGGGAGATTTGTACTGACGCCTGCCAGAATTCATCACTACCGAATGCTGACCACCTTTCCAGATATTACGATAGTGAGATGTAACAAGGTTAATCCAGCCGACTATATGCCATTACCTCATGAAGGAGAGGAGCATGAGTGTGTAAGAGAAGCAAAAACGTTTACAAAACTAAGGACAGACTTAAAAGCAGAAAAACTAGAAACAGAAAGGAAAAGAGTACTGTATGTTGATGGCTCGTGCTACAGGGATCATGTAGGAAACCATGCAGGTTATGCTATAATCGAACAGAAAGGGGAGACATTTGAAGTGTTAGAGGCAGAAAAGTGTGAGCAACCCTGCTCAGCCCAACTAGCAGAACTCAAAGCATTAACCAGAGCATGCGAGTTGACAGAAGGGGAAATAGTGGGGGTATATACGGATTCAGCTTATGTGCATGGAGTGTGCCACCTGTTTGGAGCAATATGGAGACAGAGGGGATTCATGAAAAGTGGAGGAGGACCAATACAGCACGAAAGTCAAATAAAAGCATTAATATGAACAATGATGGGTCCAAAAGAATTGGCCATAATCAAATGCCAGGCGCATAAAAAGGGAAAGGATAATGTTACCAAGGGAAATGCTAAAGCTGATAAGGTAGCCAAGGAAGTATCAGGATGCATCATAACCACAATAGCCCCAGTTGAGGTGAGACCACATCCAGGACCAGGGATGGGGAGCGTTATTCCTCACCCCACCCTGGAAGATGTGGTGCAGTTACAGGAGGAAGCCACAATAGCTGAAAACACAGTGTGGAAAGATAGAGGAGCAGTGCAGGGTCAACATGATAGAGTATGGAGAAACGGGGAAGGGCTGATTGTAGCGCCTACATCATTACTAACCTTACTAATCAGCGAAGCACACGGAGTCAATCACTGTGCAAGGGGGGAGGTGGCCAGAAAAATAAAGAAGGAAGGATTCTGGTCACCTTACCTGCAGAATTCAATTGATTATATGTTAAGTCAATGTGAGGTATGTGCCCAGAATAACATTAGGAAAGGTATAACTGCTCCTATAGGGCACATACCAATTCCTGAAGGGCCATTTAAACACCTATGCATGGATTATGTAGATATGGGGAAATCGGTGACAGGAAAGAGATATATGTTGGTGATCATTGACAGATTCAGCAGATGGATAGAAGCAACACCATCCAAAGACCAAGGGTCTGGAACGGTAATTAACTTCCTGTCAAAAGAGGTCATTCCAAGATTTGGCATACCCACTCAATTGAGTTCAGACAATGGGTCCGCATTTATCGGAAGGGTACTGAGAGACACTCTCTCAGCACTAAGGATAAAGCAGAAGTTTGGTTGTGTGTACCATCCTCAGTCTCAAGGAATGGTAGAGAGGGCAAACGGGACCCTCAAGGCCAAAATAAGTAAAATTTGCAGTGAGACAGGGAAAAATTGGATTGATGCCCTGCCACTAGCACTAATGTAATGCAGAAGTCAAGAAAACAGAACCATGCATTTAAGTCCACATGAAATGATGACAGGAAGAGTAATGCCGGTACCAAAAATTAGGGGATCGGGAGGCCCTACACTAGAATGTTTAGATCAAAGTACAAAAGAATATATACAACAATTAACTGTTATACACAGAACTATATTTGAACAGGAGAAGGCCAAGGAGGAGGAGAATCCGGTGGCAGAACACCAGATCAAACCTGGAGATCGCGTGTATATCAGAAAGTTCCGGAGGCGCTGGGACGAACCCAGGAGAGAAGGACCATTTGAAGTAATCAAAGCCTCTCCTACGGCTGTGCAAGTAGAAGGCAGTACACTGTGGTATCATTTAAATCATTGTACCAAAACAGTATCAGAGATAGAGGTTGATGGGAGAACTGAAAGTACCGAAAGCCTGGATAGGAGTAGCGATGAGGAGGAAGAAGAGCCAGGGGAAGGTCCTTCTAGCCAAACACAGGGTCAGGATAGGAATGCAGAAATTGAAGGTAGTAAGAACGATTTTATGTCTGAGTTGGTTGATGATCCAAATGTCCAGCCTGATGCCCTTGGCCAAGGCTCAGGAGGTAATGGGGAAAGAGCAGAAGCCTCTTTTCCCACCTGGGACTTGGGGACCATCTCCCTCCCAGACTTTCTTGACCCATAACAGGGAGAAACAGAATGCAGAAAACCCACAATTAAGGTTAAAAGAAAATAAGAAAGTATTGAAATTAAAAGTGCAAGAACCCTTAGGCAGAATACTAAGAGAAAGAAAAAACAAGATGCTTGAAAAAGATATTAGCCCGCCAAGGCGGATGGGTCATAAGAGATCAATAGACGCAACCACAATCTGAGTTCGGTCATGAGATTTGGGACTGGATAGACAGTGCGCTAGGGAAATGGGGAGCATAGCTTGCTAGAGCAGGAATTATAGCAGTAGTTATACTACTCATTGTGGGATTAATGACTTGCTGTTTTTTGCCTGTTCTGAGATCTTTCGTAACTAGACTGATGGTGCGACAAATGGTGACTCGAATGAGTTATGATCAACCTCTCAATACAGAAACAGAGGAGTGGGAAAATGTTGAGCTGCCCCCACTGAATGGACTCACAATAACTATGATCGAAGACGAGGTGCAGTGCCCTGCGAAAATGACGCCACCAAGGAGTTGCCCTACCAAAGTGATAACAACATACCGGTGCCCTGTTAAAACCTGAGAACTTAGTCTGTACACAGTTATTGGTCTTTTTCCCTTCTCTAGTCAACAGTGGGAAGGTTTTTGGCTGATGACTGTTGGGCATAGGTAATCTGGGGGAGCAACCTATAATCAGAACATTGATAGATAAGTCATAATAAAGTTAGAATAGGGACATTGATCCCTGACGCAAATACTTGGCTCCTCCGCATTCCCTACTAAATTTACAGGGGCACACATAGATAGCTTGAGACTGTAATCATGTCGGGTGGTATTTTTGGGTGAGACTCGGAAGAGTCTCAAAGGGGGGAATGTAAGAGAATATTTGTAGTAGCAACAGTATCATGAATGTAAGAGAATATTTATAGTAGTAGCAGTAGAATGCGAAATATAGTCTCACCAACATGCGATGGGCAAGATGTTGAAATATAATGAGCCCAGTATGTTATTTAATGTAATTGAATGTATGGTGGCTAGTGTGATAGAATCAGGATGGTAAGCATTTGTTAAACATTGAGTGTAAGCAGCTGTAGGCAGTTAAACCTTGAGAAACAATGGTCACACTATGGCCTAGAAAACAGGGATGGGGTACATATATTCTCTTTGTCACTTAGTTTAAAGTCTAGCTAAGCCACCATTGTGTATAAACAACATTAATGGGGTGAGGGCAAAGGTCGGAACTGTTGTATAAACAAACTGGTTTTACAGAGTCGTAAATGCATCGATTAGTGACCAATCCACGACAAGATAAATTATTAGCAGAACCAGCACTAATAGTGGTTAAAGATAAGCTAACTTTGAGAATGAGATAAGAATCTCAAGGCATGTATCTGCAAATTGTATAAGACAAGCTGTAAGTGAGCATTTCAGTGGAGTGTTCCGGACATCCCGGCTTTGTTCTCGTGTGCTGGAGAATAAAGTCTTACTACCTGGAAAACCAAGACTCAGACTCTCATTTAATAAGCTAAAAGTATATTGTCGTCCTGGGGAACCACGACAACTTTCTCTAGAAGTTTGATGACGACTTGTCTGTTGAGGTAGTATGGGCTGAGATTAGAAACAGGAAAGGAGAGGTCACCCTGTTGGGAGTCTTTTATAGACCTCCTAAAAGTTCTAGAGAGAACGATTGTTATTTTTTTGCTCGAAAAAAAAGGCCCAAAATAGATGTCTTTGGTAAAATGATGGTAAAATGTCGACCTTAAGCATTTTGATGGAATTTCTTCACTGCAAAGACTATTGTCAATCCCTCCTCACCAATTTGTGAAAACCTTCTTTCTGCATTAGCTGATATCCTTGAGGCAAATGCATTCAGACCCTCCATCTTGTGTTTCGGTATTGTCCCTTTTCCATAGGGAATGGTGCCGCATGTTATTATTATCACCAGTCTTTTCAGGTAGAAATGATTCCATTCTTTTTCCCTGTGTTTCTTCCCATGCCCAGCTCTGAATGTTTTGTTGACAAAGTATGGAGGGATGCCTGAAAGATTGTCAAGTTTGGGAAGAGTATTCCATAATCATTTATGAGACAAATAAACAATTTGAATTCTGTTGTATTCATAGGCTTGGAGACTATTTTAAGGCTCTCACACTTTCCTCCATTCGGCATAGGTGGACTTTGTCAATCCTGTATTCGAGGGACGTTACTTAAACTGCGAGAACGACACTTTCTTTAAAATCTTTTTTAGTTTGACCGTGGCTACTGAAAAACCATCATAAGACTCTGTCTAAATATTCCTGGTGACACTTGACTGTCATTCACTGATTCTCAATGCAGGTCCTGGGAGTTGTCACACAACCGTCGTTAAATTTCAAACAGTTTCTCATTTTTTAATCGATTGCGTCTCTTTCCCTACTTTGCTCAAAGAAAATCTAACAGAATAATTTAAACTCCCCCAGCGACTAAGAGTATTCAGTCCTCTTTCCATTCGAAATAATCTCATCTGCAACTTCACCAAGACTTGAGCAATTTAAATATTCTGAAGACGTTGTTCGTCTATCTTCAAACGTTCAATACTTCTCCTCAACAATCTTCAAACGGCCCCCAATTTGTCTTTCCGCCTTTCTTTGTGCAACTTTCCATTCGCTCTCTGCTCATTCACAAATCTCTTTGTGCCCTTCCAAAATTCGTTTTTTTTTACCATCATAGTTCATTAATTTTCACCAATCCCTCCCAAGCCTGTTATCATTCTTACTGCTTACTGGGCTTACTGGGATCACAGGTAGAGGTGGGAACATCGGGGTGGCGGCACGGGCTCGTTGGACCGAAGGGCCTGTTTCCTGTGCTGTTTTGTTCTTTGTCCTCAACTTAATTTGTGTCCTCCCAAATCCTGCGACTACCCTCATCATGGTTGGTTGCATTTTTTTTAAGTGTGCCAATTGCAACAGCTGATATGATATTAAATTGACGTGACTACCATTTATTTGAAAGAGCACTGGTTAGACTTTTCACCCCTTGAACATGTTACTTCATGGTTGTCTTGTTGTCGAAAATAACCTCGTTAACCACTTTACTCTGATTTTTTGTCTCTTTGACAATTTGTCTACATAACACCACTATCGTTTTTTTGATACCTGTTACTACAAACAGATTAAAGGAAATGTGACAACTGCAGGATCATCAACAAATGCCTCCGTTACTTTGACAAAACCTCCAATAACTTTAATTTGTATCAGTTTACTTCCTCTTCGGTTCGAAACGTGATTTTTGTACCAGGTACGAAATAGTGACATCTTGAAGTATTTGGCATTGCTTTAGCGTTGTCCTCATGAACTAAGCATTATTGACCCTCAATCTTTTTCGATTTTCCTTAAAAAAATCAGAAATTAACATTTACAACCATCCACTATCCAGGAAGAACTACAACATTGAAGGATGATCGCAATATTATTGTGGGTGCCTCCTTATTTCTATCATTGGTTCCCATTGTGAACCTCATTCATCACATTTGTCACTATTTGGTACCTGGTACAAAAACCATGTTTGAGCCGAAGAGGAACTGCACACAAATTAAAGTTATATGAGGTTTTGCCAAGGGAACGGAGGCATTTATTGATGAAGCTCATTCATCACATCCTGATGGTGAATCTGTCTCATCACACTAGATAAGTATCGGAATCGAATGAGTTAAGTGAAATTGTTTGTTCAGTGGCAGTCATTAATGCTAACCTCTTCACAGCCTAATTGTGCCACTGAAGGGATTCACTCTACTATTAATAAGCGATTCAGTTCAGTGTGTTATCTCATTGTGTCAATGGTTGCAGTATCACCAGCATTAACAGCGTTTAGCTGCTCCAGAGAAGAGGAAGAGGTGTGATCCGGATCTCTGAACAATGCAGTGGAGTGTTCATGCAATGGACCCGAATCCGAGAACAGACTGGAACGCCACAACAATGGATGGGAATCTGGGATCAATAAATCTGAATGTTACAGCAATGGACAGGAGTTTATCCTATTTGATCAATACAGATTATTGGTCTCTGGAATTAGTTTTTCGGATTGAATATGTACTTTTCGCTATTCAGTGCTTTTATTACCCGATCCTGGCTATTGTCGGGGTCCCTGGTAAGTGTCCCTATCCAGTTATTAATTGTATAAAATCTGATCCAACGTCCCCTGGGCCGGATGGGATTTACCCTAGGATTCTCTGGGAGACAAGAGAGGAGATTGCAGAGACTCTGGCTCTGATCTTCAGGTCGTCGTTGGTTACGGGTGTGGTTCCGGAGGACTGGAGGATAGCGAATGTGGTCCCGTTGTTCAAGAAGGGAAGAGAGACCTTCCAGGGAATTATAGGCCAGTGAGTCTTACTTCTGTTGTGGGCAAAGTATTGGAGAGAATAATTAGGGATAGGATTTATACTTATTTAGAGAGAAATGAATTGATTGGAGATAGTCAGCATGGTTTTGTGAAGGGTAGGTCGTGCCTTACTAACCTCATTGAGTTTTTTGAAAAAGTGACTAAGGAGGTGGATGGGGGTAAGGCGGTTGATGTGGTATATATGGACTTTAGTAAGGCGTTTGATAAGGTGGCCCATGGAAGACTTCTGCAGAAAATGCAGATGTATGGGATAGAGGGTGATTTAGCTAATTGGGTTAGGAATTGGCTAGCAGATAGAAGACAGAGGGTGGTGGTTGATGGGAGATATTCATCTTGGAGTTCGGTGACAAGTGGTGTACCTCAGGGGTCTGTTTTGGGGCCCCTGCTGTTTGTAATTTTTATAAATGATCTGGATGAGGGTATTGAAGGATGGATTAGTAAATTTGCAGATGACACTAAAGTCGGTGGAGTGGTAGATAGTGAAGAGGGGTGTTATAGTTTGCAGAGGGACTTGGACAAGTTGCAGAGCTGGGCCGAGAGGTGGCAAATGGAGTTTAATGTGGAAAAGTGTGAGGTAATGCACTATGGCAGAAATAATAAATGTGTAGAGTATAGGGCAAATGGTAGGATTCTTAGTAGTCTAGATGAACAGAGGGATCTTGGTGTGTATGTGCATAGATCCCTGAAAGTAGGCAGTCAGGTCGAGAAGGTTGTTAGGAAGGCATATGGAGTCTTGGCTTTTATTGGTAGAGGGATTGAATTTCGGAGCCGCAACGTCATGTTGCAACTGTACAAAACTCTAGTGCGGCCGCACTTGGAGTATTGTGTGCAGTTCTGGTCCCCACATTATAAGAAAGATGTGGAGGCATTGGAGAGGGTACAGAGGAGGTTTACCAGGATGTTGCCTGGTATGGAGGGCAGGTCTTATGAGGAGAGGCTGAGGGATTTGAGGTTGTTTTCGTTAGAAAGGAGGAGGCTAAGAGGGGACCTGATCGAAACATATAAGATGATTAGAGGTTTAGATAGGGTGGACAGTGATAGCCTTTTTCCTAGGATGGAGAAAGCTAGCACGAGGGGACACAGCTTTAAATTAAGGGGTGATAGTTATAGGACGGATATCAGAGGCAGGTTCTTTACCCAAAGGGTGGTTCGGGAGTGGAATGCCCTGCCTGCAGCAGTTGTAGATGCGCCAAGTTTGGTGGCGTTTAAGAGGTTAGTTGATAAGTATATGGAAGAGAAGGGAATGGTTTAGTTTGGAGGGGCATTGCTTTTTATATTGGTCGGCGCAACATCGAAGGCCGAAGGGCTTGTTCTGTGCTGTAATGTTCAATGTTCTATGTTATTACTGTTCTTGTTATTTGCACTGCATTGTTTGCTGCTGGTATTGTTTCTGCTCAGTCTTTATTTCCAGTTACTAAAATTACAAATGATTTCTAGTTCTTTTGCTCTTTGTGATGAAGCGCTTTTTCCTCTTCACTCCTAGTCAAATTCCTGCTCTTGTTAGCTCATAACTATTGTTCTCATCAACATATTGAGAAGCCGGAGCTCATTGTCATCACTTTCACTCTGAAATTCTGGGAGCTGTGCATCAACACAATGTCACTTCCTGGTCAGTGTCTGACCCATAATTTACAGCTCATACCTGCAAAACTAAAAGTGCTTGCAACTTTAACGCCTTCTTTCATTCTGAGCTAATATTCGACCCCATATCCTACTCTTCACTGTCCATAAGATTTTTTTTAAGTGTATTTATTAGGTCATAAGTAGATATAACACTGCAATGAAGTTACTGGGAAAATCCCCGTGCTGACACCCTTTGACAACTAATCAGTCTTTCGGACATGGAGGAAACCCACACAGAGACGGTGAAATGTGCCGTCTGTGCACAGATAGTGGTCCAAGTCGGGAATCAAACCCAGGTCCCTGGCACTGCGAGAAAACAGTGCAAACCTTTGTGACAACGTCTCTCTAATTTACATCACCAATTATGTCAGTTCTATTTCACAGTCCTTTCCTTATTTCTCTCCAACTTGCTCACTGTTCAATGTTTATCCAGTTCCCTTTCAAAGTCTGTTTATTTTCCTCCTCATCTCTCCAGCAATCTGCATGCAGCTCCTAAGCTATTGATTATTGTCAGTTCTGCAATAACTTTTCTTGGTTCATCAATTTCGAAAGACATTTTTGTAAATCCACCTGGCCACCTTCATGGAAATCTCTCAGTTGAGCATGTATTCAGAAAACGCAGAATCACAGCTGGTCAAATTCTTAAGGACTAGGCATCTAACTTTCAGCTGCATAGCTCATTAGGAGCATAAAAAGTAGGAAAAGGAGCAGTAAATTCAGCCTTTTGAGCTGGGCCCACAATTTAATAAGATCATAGTTGAAAAATATGTCCTTTTCCCCGCCATCTCTCCACAAACTTCAATTCCCCAAATAATTTCAAACCTATCAATGTTAGCTTTGAAGAACTTAGCCTCCACAGCTTCTTGGGTTAAGGAGTTCCAAAGCTTCTCCACGCTTTGCGGGAAGAAACTCTGCATAGAATCCATATTGTTGTTCTTATTCTCTGGTCATGCTGCCTAGCACCACAAGTTTCAGTGAATAGAAACATCTCCTCTCATTTACCGTGTTAAAACCCCTGATAATTTTGCACGTGTCAATCATTCCAGCTCTCATTTGTCTGAAGACTGACTGAGGAGTAACGTCCAAGTTGTTTGATCATTCATTCAATAACAGTCTCTTAACCCTAACCTGTCAATATCTCTCTGTAAACTATTTCTAACTTCCTCACAAATTGCATTCCCTCTCATGTGGATATCATCCTCCATGTTTTTGTTTCCACAATGCAGAGCCCACCCGGCAAAAATTACTAGTTGTTGTAAAGAGCTGCTATTCAAGCACTGATTATCCTGGTACACCAGTGGTTACTAAACTGTGTGCAGTTTTGGGCACCGCATTTGCAGAAGGCTATATTGGTCTTGGAGAGAGTGCAGAGAAGGTTCACTAGGCTGATACCAGAGATGAGGGGGTTAGCTCATGAAGAGAGATTGAATTGACTGGGTCTGTACTCGTTAGAGTTTAGAAGGCTGAGGGGGGAAATCTCATAGAAACATTTAAGATAATATATATTTATTAGAAACATATAAGATAATATATATTATCTAATATATAATTTACTGAAGAGAGGCAGCGAATTCTGAGTGGAGAGTTGGTGTGGGTGAGTAGTGTGATTTTTCTGTATAATTTATTGATTTTTCACTAGTTTTTTTTTCAATTTTCCGAAGGAAGGAAAGTGTCACAAGGACACGTGGGAAGTGTAGTTTTTTTTTAAGCTTACTATAAATTGGAGCAGTGGGAAATCCCGATACTCTACACAGGTAGAGTATCCCATCCTCCCCCCTCCTCTAACCTAAAAAAGAGAGAGAGAGAGCAGGTAAGATTGTTTTTTATCAGTTTTTTTTGTGTAGCTGTAAGGGCTTTGGCTCACAGGACTTAAGCATAAAGGGTGAGACAGGGTAAGTTATAAGTTTTTATTACTTTTTCCTCTGTGTTTCTAGAGGAGGGCAAATAATGGGTGTGAGGCCGGCATGTTGTTCCCAGTGCCAGATGTGGGAGGTCTTGGAGGCTACTGGACTCCCAGACATCCATACCTGTGCTTGGTGTGTAGAGCTGCACTCCCTAAGGGATAAGGTTAAGGAACTGGAGATGCAGCTTGAGGATCTTCGTCTCATTAGAGAGAACGAGGAGATAATCGACAGGATTATCAACAGGTGGTCACACCAGGGCAATGAGAAGAAGGCGCGTGGGTGACTATCAGGAAGGGGAAAACTCGGGTGCTGAAGAGCACACCGGAGGGTGTCCCCCTTCATAATAAGTACTCCTGCTTGAGTACTAATGGGGGGGACAACTCGTCTGAGGGAGCCAGCAGTGGCCCGCTCTCTAAACCTGAGCCAGTACGCAAAAAATCTAAGGAAGAGAGAGGAAAGGCGATACTAATAGGGGACTCCACTGTGAGGGGTTCAGACAGGCGTTTTTGTGGACGCAGGAGAGAGTCGCGGATGGTGGTTTGTCTTCCTGGAGCTGGGATCCGGGATGTTTCTGGACGCCTCCCAGACATCCTGAAAGGGGAGGGTGAGGAACCTGAAGTTGTGGTGCATATAGGTACTGCAGACATAGGCAGGAAGAGGGAGGCAGTCATCAAAAGGGATTATAGAGAACTGGGTAGGAAGCTGAGGAAGAGAAAATCGAAGGCAGTAATTTCAGGATTGCTGCCTGCGCCTCGGGAGAATGAGAGCAGGAATCAAATGAGGTGGAGGATGAATGCATGGCTGAGGGACTGGAGCAGGGGGCAGGGATTCAGGTTCATAGATCATTGGGACCTCTTTAGGGGCAGGTGTGACCTGTACAGTAAGGACGGGTGGCACTTGAACCCTAGGGGGACTAATATCTTGGCAGGTAGACTAGCTAAGGCTACTGGGGATCTTTAAACTAGAAAAGCTGGGGGGTGGGAATATCGATGGGACGGTGAATAAGGAGGTTAGTTCCCAGGTAGGGAAGGACTGTAGGCACTCTGAGAGGGGGGTTAGACAGGTGGTGGAAAAGGGAAATATCCTGACTGAGGGGCTGAGGTGTGTCTATTTTAACGCCAGGAGTGTAGTAAATAAGGTAGATGAGCTTAGGGCGTGGATTGCTGCTTGGGAGTGTGATGTGGTGGCCATTACAGAGATTTTGGTTGGCTCAGGGACAGGACTGGGTACTTCAAGTGCCGGGATTCAGGTGCTTCAGGAGGGACAGGGTTGGGGGCAAAAGAACATAGAACATAGAACATTACAGCGCAGAACAGGCCCTTCGGCCTTTGATGTTGCGCCAACCATTATAAAAAGCAATGACCCTCCAAACTAAACCATTCCCTTCTCTTCCATAAACTTATCGACTAACCTCTTAAACGCCACCAAACTTGGCGCATCTACAACTGCTGCAGGCAGGGCATTCCACTCCCTAACCACCCTTTGGGTAAAGAACCTACCTCTGATATCCGTCCTATAACTATCACCCCTTAATTTAAAGCTGTGTCCCCTCGTGCTAGCTTTCTCCATCCTAGGAAAAAGGCTATCACTGTCCACCCTATCTAAACCTCTAATCATCTTATATGTTTCAATAAGGTCTCCTCTTAGCCGCCTCCTTTCTAACGAAAACAACCTCAAATCCCTCAGCCTCTCTTCATGAGACCTGCCCTCCATACCAGGCAACATCCTGGTAAACCTCCTCTGTACCCTCTCCAATGCCTCCACATCTTTCTTATAATGTGGGGACCAGAACTGCACACAATACTCCAAGTGCGGCCGCACTAGAGTTTTGTACAGTTGCAACATGACGTTGCGGTTCCGAAATTCAATACCCCTACCCATAAAAGCTAAGACTCCGTACGCCTTCTTAACAACCTTATCGACTTGACTGCTTACTTTCAGGGATCTATGCACAAATACACCAAGATCCCTCTGTTCATCAACAAAAGAGGAGGTGGTGTGGCACTGTTGATCAGGGACAGTGTCATAGAACATAGAACATAGAGAAGATAGAACATAGAGAGAACATGGCTGTAGAGAAGGTGGAAGACGGGAAGGGATTGTCTACGGAGTCTCTGTGGGTGGAAGTTAGGAACAGCAAAGGCTCGATAACTTTGCTGGGTGTATTCTATAGGCCGCCCAACAGCGGCAGGGAACTTGAGGGGCAGATAGGGAAACAGATCCTAGACAGATGTAGAAATAACAGGGCTGTCATGATGGGAGATTTCAATTTCCCAAACATCGACTGGAATATCCCAAGGGTAAGGGGTTTGGATGGTGAGGAGTTTGTTAGGTGTGTTCAGGAAGGTTTCCTGACACAGTACGTGGAAAAGCCTACGAGAGGAGAGGACGTACTTGACCTAGTGCTTGCTAATGAGCCAGGGCAGGTGTCGGATCTCACGGTAGGTGAGCATCTTGGGAATGGGGATCATAATTCTATCTCTTTCACAATAGTGATGGAAAGAGATAGGATCAGGCAGGCTAGGAAGGTGTATGTCTGGAGTAAGGGGAAATATGAAAACATTAGGCAGGTAATTGGACGCATAAACTGGAAGGAGGTGTTCTTGGGGAAGAGTACAGAAGGGAAGTGGCGGTTTTTCAAGGAATGTTTGTCTAGGGCACTGCAAGACAATGTCCCGAGGAGTCAAGGAGGTTCAGGTTGGACACGGGAACCGTGGTGCACGAAGGTAGTGGTGAACCTAGTTAGGAAGAAAAAAATGGTATATAAAAGGTTCAGAGAGCTACGGGATGTTAGGGATCTAGAGGAGTATAAGGTGTGTAGAAGGGAACTTAAAAAGGAAATTAGGAGAGCCAGAAGGGGTCATGAGAAGGCCTTGGCAGGGAAGATTAAGGAGAATCCCAAGGCCTTCTACAAATATGTGAAAAGTAAAAGGATGAGAAGAGAAGGGATAGGGCCTATAAAAGGTGAAGGGGGAAAAGTCTGTGATTCCGCAAGAAACGGCAGAGGTGCTTAACGAGTACTTTGCCTCGGTATTCACGGTGGAAAGTGAACTGGGAGATTGCACTGCAGGTTTGTGGCACACAGAAAAGATTGAGTATGATTGATTATGGACGAAAAGGGAATGGTTTAGGTTAGAGGGTCATTGCTTTTTCCTAATTGGTCGGCACAACATCGAATGCCGAAGGGCCTGTTCTGCGCTGTAATGTTCTATGTTCTATGTGGATGTTAGGAAAGAGGATGTGTTAGACCTGTTAAATTCTATCAAGATAGACAAGTCGCCAGGACCGGATGGGATGTACCCCAGGTTATTGTGGGAGGTGAGGGAAGTAGTTGCAGAGCCCCTGGCGATGATCTTTGCGTTGTCCATGGAAACGGGAGAGATTCCGGAGGATTGCAGATGTGGTTCCTATCTTTAAGAAAGGGAACAAGGATAGTCCAGGAAATTACCGACCGGTGAGTTTGACTTCAGTGGTTGGTAAGCTGATGGAGAGGCTTCTGAGGGATAAGATTTATGAACATTTGGAGAAGTTTGGACTGATTAGAAATAGTCAGCATGGTTTTGTCAAGGGCAGGTCATGCCTTACGAGCCTAGTTGAGTTCTTCGAAAATGTGACTGAACACATTGGCGAAGGAAGGGCGGTGGACGTCGTGTACATGGACTTTAGTAAGGCGTTTGATAAGGTCCCACATGCAAGGCTTCTGGAGAAGGTGAGAGGGCATGGGATCCAAGGGGCTTTGGCCTCGTGGATCCAGAACTGGCTTGCCGGCAGAAGGCAGAGAGTGGTTGTGGATGGGTCTTGTTCTGCATGGAGGTCGGTAACCAGTGGAGTGCCCCAGGGATCTGTTCTGGGACCCCTGCTGTTTGTCATTTTCATAAATGACCTGGATGAGGAAGTGGAGGGATGGGTTAGCAAGTTCGCCGACGATACAAAGATCGGTGGTGTTGTGGATGGTCTGGAAGGATGCCAAAAGTTGCAGCGGGACATAGGATGCAGACTGGGCGGAGAAGTGGCAGATGGACTTCAACGCAGATAAATGTGTAGTGGTCCATTTTGGCAGGAATAATGGGATGAAGGAGTACAATATAAGGGGTAGGAGTCTTAGCTGTGTTGTAGAGCAGAAGGATCTCGGGGTCCGGGTCCATAGGACTCTTAAATCGGCCTCGTAGGTGGAGGAAGTGGTCAAGAAGGCGTACGGTGTACTGGCCTTCATTAATCGAGGAATAGAGTTTAGGAGTCAGGAGGTAATGATGCAGCTCTATAAGACTCTTGTCAGACCCCAGTTGGAGTATTGTGCGCAGTTCTGGTCGCCTCATTATAGGAAGGATGTAGAGGCTATTGAGAGGGTTCAGAGGAGATTTACAAGGATGCTGCCCAGGTTGGGAGGCAGGCCTTATGAAGATAGGTTGAGGGAGCTGGGACTCTTCTCACTGGAGAGATGTAGGTTGAGAGGCGACCTGATAGAGGTTTATAAAATATTGAGAGAAATAGATAGGGTGGACTCTCAGAAACTATTTCCCCGAGTGGAAATGGTCAATACGAGAGGACACAGATTTAAGGTGCAGGGAAGCAAATACAAAGGAGATGTCAGGGATAGGTTTTTCACTCAGAGGGTGGTGAGTGAATGGAACCGACTGCCATCGGAGGTTGTTGAGGCAAACTCACTGGGGTCTTTTAAGAGACTTCTGGATAAGTATATGGAAAAGAATAGGATAGGGGGTTATAGATAGGTCTGTGGATTGGTAGATGTGATCGGTGCAACTCGTGGGCCGAAGGGCCTGTTTGTGCTGTATTGTTCTACGTTCTAATGAAGGGGATATATAAGGTAGAGGTAGAGAGATTCTTCCCGCTTAGAAAGAATAGCAGGGCTAGAGTGCACAGCCTCAAAGTAATGGGTGGGGGCAGTTTAGATTGGAATCGAGGAAGAACTTCTTCACTCAAAGGGTGGTGAATCTCTGGAATTCTCTGCCCATTGAAGTGGTAGATATATTTAAGTCACAGGTAGATAGGTTTCTGATAGACAAGGGAAATAAGGGCTATGGGGAGAAAGCGGGAAAATGGAACTGATCCACTTCAGATCCGCCATGATTTTGTTGGCGCGGCAGGCTCAAAGGGCTAGATGGCCTACTCCTGCTCCTATTTCTTATGTTCTTATTACTGACTTACAAATTGAGAAAGTTCCATTGTTGCTTCCTGTTAGATTGTCTATCTTCTATTCAGACTAGAATATTGTCTCCAAATTGGTGAACGTCTATCTTGTGTCATAGTCCTATTCATGCAAGAGCCATTTTGTGTGACACTTTATAAACTGCAATTTCCAAATCCAAACATATCTGTTTTCTCCATTCTGTCTGACAACTCCACAATGACATCTGATGTGTTTTAACAGATAATTTCCATTTTATGAAACAATGCCCTCTCTGTTTGAGCAGATGGTGCCTCCAATAAGCATTGACATTCTCTTCTTAATAATCAATAAATAATCAGGGTTGATTTCGCTCATTTAAACTGTGTTGCTGATTCATGAGCAGAGTAACACCAGCAGAATGGAGTCAACTACCGGAATCGCTCAGGTTAAACATGAAGCCTTGCTCATCATCTAATGTGTGATGAACCTCAGGTTAAATCATCACCACCCAGTCTGTCCTCAATAGACAACCAACTGATGGTCTCAAAGAACAAAAAACAAAGAACAAAGAAGAACAAAGAACAAAAAAACAAAAAAAAAACAAAAAAACCCAAAAAAACCCCAAAACAAACAAAAAAATACAGCATGGGAAACAGGCCCTTCAGCCCCACGAGCCTGCGCCGCCACCCTGATGTTTCCAGCTCTACCCATGATCCCTGTCTATGTTTATAGATCTATGGATTAAAAACCAAATTTGAGACAATTTAGGGAGAATTTGTTTTGCCAATTAGCCTAAGAGCACATCTTTGGGATGTAGGAGGAAACCGGAGCACCCGGAGAAAATCCACGCAAGCACGGGGAGAATGCGCAAACTCCCACAGACTCAGGCCCAAATCCATGTATCTGCACAGCACAGCGATAGTCACTGAGCTGTCGTGTTGCCCATCAAATGGTCCAGGTCAAGCGTACACTAACGACGTGAAGCACTAGGATACTTTCAAAAAAAATCCAAGAGCAGCCCTCTCATGACCCATCGCGTGTATGCTCCTTGTTAGACAACAAGGTGGACCAAAGCACCTGTAGGATAAAAACAAGTACATCAATTGTCTCCTGAGACTACGAGTATTTTGGCTTTTAATTGATTCTGGAATTTACCAATAACTCGTGTTGGAATTATGAATCATAGAACCCTACAGTGCAGAAAGAGGCCCTTCGGCCCATCGAGTCCGCACTGAACATGGTTCCACCAAGACCTTACCCCACATCCCTACATTAATCCCTCTAAGCTACGCATCACTGGATACTAAGGGGCAATTTCTTAGCATGGAAGTAGCATGGTTGTAGAAGGAAACCGGATCGCACCTGGAGGAAACTGACGCAGACACGAGGAGAATGTGCAAACTACACATAGACAGTGTCCTGTGCTGGAAAATGAACCCAGGACCCTGGAGCTCTGAAGCAGCAGTGCTAACCCGCTGTGCTACCATGCCGCCCTGTGATTTTGTGGTTTCCTGTATTTTTCTTCCTCTATTTTTCAATTCAGGGGAGACATTGTAATTATTCAATAAATTGGTGCAGTTCCAGAATCCAATGAAGTTTTGAAAATTGACGACAGAAAATATATCAACGATCTTTTCAGCCACTCTTTTTCAGATTGTGATGTGTAAATCATGAAGAGTCAACCTTTAAAAAATATTTGGTTCCATAATACTCTGGTGCTCATGAATGTCTTTAATTCCTTACCTCATTTATTTGCATTAATATTTCTGGCAAATATTAATATTTACATTAATTGGATATTATTGTTCACACTCCTGTGTCATTTTCTTGTTCATCATAATTATCTTACCAGCTCCATTCTGTAAAAGACAAATTCATTCTTAAGCTTTTATCTTATTTTGCATGTACTTAAGAGCACTTTATTATTTGTATTTATGTTTCCCACATGCTTGGCCTTCTAGATTTCATACTTTTTGGTTATTTTGTCAACCCGCCTCTAGTGAATTCTGAATCTACCCCACGTTTCTCATCCAGCCGCAATTTTTTATCATCTCATGGCCCACATCAGACACTGAGCAATAATTCCTCATTAGGTTGGCATTATCGATAGGATTACTCTCGCTGTGAATGCTCACCTCCTGCCTCATCTATCCTCCTCAATGTGGCTGGACAGGAGACAAGCTGAGCAGGGCATCTCTGACAGTACTTGTACAAGGTAACTAGGTGCAAAAAAGAAGAAATAGTAGCTCCTGACACGAGGAAATTTAAAGTGATAAGTAAAGGGATAAGACCCAACGTAATTGGGTGCAAAAAAGATAAATTAAAGGGATAAGATCAACGTAATTGAGTGCAAAAAAAAAGGAGTAGTAGTTCCTGACAGGAGGAAATTTAAAGGGATAAGTAAGCAGATAAGATTCACTAGCAATTTCTCGCCCAAGGGACAGTGGAGAGTTGTGTCCCAAATCACAGTAAATGGGTGAAATGGTGGATTAGAGAGGAGACTGCAGGAAACCGGATCTAAGAGGAGAGAGGCGTAGGAGGGTTTCTGATACTGGAGAGGAAGGCGAGGGGTCAGAGTTGGGGGTTGGCGACGGCAAAGGCCAGAGAAGGAGGGGCTGTGGTCAAAGCTGGGTTCAGAGTCAGAGGTGTAAATTTGCCTGACTGGAGCCGGAGAAGGAATCACAGCAAAATTTGGGGTAGGATAGAGGATGGGAGCCGTTTGAGATGAAATTTTGAGCGAGAGGATAGGGGAGGGTGTTAGTGATGTGGTGGTTCCAATCTGAAGCTTCTGAGGATCATTTTCTTATAATGCATTTTGAAAATACATTGCTGAGAAAATATATTCAAAAATTGCCTTTTTAAACAACGCAATGACTTGTAATTTTTAATTTAAGAAATATCTACAACCTGCAAGCAGTAATCTCTAATTAGCTTCCACAAAATAAGTGTAGAATTTGTGGGCAATGAGCCAGACCAGGTGTTAGGCTTGGAGGTTGGTGAACATTTTGGTGATAGTGACCACAATTCGGTTATGTTCACCTTAGTGATGGATAGGGATAGGCATGAAGTTGGGGGCAGTAGTTATAGCTGGGGGAAGGGTAATTATGAGGCCATCAGGAGAGAATCAGGGTGCATAGATTGGACTAGGAAGCTACAGGGACTGGGAACATCTGGAATGTGGAGCTTATTCAAGGAGCAGCTGCTGCGGGTCCTTGATAAGTATGTCCCTGTCAGGCAAGGAGGAAATGGTCGAGTAAGAGAACCTTGGTGTACGAAAAAAGTTGATTTGCTGGTTAAAAGGAAAAAGGAGGCTTATGTCAGGATGAGGATTGAAGGCTCGGTTAGTGCAATGGATAGCTATAGATTAGCCAGGAGGGAGCTAAAGGGGGAATTGAGGAGAGCAAAGAGAGGACATGAGAAGACTTTGGCTGATAGGATTAAGGAGAATCCTAAAGCTTTCTTTAGATATGTTAAGAATAGAAGATTGGTTAGGGCAAGATTAGGGCCAGTCATAGACAGCAGTGGGAAGTTGTGCGTGGAGCCTGAAGAGATTGGAGAGGTACTGAATAAATATTTCTCTTCGGTATTCACGCAGGGTGATGTAAATGTAGTTATGGAGAACACTGAGGTGCAGGGTAGCAAACTGGAAAGTATCGAAGTAGATAGGGAGGATGTGCTAGATATTCTCGAGGGTTTGAAGTTGGATAAGTCCCCTGGCCCGGACGGGATTTACCCTAGGATTCTCTGGGAGGCAAGAGAGGAGATTGCAGAGACTCTGGCTCTGATCTTCAGGTCCTCGTTGGTTACGGGTGTGGTTCCGGAGGACTGGAGGATAGCGAATGTGGTCCCATTGTTCAAGAAGGGGAAGAGAGACCTTCCAGGGAATTATAGACCAGTGAGTCTTACTTCTGTTGTGGGCAAAGTATTGGAGAGAATAATTAGGGATAGGATTTATACTTATTTAGAGAGTAATGAATTGATTGGAAATAGTCAGCATGGTTTTGTGAAGGGTAGGTCATGCCTTACTAACCTCATTGAGTTTTTTGAGAAAGTGACCAAAGAGGTGGATGGGGGTAAGGCGGTTGATGTAGTATATATGGACTTTAGTAAGGCGGTTGATAAGGTGGCCCATGGAAGACTTCTACAGAAAATGCAGATGTGTGGAATAGAGGGTGATTTAGCTAATGGGATTAGGAATTGGCTGGCAGATAGAAGACAGAGGGTGGTGGTTGATGGGAGATATTCATCGTGGAGTTTGGTTACAAGTGGTGTACCTCAGGGGTCTGTTTGGGGCCCCTGCTGTTTGTAATTTTTATAAATGATCTGGATGAGGGTATTGAAGGATGGATTAGTAAATTTGCAGATGACACTAAAGTCGGTGGAGTGGTAGATAGTGAAGAGGGGTGTTAGTTTGCAGAGGGACTTGGACAAGTTGCAGAGCTGGGCCGAGAGGTGGCAAATGGAGTTTAATGTGGAAAAGTGTGAGGTAATGCACTATGGCAGAAATAATAAATGTGTAGAGTATAGGGCAAATGGTAGGATTCTTAGTAGTCTAGGTGAACAGAGGGATCTTGGTGTGTATGTGCATAGATCCCTGAAAGTAGGCAGTCAGGTCGAGAAGGTTGTTAGGAAGGCATACGGAGTCTTGGCTTTTATTGGTAGAGGGATTGAATTTCGGAGCCGCAACGTCATGTTGCAACTGTACAAAACTCTAGTGCGGCCGCACTTGGAGTATGGTGTGCAGTTCTGGTCCCCACATTATAAGAAAGATGTGGAGGCATTGGAGAGGGTACAGAGGAGGTGTACCAGGATGTTGCCTGGTATGGAGGGCAGGTCTTATGAAGAGAGGCTGAGGGATTTGAGGTTGTTTTCGTTAGAAAGGAGGCGGCTAAGAGGGACCTTATCGAAACATATAAGATGATTAGAGGTTTAGATAGGGTGGACAGTGATAGCCTTTTTCCTAGGATGGAGAAAGCTAGCACGAGGGGACACAGCTTTAAATAAGGGGTGATAGTTATAGGACGGATATCAGAGGTAGGTTCTTTACCCAAAGGGTGGTTCGGGAGTGGAATGCCCTGCCTGCAGCAGTTGTAGATGCGCCAAGTTTGGTGGCGTTTAAGAGGTTAGTTGATAAGTATATGGAAGCGAAGGGAATGGTTTAGTTTGGAGGGCATTGCTTTTTATATTGGTCGGCGCAACATCGAAGGCCAAAGGGCCTGTTCTGTGCTGTAATGTTCTATGTTCTATGTTCTATGTTCTATGTAATTTATTCAGACAAAATGTTGCAGTCTCAAGTCTATGTTAGCCCGGTGATTCCAATATTCAGACAACCCTCGGGAAAGGAGGAGTAGTAGTTCCTGACAGGAGAAAATTTAAAGGGATCTGGCAGTATTGGTATAGAACATAGAACATAGAACATAGAACATAGAACATAGAACAATACAGCACAGAACAGGCCCTTCGGCCTTCGATGTTGTGCCGACCAAAATAAAAAGCAATGCCCCTCCAAACTAAACCATCCCCTTCTCTTCCATATACTTATCAATTAACCTCTTAAACGCCACCAAACTTGGCGCATCTACAACAGCTGCAGGCAGGGCATTCCACTCCCTATCACTCTTTGAGTAAAGAACCTACCTCTGATATCCGTCCTATAACTCATACCCCTTAATTTAAAGCTGTGTCCCCTCGTGCTAGCTTTCTCCATCCTAGGAAAAAGCTATCACTGTCCACCCTATCTAAACCTCTAATCATCTTATATGCTTCAATAAGATCCCATCTTAGCCGCCTCCTTTCTAACGAAAACAACCTCAAATCCTTCAACCTCTCTTCATAGGACCTGCCCTCCATGCCAGGCAACATCCTAGTAAACCTCCTCTGTACCCTCTCCAATGCCTCCACATCTTTCTTATAATGTGGAGACCAGAACTGCACACAATACTCCAAGTGCGGCCGCACTAGAGTTTTGTACAGTTGCAACATGATGCTGCGGCTCATAAATTCAATCCCCCTACCAATAAAAGCTAAGACTCCATATGCCTTCTTAACAACTTTATCCACTTGACTGCCTACTTTCAGGGATCTATTGACACATACACCAAGATCCTTCTGTTCCTCAACACTATTAAGAGCCCTACCATTAGACCTATACTCTACACATTTATTGTTCCTGCCAAAGTGCATTACCTCACACTTTTCCACATTAAACTCCATTTGCCACCTCTCGGCCCAGCTCTGCAACTTGTCCAAGTCACTCTGTAAACTATAACACCCCTCTTCACTATCTACCACTCCACCGACTTTAGTGTCATCTGCAAATTTACTGATCCATCCCTCAATACCCTCATCCAGATCATTTATAAAAATTACAAACAGCAGGGGCCCCAAAACAGACCCCTGAGGCACACCACTTGTCACCAAACTCCACGATGAATATCTCCCATCAACACCACCCTCTGTCTTCTATCTGCCAGCCAATTCCTAATCCAATTAGCTAAATCACCCTCTATTCCACACATCTGCATTTTCTGTAGAAGTCTTCCATGGGCCACCTTATCAAACGCCTTACTAAAGTCCATATATACTACATCAACCGCCTTACCCCCATCCACCTCTTTGGTCACTTTCTCAAAAAAATCAATGAGGTTAGTAAGGCATGACCTACCCTTCACGAAACCATGCTGACTATCCCCAATCAATTCATTTCTCTCTAAATAACTATAAATCCTATCCCTAATAATTCTCTCCAATACTTTGCCCACAACAGAAGTAAGACTCACTGGCCTATAATTCCCTGGAAGGTCTCTCTTCCCCTTCTTGAACAATGGGACCACATTCGCTATCCTCCAGTCCTCCGGAACCACACCCGTAACCAACGAGGACCTGAAGATCAGAGCCAGAGGCTCTGCAATCTCCTCTCTTGCCTCCCAGAGAATCCTAGGGTAAATCCCATCCGGCCCAGGGGACTTATCCAACTTCAAACCCTCGAGAATTTCTTTATGTTTTTATGTTTTTAGTATGTTTTTAGTGAAGTGTGGCCTCTTCAGGCTCATGTCAGTTGGAACCTGCAGTAATTGAATTAACTTGGACACACCATGGGAGAACAGCATGTTATTTGAGGACAAGATTCTGTTTTTTATATATAAGGGATTTCTGCATAAATGTTATTTCTTTGGCTTAGGAGGAGTTGAGTATTCAGTTAAACTCACCACAGCCACACAAATTGTACAACAGGATGGGTCACGTAAGTCCGTGACCCATCCTGGAAATCCATGAATACTTTGCAATTGTTCCTTGGTCACAGATGTTGCAATTTAGCACCAAGTCATATTTTCTTACATTGTGCAATAAATAATATTGTAACAAGAATAACACGCAAACAACAGTACAACAGAGAACCAGACCCTTCAGTCTATCGCTTCATATCAACAGATCACACGTTTGCAGGAGTTGACATCTAAAGGACTGTCATAACTACGTTCCATGATCTACTCTGGATGATATGGTGTCTGTCCAGTGTGCTGCCTCTGTCAGGGAGTGGTATATTGTGATGGAAATTGATGATTCCTAAGGCATGGGGTTATTTTTCAGGGCTGAGCTATTTGAAATTTTCAATAATAGTTCAATTTTGCCTCAACTTAGTTTTGAATAAAATTGTGTTTTTTTTCTTCACAGTTAACGTATTGACCATTTTAATCCTAAGTCGCAAAAAATGTGGTCTCTCCAACTATGTTACTTGCTACCTGGTGGCCATGGCGGCAGCAGACCTATCCGTGATTATTCTTGACCTAACAATGAGGCAAATTCCGATCGTTTATCAGGACCAGTTTTATTTCTTAAAGTCAGTCCGTGTGTGCAATGTCCACGCTGTCCTGCTTTATGCAGCTACAGACTGTTCTGTATGGTTCACTGTCGCTTTCACCTTTGATCGAAGTGTGGCCATATGTTGCTCAAAACTGAAAGGTAAATATTGCAGAAAGAAAATGGCGATTGCGGTTCTGGGGACAGTGACAATACTCAGCTGTTTGAAAAACATTTTTTGGTATTTTATGTTACTTGATGGGTATGCACTGCAGAACGTGCCTTGGTTTTGTGACTACCCTCTGTTGCTTCTCTTTGATTCTTTCTGGGGAACAATTGAATCCATTCACAACATTATAACGCCATGCATGCCTTTTATTCTGATACTTCTGCTCAATGTCTTCACTGTCAGACACATTTTAGTGACCAGCAGAGCTCGCAGCAGACTCCGAGCTCAAAACAATGGGGAGAGTTCCAGAGACCCAGAGATGGACAATCGAAGGAAGTCCGTTATATTACTATTTGTTATCTCAGCCAATTTCATCCTCCTTTGGTCAATGCTGATGATTTATTCCATATGGGTTCGGATGGCTGATTTGAGGTATATTTCTCGATATCCTGATCGTTATGTGATGGAATTAGGCCTCATGTTGCAGCTCCTGAGTTGTTGTACAAACACTGTAATCTATGCTGTGACACAGAGTAAGTTCAGAGAACAATGGAAAAAGTTGCTAAACTATCCTATAAATCAAATTCTACAGTTAATTAAATGAGAAGAAATAAATTTCTGAGAGTTTCCAAATTTTTGTTTTTTTCCAATTTCTCTGATAATAGATGATTAACGAAATGTACTGTATAGCATAACACTGTTTCTAAAGTTGTAGTATTTATGATTGTGCTATTTATAGGGTAACTAATTTTGGATGGCCAACTTTTGACTCTGTCATAGATCAGGTGCAGTGATCTGTTCAACTGCTTGAGGCAGAAAAAATATTTCAATAGATTGGGGAAGGGAAATATATTCTTTGATAGCTTATCAGGGCCAAGTCTGTTTCAATGGCAAATGTTTGTGGTGGGTTTGTTCCTGTGGTAACATATCCATTTTAACAAATGAAAATGAGATTTAGAGTGCTAATTCCTGCAATTGGCCAGAGATACCAGAGCAAATCTTACAATAAGTACATTTTTCTTGATTTTCAGAAATTGTTCGAGATAAAAAAGTTTGCAAAATGCAGATAAAATTACCATTTGTAATATTAACTTAGAAAGTTATCAAGGAGTAGTTGAGGCAGAAGGATCGACAAGGACACAGTGGCATTTTCAGTGGACTAGTAATTCAGAGACCCAGATTTGTGCTCACAGGTTCAAATCCTACCATGGCTGAGTGAGAAATTTGAGTCTTAAAAGAATTCATTGTAAATACCCATCTGGTTCACCATCTTTCTTTAGAGAAGAAAACCTGCCACCCTTACTTGGTCTCGCTGACAGATCATTCCAGAGTGACTAAAGAAAATGCTGACTTTCAAAAGTGATCGAAAATAGAGTGCACTTATTCATGGCCAAGGATTTTGTTTTATTGTAATCTTTGTCAAACCTTGATTTTCTTCACTTTTGTTTTCTTTCTCTTTCAATGATGTTTTAAGACCAAACGCAACAAATAATGAAAAACATGATAAAATGGCATACTTTAGAACAATAACTAAAACACAGGTATTAGAAGGCACAGTCCTTCGAACAATATCACAGCATTCTGGGGCATTCAATTTTGAATCGGAATTCACCACAGACTCACCACGATCTGAGTGAAAAACTTAACCCTAACATCCATTTTAGAGACATGGATAGAGCAGGGACAAGAATGGTTGTTGCAGGTTCCGGGGTTCAAATGCTTCAGTCGGAGTAGAGAAGGAGGTAGAAGTGGGGGAGGAGTGGCATTCTTAGTCAAAGACTGTATCACAGTGACAGAAAGGAAGTTTGATGAGGACTTGTCTGTTGAGGTAGTATGGGCTGAGGTTAGAAACAGGAAAGAAGAGGTCACCCTGTTGGGAGTCTTTGATAGACCTCCTAAAAGTTCTAGAGAGGTAGAGGAAAGGATTGCAAAGTCGGTCCTGGACAGGAGTGAAACTAATAGGGTAATTGTAATGGGGGACTTTAACTTTACTAATATTGATTGGAATAGCTATAGCTCTAGCTCGTTAGAGGGGTCAGTTTTTGTACAAAGTGTGCAGGAAGGTTTTTTTGACTCAGTATGTAGATAGGCCAACTAGAGATGAGGCTACTTTGGATTTGGTGCTGGGCAATGAGCCAGACCAGGTGTTAGGCTTGGAAGTTGGTGAACATTTTGGTGATAGTGACCACAATTCGGTTAGGTTTGCCTTAGTGATGGATAGGGATAGGCATGAACCTGGGGACATAGAACATAGAACATAGAACATTACAGCACAGAACAGGTCCTTCGGCCTTTGATGTTGCACCGACCATTATAAAAAGCAATGCCCCTCCAAACTAAACCATTCCCTTCTCTTCCATGTATTATCAACTAACCTCTTAAACGCCACCAAACCTGGCGCATCTACAACTGCTGCAGGCAGGGCATTCCACTCCTGAACCACCCTTTGGGTAAAGAACCTACCTCTGATATCCGTCCTATAACTATCACCCCTTAATTTAAAGCTGTGTCCCCTCGTGCTAGCTTTCTCCATCTAGGAAAAAGGCTATCACTGTCCACCCTATCTAAACCTCTAATCATCTTATATGCTTCAATAAGATCCCCTCTTAGCCGCCTCCTTTCTAACGAAAAAAACCTCAAATCCTTCAACCTCTCTTCATAGGACCTGCCCTCCATACCAGGCAACATCCTGGTAAACCTCCTCTGTACCCTCTCCAATGCCTCCAAATCTTTCTTATAATGTGGCGACCAGAACTGCACACAATACTCCAAGTGCGGCCGCACTAGAGTTTTGTACAGTTGCAACATGATGTTGCGGCTCCGAAATTCAATCCACCTACCAATAAAAGCCAAGACTCCATATGCCTTCTTAACAACCTTCTCGACTTGACTGCCTATTTTCAGGGATCTATGCACATACACACCAAGATCCCTCTGTTCATCTAGACTACTAAGAATCCTACCATTAGCCCTATACTCTTACACATTTATTATTTCTGCCATAGTGCATTACCTCACACTTTTCCACATTAAACTCCATTTGCCACCTCTCGGCCCAGCTCTGCAACTTGTCAAGTCTCTCTGCAAGCTATAACACCCCTCTTCACTATCTACCACTCCACCGACTTTAGTGTCATCTGCAAATTTACTAATCCATCCTTCAATACCCTCATCCAGATCATTTATAAAAAATTACAAACAGCAGGGGCCCCAAAACAGACCCCTGAGGTACACCACTTGTCACCGAACTCCACGATGAATATCTCCCATCAACCACCACCCTCTGTCTTCTATCTGCTAGCCAATTCCTAACCCAATTAGCTAAATCACCCTCTATCCCATACATCTGCATTTTCTGCAAAAGTCTTCCATGGGCCACCTTATCAAACTCCTTACTAAAATTCATAGGTTCATCACAATCTTTGAGGATGTTGAGATGCAGATAGGGAAACAGGTCCTAGAGAGATATAGAAATAACAGAATTGTCGTGATGGGAGACTTTAATTTCCAAAACATTGACTAGAATATCTCCAGGGTAAGGAGATCGGATGGTGAGGAGTTTGTTAGGTGTGTTCAGGAGGGTTTCCTGTTGCAGCACGTGGATAAGCCTACGAGAGGAGAGGCTGTACTTGACCTGGTGCTGGCTAATGAGCCAGGACAGGTGTCAGATCTCTCGGTAGGAGAGCATCTTGGAAATAGTGATCATAATTCTATCTCCTTCACGATGCCATTGGAAAGAGATAGGATCAGGCAGGATAGGAAGGTATTTATCTGGAGTACGCGGATATATGAAATCATTAGGCAGGAAATTGGAAGAGTAAACTGGAAGGAGGTGTTCTTGGGGAAAAGTACTGAAAGAAAGTGGCGGAGTTTCAAGGAATGTTTGTCTGGAGCTCTGCACGACAACGTTCTGGTGAGGCAACGAGGTTTTGGTAAGTCAAGAGAACCATGGTGCACAAAGATTGTGATGAACCTAGTTAGGAAGAAAAGAAAGTGGTACAAAAGGTTCAGAGAGCTAAAGGATGTTAAGGATCTAGAGGCGTATAAAACTTGTAGAAGGGGGCTTAAAAAGGAAACTAGAAGAGCCAGAAAAGGTCACGAGAAGGCTTTGGCGGGTAGGATTAAGGAGAATCCCAAGGCATTCTACAAATATATGAAGAGTAAAAGGATGAGAAGAGAAGGGACAGGACCTATAAAAAGTGAAGGGGGAAAAGTCTATGTGGAACCAGAAGAAATGGCAGAAGTGCTTAATAAGTACTTTGCCTCGTGTTCACGGTGGAAAGTGATCTGGGATGTTATACTGCAGGATTGCAGCAAACTAAAAAGGTTGAATATGTGGACATTAAGAAAGAGGAGGTATTGGAACTGTTAAATTCCATCGAGGTAGCTGGTTGCCTGGTTTTCGTCACCTCCTCAAAAAATTCTACCAGATTCATAAGGCACGACCACCCCTTAACAAAGCCATTCTGCGTATCCCTAATCAGATCGCAACACTCTAAGTGCCTATACATCCTATCTCTAAGAATGTCCTCCAACAGCTTCCCTACCACTGATGTCAAACTCACCGGCCTATAATTTCCAGGGTTATCTCTACTACTCTTTTTAAACAACGGTACAACATTAGCTATTCTCCAGTCCTCTGGGACCTCATGGCAGGTTAGTTGAAACAGTTAAGGCTAATGGGATACAAGGACAGGTAGCTATACGGATAAGTAACTGGCTTAGTAATAGAAGACAGAGAGTTATAGTGGAAGGGTGTTTTTCTAGCTAGAGGTCGTCACTAGTGATGTGCCGCAGGGCTCGGTACTGGGACCTCTTCTATTTGTAATATATATAAATGACTTGGAAGAGGGAGTAAGTGGAGTGATCAGCAAGTTTGCAGACGATACAAAGATGGCTGGACTTGCGGATAGTGAGGAGCATTGTCAGGTGATACAGCAGGACATAGATAGGCTGGTAGCTTGGGCAGAAAGATGGCAGATGGAATTCAATCCTGATAAATGTGAGGTGATGCATTTCGGGAGAAAGAATGTAGGGGGAGGTATATGATAAAGGGTAGACCTATTAAGAGTACAGAAACGCAGAGGGACCTGGGGGTGCAGGTGCACAAGTCTCTGAAGGTGGCAGAGCAGTAGAGAAGGTTGTGAGGAAAGCATATGGTATGCTAGCCTTTATAGGATGGGGTATAGAGTACAAGAGTTGGCCTTTAATGTTGCAGTTTTATAAAACGTTAGTTAGACCTCATTTGTAATACTGCATCCAGTTCTGGTCGCCTGAGTACCGGAAGGACGTGGAGACTCTGGAGAGAGTGCAGAGGAGGTTTACCAGGATGCTGCCTGGTATGGAAGGTCTGAGTTACGAGGAGAGGTTAGGTAAATTGTTTTCCTTAGAAAGACATAGACTTAGAGGAGATCTAATAGAGGTGTACAAGATTATGAGGGGTATAGATAAACAGGGTTAGGGTTTTTCCTAGGATGGACTCAAATAGCACGAGGAGTCACGGGCTTAGGGTAAGGGGGGTAAGGTATAATTGAGATGCTAGAGGGAGTTCTTTCACACAGAGGGTGGTGGGGGTATGGAATGTGCTGTCAAGTAAAGTGCTGGAGCAGATACTCTGGAGTTATTTAAGAAATACTTAGATGGGCACATGAACAGAATAGGAATGGAGGGGTATAGAAAACTGATTTAAAATAGGGATCATGAGCTTTGGGAATCCCTGGGAAGTGTGTAAACAGATGATGATATTGATGTACTTCTTTTTATCCTACAGGTGCTTTGGTCCACCTTGTTGTCTAACAAGGGGCATACATGCGATGGGTCACGAGAGGACTGCTCTTGGATTTTTTTTCGAGAGTATCGTAGTGCTTCACGTTGTTAGTGTACGCTTGACCGGTACCATTTGATGGGCGACACGACAGCTCAGTGACTATCGCTGTGCTGTGCAGATACATGGATTTGGGCCTGTGTCTGTGGGAGTTTGCACATTCTCCCTGTGCTTCCGTGGGTTTTCTCCAGGAGCTCCGGTTTCCTCCCACATCCCAAAGATGTGCTCTTAAGCTAATTGGCAAAACAAATTCTCCCTAAATTGTCTCAAATTTGGTTTTTAATCCATAGATCTATAAACATAGACAGGGATCACGGGTATAGGTGGGAATATCGGGGTGGTGGCGCGGGCTCGTTGGGCCGAAGGGTCTGTTTCCCGTGCTGTTTTGTTCTTTGTTCTTTGTTCTTTGTGTTAGTAAAGGTGACTCATGTCTACCATGAGAAATAAGCAAGTAAGTTTAAAATATACAGGGGATGAGAGAATGCCAACCTTTGATGCTAAGAGAAGGGGAGTTGTTTGAGTTAGAACAATTATTGCCAGAAAAGGTGATGATATGGAGATATTGTGAAAAGAATAGTGTCCCATTTTATAAGTTGAAACTGGAGAATATGTTATAGGTAAAAAGTACCTCAGAGACCAGTTGTTAGTCGAAGTATAGCAAGTTTTTTTCTCAAAAAGTTTTTGGGAGATACATCTGGTACCTAACTGTGGTTCCCCAGGCTTGTCTCCGAATACAACTTAAGAGCGCATATTCATACTCCCCCAATCACGTACGCACCTTCTCATTCTCAGCATGTTGCCAAGCTGCCTTGGTGTTTCTTCATAGTTATCTCAAAGCCGCCATTGTTGGTGGTGCGATTAGCCCTTAGCTAACATACAGGCCGGCGAAACAATTTTATGTTCATAAGTTGTATAGCATATAATATGTTGGTACATGACACATAAGCAGTACATAACAAATATATATGAATATATATTTGTGGCATGCAAGCTTCACTATGATAGGCAGAAGTCCACAATAAAAGCACAAACATAGATATGAGCTGGGCCAGCTACATTTCTGAACGGACTATCATACACTTGTGTACAACGGCAAGGACAGTTGCAGTCTGTTTGTCTGGGGCACACAGAAACAAATCTTGTATCTATCTGGGATATATGGAAACGAATGGGATGCAGGTCTTACATTTTTTTTAACCATTCTCCAAGTATTGCAAAGTTCATTAACCCATTCCCTACTGCACATCAGTGAAGTGTGTGACGTGGTAGTAGAATCAATAAAGAAATGAGCTTGTCCAGGAATCCAGTTTATCTTGGGTAAATAAACAGCTGAATCACAGTTGGAATAGGTACTTACTGTGGTTGAAAATCCCGTGAAAAATCGAACAATTGAGTTGATGAAGTACACATTCCTACGATTCCCCTGATTTTGCAGCAACAAGGTCACAAAGTCACAAGTTAGAACAAGAGGAGAAAACAAAGAGTAAAGATAAGAAAGTAGAAATTCAATGATCAGAAAAGTTTTCTGATCAGATGTTTTCAGAGAAAGTCAAAAATGATAAAATGGATGTTATTTTCAGTCTGGGAAAGTTGGCAGAGTTACAACAGGAGAATATAGATATCAAAGAGTTGTATCAGAAAGCAAGGAGAGATGATGAATCTGGGAATATGCCTCCGTGTGATTATCTTTAACGTGATGTCTTAACAAGAAAGTGAACATTTTTGTGGGCGAGAAATGGGCCGAAGTTCATCAAGTGGCATTGCTGTTATCAAAAGAAGCTTTTGTGAATAGCACATACAGTGCCTGTCGGAAGTTATTTAGGAAAAAGAAAAACTCAAGCCAAAATTTAAATATATATTGTATGCACTGCATAAGAATGGGGTTATTTTTTACACTGAAATCACACATAGTAATGCGGGGAAATTTCTAACAAGTTAATAAGGTTTTTAGATGGTAGACATAAAGACACTGACAGAACGACCAAAAATGCTTCTTGAAATAAGACTGCAAGTTGACAAGAGTATGGTTTACACATATGTGATGTCAGTAAAAAAAAAATTATAATTTAAACAACAATACTGATATTTTAAATATATTTTGCATTTTGTATGAATCATTACTCACTTTAGCCAAAGTCAAGTCACTACAAGGTATGATGGTAAAAACAAATTGTTCAGGGCCAAAAGCTTCTGAAGCTAATAAGTAAATATCATATTGTAAAATGTATTGTGCAGGGACACAACTTCATAAATAGGTGTATTCATGATAAAAGATGTGTCCTGTGTGAGATCACATGTTTATCCAGTTTAACAATGATCTAATGGGAAGGGTCACTTTGACAACCATAGTGAACTTTTGGGTAATCTGGCTTTAGCCACGATGGAAGTTAGTCTCTTCAGAGGCTAAGGAGTTCTTGGGGTGGAAGTAAACAACGATGGTGGTTTACAAGAGTTGACCAAAACGATGATTTTTGGAGTTAGAAAAAATGCTGCAATTGGCATCGCTTGACGGCATAAGGAAGGATAGCAGATAATTGGAGATATCTCAGTATTTAAAATTGCCAGAAACACAATCAGAATCTTTGGAAATGGCTAGAAGTGGGGAATTTTAGTTTTAGTTTGGCATGCCTCCTTGTATGTTGCTCTCTCCATGCTTTGCGCAAATTTCAAAATTACATTTTGCACACCCAAGTTAAGATTTGCAATCCTCCAGGATTGTCTTGGAGGCTCCAGGATTTGAAGACCAATCTCTGGGATACTTCTGGGTGCAACCCGGATAAAATCATTAGAACATTGAAAAGGACTTTTTTTGTCATTTTCTTGAAAAATTCTCATAAAAATTTCTCAGTTATAAAAATATTGAAAATGGTAACAAAAAGGCTATTTAGCTGACAGTCAAGCATTATCTGACTAGTAATAAGTCTTTTTTGCTTTCCAATTCATATAAGGAGGCTGTAAGTCACAAAGACAGATGTGATAGCCAACTAATGGCTGAGTGTGGGCAGTCAGGGATACATTTACTCAAAGAACAAAGAACAAAACAGCATGGGAAACAGACCCTTCGGCCCAACGAGCCCGTGCCGCCACCCCGATGTTCCCATCTCTACCCGCGATCCCTGTCCGTGTTTATAGATGTATGGATTAAAAACCAAATTTGAGACAATTTAGGGAGAATTTGTTTTGCCAATTAGCCTAAGAGCACATCTTTGGGATGTGGGAGGAAACTGGAGCACCCAGAGAAAACCCACGCAAGCACGGGGAGAATGCACAAACTCCCCCAGACAAAGGCCCAAATCCATGTATCTACACAGCAACAGCGATAGTCACTGAGCTGTCGTGTTGCCTTCGGTCCTGATGCTGTGAGGCATCAGTTCAAACCACTCTGCCACTGTGCTGCCCAAACAGCACCAAGGGAAAAAATCAGGAAAAAAGAAAAGAAAGCATATGAAATTCGGGAACAGGAAATGAAAATAAGAGAGCATTGATTAAAATGCTGGAGATAAAGGTCTTGGTTAGGAGGAGTAATGCAAGTGTTGATGAAGAGCGAGAACATCTAAGTCAAACGCCATGTGGGGATTGATTTAAATATGTGGAAGCATTGTCAAGATTTGATTCTAAGGATGTAGAAACCTTTCTTTTCATTTGATAGGAGAAACTGTCTTAACAAAGGTAGTGGTCTCAGACTGTGGTCATCGCTGATTAATAAAAAAAAATCTTTGTAAGTATAACTAGTGTCGTCACTCTCACATGATGTATGTGGGACTTACATATATAACGTGGGTGCATCTGAACTGGTATCAAATACGTACAGAGAACAGGTTCAAAATCTAAAGAAAGAATGCTGCCAAATGAACACTGCATTATCAAACTGAACCAGATACATTTCCCTCAAAATAATTTATATTTATTAAAAATAGAAAAAGTCCCCACATTGATGCGTGAGGAATGTCATTTGTCACAGCCCTCCATTCCAAAGAGATTTCCAATGCTACCGTTGTCTACCTTGACCAAGCTCCCCTCTAATCCTGTGTGACTTCACTTGTTTCACCAGCCTGCCTAGGGGGATCTTGTCAAAGTCCTGATTGAAATTCGTATAGACAACACTCACTGCCCTATCTTCATCAATCATCTCTGTCACTTCTTCAAAAAATGTTGACCAAGTTAGTGAGACACAATCTCCCCCTCAGAAAACCATTTTACCCCTCATTAACACTTCCGCTTATTTCCAAATAGGAGTAAATCCTGCCTCGAAAATAATCCCCTTGAATATTTTCCCTCCCAAAGACATAAGGCTGACTGGCTGATAATTGCCAGGATTATTTTTGCTGCCCTTTTAAAACAACGGAACATTATTCACTACTTTCCAATCATATGGGCGTCCCATGTACGAAAGAGGAGACAAAGATTTCTCTCAAGGCCCCAACAGTTTCCTGGCTTCCCTCTCTCAGTATTCTGGGATTGATCCCATCTAGCCCTGAGAGCTTGTCCAAATTAATGTTTTTAAGACTCCCAATACCACCTCCTTTTTGTTTTCAGCATGACTCAAACTATTGACACACCCTTCCCCAGACTCATCGTCCACTACATCCTTCTCTTTGGTGAATTCTTACCCAAAGATATCATGTATACCTTGCCCATTTGCACTAGCTTCATACATAAGTTCCCTCCCATGTCCTTGCGTGGGACAACACTATCCCTGGTTATCCTTTTCCTCTTTATCTATATCTGAAAAGCCTTGGGATTCTCCTTAATCCTGCTGGTTAATGACTTTGTGTGAAATCTATTAGCCCTAAAGATAATAACCCTTTTACTTCTACACACCGCCAGATTCTGCCTGCACATTTGACCCTCCATCTCCCACTGGCTATTGGATGGTCTTCCAATGTAATCCCCACACTGTGACAAAACCCTACTTATTCCCAAGATCTACCCATATTTCCTCATTGCATGAGCCATCCGAGGTGTCCACAGTTGTGATATTCTCCTTCACTTCACTCACTTGACGAAGGGGCAACAAGGTCTTTGAAAATGCATGGCTTTTTGACTAAACACTTAAAAAAAACACTCCACTGTTTTACTTCTCTCCCCTCTCACCTTGAAGCTTTGCCCTCTAATGTTAGACTCCCCTATGTTTGGGAAAAAGTACGGAGTACCTAGATGATCTATGGCCCCCATTATATTGTAAACCACTGCAACATCACCCCAAAGCCACCAACACTCCAGAGATAAATAAAAACACCCAGTCTCTCCAACTTCTTCTTATAGGTCAAACCATCAAGTCCAGGTAGCATTCGAGTAAATTATTTCTGCACTCCTTCTAGTTTAGTAATATTGTCTCTGTAATTTGATGGCTAGAACTGCAGACACTATTCAAAATGGCCTTACCAACATCTTGTACAATTTCAACACCTGTATTCAACATTCTGACCAATGAAACCAAGCATGCACATGCCTTCTTCACCACTCTGTCCAACTATTACTCCAAATTCAAGACTATGAAACTACTCCTAGGTTTCTTGTTCTATAACTGTCCCCAATGCACCATCATTAACTGAGTAACTCCTGTCATGATTCGATCAATCATAACGCATCACCTTACATTATACAAATAAAAGGCCATCTGCCATTCGTCATCCACTGGCCCAGTCAGTCAAAATTCCGTTGTGATCCTAGAAGAAGGCATATGGAGTCTTAGCTTTTATTGGTAGGGGGATTGAATTTAGGAGCCGCAGCATCATGTTGCAGCTGTACAAAACTCTAGTGCAGCCGCACTTGGAGTTTGTGTGCAGTTCTGGTCGCCACATTATAAGAAAGATGTGGAGGCATTGGAGAGGGTACAGAGGAGGTTTACCAGGATGTTGCCTGGTATGGAGGCCGTCCTATGAGGAGAGGTTGAAGGATTTGAGGTTGTTTTCGTTAGAAAGGAGGCGGCTAAGAGGGGATCTTATTGAAGCATATAAGATGATTAGAGGTTTAGATAGGGTGGACAGTGATAGCCTTTTTCTAGGATGGAGAAGGCTAGCACGAGGGGACACAGCTTTAAATTAAGGGGTATGAGTTATAGGACGGATATCAGAGGTAGGTTCTTTACTCAAAGAGTGATTAGGGGTGGAATGCCCTGCCTGCAGCTGTTGTAGATGCGCCAAGTTTGGTGGCGTTTAAGAGGTTAGTTGATAAGTATATGGATGAGAAGGGAATGGTTTAGTTAGGAGGGGCATTGCTTTTTATTTTGGTCGGCACAACATCGAAGGCCGAAGGGCCTGTTCTGTGCTGTATTGTTCTATGTTCTATGTTCTAAAACCTTCACCATTGTCCACTACAGCAATCTCGGTGCTATCTGCAAACTTACTAACTCTGCCTATCAGTTTCTCATCTATATCATTAATATAAATAAAAAAAAAAATTTACCCAGCTCCAAACCCTGAGGCACGCCACTGGTTACACGCTTCCAGTTTGAAACATTTGTTCAATGTAGGCCTCTGCTGGAAATCTGTTTATTGTAGTGACAGTTTAAAATCTCTCTTTACTGTGGGGCACTGTTTGGAATCTGCTTATTGTAGTGCACTGTTTAGATTAGTACAATGTCTGAAATCTCACTTTGGTGTTTGGCATTGTTTAATCTCTGTTTAGTGTAGAGCAATATTTAAAATATCTATTTACTATAGAACATTATAAAATTACTGCTTACTATAGAACACTGTTTAATCTCTGCTCAGTAAAGGGCACTTTTTGGAAAAATCTGGTTCTGAAAGGAAAATGTATAAATTCACTGATTGTTGGATTGTTTAAATTTTTTTTATCTTATTATTTAAAATCTGAAATTACTGTTCGACACTGTATAACTATTCAAAATGTCTCTTTAGTGTAGGGATCTGTTTAAAACCTCTTTTGTGAAGGGCACTGTTATAAAACGAAGTTTAGTATAAGATATTGTTTGAAATTTCTATGTAATCTCGGGAACTTTTTAAAAAGATCTCTGTACAGTATTTGTATAAAATATGTCATTAACTTGGAGCAAGTGTTTGTTTGAGTAGGATAGTGGTAAAAATCGCTACATTGTGTCGGCACTGTTTAGTGTGAAACATTGTATAACATTTGTTAGTAGTGTCGGTCACTGTCTAAATCAGTTCATTGTTGGACATTATTCAATATCTCTGTTTAGTGTAGGACACTATTTGCAATCTCTGGTTCTTGTAGGACACTATTGAAAATCTCTGTTTAGTTTCGGGCACTGTTTAAAATCTCTAGTTCTTGTAGGACACTGTTTAAAATCTCGTTTAATGTGGGGAGCACTATTTCAAATCTCTATTTAGTGTGCAACACTGTTTAAAATCTGTTTCAGTTAGGCAACTACTTGAAATCTCAATTTAGTGCAGAGCACTGCAAAATCTCTCTTTAGCTTAGAACACTACTTAAAATCTCCGTTTAGTGTAGTGCATCGTTTAGACTATCTGTTTTGTGAACAGCACGATTTAAAATCTCCATTTTCTCTAGGGCACTTTTTAAAAATTATTTGTATATTGTAGGACAGTGAACATAATCTCTGTCTACTGTCGGGCTCTGTTTAAAATCTCTGTGTAGTGTAGTATTGAAGGGCAGTATTGAAAATTTCTGTTTCATGGAGGACACTTCTTATTACCTTCCTTCCTTTAAGGGCACTGTTTAAACTACTTAGTGTAGGACTTGTTTAAAATCTCTGATTTGTGTCAGGCTCTGTTTAAAATTTGTCTTTAGTATGGGGCACTGTTTAAAATAACTGTTTAGAGTAAGATGTTGTTTAAAATTTGTTTGGTACAGGGTGCTCTTTACAATATCTTTTTAATGTAGTAGCGTACCTAAATCTATATTATTAAACAACGCTACGTGTTAAGGATTTTAAATTTTCATAACAGAGATTATCCTAAGATTGCTAATAAACGTCCATGGAGAGAATAAATGGCGTGAATGGCCAGACAGAAGATAAGCTGTAAGCTGCGACGGCTGGAGATGTTGAGGAGGAGGGGAATCGAACAGAGCTGCAATGTAGAAAATGATAGATGAGACTGGGGAGGCGGGAAGGTAAGGGAAGGGAGATGAAGTTGGCAGAAGGAAAAAGTGGTGGAGAAAAAAAAGAGAAGAAATACCATAAAGAAATAAAAGATAAGAAACTGTAATAAAAAAATAAAATTGAATGATAACAGAAGGGCGGAGGGACGAGGGTAGGGCAGCCAATCAGAGAACTGACTCAATTACATTTGATATACGTAATGGGGAAGGACTGATCAATGGCCTTGAACTTAAGCATTTCCTGGAAAGAAGTGATGATAGCAGGCCAAAATTCCAAATTCCAAAGAGTGAAGTGATTTATTCTTGTCACGAGTCTTTTTGCGCAAGCAATCCTGATGAGGAAACTTTGAATAAAACTATATGCAATAAACTAAATAGATTCTGCTCTGGATAGTATTGTCTTTGCTTTTGTTATATTATGTAGTTGAAACATGTCATGTTTGTAATATAGTGCAACTCCAGGGCAAGGAATGCTTCATCACAGTGAATGTGATTTTTTTACATCAGAGATGCCAGGGAAAAGAAAAGTTAGTTTAAGGGGCATGTTTGTTGATTAGTTACACTTATAACCAAAAAACACAATAATTGAAGTGTTATTATTTGTAATAAGGAAGTATGAATCCATTGTCAGAATGATCATACAACAATTACCTGTTTGGCAGTTTCACTACAATATCCAGGTTACCGTTATTTGCATTCTAGATTCCGGTAATTCAGAAGACGGGTGATTGCTTTTAGAGTCATGGGTGGAACAGGGAATCTCATTGGTCTCAAAGTTTGTATAAAATACTCAGTTCAGTTATATTTGTGTTGGAGATTGAAAGAGAGCGTCTTCGGCAGTTAACATTAATTTGAAATGCATTTGTTTAACGTACAGAGTTTGTAGATTTTTGAACTCTGAGGTTGCTGAATCCCCAGGCTTAAAGCTGATAATGGAGTAAGTTTCAGACAGCTGTCATGAGAGTTCCACAGAGAACGTTCACCCCAGAACAATAGATTGTCCCAACAGTTGTAAAAAAAAGATTATTTTGTAACATCTGAATGTGTGGTCAGTCTTTGGAAAAGAGACTTACATTCAAGGAAGAGAAAAAAAATGGAAACGGACCAATTGATGAGAATTATTAGAAAAACACTTCCTTAAAGTAAATCTACTAATAGCTTTAATACATCTGTGGAAAAAGAAAATGTAAGATGTTCATATGATTCAAAATGCTGGAAGAACGAAATATTCTGTCTAAAAGTTTGACTGTGGCAAAGTGTTGGTCCGATATAAAATCAAATATGTTAGATATGTTTTATTTTCTTTTAACTGTTTCAGAGCAAGTGAGAATGTTAAACCGGCAAGAAAATTCAATATTAATGATTTGAATAGCTTTGTCAGTCAGTTCTCATCACAGGCAAATTCTTCAGGGAAAGTTACCCTCCTAATCAGTAAATCATTTCCTGACAGATTCCAAAAGGAATTCCACAATCATTCTTTCAGGTGCCTTTAATCTGACACTCGGGAGTGAAGGAGTTAACAAGTTGAATGTTTCGTGCTGGAATAATCACTTGACTAGTTTAAGGAAGTGATAAGGTTAAATTAAGCTTCCTGATTCACTGAGCTGCTGTCATTCAGAAACCCAAACTCCTGGATGACCTGAGTCTCGCTGCAATTGATGTGATTGAATGTTTTAATGCAAACTTGATTTGTTCTCTGAACTTGGGTTGAGTGACCATGTAAATAAAAGTGTTGGTGCAGCAATTTAAATTGAGCAGCATATTTCCAACATCTTCTAATATATATACAACATCGCTAATGGAAAATATTCCTATAACTTTAACATATACAAATTGCATCACGTTGATTGACCACAAGAGTATGAAGGTGCCAGATATGGAGAAGAGTAAAATTATCGACTTCCTTCTGTTTTCAATCTCTGGGTCTTTGTTATTTTCTCTATTAAATTGAGTCTTCAGTCCCTTACGGACTTGACTGCTTCGTAATATGTGTCTGACTGTCAGAGTGTTGATTAGCAGAATTAAAACAAATGGCAGCAATGGATTCATAACGTGATCAAACCATTGAAACCCAACCCATCGGGGATCATAAAAAGTTCTTACTATTGTGTTGCAGCCCCAGGGCACGTTTTGGAATACAAATGCAGGTTTCTTTGTAAAGTAGAAGGGAACATTTTTTAAGAAGAGCAAAATGCTTGTTGTTGCTAAAATGGCAGCCGCAGTTTTCCCAGTGCAATACTTTGTTTTCAGGTTCTGGCAACAAATTGCCACAAATCGATCAAATGAGAATGCGACAGTGAACCAGACAGAACAGTCCCTCACTGCACCCATTAAGACAGCATGAGAAGAACACACAGGGGTGATGTACAGAAAACTCACAGGAAAATAATAATGATCTATGTAGTTCAGTATGATGACAATGATAATGACCAGCAGATCTGCCGCTCCCATCACGATGAGATAACAAGTAGTGCAGAATGAGAGGCCACATTGTCTCTGGGACAGGATCAGAATTCCGAGTATATTAACTGTAAAAAAGAGACGAGAAAATGTACCCAATTTCGAATTACATATACCTATTATTTGATTTATGCACAACAGAAAGGTTTTTCACAGCAAAAAGGTGGGGATTCAGCAACCTCAGAGTTCAAAAATCTACAAGCTACACGTCAAACAAATGCATTTCAAATTAACGTTAACTGCCAATTTAGGGACTTGCTTTCAGCATGACACACACAGTCATTCCCATGTGGCAAGTTGGTGACAATCTTTTTGAAAGTGTTGGACATCTGACTCAAACTGCTTGACAGATCTAACGATGGAAAGTCACATTTTTACCAATGAACTCGTCTTACATGAAGACACCAAGTCATGCAATCAGAAACATCATTCATCCGAACAACCAGTTATCCAATCCTATTCCGATTTGAGTTACTGTGATTAGATGATGGATGGATTTGGGACACACATCAATATTACTGTAATCCACACAGATAACTTTTGGGAGGGATTCTAACTGAGGGGCATTCAGTCATAATCCCACAGAGGATAGTTTTACACATTGACTCCTCAGCAGGATTCCTATTGCAACTAAACTTTATAATCATCAGTATCAGTGGTCGAATCCTTAACTAGATAGGGATTGGAACGAAAATAGAATACAGCTGGTGCCCAGGACACATTCTCCTCGGCAATAGATCATCTACGGGGCCGACGATGCAGAGAAATGTTTATACATTCCGAATAAACAGCGGAGCACATTAATACAAAGCTTCTTCCATAGCATTAAGCAGATCGCGGTGTCAACGTTTGAATTCAGTGAGGATCAGAATATACGCGGATCTAAGCATACCCGTCGTTTTTGATTACACGACCCAAGATTAGTTCCAATGCCTGGACCTGAGTTTTGTATAAAGTGTTGCTTTCCTGCTTCAGAACCAATTAACAGGCTTGTAAATCTTGATGAATCCGATTTCTCCCACGATCAAACCTCCACCCCCGATCAGTAACAGCCTTGCACACTCCCCACCGGATTAATGGCATGACGCCCACACACACTCAGAACATCCTTCGTATCAATCCTACTGAACAGAATTACAAATCTTTAAGCAGTCAGAAGCCGTCAGGATCAAGAAAGCCACTGGTGTCAGAGCCTGCTGCATCATCAAACTCCTGATCAAAAACAGATTGACACTCAACACCAGCTCTTTCATTGACCATTTGCGCTTTCTCAGGAACAAATTCAAGCCATGTTTAAATAAGAGGTAAGAATTGGACCCACTCAGAATCAGTCCGCACACCTCATCATACATTTGCTTCACCATAAATCACCTCTATTATTGAAACACACGGTGTTAGTAACTCTGGTGCCATAGAAGCAACATGCTCAATGATATCAGTAAATTGTTCAGCTTAAACATTAAATCACACAAGAAGCAACCCAACAACAGTCCATCCTCCTTTATGTTCAGTTTCATCAAGCCCATTCAGTAACCTTTGAGTTACAGATCAAAAGTTTGGAATTGGATGGGATCCCCCGCATTTTTAATGAGCGCAATCTCAAACACGGGTTCAGCCAATACAGAAATTGGTCCTCACAACTCATATCTGAGACCTATTCCAGGACTCAACATTCAGTCTTATGTAGGAAACATCTGTCATCTCTCCCCCCCGCCCCCCACCGTCTCTCTCTCTCGCTCACATACACACACACACTCACAGTTTATGCTCTCTCTTTCTCTCTCTCTCTCCAGCGATATTCTAAGAATTGAAAAGGAATAACAGAGTTCGAGAGACCATCACAATATGTAGAATTGAAGAAGGGAACTCTGAACGAGAGATTTTTGGATAACTGTAAGTGGACCAGGCAGTTCAGGGAGTTAGGGGGAAGGCTGAAGAGCAAGGCCTCCAGGGTGGTGATCTCAGGGCTGCTTCCAGGGCTGGGTAATAGCAGAGCCAGGAGAAATGAGATCCTACAGCTGAAAGTGTGACTGGTGTAGGGCAGAGGGTTTCGTATTTGTGGATAACTGGGAAGTCTTTGTAAAAGAAGGGCACCTGTATAGAAGGGATGTGGAACACTTAAATGGGAAGGGCGTGAATATCTTAGCTGGGAGGTTAGCTGGAGTGTTTCGGCAGGATTTAAACTAATATGGAGAGGGGGAGGGGCTGAGACCGATAGCTCGGTAGAGAGCGAGATGGGAGATAGAGTAAGCTTGGATGAAAAGAAATACACCAGGGAGAAAGAGGTTCCGAGTGGGCTTGGAGGTCTGAGTGTGTCTGTTTCAATGCGAGGAGCGTAACGGGAAAAACAGATGAACTTAGGGCCTTAATGTTTGCGAGGAACTTGGATGTGGTTGCAGTGACGGATATGTTGTTAAAGGAAGGGGAGCAGTGGCAACTGAACATTTCTGGATATAAGCGTTTCAGGCGTGACAGAGGAGGGTTGAGAAGAGCTGGAAGAGTGGCGTTGTTAGTTAGGGAGAGCATCACAGTGGTGCAGAGGGAGGACAATACAGAGGAGTTAGGAGTGGAGTCGCTGTGGGTGGAGTTGAGGAATAGAAAGGGGGCGATTACTATGCTAGGGGTTTATTATAGGCCACCCAACAGCCTGCAGGTAATTGAAGAAGGCATATGTAAAGATATTTTGGATAGGTGCAGAAAGAACAGAATCGTTATAGTGGGAGATTTTAATCTCCCTAGGGTGGATTGGAAAGTACCTAGAGCTGGGGGTTTGGACGGGCAGGAATTTGTAAAATGTGTACTGGAAGGATCATTGGAGCAGTATGTGGCTAGCCCGACTAGAGAAGGGGCTATATTGGATTTAGTTCTGAGTAAGACAGAGGGTGGTGGTTGATGGGAGATATTCATCGTGGAGTTCGGTGACAAGTGGTGTACCTCAGGGGTCTGTTTTGGGGCCCCTGTTGTTTGTAATTTTTATAAATGATCTGGATGAGGGTATTGAAGGATGGATTAGTAAATTTGCAGATGACACTAAAGTCGGTGGAGTGGTAGATAGTGAAGAGGGGTGTTATAGTTGCAGAGAGACTTGGACAAGTTGCAGAGCTGGGCCGAGAGGTGGCAAATGGAGTTTAATGTGGAAAAGGGTGAGGTAATGCACTATGGCAAAAATAATAAATGTGTAGAGTATAGGGCAAATGGTAGGATTCTTAGTAGTCTAGATGAACAGAGGGATCTTGGTGTGTATGTGCATAGAGCCCTGAAAGTAGGCAGTCAGGTCGAGAAGGTTGTTAGGAAGGCATATGGAGTCTTGGCTTTTATTGGTAGAGGGATTGAATTTCGGAGCCGCAACGTCATGTTGCAACTGTACAAAACTCTAGTGCAGCCACACTTGGAGTATTGTGTGCAGTTCTGGTCCCTGCATTATAAGAAAGATGTGGAGGCATTGGAGAGGGTACAGAGGAGGTTTACCAGGATGTTGCCTGGTATGGAGGGCAGGTCTTATGAAGAGAAGCTGAGGGATTTGAGGTTGTTTTCGTTAGAAGGAAGGCGGCTAAGAGGAGACCTTATTGAAACATATAAGATGATTAGAGGTTTAGATAGGGTGGACAGTGATAGCCTTTTTCCTAGGATGGAGAAAGCTAGCACGAGGGGGACACAGCTTTAAATTAAGGGGTGATAGTTATAGGACGGATATCAGAGGTAGGTTCTTTACCCAGAGGGTGGTTAGGGAGTGGAATGCCCTGCCTGCGGCAGTTGGAGATGCGCCAAGTTTGGTGGCGTTTAAGAGGTTAGTTGATAAGTATATGGAAGAGAAGGGAATGGTTTAGTTTGGAGGGTCATTGCTTTTTATATTGGTCGGCGCAACATCAAAGGCCGAAGGGCCTGTTCTGTGCTGTTATGTTCTATGTTCTAATGAGCCAGGGCAGGTGGTTGATGTTGTAGTAGGGGAACATGTGACTAACAGTGACCACAATTCTGTCTACTTTAGGGTACAGATGGAAAAGGATGCTTATTGTCCTAGGGGCAGGGTGCTGAATTGGGGGAAGACTAACTACGGATTAGGTAGGAACTCATGGAAACTGATTGGGAATGATTGTTCGAGAGTAAGTCCGTGCTGAGCATGTGGGACTCTTTCAAGGGAATACTGAAAATGTTGCAAGGTAAATATGTGCCAGCCAAGAGGAAACATGGGAAAGGAAGGATTAGAGATCCGTGGATTACTAGGGATATTGAGGACTTGGTTAGGAAGAAAAAGCATGACATCGACAGGATGCAAGACTGGGCAGAGAAGTGGCTGGTGGACTTCAACGCGGATAAATGTGTTGTGGTCCATTTTGGCAGATCCAACGGGATGAATGAGTACACTATCAAAGGTAGGAGTCTTAGCTGTGTGGAAGAGCAGAGGGATCTTTGGGTCCGGGTCCATAAGACTCTCAAATCGGCCTCCCAGGTGGAGGATGTGGTTAAGAAAGCTTACGGTGTACTGGCCTTCATTCATCGAGGGATTGAGTTCAGGAATCAGGAGGTAATGCTGCAGCTTTATAGGACCCTTGTCAGACCACATTTGGAGTACTGTGCGCAGTTCTGGTCACCTCACTATAGGAAGGACGTGGAAGCTATTGAAAGGGTGCAGAGGAGATTTACAAGGATGTTGCCTGGATTGGGAGGCATGCCTAATGAAGACAGGTTGAGGGAGCTGGGACTGTTGTCCCTGGAGAGACGAAGGTTGAGGGGCGACCTGATAGAGGTTTATAAGATGTTGAGAGGATTAGATGGACTCTCAGAGACTATTTCCCAGGGCTGAAATGGTCACGACGAGAGGGCACAGATTTAAGGTGCAGGGAAGCAAGTACAGAGGGGATACTAGGGGAAAGTTTTTCACTCAGAGGGTGGTGAGTGAATGGAATCGGCTGCCGTCGGTGGTGGTCGAAGCGAACTTGCTGGGGTCTTTTAAAAGACTTCTGGATGAGTACATGGAATCCAATGGGATTGGGGGTTATAGATAGGTCTGTGGCTGGGTAGGCTTTGATGTGTTCGGCACAACTTGTGAGCCGAAGGGCCTGTTTGTGCTGTAGTGTTCTATGTTCTATGTTCTAAAAGAGAGGCGTATGATAGGTCAAAGCAGCTGGGAATGGAGACGGTGTTGAAGGAATACAGAGAGAGTAGGAGGGAGCTCAAATGGGGAGTTAGAAGGGCAAAAAGAGGGCATGAAATGATTTTGGCGGATAGAATTAAGGAAAATCCAAAGGAAAAATCAGACCTCTTAGGGATGGAGGAGGGAAATTGTGCTTCAAACCTGAGGGAATGGCAGAGATCCTGAATGAATACTTTGCGTTGGTATTCACAAAGGAGAGGGGCTTGTTGACAGCTCCTGTCTCTGAGGGAGCTGTGGACCAGTTGAGGGAAATATCCATACCGAGGGAGGAAGTGTTAGAGCTTCTAGGTAGCATTAAAACTGATAAATCTCCAGGGCCTGATGGCATTTATCCCAGGCTGCTTAGGGAGGTGCGAGGTGAAATTGCTGGGCCTTTGACGCAAATCTTCATCTCTTCCTTGGACACAGGTCAGGTCCCAGAGGACTGGAGAATAGCGAATGTTGTACCGTTGTTTAAAAAGGGTACTGGGATAACCCTGGAAATTATCGGCTGCTGAGTTTGACGTCAGTGGTAGGGAAGCTGTTGGAGGGGATTCTTAGAGATAGGATGTATAGGCACTTAGAGCGTTGCAATCTGATTAGGGATACGCAGCATGGATTTGTTAAGGGGAGGTCGTGCCTTACAAATCTGGTAGAATTTTTTGAGGAGGTGACGAAATCAGTGGACGAAGGGCGAGCCGTTGATGTTGTCTATTTGGATTTTAGTAAGGCGTTTGACAAAGTCCCTCATGGGAGGTTAGTCGAGAAGGTCAAGGCAAATGGGATACAAGGACAGGTAGCTAGATGGATAAGTAACTGGCTTGGTAATAGGAGACAGAGAGTCATAGTGGAAGGGTGTTTCTCTAGCTGGAGGTCGGTCACTAGTGGTGTGCCGCAGGACTCGGTACTGGGACTCTTCTATTTGTAATATATATAAATGACTTGGAAGAGGGAGTAAGTGGAGTGATCAGCAAGTTTGCAGACGATACAAAGATGGCTGGACTTGCGGATAGTGAGGAGCATTGTCAGGCGATGCAGCAGGACATAGATAGGCTGGTAGCTTGGGCAGAAAGATGGCAGATGGAATTCAATCCTGATAAATGTGAGGTGATGCATTTCGGGAGAAAGAATGTAGTGGGGAGGTATATGATAAAGGGTAGACCTATTAAGAGTACAGAAACGCAGAGGGACCTGGGGGTGCAGGTGAACAAGTATCTGAAAGGGGCAGAGCAAGTGGAGAAGGTTGTGAAGAAAGTATATAGTATGTTAGCCTTTATAAGAAGCGGTGTAGAGTACAACAGCTGGCCTTTAATGTTGCAGTTGTATAAAACGCTGGTTAGACCTCATTTGGAATACTGCGTCCAGTTCTGGTCGCCTTACTACCGGAAGGACGTGGAGACTCTGGAGAGAGTGCAGAGGAGGTTTACCAGGATGCTGCCTGGTATGGAAGGTCTGAGTTATGAGGAGAGGTTAGGCAAATTGGGACTGTTTTCCTTAGAAAGACATAGACTTAGAGGAGATCTGATAGAGGTGATCTCCTCTATCACCTCTAGAGATGAGGTGATAGATTTTGAAGGGGATAGATAGAGTAAACAGGGTTAAGCTTTTTCCTAGGATGGGCTCGAATAGCACGAGGGGTCACGGGCTTAGGGTGAGGGGGGTAAGGTATAATTTGGATGCTAGAGGGAGTTTTTTCGCATAGAGGGTGGTTGGGGTATGGAATGTGCTGCCAAGTAAAGTGGTGGAGGCAGGTACTCTGGAGTTATTTAAGAAATACTTAGATGGGCACATGAAAAGAATGGGAACGGAAGGGTATAGAAAACTGACTTAAAATAGGAATCATGAGCCTTGGGAGTCCCTGGGAAGTGTGTAAATAGATGATGATATTGATGTACTTGTTCTTATCCTACAGATGCTTTGGTCCACCTTGTTGTCTAACAAGGGGCATACACGCGATGGGTCGCGAGAGGGCTGCTCTTGGATCTTTTTTCAAGAGTATCCTACTGCTTCATGTTGTTAGTGTATGCTTGACCTGGACCATCTGATGGGCAAAACGACAGCTCAGTGACTATCGCTGTGCTGTGCAGATACATGGATCTGGGCCTGTGTCTGTGGGAGTTTGCGCATTCTCCCCGTGCTTGCGTGGGTTTTCTCCGGGAGCTCTGGTTTCCTCCCACATCCCAAAGATGTGCTCTTAGGCAAATTGGCAAAACAAATTCTCCCTAAATTGTCTCAAATTTGGTTTTTAATCCATAGATCTATAAATATGGACAGGGATCGTGGGTAGAGGTGGGAACATCGGGGTGGCGGCATGGTCTCGTTGGGCCGAAGGGCCTGTTTCCCGTGCTGTTTTGTTCTTTGTTCTTTGAATCTGGTAGAATTTTTTGAGGAGGTGACGAAAAGGGTGGACGAAGGGCGAGCTGTTGATGTCATCTATATGGATTTTAGTAAGGCGTTTGACAAAGTCCCTCATGGGACATTAGTTTAGTTAGTCAAGGCTAATGGGATACAAGGGCAGGTAGCTAGATGGATAAGTAACTGGCTTGGTAATAGGATGCGGTCTTTAACACTTGAATAGCAGGTTAGATGTAAGGATTTGCACGCTAATCAGCAATCTGTAACTGTCTGTGTGGATATGAGTGCCTCTGCAGATCAGAACACTGCATTTGCCTGATGAAGGCACAACATAGTGTCGAAAGCTCGCGGATTTACTATCAAATAAATTGGTTGGATTTAAAATTGGTGTTGTAAAACTTTACTTGGTAATAGGAGACAGAGAGTAATAGTGGAAGGGTGTTTTTCTAGCTGGAAGTCGGTGACTAGTGGTATGCCGCAGGGCTCGGTACTGGGACCTCTTCTATTTGTAATATATATAAATGAAGAGGGAGTAAGTGATCAGCAAGTTTGCAGACGATACAAAGATGGCTGGACTTGCGGATAGTGAGGAGCATTGTCAGGCGATGCAGCAGGACATAGATAGGCTGGTAGCCTTGGGCAGACAGATGGCAGATGGAATTCAATCCTGATAAATGTGAGGTGATGCATTTCGGAGAAAGAATGTAGGGGGAGGTATATGATAAAGGATAGACCTATTAAGAGTATAGAAACGCAGAGCGACCTGGGGGTGCAGGTGCACAAGTCTCTGAAGGTGGCAGAGCAAGTGGAGAAGGTTGTGAAGAAAGTATATAGTATGTTAGCCTTTATAAGAAGCGGTGTAGAGTACAACAGCTGGCCTTTAATGTTGCAGTTGTATAAAACGCTGGTTAGACCTCATTTGGAATACTGCGTCCAGTTCTGGTCGCCTTACTACCGGAAGGACGTGGAGACTCTGGAGAGAGTGCAGAGGAGGTTTACCAGGATGCTGCCTGGTATGGAAGGTCTGAGTTATGAGGAGAGGTTAGGCAAATTGGGACTGTTTTCCTTAGAAAGACATAGACTTAGAGGAGATCTGATAGAGGTGATCTCCTCTATCACCTCTAGAGATGAGGTGATAGATTTTGAAGGGGATAGATAGAGTAAACAGGGTTAAGCTTTTTCCTAGGATGGGCTCGAATAGCACGAGGGGTCACGGGCTTAGGGTGAGGGGGGTAAGGTATAATTTGGATGCTAGAGGGAGTTTTTTCGCATAGAGGGTGGTTGGGGTATGGAATGTGCTGCCAAGTAAAGTGGTGGAGGCAGGTACTCTGGAGTTATTTAAGAAATACTTAGATGGGCACATGAAAAGAATGGGAACGGAAGGGTATAGAAAACTGACTTAAAATAGGAATCATGAGCCTTGGGAGTCCCTGGGAAGTGTGTAAATAGATGATGATATTGATGTACTTGTTCTTATCCTACAGATGCTTTGGTCCACCTTGTTGTCTAACAAGGGGCATACACGCGATGGGTCGCGAGAGGGCTGCTCTTGGATCTTTTTTCAAGAGTATCCTACTGCTTCATGTTGTTAGTGTATGCTTGACCTGGACCATCTGATGGGCAAAACGACAGCTCAGTGACTATCGCTGTGCTGTGCAGATACATGGATCTGGGCCTGTGTCTGTGGGAGTTTGCGCATTCTCCCCGTGCTTGCGTGGGTTTTCTCCGGGAGCTCTGGTTTCCTCCCACATCCCAAAGATGTGCTCTTAGGCAAATTGGCAAAACAAATTCTCCCTAAATTGTCTCAAATTTGGTTTTTAATCCATAGATCTATAAATATGGACAGGGATCGTGGGTAGAGGTGGGAACATCGGGGTGGCGGCATGGTCTCGTTGGGCCGAAGGGCCTGTTTCCCGTGCTGTTTTGTTCTTTGTTCTTTGAATCTGGTAGAATTTTTTGAGGAGGTGACGAAAAGGGTGGACGAAGGGCGAGCTGTTGATGTCATCTATATGGATTTTAGTAAGGCGTTTGACAAAGTCCCTCATGGGACATTAGTTTAGTTAGTCAAGGCTAATGGGATACAAGGGCAGGTAGCTAGATGGATAAGTAACTGGCTTGGTAATAGGATGCGGTCTTTAACACTTGAATAGCAGGTTAGATGTAAGGATTTGCACGCTAATCAGCAATCTGTAACTGTCTGTGTGGATATGAGTGCCTCTGCAGATCAGAACACTGCATTTGCCTGATGAAGGCACAACATAGTGTCGAAAGCTCGCGGATTTACTATCAAATAAATTGGTTGGATTTAAAATTGGTGTTGTAAAACTTTACTTGGTAATAGGAGACAGAGAGTAATAGTGGAAGGGTGTTTTTCTAGCTGGAAGTCGGTGACTAGTGGTATGCCGCAGGGCTCGGTACTGGGACCTCTTCTATTTGTAATATATATAAATGAAGAGGGAGTAAGTGATCAGCAAGTTTGCAGACGATACAAAGATGGCTGGACTTGCGGATAGTGAGGAGCATTGTCAGGCGATGCAGCAGGACATAGATAGGCTGGTAGCTTGGGCAGACAGATGGCAGATGGAATTCATCCTGATAAATGTGAGGTGATGCATTTGGGAGAAAGAATGTCGGGGAGAGATTTGTGATAAAGGATAGACCTATTAAGAGTATAGAAACGTCAGAGCGACCTGGGGGTGCAGGTGCACAAGCCTCTGAAGGTTGTTCCCCATGCAGGCTTCTGGAGAAGGAGAGGGCATGGGATCCAAGAGGCTTTGGCCTCATGGATCCAGAACTGGCTTGCCGGCAGAAGGCAGAGAGTGGTTGTGAGGGTCTTGTTGTGCATGGGGTCGGTAACCATGGAGTGCCCCGGGATCTGTTCTGGGATCCCTGCTGTTTGTCATTTTCATAAATGACCTGGATGGGGAAGTGGAGGGATGGGTTAGCAAGTTTGCCGACAATACAAAGGTCGGTGGTGTTGTGGATGGTCTGGAGGGATGCCAAAAGTTGCAGCGGGACATAGACAGGATGCAAGACTGGGCGGAGAAGTGGCAAATGGACTTCAACACAGATAAATGTGTAGTGGTCCATTTTGGCAGGAATAATGGGATGAAGGAGTACAATATAAGGGGTAGGAGTCTTAGCTGTGTTGTAGAGCAGAAGGATCTCGGGGTCTTGGTCCATAGGACTCTTAAATCGGCCTTGCGTGGAGGAAGGGTCAAGAAGGCGTACGGTGTACTGGCCTTCATTAATGGAGGAATAGAGTTTAGGAGTCAGGAGGTAATGATGCAGCTCTATAAGACTCTGTCAGACCCCACTTGGAGTATTGTGCACAGTTCTGGTCACCTCATTATAGGAAGGATGTAGAGGCTATTGAGAGGTTCAGAGGGAGATTTACAAGGATGCTGCCTGGATTGGGAGGCAGGCCTTATAAGATAGGTTGAGGGAGCTGGGACTTTTTCTCACTGGAGAGATGTAGGTTGAGAGTCGACCTGATAGAGGTTTATAAAATGTTGAGAGGGATAGATAGGGTGGACTCTCAGAGATATTTCCCCGAGCTGAAATGGTCACTACGAGAGGACACAGATTTAAGGTGCAGGGAAGCAATACAAAGGAAATGTCAGGGGTAGGTTTTTCACTCAGAGGGTGTGAGTGAATGAACTGACTGCCGTCAGAGGTTGTTGAGGCAAACTCACTGGGATCTTTTAAAGACACTTCTGGATGAGTATATGGAAAGAATAGGATAGGGGGTTATAGATAGGTCGTGGATTGGTAGATGTGATCGACGCAACTCGTGGGCCGAAGGGCCTGTTTGTGCTGTATTGTTCTATGTTCTAAAGTGGATGAGGGAAGGTGGTGAATGTTGTCTACCTGGATTTCAGGAAGCCTTTAACAAGGTCCCTCATGGAGTTTAGTTGGGAAAGTTCAGTCACGAGGTATATATGGGGAGGTAGTAAATTGGATTAGACACTGTCTCAATGGCCTGTGGAGGATTGCTTCTCTGAATGGAGTCCCGTGACTTGTGGTGTGCTGCAGGGATCAGTGGTTGGGTTCATTGTTGCTTGTCATTTGTATCAGTGATCTGGGGATAATGTGGTCAATTGTATCAACAAATTTGTTGATAAAGATTGAAGGTGTCCGTGGACAGTGAGGAAGCTTCAGAGGGATTTGAACAAACTAAAAAAATAGGTGAAAATGGCAAATGGAATTTAATGCAGACAAGTGTGAGGTATTGCACTCTGGAAGAACAAACATAGAACATAGAACACTACAGCACAAACAGGCCCTTCGGCCCACGAGTTGTGCCGAACACATCAAACCTACCCAGCCATAGACCCTATCTATAACCCCCAATCCCATTTGATCCCATATACTCATCCAGAAGTCTTTTAAAAGACCCCAGCGAGTTCGCCTCGACCACCACCGACGGCAGCTGATTCCATTCACTCACCCCTCTGAGTGAAAAACTTTCCCCTAGCATCCCCTCTGTACTTGCTTCCCTGCACCTTAAATCTGTGCCCTCTTGTCGCGACCATTTCAGCCCTGGGAAATAGTCTATGAGAGTCCACCCTATCTATTCCTCTCAACATCTTGTAAACCTCTATCAGGTCACCTCTCAACCTTCGTCTCTCCAGGGAAAACAGTCCCAGCTCCCTCAACCTGTCTTCATAAGGCGTGCCTCCCAATCCAGGCAACATCCTTGTAAATCTCCTCTGCACCCTTTCAATAGCTCAACCAAAGTAGAACGTACAGGCTAAATGGTAGGACTCTGAAGAATGCAGTTGAACAGAGGGATCTGGGAATACAGGTACAGAATTCCCTAAAAGTGACTCACAGGTGGATAGGGTCGTAAAGAGTGTCTTTGGTACATTGGCCTTTATAAATCGGAGTATCGAGTATAAACATTGAAGTGTTACGGTAAGGTTATATAAGGCATGGTGAGGCTGAATTTAGAGTATTGTGTACAGTTTTGATCACCTAGTTACAGGAAGGATGTAAATAAGGTTGAAAGAGTGCAGAGAATATTCACAAGGATGCTGCTGGGACTTGGGAAGCTGAGTACAGAGAAAGAGAGATTGAATAGATGGGATCTTCATTCCCTGAGCATAAGGAATAGAACATAGAACATAGAACATAGAACAATACAGCACAGAACCGGCCCTTCGGCCTTCGATGTTGTGCCGACCAAAATAAAAAGCCATGCCCCTCCTAACTACACCATTCCCTTCTCATCCATATACTTATCAACTAACCTCTTAAACGCCACCAAACTTGGCGCATCTACAACAGCTGCAGGCAGGGCATTCCACTCCCTAATCACTCTTTGAGTAAAGAAATCACTCTTTGAGTAATGAGGGAGGATTTGATAGAGTTGGATAAGATTTTGTTGGATGTAGATAGAATAAATGCAAGGAGGCTTTTTCCATTGAGGCTAGGGGAGAAAGATAAAAACAGAGGGTTAAGGATGAAAGGAGAAAAATATTTAAGGGAATATGGGGGAAGGGTCTTTGTGCAGAGAGTGGTGGGAGTGTGGAATGAACTGCCGGATAAAGTGGATCACTTTTAACATTTAAGACAAACTTGGACAGGTTCATGGATCAGAGGGGTGTGGAGGGATATGGTCCAAGTGCAGGTCAGTGGGACTAGGCAAAGATAGTTTGGCACAGACAAGAAGGGCCAAAAAGCCTGCTTCTGAGATGTAATTTTCTGTGGTTCTATGGTTCGATGATAAACAACAGTCAGCAGGCATTTCAAAAGTACCTTTGTGGTTATCAAGTTCTATAAATCATAATCAGTAATTGTGGATCAGTTTTGCAAAAATGATTTCAAAACTTTGTTTTTTTTCCAATGACCTATATAATCTGTAATATAATATTCCCATTCTCACCTCATTTCAAAGCATTTAGCTGACAAACAGCAAAATTAATATTATGCTTGTTAAAAAAAAGCAAAAAGAACAACACAGCACAGAAAAAGGCCCTTCGGCCCAATGAGCTCGACACACAGGAAGTATGAATGAAAAGGAATTTTTATCAGATATACCGAATATGGGAAGTGGTTTTCCACAAGCATCACTCCCATGATTTCTGCCCTTGATCATAGAACATAGAACATTACAGCACTGAACAGGCCCTTCATCCTTCGATGTAGCGCCGACCAATTAGGAACAAGCAGTGACCCTCTAACCTAAACCATTCCCTTTTCATCCATAAACTTATCTACTAACCTCTTAAACGCCACCAAACTTGGCGCATCTACAACTGACGCAGGCAAGGCATTCCATACCCTTACCACCCTCTGGGTAAAGAACCTACCTCTGACACCTGTCCTAAAACCACCACCCCTTAATTTAAAGTTATGTCCCCTCGTGCTAGTTTTCTCCATCCTAGGAAAAAGGCTATCACTGTCCACCCTATCTAAACCTCTAATCATCTTATTACAGGTTTTTCCAAATACAAAATAAAATCAGGTTGTAAAATGAAAACTTCCAGATTCAGAGTTGAGGGAATAGAGGGGAATGTATCTGCACACATCAACCACAATGAACAAGTGCGTACAGTTGACAAATTAAATGTTCATTTAGGTATCACCAAGTGTCAAATGCTGCATTTTGATGAAAAATATATTCTGAATAATCTAATGAAATATGAATCTGAATAGGGATTATAAATTCAGCTGTACAAATTCACACATCAGTTAAAGCCACACAAACGAAATAACACAGCCAACAACAATAAAGTGTTGCATGTCTTTTTCAGAAAAATGAAAATGAATCAAAACTGCGTTGACATAGGAAAAAATGTGTTGTCAGATGTAAAGAACATAAGAACTTTAGAATTGGAGCTGTAGTAGGCCAGTTGGCCCCTCGAGCCTGCTCCACCATTTTAAAGATCATAGCCAATCTTTTCATGGACTCAGCTCCATCATCCACCCACACACATAACTTTATTTCATTTTTTGTTTCAAAATTTATGTGAACTTGTTTTAAAATTATTCATTGAGTTAGCCTCAGCTGCTTCACTGGGCACTCTTTTTGTGAAGAAGTTCGTCCTCAAATCAGTCCTTAAATCTTCTCTCCCTTATTTTGAAGCGATGGTCTCCAGTTTTATATTTGCCTGCAATTGGCAACAACTTCTCTGCTTCTATTTTAACTTTTTTCCTTCAAAACCTTGTATGTTTCTGTAAGATCTCTCTTCACTCTTCTGAATTCTAATGAGTATAGCCCTAGTCTACTCAGTTTCTGCTCATCAGCTAACTCTCTCAACTTCGGATTCAAACCAGTGAATCTCCTCTACACTCCCTCCAATGCCAGTTTATCAAGTAAGGCTACTGTCGTTGTGGCCTCATAAGCATTTTATACAAGTGCAAAATAACGTTTATTTTTTAAAAAGATCTCTAGCAATTCCTCTAGCAATGAAGGACAACATTACAATAGCTTTATTAATTACCTACTTTTTGTGATTCATGCACAAGGACACCCAGGTTCTTCTGCAGAGCAGTGTGCTGCATTATTTTCCCAATTAAATAATAGTCCACTTTGTTGTTATTCCTACCGAAATTGTCTGAATGGCCGGAATTAGTTCTTTCGTGATTTTTATGGAATAGTTATTTACAAGTCAGAACAGTATGCAAACATTTCTCCTTTCATCATAATTAGAGAACTTCTTCAAAAAAAAGCAAAATGTATTCTGTTTCACATGCTGAAACCGCTTAAACAACTCCATGGATCAAAAAAAAAATCTCTCACCAAGAAGGAACAAAACAGGAAACAAATTCGTCTTCAATTTCATTGATTAATACATCCAGTCTGTTCAATGTTTTATGAACACATAACCCCAGCTATGCATGATCAATATGGTTAGATATTTCACTCGGTTTTGGAAAGGACAATTATACTCAACAATTCACCGGAACTCATAGTTACTGGAATTGGGTCATCCAATCTGGTTTACAAATCACATTAAATACAATTATATGCAATTCCCTGAATACGAAGTCACTGGAGTCAGACACACCACGCTAGCTAATGACACAAATACTGGGTGACTCTTTTTTCCCCGTCGCATTGGCTATTTATGATAATTTTTAAAAATCTTCACTGAGTTCAGAATAACCCTTACGAAATAATGCAGAAATTGAAATAAGTTGCTAATATAGAAAAAAAATGATGAATTCCAAATCGCTGTTTCTAGCCTTTGTGGAACTGGTATAAAACCACCGAGATCATTTAATACATTTCTATGAACAAAGAACAAAGTAAATTAAAGCACAGGAACAAGCCCTTCGGTCATCCAAGCCTGCACCGATCATGCTGCCCAACCTGCACAACCCGCCTCCCCCAACCTTCCGGGGACCACATCCTTGTATTCCCAGCCTATTTATGTATTTATCAAGAAGCCCTTAAAAGTCACAACTGTATCCGCTTCCATTATCTCCCCCAGCAACGAGTTCCAGGCACTCACTATTCCCTGTGCGTAAAAAAAAAACCTGCCTCCAATATTTCCTTTTGACATTGCCACTTGCACCTTAAACTCTGCCCCCTAGAAATTGCTCTTCCATCCTGGACAAAAAAAAAGCTTCTGATTATCCACTTTGTCCATGCTTCTCATAATTTTGTACACTTCTATCTGGTTGCCCCTCAACCGCAGTCGCTCCAGTGACCAATCTCGAACTTCACCTCATAGCTAATGTCCTCCATACCAGGCAACAAATCTTTTCTGTTTCCTCTCCAAAGCCCCCACATCCTTCTGGTTCTGTGGCGACCAGAATTGGACACTATGTTCCAAATGTGGCTTAAGGTTCTATAAAGCTGTAACATGACTTGCCAATTCTTGAACTCAATGCCCCAGCCTATGAAGAAAAGCATGCGGTATGCCTTCTTGACGATCTTCTCCCCCTGCATTGCCACTTTCAGTGACCTATGTCCCAGTACACCCAGATCCCTTTGCCTATCATTTACTGTATATTTCTTATCTGTGTTAAACCTTCCAAAATGCATTACATCACATTTTTTTGAAGGAAATATCAATAATGACTGTATTTACACATTACGCGTCACAGGGTGAAACCAGAAAACACGGTTTTCTCAGACACGGTTCATATATCGTTGGTGGCTGTAAACACCTACCAGGAATACCAAGTACAGCAAGGGAGATATACAATATTCTCTTCATCAAATCAATTGGTTCCATTATTTTCAGCGTGTAGAGATGTGTCCTTCGAGTTCCTGTTAATACGTCTGTTTTAAAACCTGTGATGATACATTCCCAAAGCCATTCATTTATAGCCCAAAGAATCACCTCTGGGTATTGCAGTTACCACATTACGACATGTTTTCACTTGAACAAACAAATGACAGCATGGAGTTCAGTCTACACGTTGTTTGTTTCAGAGAGCAGGCAGCGGTACAAACGTTGCATTCTATTTGAAACCATTTAAAAATTTAATCATGAAAGCTTCATTTACCGAATAACTGTTACAAACAGAATAAAGATCATTTGTCTATATATTTATTTTCAATAATATTTCACTCCGCTGCTTTTATTCAGTAATTATTTTCCAAATGCAATGCTTTCTGTCACGACACTGCTGTTTTATTATTAGATTTGATCACTATAACTCTGGACATCCAGATACATGATTGAAGTGAGTCATTAATGGATTTCATTGAAGACTTCAACAAGATAAATATCTGGCAATAATTAAGCAACACAACACTGTTCCACATTTCCATTTAATAAAGTGCCACAAGCGAATAAACCACTTTTACAATGGAATCGGGGACAGATGCGGATGTGACTGATGTTCGTGGTGCTGACGGTTAACTGGTGTCGGTGTGGTATATTCTAGATTGGTTCTTAGTCTTGTGTTACTGTCCCTGCTGTTGCGTGTGCTACGAAAGGTGTTAGACTGACTGCTGCTGGTTGTTGGTGCCCTTCCAGTTGGTGCAGTGCTACAGGTGTCTGAGATGCCTGTGGTGATAGCAAACCAACTTCTTTTTCCTTGAACCCACGTTTGTCAGATTAATATCTATATGGACATCTCCGTTATATTCAGGATCTAATTCAGAAATAAAGAGAATGAAGGTGGAGAGGAACAGTCTGTCCATTAGAGAGTCAGAAAAGTACAATCACACCATGCAGAGTCAACAGAATGAACCAATTTCTTCAGTAAGAGAAGGGCCAGGAAACTTCATCCACATCGACAACAATGTCATATGTAGAAATAGGGAAGGGGTGTTTCAGTCAGAATATAAGAAGCTGTCTAGAATCATCTAGACAAAGCTAAATAATAGAAAAGTGCTGACTTGCAGACTATCCCCTGTCCTCTAATCAAGGGAATGCATAGATTGGAGATTAAGGTAAATATTTGACAGGAATGATGTTGTAAGAAGGAGAGCTTCCTAACTTTGAGAATTTGTGAATGGATCTGTGATAGACATGCTGTATGCAGTAAAGGAATCTGGTATTGTGGTAGAGTCAGGACCTCTGCTGTCAGAGAGGCTGTAAGCTGACTGAACATGTGTATGGGAATTAGCAGAAAATAACAGCGTCCAGCAAAGGTGAAATGCCAGTGTGCACAGGATAAGAACAAAGAACAAAACAGCACGGGAAACAGGCCCTTCGGCCCAACCAGCCCGTGCCACCACCCCGATGTTCTCACCTCTAGCCATGATCCCTGTCTATGTTTATAGATGTATGGATTAAAAACCAAATTTGAGACAATTTAGGGAGAATTTGTTTTGCCAATTAGCCTAAGAGCACATCTTTGGGATGTGGGAGGAAACCGGAGCACCCAGAGGAAACCCACGCAAGCACGGGGAGAATGCGCAAACTCCTACAGACACAGGCCCAAATCCATGTATCTGCACAGCACAGCGATAGTCACTGAGCTGTTGTGTTGCCCATCAAATGGTCCAGGTCAAGCATACACTAACAACATGAAGCACTAGGATGCTCTCGAAAAAAAATCCAAGAGCAGCCTTCTCACGACCCATCGCGTGTATGCCCCTTGTTAGACAACAAGGTGGACCAAAGCACCTGTAGGATAAAAACAAGTACATCAATATCATCACCTATTTACACACTTCCCAGGGGCTCCCAAGGCTCATGATCCCTATTTTAAATCAGTTTTCCATATCCCTCCATTCCCATTCTGTTCATGTGCCCATCTAAGTGTTTCTTAAATAACTCCAGGGTACCTGCCTCCACCACTTTACTTGGCAGCGCATTCCATACCCCCACCATCGACTGTGTGAAAGAACTCCCTCTAGCATCTAAATTGTACCTTACCCCCTCACCCTAAACCCGTGACCCCTCGTGCTATTCGAGTCCATCCTAGGAAAAAGCTTAACCCTGTTTACTCTATCTATACCCCTCATAATCTTGTATACCTGTATTAGATCTCCTCTAAGTCTATGTCTTTCCAAAGAAAACAGCCACAATTTGCCTAACCTCTCCTGATAACTCAGACCTTCCATACCAGGCAGCATCCTGGTAAACCTCCTCTGCACTCTCTCCAGAGTCTCCACGTCCTTCTGGTAGTAAGGCGACCAGAACTGGACGCAGTATTCCAAATCAGGTCCAACCAACGTTTTATACAACTGCAACATTAAAGGCCAGCTCTTTTACTCTATACCCCTTCCTTTAAAGGCTAGCATACCATATGCTTTCTTCACAACCTTCTCCACTTGCTCTGCCACCTTCAGAGACTTGTTCACCTGCACTCCCAGGTCCCTCTGTGTTTCTATACTCTTAATAGGTCTACCTTTATCATATACCTCCCACTACATTCTTTCTCCCGAAATGCATCACCTCATATTTATCAGGATTGAATTCCATCTGCCATTTATCTGCCCAAGCTACCAGCCTATCTATTCCTGCTGCATCGCCTGATACGCAAGTCCAGCAACTTTTGAATCGTCTGCAAACTTGCTGATCACTCCTATTGGGAGAGTGTGGTAGTAATAAAATGGGGAAGTGTGGTATAATAATTGGTGCGACTGAAAGTGAGAAAATAACAAAGACTAAACCAGGGTTACACCGCATATATGTGAATTCATAGAGTTTGCTAATAGAAGAAATCATTCTGCATGTGTGTGTATGTGTGCGTGTGTATGTGTGTTTATGTACGTATTTGTATATGGTGAGGGAATTTGACTTGGCTGCGTATATGAAACAAACCAGGAATAATTATAGTGATCGGTGGAGTCCATAGGTGACATCTGGACATACGGTGATCACGTTACAAAGGAAATAAATTACAAGATAAATATAGAGCGGCTGAGAGATGTACACAGTGGTTAGAATTAGGGAAAAATAATTATTCTAATGTGGATGGTATATCTACAGTCCAATCAGTAATAAGTGTCATGATTTCCCAAAGCGTTCAGGAATATTTTCTGTGGCTGTGTATTTCTTGTTCAATAAAAAAAAATGGACCGTTGATCTGAATTATTGAAATGAAGTGGGTCAGTTTGATAATTCACGATGGAGAATAAGTGAGGACACAGTGATCAGTGTCACATGATCGAAAAGGAAATAAATGAAGCATTTATGAAATCGAGTAAGATTTCTTACCTGGGTGAACAGCAACCAATCAATGTGGTAAGAACGGTTTGGGACGAGAAAAATGAGGGTTAAAGGTCTGCAGTTTTTTTTGCTGATCAGAAATATTCCTTGTCTACTTTGAATATTTGAGGCATATTGTCCCAAAACGGGGAGCTATTACAAAACACCATTACTCTGGGATGCAAAGGAGGGTGCATTTTAATTAAAAGATTTGGTTTTTAATAAAGCAGGTGTTTTCTCGAAAGTGACACTAACAATCAAGCTGAATAAAGCAAGTTTATAGGGAAGATGTAAATGGTATACTGGGATGCTTCAATAATGGGCGAATAGAATATGAGGAAAATAAAAACATAATATAAGAACGTAAGAGCTAGAAGCAGGAGTAGGCCATTGGTCCCCTCCAGCTTGCTCCACTATACTGTGAGATCATGGCTGATCTTTTTGTTGGACTTAGCTCCACTTACCTGCCTGCTCAGTGTTACGGAGAACACTGAGGTACAGGGTAGCAAGCTGGAAGGTATCGAAGTAGATAGGGAGGATGTGCTAGATATTCTTGAGGGTTTGAAGTTGGATAAGTCCCCTGGGCCGGACAGGATTTACCTTAGGATTCTCTGGGAGGCAAGAGAGGAGATTGCGGAGCCTCTGGCTCTGATCTTCAGGTCGTTGTTGGTTACAGGTGTGGTTCCGGAGGACTGGAGGATAGCGAATGTGGTCCCGTTGTTCAAGAAGGGGAAGAGAGACCTTCCAGGGAATTATAGGCCAGTGAGTCTTACTTCTGTTGTGGGCAAAGTAGGAGAGAATAATAGGGATAGGATTTATAGTTATTTAGAGAGTAATGAATTGATTGGAGATAGTCAGCATGGTTTTGTGAAGGGTAGGTCGTGCCTTACTAACCTCATTGAGTTTTTTGAAAAAGTGACTAAAGAGGTGGATGGGGGTAAGGCGGTTGATGTGGTATATATGGACTTTAGTAAGGCGTTTGATAAGGTGGCCCATGGAAGACTTCTGCAGAAAATGCAGATGTATGGGATAGAGGGTGATTTAGCTAATTGGATTAGGAATTGGCTAGCAGATAGAAGACAGAGGGTGGTGGTTGATGGGAGATATTCATCTTGGAGTTCGGTGACAAGTGGTGTACCTCAGGGGTCTGTTTTGGGGCCCCTGCTGTTTGTAATTTTTATAAATGATCTGGATGAGGGTATTGAAGGATGGATTAGTAAATTTGCAGATGACACTAAAGTCGGTGGAGTGGTAGATAGTGAAGAGGGGTGTTATAGTTTGCAGAGAGACTTGGACAAGTTGCAGAGCTGGGCCGAGAGGTGGCAAATGGAGTTTAATGTGGAAAAGTGTGAGGTAATGCACTATGGCAGAAATAATAAATGTGTAGAGTATAGGGCAAATGGTAGGATTCTTAGTAGTCTAGATGAACAGAGGGATCTTGGTGTGTATGTGCATAGATCCCTGAAAGTAGGCAGTCAGGTCGAGAAGGTTGTTAAGAAGGCATATGGAGTCTTGGCTTTATTGGTAGGGGGATTGAATTTCGGAGCCGCAACGTCATGTTGCAACTGTACAAAACTCTAGTGCGGCCGCACTTGGAGTATTGTGTGCAGTTCTGGTCCCCGCATTATAAGAAAGATAGAACATAGAACATAGAACAATACAGCACAGAACAGGCCCTTCGGCCTTCGATGTTGTGCCGACCAAATAAAAAGCAATGCCCCTCCAAACTAAACCATTCCCTTCTCTTCCATATACTTATCAACTAACCTCTTAAACGCCACCAAACTTGGCGCATCTACAACAGCTGCAGGCAGGGCATTCCACTCCCTAATCACTCTGAGTAAAGAACCTACCTCTGATATCCGTCCTATAACTCATACCCCTTAATTTAAAGCTGTGTCCCCTCGTGCTAGCCTTCTCCATCCTAGGAAAAAGGCTATCACTGTCCAAAATGTGGAGGCATGTGGAGGCATTGGAGAGGGTACAGAGGAGGTTTACCAGGATGTTGCCTGGTATGGAGGGCAGGTCTTATGAAGAGAGGCTGAGGGATTTGAGGTTGTTTTCATTAGAAAGGAGGCGGCTAAGAGGGGACCTTATCGAAACATATAAGATGATTAGAGGTTTAGATAGGGTGGACAGTGATAGCCTTTTTCCTAGGATGGAGAAAGCTAGCACGAGGGGACACAGCTTTAAATTAAGGGGTGATAGTTATAGGACGGATATCAGAGGTAGGTTCTTTACCCAAAGGGTGGTTCGGGAGTGGAATGCCCTGCCTGCAGCAGTTGTAGATGCGCCAAGTTTGGTGGCGTTTAAGAGGTTAGTTGATAAGTATATGGAAGAGAAGGGAATGGTTTAGTTTGGAGGGGCATTGCTTTTTATATTGGTCGGCGCAACATCGAAGGCCGAAGGGCCTGTTCTGTGCTGTATTGTTCTATGTTCTATGTTCTATAACCTTTAATTCCTTTATGTTCAAAAAAAACTCTCCTCATTTTAAAACATTCAATGCGGTATTCTCAGCTTCCTCACTGGGCAGAGAATTCCACAGATTCACAATGCTTTGTGTGAAGAAGTCGTTCATCAACTCAGTCCTAAATCTGCTCACCCTTATTTTGAGTCATGCCTTCCTCATTGTAGTTTTGCCTGCCAGTGGAAACAGCTTCTCTCCTTCTATCATGCTCATGCTCTTCATTATATTTTGTGTTCCTATACGTTTTTCCATGATTCTTCTGAATTCCAATAAGTGTAGCCCCAGTCTACTCAGTCTCTCGTCATAAGCTAACCCTCTCAACTCCAGAATCAATCAAGTACCTTCGGTGTCCATGGACTGAAGCAGTTCAAACTGATGGCATGAATCACCACCAGTTTTCAAGGGAAGATAAGATGGATAATAAATTCTGGCCTCACCTCAGAATCCCATAATGAATCTAACAGAATATCCTCATCTATTTTGTAGGTGGCACAATGGTTAGCACTGCTGTCTCACAGCGCCAGGGACCCGGGTTCAATTTCTGGTTTGGATGACATGCGAAGTTTGCACATTCCCCCTATGTCTGCGCGGCTTTCCTCCGGGTGATCCGGTTTCTGCCCACAGTTCAATCATGTGCAAGTGGATTAAGATGTGTACTGACGAGTAGACAAGGAACAAAGAACAAAAAACAAAACAGCACGAGAAACAGGCCCTTTGGCCCAACGAGCCCGCGCCGCCACCCCGATGTTCTCACCTCTACCCGTGATCCCTGTCCATGTTTATAGATCTATGCATTGGAACCAAATTTGAGACAATTTAGGGAGAATTTGTTCTGCCAATCAGCCTAAGAGCACATCTTTGGAATGTGGGAGAAAACTGGAGCACTCGGAGAAAACCCACTCAAGTACGGAGAGGATGAGCAAACTTCCACAGACACAGGCCCAAATCCACGTATCTGCACAGCACAGCGATAGTCACTGAGCTGTCGTGTTGCCCATCAAATGGTCCAGGTCAAGCGTACACTAACGACGCGAAGCACTAGGATACTCTCGAAAAAAATCCAAGAGCAGCCCTCTCACGACCCATCGTGTTGTATGCTCCTTGTTAGACAACAAGGTGGACCAAAGCACCGGTAGGATAAAACAAATACATAATTTCATTGCAAAAGCTTCATTACAATGTAACAGAAGCCTACTTGTGACAATAATGCATAAACTTTGAAACCTCTGAGATTTGACAGCAGTTTCACAAAATACCAATCATTCTCATCAGGTTCCTTGAAAAATCCACCCTTACTGACAAACCACTGTTCCATCTCCAGCTACCCCTTCTCTCTTCAAAGTCATTGAACATGTAGTTCTCTCCATGGCCATTTTTGCAATAACACAATACAGTCATGTTTATATCCTATTACAAAGCCACCACTCCTTTTAAAATCACAAATACTATCCTATCTGACTCTGACAAAAGTCAATGAATTATCTTCATTCACTCATCTGCAACCTTTAACATACTTGGCCAACTCCTGCCCCTTGTCGTCCAGCTGAGTGGAAATGTATCAAAGGCTCTTGGTTCAATTCTTACCTGTTACTTTCCTTCTAGTGAATCAGTAACATTGGTTTCTCCCACACCATTATCTCTATCATTGGCTCTCTTCTATTTCTCATCAATTTGGAAGCAGATTCTACATGTAATCTGCTGATAGCTAGCTGTACGTTCTCACTGCTCTGAAAGTCTGTTTCCTGAATCCTAACTCACACTAAGTCTCATTCCCTCACCTTTAAATACCACCGACGCTGACTGACAGCCTGACAACATTTCAGTTTTAAATGCTCAAATCTCTCCATGGCCCATCTAATCCTATTCATGTAATATAAACAGAAAATGCTGGAAAATTTCAGCAGGTCTGACAGCATCTGTGGAAAGAGAATAGAGCCAACCTTTCGAATTTGAATAACATTTCAGAACTTTCTTCATGAATTGCTGACACTGTAGGCCGTAATGTCACACTTACCTATGCAAACAGCAGATAGCATCATCCCAATGACATCACACAATTCCTCATTTAAAGTGCCCTTGTTCAGCTGCAAGACTTCTGATATAAAACCACTAAAAATATGATAAACAGTGACCTACATCAGCCCTGCAAGCCAGTGATATCTCTGCCCTCAATTTCCCCAAACTGACATGTTGAGTATAACTTGTCCAGAATTGAGACAATATCCTGAGCTCTGGAATTCACTACCTAAAACTCTCAGCTACTTTTCTTCTCCTCTTCTCAGATTTGCCTTAAAAGATGAACAAAATGACCAAATTTGGTCACCTGCCCAGCTGCTCTTTTAATTGTCCCAAGGCCTTTGTTTTCCATTGAAATTTCTCTTGATAGCTGACTTGGAACATTTTGTTACTCTGAACTCTAAAGAGGTTGGGGATTGTGATCGGCAGAGAGGAGTTCACTCATTTCAACAACTCACACATTTATCAAAATCCAATAATAAATATGAATATTTATTTCAAGGAATTCAGATACTTAGCAAAACAGAAGAGAAAGGGAATAAACACCAAACTTTACACACAATGGCCAGAGCTTTACTCTCTTATCCATTGCAGAATCAGAATCTCGCCCGATATAAAATCCCACCAAATATACTCTTAAGCATCTGATGGGGTGAACCACATATATCCAGGGTATCGTAGGCTGCTCTTCTGGTCTTTGGTTTATATGGTATCTGTGGTTCGGTCTGAGACGAGGAATCCCAGATAGCAGAGAAGTATGTAGTTCATTCTGGGGGAGATCAAGGTAGCACCTGTTAATTCTTATTAATATCTGATTGTCTTTTCAATTTCATTACAAGAATGTCATATGACCACCCCTCCCCCTTTAAAACAAAACAAAGAAATAAGTAAATGAATTATGAAGGCCCAATAGTGTCATATGAAGAGTTGATCGACAATCAGTGTTTAACGGGATTGAGTGGGGTGCGGAATTTTGCGGAGCTTGAAAATAAAATGTCAATTGGGTGATGCGTGGAGTGGACGGATAAAGCTATTTACAATTTGGACTGTGATGTCCTGATTCTTCCTCAGTGGATGGGCTTTAGCTACCAGGTACTATCTCTGGCAGTGAGCACTGGGTCAAATGTTTCTGGGAGTCCCGGTACCAGGGGCGCCGTAGTGGGTAATGTTTGCGGGTTCCCCATCCTTTTTGTCAGGGTCCTCTGGGACATGGTTTTATTCCTGGAGCTCTGTAAATTGGAGCGGGGGAACCGCAGATTCATGTGCTGGTTCTAGGGGTAGTGGGCGGAAGTTGTAGCTGCTTGTTGAGCTGGTCCTTCGAGGGGCATGGGTTGGGGTCCATCATTGGGGAACTGCTGAGGTGGTCGTGTACAGTAGTTGGGTGGTACCCTACAGTTCCAGGCAAAATAGTTAGGTTGCCTGCAGGTATAGCACTGTACTTGTGGGCGTGGGCCTCTAGGCTCAGCTCTCTGTCGTTCTCGGTGTCAGGGGTTAGGCCTATGTCCCATGTGGCCTTGTGGTTCTCTATGTTGGTGAGCAGCAAGAACGTATGGGTGTGCAGTTTGCTAGTCTCCTGAAACTTGGTGCCCTATAATCCCAGGCAAAATGGTTGGGTTGCCTACAGTTATAACAATGTGCTTATGGAGGTGCATCTCTGGGGTCGGTTCTATCTTGTTCCCTGTATCTGGGGCTGGGAATATAATCAGGGTTCTGTTCGGGGCTGCAGTCTTCTATATCGATGATTGGCAGAGGTATATGGGGGTAAGTTTCCCTGTCCCCTTTTTCCTCCTATGCCTTCATTGCGCCAAACAGGGGCTGGATCTGTGTGGATTAGGTTCATCTTTGTGTTTCATGGACTTGGGGGTGTCCTTTTGTCTGACTTCCCGTTCCCACACACGAGTCATTTTGCGGATGGCCCAGGCTTCTGTATGTGCATTATCAAACTTTCCGACTTTCCTCAGTAGCGTGTGCTATCAGGGTTCGGATCCACGTGGACCGGTAGTGTGCATTTAATTGGACTCAATTTAATTGGCCAAATAACTGCAACAAATTGGTTCCATAGTCGGCTAGCATACGCTGTCGGGTGCTCCCCTCTCTTTTGTTGGCAGTTGTTTAAGCCTTGTACTGGGCCATCCCTATTGTAAGCTATGGCAGCCAGAACAGCTGCCTTCATTTCTGGTAGGGTTCTCCTGGCCACATTCTGGGGTTCGGGTAGGGCAGAGCAGCTGGCAGGACATAAACATAACAGAATAAGTTTAACCTCATCTAGGCCGTTTAAAACACAATGTTGGGTGACCTGGTCAAAGGGAGCATGCGGATCCCTAGAGGGTTCAAAAACTCCAATTGCCTTAGCTATGTCAGTGAGCTGTGTCATGGTGAATGGAGTTACATAAGATATATTGTTGGCCTTCGATGTTGCGCCGACCAATTATGAAAAAAAAAGCAACGACCCTCCAAACTAAGCCATTCCCTTCTCTTCCATAAACTTATCAACTAACCTCTTAAACGCCACCAAACTTGGCGCATCTACAACTGACGCAGGCAGGGCATTCCACTTCCGAACCACCCTCTGGGTAAAGAACCTACCTCTAATATCCATCCTATAACTATCACCCCTTAATTTAAAGCTGTGTCCCCTTGTGCTAGCTTTCTCCATCCTAGGAAAAAGGCTATCACTGTCCACCCTATCTAAACCTCTAATCATCTAATATGTTTCGATAAGGTCTCCTCTTAGCCGCCTCCTTTCTAACGAAAACAACCTCAAATCCTTCAGCCTCTCCTCATAACACATGCCCTCCATACCAGGCAACATCCTGGTAAACCTCCTCTGTACCCTCTCCAATGCCTCCACATCTTTCTTATAATGCGGGGACCAGAACTGCACACAATACTCCAAGTGCGGCCGCACTAGAGTTTTGTACAGTTGCAACATGACGTTGCGGCTCCGAAATTCAATCCCCCTACCAATAAAAGCTAAGACTCCATATGCCTTCTTAACAACCTTATCGACTTGACTGCCTACTTTCAGGGATCTATGCACAAATACACCAAGATCCCTCTGTTCATCAACACTATTAAGAATCCTACCATTAGCCCTATACTCTACACATTTATTATTCCTGCCAAAGTGCATTACCTCACACTTTTCCACATTAAACTCCATTTGCCACCTCTCGGCCCAGCTCTGCAACTTGTCCAAGTCTCTCTGCAAACTATAACACCCCTCTTCACTATCTACCACTCCTCCGACTTTGGTGTCATCCGCAAATTTACTAATCCATCCTTCAATACCCTCATCCAGATCATTTATAAAAATTACAAACAGCAGGGGCCCCAAAACAGACCCCTGAGGTACACCACTTGTAACCGAACTCCAAGATGAATATCTCCCATCAACCACCACCCTCTGTCTTCTATCTGCTAGCCAATTCCTAATCCAATTAGCTAAATCACCCTCAATCCCATACATCTGCATTTTCTGCAGAAGCCTTCCATGGGCCACCTTATCGAACGCCTTACTAAAGTCCATATATACCACATCAACTGCCTTACCCCCATCCACCTCTTTGGTCACTTTTTCAAAAAACTCAATAAGGTTAGTAAGGCACGACCTACCCTTCACAAAACCATGCTGACTATCCCCAATCAATTCATTTCTCTCTAAATAACTATAAATCCTATCCCTAATAATTCTCTCCAATACTTTGCCCACAACAGAAGTAAGACTCACTGGCCTATAATTCCCTGGAAAGTCTCTCTTCCCCTTCTTGAACAATGGGACGACATTCGCTATCCTCCAGTCTTCTGGCACTATACCCGTAACCAACGACGACCTGAAGATCAGAGCCAGAGGCTCTGCAATCGCCTCTCTTACCTCCCAGAGAATCCTAGGGTAAATCCCATCCGGCCCAGGGGACTTATCTAACTTCAAACCCTCAAGAATATCTAGCACATCCTCGTTATCTACTTCAATACTTTCCAGTTTACAACCCTGTACCTCAGAGTTCTCCACAACTACATTTACATCTCCCTGCATGAATACCGAAGAGAAATATTTGTTCAATGCCTCTCCAATCTCTTCAGGCTCCACGCACAACTTCCCACTGCTGTCCATGACTGGCCCTAATCTTGCCCTAACCAATCTTCTATTCTTAACATATCTAAAGAAAGCTTTAGGATTCTCCTTAATCCTATCAGCCAAAGTCTTCTCGTGTCCCCTCTTAGCTCTCCTCAATTCACTCTTTAGCTCCCTCCTGGCTAATCTATAGCTATCCATTGCACTAACCGAGCCTTCAAGCCTCATCCTGACATAAGCCTCTTTTTTTCTTTTAACCAGCGAATTAACTTTTTTCGTACACCATGGCTCCCTTACTCGACCATTTCCTCCTTGTCTGACAGGAACATACTTATCAAGGACTCGCAGCAGGTGCTCCTTGAATAAGCTCCACATTTCATAGAACATAGAACATTACAGCACAGAACAGGCCCTTCGGCCTTCGATGTTGCGCTGACCAATATAAAAAGCAATGCCCCTCCAAACTAAACCATTCCCTTCTCTTCCATATACTTATCAACTAACCTCTTAAACGCCACCAAACTTGGCACATCTACAACTGCTGCAGGCAGGGCATTCCACTCCCGAACCACCCTTTGGGTAAAGAACCTGCCTCTGATATCCGTCCTATAACTATCACCCCTTAATTTAAAGCTGTGTCCCCTTGTGCTAGCTTTTTCCATCCTAGGAAAAAGGCTATCACTATCCACCCTATCTAAACCTCTAATCATCTTATATGTTTCGATTAGGTACATTTCAGATGTTCCCAGTCCCTATAGTTTACTACTCCAACCTATGCACCCTAATTCTCTCCTTATGGCCTCATACTAAAACTCTAAGTTTTAGAGTTACCTAAGTTTTAGAGAAACCCTAAAACTCTAGTGCGGCCGCACTTGGAGTATTGTGTGCAGTACTGGTCGCCACATTATAAGAAAGATGTGGAGGCATTGGAGAGAGTACAGAGGAGGTTTACCAGGATGTTGCCTGGTATGGAGGGCAGGTCCTATGAAGAGAAGTTGAAGGATTTGAGGTTGTTTTCGTTAGAAAGGAGGCGGCTAAGAGGGGATCTTATTGAAGCATATAAGATGATTAGAGGTTTAGATAGGGTGGACAGTGTAACCCTTTTCCTAGGATGGAGAAAGCTAGCACGAGGGGACACAGCTTTAAATTAAGGGGTATGAGTTATAGGACGGATATCAGAGGTAGGTTCTTTACTCAAAGAGTGATTAGGGAGTGGAATGCCCTGCCTGCAGCTGTTGTAGATGCGCCAAGTTTGGTGGCGTTTAAGAGGTTAGTGATAAGTATATGGAAGAGAAGGGAATGGTTTAGTTTGGAGGGGCATTGCTTTTTATTTCGGTCGGCACAACATCAAAGGCCGAAGGGCCTGTTCTGTGCTGTATTGTTCTATGTTCTATGTTCTATAATTACCATTCCCCCAGCTATAACTACTGCCCCCAGGTTCATGCCTATCCCTATCCATCACTAAGGTGAACGTAACCGAATTGTGGTCACTATCACCAAAATGTTCACCAACTTCCAAGCCTAACACCTGGTCTGGCTCATTGCCCAGCACCAAATCCAATGTAGCCTCACCTCTAGTTGGCCTATCTACATAGAGTCAAAAAACCTTCCTGCACACCTTGTACAAAAACTGACCCCTCTAACGTACTAGAGCTATAGTTATTCCAATCAATATTAGTAAAGTTAAAGTCCCCCATAACAATTACCCTATTAATTTCACTCCTGTCCAGGATCGACTTTGCAATCCTTTCCTCTACCTCTCTAGAGCTTTTAGGGGGTCTATAAAAGACTCCCAACAGGGTGACTTCTCCTCTCCTCTCCTGTTTCTAATCTCAGCCCATACTACTTCAACAGACAAGTCCTCATCAAACTTCTTTTCTGTCACTATGATACAGTCTTTGACTAATAATGCCACTCCTCCCCTCCTTCTATCTCCTCCTCTACTCCGACTGAAGCATTTGAACCCTGGAACCTGCAACAACCATTCCTGTCCCTGCTCTACCCATGTCTCTGAAATGGCCACAACATCGAAGTTCCAGGTACTGGTCCAAGCTGCAAGTTCCTCCACCTTATTGCGAATACTTCTTGCATTAAAGTATACGCATTTCAAACCATGCCCTACTCCACCCGTACGCTGCTGTGTTTTACAGTTCTCCTCTATGACCCCCCTATTCTCATCCCTCTTAGCACCCCAACTACTCAGGATCACACCCCCCCTCTGAATTAGTTTAAAGCCCCCTGCATAGCCTTTGCAAATTTTCCCCCAAGATATTGGTTCCCCTCTGGACCAATTTATAGTGTCAGAGAGAAAAACTACAACTACCGGCAGCCTCCAAATGACGACTTCCGGTTTCCAGTTAGTTCAAATAAAAACGGCAAAAAACTACCACCGCTCGCTACTTTAACTGAAAAGAAAATGTTAAAAATTACTTAACACTTAAACTTTACGCTCTCCCAGATCGCTGCCTCTCCGTGCTGCTCCACAGGAACAATTCTCTGTTGCGTTTAACGCAGATAATCTCTGCTTCTCTACCAAAGAGCTGTTCTAGACAACTGGCAATTGCAATTACTTTCCTAAGCTTGGGAGCCCTTTTACCCACTTCCTTATGGGCACGATTCCAACAATTCTCTCCCTCGGATCCCAGATCTGGTTTTGGATTGTCACCTCACTCTATCCATTTGGGCCACTTATGGTTCAAATATGAACGGAGAGCTTCCTCCCATTTGGCATGACTGGCCATAATTAATTCTTTTTAGGATTCGTCACTTGAGTATAGGTAAGGGATCGGGGTAGGGGTCCGGTTTTCACTAAATTCCCTGCCACGGATTTTATCCGAATTTCCTAGACTGTTCTAGTTCTAACTACACAGTTTGTTCACCTCTGGGTTTAAGGCCCAATTTACTGGTCGAATCTGTATTAGTCCTTCACTCACTTAAGACTGGCCATCATGTGGGGCATCTGCCCTCTTAATTCAGGCTCAGACCGAGTGTTGGAGAATACTGGGTTGAAGGTTCAACTTCGGAGCAAAGTATTGCTTCTTATCGAAGTCCCATCTGGGGTGCCAATTGTGTTTTAAAATCTCTAATCCCTTTTTCGACCAATTTGCTTATTCCAATGTTTTACCCCGGTGCCCTTATTTGCAAGGTGGATAAAGTACAAACACAAGTAAAGGTTCCACAAGTTTATTAACAATAACATAATTAAATAATTTTTTATAATGGTCAGCGCAACATCGAAGGCCGAAGGGCCTGTTCTGCGCTGTAGTGTTCTATGTTCTAACACAATTAACCCTTAAATTATCCATATAAACAACAGGATACCCCAAAATCAGATATACTACCTGCAGAGATGGTTTAGGTCAAACTGCAGGTTTGATTTTCTAAGTCCCTCTGGTCAGACGTCACAAAGGTGAGTCTCGATGCAGCAGCTTCTTCCTCCTTTCTCTGGACAGTCTTCCGAATCGAATCTTCCGAGTCTTCCCCTGTCTTCCTGAGTCTCCTGGAGTCTTCCGCCTGGAGTCTGAAAATGTGTTCCTTTATCCCCTGCCTGCTTGACTTTTCAGAAACTTCTCTGGCTTCTGGCCAATGAAGTCACAGGAAGGGGTTCCAATACCAGTGGGTTTCTTGATGTTTGCCTGACAGAACACCAGAGTCCGCCCCCAGGTGTCCATTTCCATGCTGCTGCTTACATGTGACCTGTTATCAGACTAAGCCAACTGCAGGAACTCTCGGTGACTGAAAGTCTGGCCCTATCTGGGCTTCTAACAATAGGATGATGTATTTCAATGGGATGCAATGATCTCCTGTTAAGTACCAGTAGGGTGCAACGATCTTTGATAGCAGGCTGATGAGTCAGCCACAGACAGGCTTATGATTTGCACAACTGGCCTGCCTGAGGTTTGACTGCATTTGATTTTTAAAATTGGATATCCAATTTTTAAAATTGGATATCCAATTTTATCAGCCATAAAACTAGGCCCTGGTTATGTAACAGTACTCTATACTCTTTCCTATAAAGGCTAACATATTATATGCTTTCTTCACAACCTTCTCCACTTGCTCTGCCACCTTCAGAGACTTGTTCACCTGCACCCCCAGGTCCCTGTGCATTTCTATACTCTTAACAGGTCTACCCTTTATCATATAGCTCCTCCCTACATTCTTTCTCCTGAAATTTATCACCTCACATTTATGAGCATTGAATTCCATCTGCCAGCCCAAGCTACCAGCCTATCTATCTATGTCCTGCTGCATCGCCTGACAATGCTCCTCACTATCCACAAGTCCAGCCATCTTTGTATCGTCTGCAAACTTGCTGATCACTCCACTTACTCCCTCTTCCAAATCATTTATATATATTACAAATAGAAGAGGTCCCAGTACTGAGCCCTGCGGCACACCACTAGTGACCGACCTCCAGCTAGAGAAACACCCTTCCACTATTACTCTCCATCTCCTACTACCAAGCCAGTTACTTATCCATCTAGCTACCTGTCCTTGTATCCCATTAGCCTTGACCTTCTCAACTAACCTCCCATGAGGGACTTTGTCAGACGCCTTACTAAAATCCACATAGACAACATCAACAGCTCGCACTTCGTCCACCGTTTTCGTCACCTCCTCAAAAAAATTCTACCAGATTCGTAAGGCACGACCTCCCCTTAAATCCGTGCTGCGTATCCCTAATCAGATTGAAACACTAAGTGCCTATACACCCTATAGAACACTACAGCACAAACAGGCCCTTCGGCCCACAAGTTGTGCCGAACACATCAAAACCTACCCAGCCATAGACCTATCTATAGCCCCCAATCCCATATACTCATCCAGAAGTCTTTTTAAGACCCCAGCGAGTTCGCCTCGACCACCACCGACAGCAGCCGATTCCATTCACTCACCACCCTCAGTGAAAAACTTTCCCCTAGCATCCCCTCTGTACTTGCTTCCCTGCACCTTAAATCTGTGCCCTCTCGTCGCGACCATTTCAGCCCTGGGAAATAGTCTCTGAGAGTCCACCCTATCTATTCCACTCAACATCTTGTAAACCTCTATCTTTCCTCATAAGACAGACCTTCAATACAGGCAGCATCCTGGTAAATCTCCTGTGCACTCTCTCCACATACTTCCGGTAGTACGGCGACCAGAACTGGACGCAGTACTCCAAGTGAGGCCTAACCAACGCTCGATACACTTGTAACATCAGACTCCTACTCTTGTATTCTATACCCCTCCCTATGAAGGCTAACATACCATACGCTTTCTTTATCACATTCTCCACCTGTACTGACACTTTCAGAGACTTGTGAACCTGCACCCCCAGGTCTCTCTGCGTCTCTATACTCCGGATAGTTTTACCTTTTATCCTATATCCCCTCTACAGTATTCCGGCCAAAATGCATCACCTCGCATTTATCCGGATTAAATTCCATTTGCCATCTATCTGTCCAATCTACCAGCCTATGTCCTGCTGTATTGCCTGGCACTGCTCCTCAGTTCCCGCCAATCCAAGCATCTTAGTATCATCAGCAAATTTGCTGATCACACCACCTACCCCCACTTCCAAGTCATTTATATAAACCACAAATAGAAGAGGTCCTAGTACTGAGCCCTGTGGCACACCACTAGTGACTGACCTCCAGGTGGAAAAAGGGCCTTCCACTACTACCCGCTGTCTCCTCCTCCCAAGTCAGTTCTCAACCCATCTACATACCTCGCCCTGTATCCCATGCGCCTTCACCTTTTCTATCAGCCTACCATGAGGAACCTTGTCAAACGCCTTACTGAAATCCATGTAGACGACATCAACGGCTTGTCCTTCATCAACCGTTTTTGTCACCTCCTCAAAAAATTCCACTAGATTCATAAGGCACGACCTCCCCTTAATGAAGCTATGCTGCGTATCCCTGATCAGATTGCAGCGCTCCAGATGCTCATACATCCTATCCCTGAGGATCCTCTCCATTAGCTTACCTATAACTGAAGTCAAGCTCACCGGCCTATAGTTCTCTGGGTTATCCCTCTGACCCTTTTTAAACAACAGTACTACATTTGCTATCCTCCAGTCCTCTGGGACCTCGCCTGTGTCCAAAGAGACAAAGATTTGCGTCAGAGGCCCAGCAAGGTCATCTCTCACCTCCCTTAGCAGTCTGGGGTAAATGCCATCAGGCCCCGAGGCTTTATAAGTCTTTATGCTGCCTAAAAGCCCCAACACCTCTTCCCTCGTAATGATCATTTCCTTTAACGGGTCCTCAAATTCCTCAAAGCCAGCACCAGACATCAGGCCCCTCTCCCACGTGAATACCGACGCAAAGTATTCATTCAACATCTCCCCCATTCCCTCAGGCTCTAAGCATAGTTCCCCTCCTCTGTCCCTGAGGTCCAATCTTCCCTCTAACCATCCTTTTGCTCCTTACATAGGAGTAAAACGCCTTAGGATTTTCCTTAATCCTACCTGCCAAAGCCATTTCGTGGCCCCTTTTTGCCTTTCTGACACCCCTTTTAAGATCCCGTCTACACGCTCTATATTCTTCCAGCGCTGTCTGTCCCCAGTTGCCTAGATCTAACATGCGCCTCCCGCTTCTTCCTGACCAAGTCCTCAATATCCCTAGTAACCCATGGTTCTCTAATCCTATCTTTCCCATCCTTCCTCCTTACTGGCACGTGACATTCCTGCAAAGATTTTAGTTTTCCCTTAAGAGTCCCATACGTACAGCGTCGACCTACCCTCGAACAGCTTATCCCAGTCGGTATCCCTAAGATCCTGCCTAATCTGGCTGTATCTAGCCCTCCCCCAGTTTAACACCCTCCCCTTAAGGCAGGCTTCATCTTTTTCCATTAATATCCTAAAGCAGACAGAGTTGTGGTCACTATTTGACACACGCTCTTCTACTACAATGTCAACCACCTGCCCTGGCTCATTCCCCAGAACGAGATCCAGTATAGCCCCCTCTCTAGTCGGGCTATCCACATACTGCTCCAAGGACCCTTCCAAAACACACTGTACAAATTCCTCCCCGTCTGCACCTTCCGGTCTGGGCACCTTCCAATCTACCCTGGGGAAATTGAAATCTCCTACTACAACCACCCTATTCTTCCTACACTTATCTAAAATGTCCCTGCATATCCCTTCTTCCACAGCCCGCGGGCTGTTGGGCGGTCTGTAGTACACACCCAACATAGTAACCTCTCCCTTCCTATTCCTCAACTCCACCCGTAGTGACTCAGTTCCTAAATCATCCATACCACCCTCCCTCTGCACTGCAATGATGTGATCCTTAACTAATAACGCCACTTCCCCCTCCTCTTTTCAAACCACCTCTGTCATGCCTAAAACACTTATACCCTAGAATATTCAATTGCCAGTCCTGCCCCTCCTTTAACCACGTCTCAGTCACTGCCACCACTAGGGTTATCCCTACTACCCTTTTTAAACAACGGTACAACATTAGCTACACTAGGTTCATATGGCACGACCTGCCCTTGACAAAACCATGCTATTTCTGATCATTCTAAACTTCTCCAAATGCTCATTACAGCAGCAGCTTTAGCTCTACTCTGAATTTTGGTTGTGTCACCACATATATAAAGCTGTTTGTGTAACAGCTTAAATTTCGCAGCACATAGGCAACTGCCTCAAAGACATCAATCTTTACCACAGAAAAAGTGTACTGGAACATCACACTTATATAAAACATATAATAACCACAGAATTACAAAGTTGCTGGATATAGCAAAGAGTAAAATGACAGACTTCTTTCTACTCTCCATCTCTGCGTCATTGTGTTTGTCTCCCTTGTTCTGACCCTTCAGTGACTTGTGAGCACAGCTGGTCACTAAAATTTATCAGAAAATCAGACCACTAAGGATCAGAATCACTGCGAAATGAGGTTAACACTGTTGAAAACTTAGCGAACCTCTGCCATCTTGGGTCAGTGTGATAGACTCCCTTATGGTACATTGTTGACTATTTTACTCAATTCATATGTTTTGTAGACAGATCAGAATGATTGTTGTTGCAAGAATGACAGCTGCAATTTTATTTGTACAATATTTAGCTCTCAACTTCTGGGAACCAATGGCAACAAATGGATCAAAGCTGAACATAATAGTGAATTAGACCGAACAGTCTATTGCTGCACAGAGAAGCACATTGACAGCACTGCACATGGGATTCAAGTCCAGAAAACACTATGGGTAATAATAGAAAGTGAGCCATCTCAGTATGATATAAATTAAAGGATATGGAGGTAAAGCCAGGATGGGATTGCAGTCGGTGCAGACTCAATGGGCTGAATGGCCTCTTTCTATGCCATAGAATTTTGTCCTTAGCTGAGTGTGAAGGGACAGAGTGAAATTGTGAATTCTAGCTTCCTATGCTATAGCTCTGCATCTGCTCAGTGAGATATAAGGAACAAGGAAAGAGGAAACTGCATTTCCAAGGCTCCGATCCTGTGCAATGCTGCCCCCATGTTTTTTTTCATTCCAGGGATGGCGGTTTCAGAGGAAATGTTATCGTCCAACTTAAAATTTCATTTGGTTAGGGAGTGCTGAATATTCATTGACTGTTGTAATGCATAGATTTGTTGCTTGTTGTGATCTGTGTTTCTGCAGTTGTATGGCTGTGTGTTGTGTATATTTAAGAGAGATTCTGTGTTTCTCTAAGTCTCTCTGCGTCAGTACATGTGCAAGTGGCTGGATGTATGTGTTTGTGAGAGTGTGTTTCTCTGTGCCTGTGAGTACGTTTGTGTTTGAGAGTGTGGGGGTGTCAGTTTGGGCCTGTATGTCTGGAAATAGGTGCAGATGTGTTATTTTGGAAACAAGAATTACAGAGAGCAGCACAGTTTACCCACTCCCATTCTGAATGGGATTAGTGTCTAAAACCTGCACAAAGCGTACAGATTACAGTCTGAGATCATCCCCAGCTATAAAATCCAAACAATATCTCCCATAGGGAATGAGGGAAGAGAGTTCATGTACAGTGCCTGGTGATAAAAGGGTTAATTCACCAGCCGAGCTTCCTGTTGCAAACTCCAATCCCTGCCAATATTGTTCAACATTCACACTGCAGTAACCGGTTCCCAGATGCAGACATGGGACTTACTGAACTTGGCTGAGGCTCACAAAGAGCAGCGCCTGCAGTAGGTGTGAGCCACCAGCAGATGGTGGCATTGTGTCACTTTAATCCCCAGATACAAAGAACAAAGAACAAAACAGCACGGGAAAGACCCTTTGGCCCAATGAGCCCGCGCCGCCACCCCAATGTTGCCACCTCTACCCAGGATCCCTGTCCGTGTTTATAGATCTATGGATTAAAAACCAAATTTGAGACAATTTAGGGAGAATTTGCTTTGCCAATTAGCCTAAGAGAACATCTTTGGGATGTGAGAGGAAACCGGAGCTCCCAGAGAAAACCCACGCAAGCACGGGGAGAATGCGCAAACTCCCACAGACACAGGCCCAAATCCATGTATCTGCACAGCACAGCACTGAGCTGTCATGTTGCCCATCAGATGGTCCAGGTCAAGCGTACACTAACGACGTGAAGCAGTAGGATACTCTCGGAAAAGATCCAAGAGCAGTCCTCTCACGACCCATCGCGTGTATGTCCCTCGTTAGACAACAAGGTGGACCAAAGCACCTGTAGGATAAAAACAAGTACATCAATATCATCATCTATTTACATGCTTCCCAGGGACTCCCAAGGCTTGTGATCCCTATTTTAAATCAGTTTTCCATTCCCCTCCATTCCCATTCTGTTCACGTGCCCATCTAAGTACTTCTTAAATAATTCCAGAGTACCTGCCTCCACCACTTGGCAGTGCATTCCATACCCCCACCACCCTCTGTGTGAAAAAACTCCCTCTGGCATCCAAATTATACCTTACCCCCCTCGTGCTATTCGAGTCCATCCTAGGAAAAAGCTTAACCTTGTTTACTCTATCTAAAGAGTAAACAAAATCTTTGTTTACTTCAAAATCTTGTACACCTCTATCAGATCTCCTCTAAGTCTATGTCTTTCTAAGGAAAACAGTCCCAATTTGCCTAATCTCTCCTCGTAACTCAGACTTTCCGTACCAGGCAGCATCCTGGTAAACCTCCTCTGCACTCTCTCCAGAGTCTCCACGTCCTTCCGGTAGTAAGGCGACCAGAACTGGACGCAGTATTCCAAATGAGGTCTAACTAGCGTTTTATACAACTGCAACGTTAAAGGCCAGCTCTTGTATCTTCAGTCAGAGCAGAGGTGGTGGTAGAAGAGGGGGAGGAGTGGCATTGTTAGTTAAGGACAGCATTACGGTGGCAGAAAAGACGTTTGATGTGGACTTGTCTGCTGAGGTAGTGTGGGCTGAGATTAGAAACAAGAAAGGAGAGGTCACACTGTTGGGAGTTTTTTTTATAGGCCTCCAAAAAGTTCCAGAGAAGTAGAGGAAGGGATTGCAAAGTTGATCCTGGATAGGTGTGAAAGTAACAGGGTAGTTGTAATGGGGGACTTTAACTTTTCTAATATCGATTGGAAAAGCTATAGTTCAAGTACGTTAGAGGGGTCAGTTTTTGTTCAATGTGTGCAGGAAGGTTTCATGACTCAGTATGTAGATAGGCCAACAAGAGGTGAGGCTATATTGGATTTGGTACTGGGTAATGAACCAGACCAGGTGTTAGACTTGGAGGTGGGTGAGCACTTTGGTGATAGTGACCACAATTTGGTTACGTTTACCTTAGTGATGGAAAGGGATGGGCACATACCGAATAACAGTAGTTATAGCTGGGGGAAAGGTAATTATGAGGCTATTAGGAGAGATTTAGGATGCATAGGGTGGAGCAGGAAATTGCAGGGGCTGGGGACATCTGAAATGTGGAGCATATTTAAGAAACAGCTTCTGCATGTCCTTAATGAATATGTACCTGCCAGGCAGGGAGGAAGTGGTCGAGTGAGGGAACCATGGTGTACTAGGGAAGTTGAATCTCTGGTGAAGAGGAAGAAGGAGGCTTATATAATGATGAGACGTGAAAGCTCAGTTAGGGCACTGGAGAGCGATAAATTAGCCAGGAAGGAGCTAAAGAGGGAGTTGAGAAGAGCTAGAAGAGGACACAAGAAGACTTTGGCGGATAGGATTAAGGAGAATCCTAAAGCTTTTTACAGGTATATAAATAATAAAAGATTGGTTAGGGCAAGATTAGGGCCAGTCAGAGATAGCAGTGGGAAGTTGTGCGTGGAGCCTGAGGAGATAGGAGAGACACTGAATGAGTATTTTTCGTCAGTATTCACGCAGGAGAAAGACAATGTTGTCGGGGAGAATACTGCGATACTAGGTTGTAGACTGGGCAGGATTGAGGTTCATAAGGAGGAGGTGTTAGCGAATCTTGAGGGTATGAAAATTGATAAGTCCCCTGGGCCAGATGGGATTTACCCTAGGATTCTCTGGGAGGCTAGAGAGGAGATTGCAGAGCCTTTGGCTTTGATCTTCATGTCGTCGTTGGCTACAGGTATAGTGCCGGAAGATTAGAGGATAGTAAATGTTGTCCTTTTGTTCAAAAAGGGGAGTAGGGACCATCCTGGAAATTATAGACCGGTGAGCCTGACTTCTGTTGTGGGCAAAGTCTTGGTAAGAATTATAAGGGATAGGATTTATAAGCATCTAGAGAGTAATAAATTGATTAGGCATAGCCAGCACGGTTTTGTGAAGGGTAGGTCGTGCCTCACAAACCTTAGAGTTTTTTGAGGAGTGAGCAAAGAGGTAGATAAGAGTAAGGCAGTTGATGTAGTGTATATGGGTTTCAGCAAAGCGTTTGATAAGGTTCCCCATAGTAGACTACTGCAGAAAGTGCAGATGCATGGGATTGAAGGTGATTTAGCAGTTTGGATTAGGAATTGGCTAGCTGACGTAAAACTTTACTGATTCTAACACCAATTTTAAATCCAACCAATTTATTTGATAGTAAATTCGCGAGCTTTCCACTTTATAGCCTTCGTCAGGCAAATGCAGTGTTCTGGTCTGCAATAGCACTCATATCCACACAGACAGTTACAGATTGCTGATTAGAATGCGAATCCTTACATCTAACCTGCTACTCAAGTGTTAAAGTGGCTAACAATGTGTGTGAAGGGAATCTGAGCATTGGTTAGAGAATTGTGTATTTTCTCCAGACAGCACAGTAAGTAGGTTTTTTTGCTAACCCAGGCAAGTTACGGGGGTTACAGATAGTGTGTCATGAAGCCAAGATCCCTATTAAGGCCGTCCTCGTGTGCGGTCAATTCTCTAACCAATGCTCAGGATTCCCTACACACACATTGTTAGCCACTTTAACACTTGAGTAGCAGGTTAGATGTAAGGATTCGCATTCTAATCAGCAATCTGTAACTGTCTGTGTGGATATGAGTGCTATTGCAGACCAGAACACTGCATTTGCCTGACGAAGGCTATAAAGTGGAAAGCTCGTGAATTTACTATCAAATAAATTGGTTGGATTTAAAATTGGTGTTGTAAAACTTTACTGAGTTTACCCCAGTCCAACGCCAGCATCTCTACATCATAGCTGATAGAAGACAGAGGATGGTGGTTGATGGGAAATATTCAACCTGGAGTGCAGTTACAAGTGGTGTACCTCAAGGATCTGTTTTGGGGCCACTGCTGTTTGTCATTTTTATAAATGACCTAGATGAGGATGTAGAGGGTTGGATTAGTAAATTAGCTGATGATACCAAAGTGGGGGGAGTTGTAGACAGCGAGGATGGATGTTACAGTTTGCAGAGGGACATAGATAGGTTGCAGAGCTGGGCCGTGAGGTGGCAAATGGAATTCAATACAGATAAGTGTGAGGTGATTCACTTTGGTAGGAATAACAGGCATATGAAATATAGGGCTAATGGAAGGACCCTTAATAGTGTTGTCGAGCAGAGGGATCTTGAGGTACAAGTGCGTAGCTCTTTGAAAGTTGGCACCCAGGTTGTTAAGAAGACGTACGATGTGTTTGCTTTTATTGGTAGAGGGTTTGAATTTAGGAGCCGTGAGGTTATGTTACAACTGTACAAAACTCTGGTGCGGCCGCACTTGGGAGTATTGCGTACAGTTCTGGTCGCCGCATTGTAAGAAAGACGTGGAAGCATTGGAAAGGGTGCAGAGGAGGTTTACCAGGACGTTGCCTGGTATGGTGGGAAGGCCTTATGAGGAAAGGCTGAGGGACCTGAGGTTATTTTCATTAGAGAGAAGAAGGTTACGCGGTGACCTAATTGAGGCGTATAAGATGATCAAAGGACTGGATAGTGAGAGCCTTTTTCCTCGGATGGTGATGACCAACACAAGGGGACATAACTTTAAATTAAGAGGTGGTAGTTATAGGATGGATGTCAGAGGCAGGTTCTTTACACAGAGGGTGGTGAGGGCGTGGAATGCCCTGCCTGCAGCAGTTGTGGACTCATCTACTTTGGGGGCATTCAAATGGTTGGTGGATAGGCACATGGATGATATTGGAATAGTTTAGGTTAGAGGGTCCACTGGCCGACGCAACATCGAGGGCCGAAGGGCCTGTACTGCGCTGTAATGTTCTCTATGTACCCTATACCCCTTCCTATAAAGGCGAGCATACTACATGCTTTCTTCACAACCTTCTCCACTTGCTCTGCCACCTTCAGAGACTTGTTCACCTACACCCCCAGGTCCCTGTGCGTTTCTATGCTCTTACTAGGTCTACCCTTTATCATATACCTCCCCCCTACATTCTTTCTCCCGAAATGCATCACCTCACATTTATCAGGATTGAATTCCATCTGCCATCTGTCTGCCCAAGCTACCAGCCTGTGTCCTGCTGCATCGCCTGACAATGCTCCTCACTATCCGCAAGTCCAGCCATCTTTGTATCGTCTGCAAACTTGCTGATCATTCCACTTACTCCCTCTTCCAAGTCATTTATATATATTACAAATAGAAGAGGTCCAGTACCGAGCCCTGCGGCACACCACTAGTGACCGACCTCCAGCTAGAGAAACACCCTTCCACTATTACTCTCTGTCTCCTATTACCAAGCCAGTTACTTATCCATCTAGCTACCTGTCCTTGTATCCCATTTGCCTTGACCTTCTCGACTAACCTCCCATGAGGGACTTTGTCAAACGCCTTACTAAAATCCATATAGACAACATCAACGGCTCGCCCTTCGTCCACCGTTTTCGTCACCTTCTCAAAAAATTCTACCAGATTTGTAAGGCACGACCTCCCCTTAACAAATCCATGCTGCGTATCCCTAATCAGATTGCAATGCTCTAAGTGCCTATACATCCTATCTCTAAGAATCCCCTCCAACAGCTTCCCTACCACTGACGTCAAACTCACCGGCCTATAATTCCCAGGGTTATCCCTTTTTAAACAACGGTACAACATTAGCTATTCTCCAGTCCTCTGGGACCTCACCTGCGTCCAAGGAAGAAACGAACATTTGCGTTAGAGGCCTAGCAATTTCACCTCGCACTTCTCTAAGCAATCTGCGATAAATGCCACCAGGCTCTGGAGATTTATCAGTTTTAATACTACCTAGAAGCTCTAACACTTCCTCCCTCGGTATGGATATTTCCCTCAACTGGTCCACAGCTCCCTCAGAGACAGCAGCTGTCAACAAGCCCCTCTCCTTTGTGAATACCAACGCAAAGTATTCATTCAGGATCTCCGCCATTCCCTCGGGCTCTAAGCACCGTTCCCCATCTCTGTCCTTAAGAGGTCCGATTTTTCCTCTAACCACCCTTTTATTCCTGACATAGGAGTAAAAAGCCTTTGGGTTTTCCTTAATCCTATCCACCAAAATCATTTCATGCCCCCCTTTTTGCCCTTGTAACTCCCTGTTGGAGCTCCCTCCTATTCTCTCTATATTCCTTCAATGCTATCTCGGTTCCCAGCTGCTTCGACCTATCATACGCTTCGATAGTGAAAGAGGTTTAGAGGAGAGGCTGGTGGAGCCTTTAATTCATTCACAGAGACAGAGAGGAACTCTGACAAGATTGACTAATCTGTCCTCTGCTGAATACTGTCAGAATCACAGTGTTCCCTCCCTCTGGAGAATGATTTCTGCTGCTCCATTTTGAAAGGACAGTGAAGACTCTCTTGCTGAGAACACTGAAAACACATTACAGCTTAAACAATGGTTTGCAGTGATCTTTCCTACAACGTGCAGACTAAAACTACAACAGTTTTCCAGCTGGGAAACCAAGTAAACAGGGAAATCACTGCCAGGCCAGAGGGGCTGATAGAATAGGGAGGAAGAGGGGCAGGAATGAAAGGTTTGGAAGGAGCTGTTGAAGATCTTCACAATTCAGGCTTTCACTGTAACTGGTGGAGCAGCAATGCTCATAGATTGAAATGTTCACACGAGCACTGTCAGTCCCGGTCTGGATCCCTGCAGTGACTGCAGCTGTGTCTCTCCATTTGGACTGAACTGATTTCTCTCCAGCCTGAAACAGATTAAAGATGAAACAGGAAATAAACAGATGGAACAAGAGAATAAATAACAGAATACTGGAGTTAATGCGATAAATCTGTTCTCTGGATCACTAGAGATCCAGACACACAACTGAAGATGAGCATCAGGACCCTGTGAATGTCCTGACGATTTACCTGGGAATTATCCCAGAGGTAGTAAATACTGCTGCAGTTAGAGTCAGAGACTTGGGACAGATCCACAAATTTACTTAGATAGATCCTCAGGTAATGTTTGACAGCTCACCACCTGGGCTAATACCTGAACAGCACAACTGAATCCCCCAATCACTTCCCACTGATGCCCCATACTACATTTCCCACAATCTGACTAGACCCACTCATCCATACCTCCCCTCCAGCCTGGTGACCTCCCATGAGCCCTTAAACTAATCGGACTAACCCTCCCAACGTGGCCTCATCCTAACAACATAAGAAACATAAGGAATAGGCCATCTAGCCCCTGGAATCTGCCCCACCATTCAATAAGATCATGGCTGATCTAAAGTGGATCAGTTCCACTTTCCTGTTTTCTCCTCATAACCCTTAATTTGCTTGTTATCAGAAATCTATCTACCCGTGACTTAAAATATATTCAGTGAGGTAGCCTCCACCACTTCAACTAACAGAAAATTCCAGAGATTCACTATCCTCTGAGTGAAGAAGTCCTTCCTCAACTCCGATCTAAACTGCCCCTCCCTGCCCCTATTTTGACGTTGTGCCTTTTAGTCTACTATCCTTTCTAACCAGGAAGAATCTCTCTACCTCTATCCTATCCATCCCCTTCATTATCTTATATGTCTCTATAAGATTCTCCCCTCAGCTTTCTAAACTCCAACGAGTGCATAGAACATAGAAACAGGCCCTTCGGCCCACGAATTGCGCCAATCACACCTATACGTACAAACCACAGACCTATCTATAACCCCCTTTCCCATTAGTTCCCATATACTCATCGAGAAGTCTTTTAAAAGACCCGAGCGAGTTCACCTCAACCACACCGACACCAGCCGATTCCATTCACTCACCACCCTCTGAGTGAAAAACTTATCCCTAAACATCCCCTCTGTATTTGCTTCCCTGCACCTTAAATCTGTGTGCTCTCTGCAGCTTGGACCAGTACCTGGAACTTCGATGTTGTGGCCATTTCAGAGACATGGATAGAGCAGGGACAGGAATGGTTGTTGCAGGTTCCGGGGTTCAAATGCTTCAGTCGGAGTAGAGGTGGTGGTAGAAGGGGGAGGAGTGGCATTATTAGTCAAAGACTGTATCACAGTGACAGAAAGGAAGTTTGATGAGGACTTGTCTGTTGAGGCAGTATGGGCTGAGATTAGAAACAGGAGAGGAGAGGTCACCCTGTTGGGAGTCTTTTATAGACCTCCTAGAAGTTCTAGAGAGGTAGAGGAAAGGATTGCAAAGTCGATCCTGGACAGGAGTGAAAGTAATAGGGTAATTGTTATGGGGGACTTTAACTTTACTAATATTGATTGGAATAGCTATACCTCTAACACGTTAGAGGGGTCAGTTTTTGTACAAAGTGTGCAGGAAGGTTTTTTTGACTCAGTACGTAGATAGGCCAACTAGAGGTGAGGCTACATTGGATTTGGTGCTGGGCAATGAGCCAGACCAGGTGTTGGGCTTGGAAGTTGGTGAACATTTTGGTGATAATGACCATAATTCGGTTACGTTCAACTTAGTGATGGATAGGGATAGGCATGAAGCTGGGGGCAGTAGTTATAGCTGGGGGAATGGTAATTATGAGGCCATTAGGAGGGAATTAGGGTGCATAGGTTGGACTAGGAAACTACAGGGACTGGGAACATCTGAAATGTGGAGCTTATTCAAGGAGCAGCTACTGCGAGTCCTTGATAAGATGTCCCTGTCAGGCAAGGAGGAAATGGTCGAGTAAGGGAACCATGGTGTACTAAAAAAGTTAATTCGCTGGTTAAAAGGAAAAAGGAGGCTTATGTCAGGATGAGGCTTGAAGGCTCAGTTAGTGCACTGGATAGCTATAGATTAGCCAGGAGGGAGCTAAAGAGTGAGTTGAGGAGAGCTAAAAGGGGACACGAGAAGACTTTGGCTGATAGGATCAAGGAGAATCCTAAAGCTTTCTTTAGATATGTTAAGAATAGAAGATTGGTTAGGGCAAGATTAGGGCCAGTCATAGACAGCAGTGGGAAGTTGTGCGTGGAGCCTGAAGAGATTGGAGAGGCACTGAACAAATATTTCTCTTCGGTATTCACGCAGGGAGATGTAAATGTAGTTGTGGAGAACACTGGGATACAGGGTTGCAAACTGGAAAGTATTGAAGTAGATAAGGAGGATGTGCTAGATATTCTTGAGGGTTTGAAGTTAGATAAGTCCCCTGGGCCGGACGGGATTTACCCTAGGATTCTCTGGGAGGCAAGAGAGGCGATTGCAGAGCCTCTGGCTCTGATCTTCAGGTCGTCGTTGGTTACGGGTATAGTTCCGGAAGACTGGAGGATAGCGAATGTCGTCCCATTGTTCAAGAAGGGGAAGAGAGACCTTCCAGGGAATTATAGGCCAGTGAGTCTTACTTCTGTTGTGGGCAAAGTATTGGAGAGAATTATTAGGGATAGGATTTATAGTTATTTAGACAGAAATGAATTGATTGGGGATAGTCAGCATGGTTTTGTGAAGGGTAGGTCATGCCTTACTAACCTTTGAGTTTTTTGAAAAAGTGACCAAAGAGGTGGATGGGGGTAAGGCAGTTGATGTGGTATATATGGACTTTAGTAAGGCGTTCGATAAGGTGGCCCATGGAAGGCTTCTGCAGAAAATGCAGATGTATGGGATTGAGGGTGATTTAGCTAATTGGATTAGGAATTGGCTAGCAGATAGAAGACAGAGGGTGGTGGTTGATGGGAGATATTCATCGTGGAGTTCGGTTACAAGTGGTGTACCTCAGGGGTCTGTTTTGGGGCCCCTGCTGTTTGTAATTTTTATAAATGATCTGGATGAGGGTATTGAAGGATGGATTAGTAAATTTGCGGATGACACTAAAGTCGGTGGAGTGGTAGATAGTGAAGAGGGGTGTTATAGTTTGCAGAGAGACTTGGACAAGTTGCAGAGCTGGGCCGAGAGGTGGCAAATGGAGTTTAATGTGGAAAAGTGTGAGGTAATTCACTTTGGCAGGAACAATAAATGTTTAGAGTATAGAGCTAATGGTAGGACTCTCAATAGTGTTGATGAACAGAGGGATCCTGGTGTATATGTCAATAGATCCCTAAAAGTTGGCAATCAAGTCGATAAGGTTGTTAAGAAGACATACGGAGTCTTAGCTTTTATTGGTAGGGGGATTGAATTTCGGAGTTGCATCGTCATGTTGCAACTGTACAAAACTCTAGTGTGGCCGCATTTGGACTATTGTGTACAGTTCTGGTCCCCACGTTATAAGAACGATGTGGAGGCATTGGAGAGGATACAGAGGAGGTTTACCAGGATGTTGCCTGGTATGGAAGGCAGGTCTTAAGAAGAGAGGCTGAGGGATTTGAGGTTGTTTTCGTTCGAAAGAAGGTGGCTAAGAGGAGACCTTATTGAAACGTATAAGATGATTAGAGGTTTAGATAGGGTGGACAGTGATAGCCTTTTTCCTAGGATGGAGAAAGCTAGCACGAGGGGACATAGCTTTAAATTAAGGGGTGGTGGTTACAGGACGGATGTCAGAGGTAGGTTCTTTACCCAGAGGGGGGTAAGGGTATGGAATGCCCTGCCTGCTGCAGTTGTAGATGCGCCAAGTTTGGTGGCGTTTAAGAGGTTAGTAGATAAGTTTATGGACGAAAAGGGAATGGTTTAGGTTAGAGGGTCATTGCTTTTTCCTAATTGGTCGGCGCAACATCGAAGGCTGAAGGGCCTGTTCTGCGCTGTAATATTCTATGTTCACGTAGCGACCATTTCAGCCCAGGGAAATAGCCTCTGAGAATCCACCCTATCTATTCCTCTCAACATTTTATAAACCTCTATCAGGTTGCCTCTCAACCTATGTCTCTCCAGGGAGGAGTCCCAGCTCCCTCAACCTATTTTCATAAGGCCTGCCTCCCAATCCAGGCAACATCCTTGTAAATCTCCTCTGCACTCTTTCAATAGCTTCCACATCCTTCCTATAGTGAGGCAACCAGAACTGCGCACAAGGGGAGTCTGACAAGGGTCTTATAAAGCTGCATTATTACCTCCCGACTCAAAAAATCAATCCCTCGATTAACGAAGGCCAGTACATCGTACGCCTTCTTGACCACATCCTCCACCTGCGAGGCCTATTTAAGAGTCCTATGGACCCAGACCCCAAGATCCTTCTGCTCTTCAACACAGCTAAGACTCCTACCCTTGATATTGTACTCCTTCATCCCATTATTCCTGCCAAAATGGACCATTACACATTTATCCGCATTGAACTCCATCTGCCACTTCTCCACCCAGTCTTGCATCCTGTCTATGTCCCACTGCAACTTTTGACATCCGTCCAGATCATCCACAACACCACCGACCTTTGTATCGTCGGAGAACTTACTAACCCATCCGTCCACTTCCTCATCCAGGTCATTTATGAAAATGACAAACAGCAAGGGTCCCAGAACAGATCCCTGGGGCACTCCACTGGTGACCAACCTCCATGCAGAAGAAGACCCATTCACAACCAGTCTCTGCCTTCTGCGGGCAAGCCAGTTCTGGATCCATGAGGCCAAAGCCCCTTGGATCCCATACCCTCACCTTCTCCAGGAGCCTTGCATGGGGGACCTTATCAAACGCCTTACTAAAGTCCATGTACACTACGTCCACTGCTCTTCCTTCATCAACGTATTCAGTCACATTTTCGAAGAACTCAACTAGGCTTGTAAGGCATGACCTGCCTTGACAAAACCATGCTATTTCTGATCGTTCTAAACTTCTCCAAATGCTCATAAATCTTGTTCCTCAGAAGCCTCTCCATCAGCTTACCAACCACTGAGGTCAGACTCACCGGTCGGTAATTTCCCGGACTATCCTTGTTCCCTTTCTTAAAAATAGGAACCACATCCGCTATCCTCCAATCCTCCGGAACCTCTCCCGTTTCCACGGACGATGCAAAGATCATTGCCAGGGGCTCTGCAATCACTTCCCTCACTTCCACAGTAACCTAGGGTACATCCCATCCGGTCCTGGCGACTTGTCTATCCTGACAGAATTTAAAAGTTCTAACACATGCTCTTTCCTAACATCCACATACTCAATCTTTTCCATATGCCTCAAACCTGCAGTACAATCTCCCAGTTCACTTTCCACCGTGAATAGCGAAGCAAAGTACTCGTTAAGCACCTCTGCCATTTCTTCCAGATTCACATAGACTTTTCTCCCTTCACCTTTTATAGGCCCTATCCTTTCTCTTCTCATTCTTTTACTTTTCACATATTTGTAGAAGGCCTTGGGATTCTCCTTAATCTTACCTGCCAAGGCCTTCTCATGATCCCTTCTGACTCTCCTAATTTCCTTTTTAAGCTGCCTTCTACATGCCTTATACTCCTCTAGATCCCTAACATCTCCTAGCTCTGAACCTTTTATACACCTTTCTTTTCTTCCTGACTAGGTTCACAACCTTCGTGCACCACGGTTCCCGTGTCCTACCAAAACCTCCTTGTCTCCTCGGAACGTTGTCGTGCAGAGCCCCAGACAAACATTCCTTGAATATCCGCCACTTTCCTTCTGTACTCTTCCCCAAGAACGCCTCCTTCCAGTTTATGCGTCCAATTATCTGCCTGATGTTTTCATATTTCCCCTTACTCCAGACAAACACCTTCCTCGCCTGCCTGATCCTAACTCTTTCCATTGCTATCGTGAAGGAGGTAGAATTATGATCTCCATCCCCAAGGTATTCTCCTACCGAGAGATCCGACACCTGTCCTGGCTCATTAGCCAGCACCAGGTCAAGTGCAGCCTCTCCTCTTGTAGGCTTATCCATGTACTACAAAGAACAAAGAGCAACACAGCACGTGAAACAGGGCCTTCGGCCCAACGAGCCCACGCCACCGTCCTAACACCCTAATGACATATCCTTGTCTTTAGGCTATGCCTATTGTTGAAGATTCCCATATAGGGACCAACATAGGAACAATTTGTTACCCAATCAGCCTAAGAGCACATTTTTGGGATGTGGGAGGAAACCGGAGCACCCGGAGGAAACCCACGCAACCACGGGGAGAACGCGCAAACTCCCGCAGACACAGGCCCAAATCCATGTGTCAGCACAGCAACAGCGATAGTCACTGAGCTGTCATGTTGCCCATCAGATGGTCTAGTTTAAGCATACACTAACGACGTGAAACACTAGGCAACTCCTGAAGCAACCTCCAAGAGCAGCTCTCGCACGACATGCCACATGCATGCCCCTTGTTTATCAACAAGGTGGACCGAATTGCCTACGGAAACAAATAAGACTTAATTAAACATGCTAAAAAAAAAAACTAAGACATTCCCGAGACAAAACTAAAGATAGTCTACTACTATTTGGTCCTCCCGATATTCAAACAGTCCTGTTATATCCCTCTATCTGCAGACCGCTCATGTGGCTGTCCAAGAGACCCTTAAACAACCCTAGCGTGCCTGCTCCCACCACCTTACTCGGCAGTGCATTCACACCCCCACTACCCTTTGTGTGAAAAACTGCCCTCTAATATTCGTCTTATACATAGCCCCCCTCACCCTAAGGCCGTGACCCCTCGTTCTATCCATTTCTAATGGTGAAAAAGCTTACCACCATTTACTCTATCTATACCCCTCAATCTTATATACCTCTAAAAGATCCCCTCTCAGCCGACATCTTTCAAGGGAAAACAACCCCAGTGTTTTCAATCTTTCCTCGTAAGACAGCCCTTCCATACCAGTCAGCATCCTGGTAAATCTCCTCTGCACTCTCTCCAGGGCCTCTACATCCTTCCTGTAGTACGGCGACCAGAACTGGACGCAGTACTCCAGATGAGGCCTAACCAACGTTCTATACACCTGCAACACCAGACTCCTACTCTTGTATTCTATACCTCTTCCTATGAAGGCTAACATACCATACGCTTTTTTTTTACCACATTCTCCACCTGTACTGACACCTTCAGAGACCTGTGAACTTGCACCCCCAGGTCTCTCTGCATCTCTATACTCCGGATAGTTTTACCTTTTATTCTATAACTCCCCTCTACATTATTCCGGCCAAAATGCATTACCTCGCATTTATCCGGATTAAATTCCATTTGCCATCTATCTGCCCAATCTACCAGCCTATCTATGTCATGTTGTATTGCCAGGCACTGCTCCTCAGTCCCCGCCAATCCAAGTATCTTAGTGTCATCAGCAAATTTGCTGATCACACCACCTACCCCCTCTTCCAAGTCATTTATATAAACCACAAATAGAAGAGGTCCTAGTACTGAGCCCTGTGGCACACCACTAGTGACAGACCTCCAGTTGGAAAAAGAGCCTTCCACTACTACCCGCTGTCTCCTCCTCCTAAGCCAGTTCTCAACCCATCTACATACCTGGCTCTGTGTACCATGCGCCTTCACCTTATCTATCAGCCTACCATGAGGAACCTTATCAAACGCCTTACTGAAATTCATATAGACGACATCAACGACTTGTCCTTCATCAACCGTTTTTGTCACCTCCTCAAAAAATTCCACTAGATTCGTAAGGCACGACCTCCCCTTAACGAAGCCATGCTGCGTATCCCTGATCAGATCGCAGCGCTCCAGATGCTCATACATCCTGTCCCCGAGAATCCTCTCCATTAACTTACCTATAACTGAAATCAAGCTCACCGGCCTATAGTTCCCTGGGTTATCCCTCTGACCCTTTTTAAACAACAGTACTACATTTGCAATCCTCCAGTCCTCTGGGACCTCGCCTGAGTCCAAAGAGGAGACAAAGAATTGCGTCAGAACCCCAGCAATGTCATCTCTCACCTCCCTTAGCAGCCTGGGATAAATACCATCAGGCCCCGGAGCTTTATAAGTCTTTATGCTACCTAAAAGCCCCAACACTTCGTCCCTCATAATGATTATTTCCTTTAACGGGTCCTCAAATTCCTCAAAGCCGGCATCAGACATCAGGCCTCTCTCCCGCGTGAATACCGACTCAAAGTATTCATTCAGGATCTCCCCCATTCCGTCAGGCTCTAAGCATAGTTCCCCTCCTCTGTCCCTGAGAGGTCCAATCTTCCCTCTAACCATCCTTTTGCTCCTTACATAGGAGTAAAATGCCTTAGGATTTTCCTTAATCCTACCTGCCAAATCCATTTCGTGGCCCCTTTTTGCCTTTCTGACACCCCTTTTAAGATCCCTTCTACACTCTCTATATTTTTCCAGCGCTGCCTCTGTCCCCAATTGCCTGGATCTAACGTACGCCTCCCGCTTCTTCCTGACCAAGTCCTCAACATCCCTAGTAACCCACGGTTCTCTAATCCTACCTTTCCCATCCTTCCTCCTTACTGGCACGTGTCTTTCCTGCAAAAATTTTAGTTTTCCCTTGAAAGACTCCCACATGTGCAGTGTCGACCTACCCTCGAACAGCTTATCCCAGTCGGTATCCCTAAGATCCTGACTAATCTGGCTATATCTAGCCCTCCCCCAGTTTAACACCCTCCCCTTAGGGCAGGCTTCATCTTTTTCCATTAATACCCTAAAGCAGACAGAGTTGTGGTCACTATTAGACACATGCTCTCCTACTACAACGTCAACCACCTGCCCTGGCTCATTCCCCAGAACCAGATCCAGTATACCCCCTCTCTAGTCGGGCTATCCACATAATGCTCCAAGGACCCTTCTAAAACACACTGTACAAATTCCTCCCCGTCCGCACCTTCCGCTCTGTGCACCTTCCAATCTACCCCAGGGAAATTGAAATCTCCCATTACAACTATCCTATTCTTCTTACACTTATCTAAAATTTCCCTACATATCCCTTCTTCCACGGCCCGCGGGCTGTTGGGCGGTCTGTAGTACACACCCAACATAGTAACCTCTCCCTTCCTATTCCTCGACTCAATTCCTAACTCATCCATACCCCCCACCTTCTGCACTGCTATGATGTGATCCTTAACTAATAACGCCACTCTCTCTCCTCTCCTCAAACCACCTCTATCATGCCTAAAACTCTTATACCCTGGAATATTCAACTGCCAGTCCTGCCCTTCCTTTTAGCCACGTCTCAGTCACCGCCACCATTTCTAACTTCCTCTCGAACATTATTGCCTTCAGTTCATCTGTTTTGCCAGTCACACTCCTCGCATTAAAACACATGCACTGAAGGCCCTCAGGCACTCTCTGATCTTCCCTCCTACTCTCCGGAGTTACCCTGTCACCAATCTCTCTCCCACTCCCAGTTCCCTCTATCTCCCCACCCCCCCCTCCATATTAGTTTAAACCCTGCCGAAACACTCCAGCTAACCTCCCAGCTAAAATATGGGTGCCCTTCCCAGACAACTGTTCCTCGTCCCTCTTGTATAGATGCCCCTCCCTCCTGAAGACTTCCCAATGGTCTAAGAATCTGAATCCCTCCACCCTACACCAATCCCTCAACCACGCATTCAGTTGGAGCACCTCGTTGTTCCTAACCCTGTCATTCCCAGGCATCGGCAGCAGCCCAGAGAATGCCACCCTGGAGGCCCTACACTTCAGCCGAGCCCCCAACTCCCTGAACTGCCTACGTATGTCCCCCCTGCACTTTGTTCCTACATCCTTCTCTCCCACGTGGACTATTACATCAGCCTTAGCCCCTCCACCCTTCAAAATTCCCTCTACCCTCTCCGTAACATCCTGAACCCCTGCTCCAGGGAGGCAGACTACCATCCTGGAGTCCCGCTTTTGCCCACAGAACCGCCTGTCAATCCCCTTGACCTTCCCATCCCCCACCACTATCTCACATCCCTCACTCCTACCGTCCTCCGGGGCATTCAGATCCCCCTCCCTTGCCCTCTCTACCTCAGCTGTTGCCCTACCCTTGATGTTCTGGGATGCCTCCTCTGGGGTGATCTTAGTGCCGTGACTCCTTTCCTTTTTCAACTTCCTATCTGTTACCCACCCATCCCTCCTCATAGGCCCGGCGGTCCCTTCTGGACTATGGTCCCTGTTCATTAGCCCCTCGTTCTCTCTGACTATAAACATATCCTCCAGTCTCAGCTCCAACTGCCTCACCCGAGCCCTCAATCGTTGCAATTCCAAACACTTTGTGCAAACATGGGCTTTTGGGAGACGTGCTGCCTCCAAGAATGTCCACATATGGCAGCGAACACAGTGGACGTGTTTTATCATGGACCCATGAAAGTTCAGGAAACTTTCCTGAACACACCTAACAAACTCCTCCGCATCCAAACCCCTTACCCTTGGGATATTCCAGTCGATGTTTGGGAAATTGAAATCTCCCATCACGACAACTGTGTTATTTCTACATCTTTCGAGGATCTGTTTCCCTATCTGCACCTCAGCTTCCCTGTCACAATTCGGCAGCCTACAGAATACACCCAGCAAAGTTATCGATCCTTTGCTGTTCCTAACTTCCACCCACTGAGACTCCGTAGACAGTCCCTCCGCGTCACCCACCTTCTCTGCAGCCATGACACTGTCCCTGATCAACAGTGCCACACCACCTCCTCTTTTGCTCCCAATCCTGTCCCTCCTGAAGCATCTGAAACCCGGCACCTGAAGTACACAGTTCTGTCCCTGAGACAACCAAGTCTCTGTAATGGCCACCACATCACACTCCCAAGCAGCAATCCACGCCCTAAGCTCATTACCTTATTGACTACACTCCTGGCATTAAAATAGACACACCTCAGCCCCTAAGTCAGGATATTTCCCTTTTCCACCACCTGTCTAACCCCCCTCTCATACTGTCTACAGTCCTTCCCTACCTGGGAGCTAACCTCCTCGTTCTCAGTCTCATCAATATTCCCGCCCTCCAGCCTTTCTAGTTTAAAATTCCCCCAGCAGCCCTAACGAGTCTTCCCGCCAAGATATTAGTCCTCCTAGAAGTCAAGTGCCACCCGTCCTTACTGTACAGGTCACACCTGCCCCTAAAGAGGTCCAAATGATCCAGGAACCTGAATCCCTGCTCCAGTCCCGTAGCCACGCGTTCATCCTCCACCTCATTCCATTCTTACTCTCATTCTCCCGAGGCGCAGGCAGCAATCCTGAGATTACTACCTCCGCTTTCCTCTTTCTCAGCTTCCTACCCAGTTTCCTATAATCCCTTTTCATGATTGCCTCCGTCTTCCTGCCTATGTCTGCAGTACCTATATGAACTACAGCTTCAGGTTCCTCACCCTTCCCTTTCAGGATGTCTGGGAGGCGTCCAGAGACATTCCGGATCCCAGCTCCAGGGAGACAAACCACGATCTGCGACTCTCGTCTGTGTCCACAAAAACGCCTGTCTGAAACCCTCACAGTGGAGTCCCCTATTAGTACTGCCTTGCTTCTCTCTTCCTTAGTTTTTTGGCATACTGGCTCAGTTCTAGAGAGCTGGCCACTGCTGCCTCCCTCGGATGAGTTGTCCTCCCCAGTAGTACTCAGGCAGGAGTACTTACTACGAAGGAGCACATCCACTGGCATGCTCTCCATCACCCGAGGTTTCCCGTTCCTAATAGTTATCCACGTGCTTTCTTCCCGCTGCCCGGGTGTGACCACCTGCCGATAGCTCCTATCAATTATCTCCTCATTCTCTCTAATGAGACGAAGGTCCTCAAGCTGCATTTCCAGTTCCTTAACCTTGTCCCGTAGGGACTGCAGCTCCACACACTGAGCACAGGTATGGATGTCTGGGAGACCAGTAGCCTCCAAGACCTCCCACATCTGGCACTGGCAACAACATACCGGCCTCACACCCATTACTTGCCCCCTTTTAGAAACCCAGAGGAAAAAAATAATAAAAACTTATAACTTACCCTGCCTCACCCTTTTCGCTTAGGCCCTGTGAGCCAAAGCCCTTACACAAAAAACAAAAACAATCTTACCTGCTCTCTCTTTTTTAGGTTAGAGGAGGGAGGGTGGGATACTCTACCTGTGTAGAGTATCGGGATTTCTCACCACTCCAATTTATAGTGAGGTTAAAAAAAACTCTACCCAAGTGCGGCCGCACTTGGAGTATTGTGTGCAGTTCTGGTCCCCACATTATAAGAAAGATGTGGAGGCATTGGAGAGGGTACAGAGGAGGTTTACCAGGATGTTGCCTGGTATGGAGGGCAGGTCTTATGAGGAGAGGCTGAGGGATTTGAGGTTGTTTTCGTTAGAAAGGAGGAGGCTAAGAGGGGACCTGATCGAAACATATAAGATGATTAGAGGTTTAGATAGGGTGGACAGTGATAGCCTTTTTCCTAGGATGGAGAAAGCTAGCACGAGGGGACACAGCTTTAAATTAAGGGGTATAGTTATAGGACGGATATCAGAGGTAGGTTCTTTACCCAAAGGGTGGTTAGGGAGTGGAATGCCCTGCCTGCAGCTGTTGTAGATGCGCCAAGTTTGGTGGCGTTTAAGAGGTTAGTTGATAAGTATATGGAAGAGAAGGGAATGATTTAGTTTGGAGGGGCATTGCTTTTTATATTGGTCAGCGCAACATCGAAGGCCAAAGGGCCTGTTCTGTGCTGTAATGTTCTATGTTCTAAGTGTCTTTGCGACACTGTCTGTCCTCTGGTAAATTTTAAAAAAACTAGTAAAATTAATTTTAAAAATCGCTCTACTCACCCACAAGCTCTCCTCTCTGAAATCGCTGTCTCTCTTCAGTGTCCCCAAGGAACAATGAGCAAACCTGCTCTATTCAATCTCTCCTCATAGGCTAACCCTTTCATCTCTGGTATCAGCCTGGTGAACCTTCTCTGTACTCCCTCCAAGGCCAATATATCCTTCTGCAAATGCAGTGACCGAAACTGCACACAGTACTCCAGTTGTAGCCTCACCAGTGCCCTGTACAGTTGCAGCAAGACCTTTCTGCTTTTATATTCTATCCCCCTCGCTATAAAGGCCAACATCCCATTTGCGTTCTTGATCACCTGCTGCACCTGCAGACTGGTTTTTGCCATTCGTGCACAAGGATCCCCAGATCTCTCTGCAGCATAGCATGCTACAGCTTTTCACCTTTTAAATAATAATCCCTCCAACTATTATTTCTACCAAAGTGGATAACCTCACATTTGCTAACATTTCCATCTGCCAGGTCCTTGCCCACTCACTCAGCCTATCCAGATCTCTTGGCAGAATTTCCACACCCTCCACGCAATTTGCTTTTCCACTGATTTGGTTTTTAATCCATAGATCTATAAACAAAGACAGGGATCGCAGGTAGAGGTGGGAACATCGGGGTGGCGGTGTTGGGCCGAAGGGCCTGTTTTCCGTGCTGTTTTGTTCTTTGATCTTCGTGTCATCAGCAAATTTCATTACTCTACACTCAGCCCCCTCCTCCAGATCATCTAAGGTAAGTGGTAAACAATTGAGGCCCCAGCACCAATCCCTGTGGCACTCCACTCGTCACCAGCTGCCTACCAGAATAGCACCCGTTGATTTCAACTGCGTTTTCTATTAGACAACAAATTCTCAATCTACGCTAACACCTTACCCCCAACTCCGTGCACCCTAACCTTTTGCAGGAACCTTTTGAGAGGCACCTTATCAAATGCCTAAAATCTAAAAACACCACATCCATTGGTTCCTCTCTGTCTACCGCACTAGTCACGTCCTCATAGAAATCCACTAAATTTGTTAAACACGACTTCCCCTTCATGAATCCACGCTGCGTCTGCTTGATCAAACCATTCTTTTCTAGGTGCCTCGCTATTTCTTCTTGATGGATGATGACGATGGACTCGAGCACTTTTCCAACTACGGACATTAAACTAACCGGCCCATAATTCCCTGCCTTTTACCTGCTACCTTTTTTAAGCAGAGCGTTAACATTAGCTGTTTTCCAATCTTCCAGCACTTCCCCAGAATCCAGTGAATTTTGATAACTAATTACTAAGGCATCCGCTATTACCTCTACCATTTCTTTCAGAACCCTGCGATGCATTTCATTCGGTCCTGGAGACTTGTCTACCTTTAGTCCCGTTAGTGTATCAAGCAGTACCTCTCTAGTGACAGTAATTGTATTAAGGACCTCATTTCCCACCATCCTTCTTTCTTTAATATCTGGCTAACTATTTACATCCTCCTCCGTGAAGACCGACACAAAAAACTTATTTAAAGCCTCAGCCATTTCCTTATCACACACCCTCTCGTCCTCCAAGGGTCCAACATTCACTCTAGCCAGTCTCCTCTTCTTTATGTATTTGTAAAAACTTATGGTCATTTTTTATATTTAGAACTAGTTTAGCTTATACTCTATCTTTCCTTTCTTTATCACCTTTTTAGTCATTCTTTGTTGCTTTTTAAATCTTTCCCAATCTTCTAATCGCCGACTATTTTTAGCCTCTCTGAACGCATCCTGACCCAACTTCTCCTCACCTGATATAGAAACATAGAAGATCAGAGCACGACGAGGCCATGTGGCCCTTTGAGCCTGTTCCATCATCCATCACAATCATGGTTGATCGTCCAACTCAATAGCCTCATCCTGCTTTCTCCCTATAATCTTCGATCCTGTTTGCTCCAAGTGCTATATCCAGCCACCTCTTGAATACATTCTTGACTAAGCCTCTGACTTAATCTCATTAATCCAAAACCCATCCACCCCACTACACTCTTCAATGCTGTTAACCAACCTCAACCCCCCACCACACAACCACATCTGTTTAGACCCAACATGACCAACTCACTGCCACCAGCCAAACTCGTAATTAACCCTCCATCCAACACAATGCAATCCATCCACTCCCTCAACACCCAGAACTAATCCTCAATCTCTCCCCAGCTCCCTGACTAACCATTAATTCAGCGACACACCAACCCATTCACTCCCCCAATCAACTAACACTTATGGAGCTCCCTGGGGTCACTGTGCTGTAAATAGGATGTGTGCTCTCTCTTCCCCAACTTTGCTCTGATGGAGCTCCCTGAAGTCATTGTGCCGAAGATTCTGGGAGAAATATGAAGCAGTTTCAGGTTGGGGGAATTTTCACACATACCGGCAATCTGCTTATCATTGCTGCTGCTTGGAAGATTCAGGCCCATTTATATTTTAAATCCATTATATTTTAATTGTTACAGTAAAAATTAATACAAACACTCACACTATCCGCTCCAGACTCCTGCAGGTCAGTATGAGGTGGCGGAGAGCAGGGACAGATTGATCTGTGAAGGAGTTTGATTTCAGGTTCAGAAAGTTGAGTGATTGCTTTGTAGGGAGAGTGGAGGCGAGATCTTCAGCACAAGAATCTGTGAGAACATTCTCATACAGACTGGAGATCAGAGAGAGAAATAACATGAATCGGGCTCAATCCCCAGTGTTTTATATAATACTGTTAATAACAATAATAATGTATTGTAGGAGACATTCCAAAAACAACTTGCATTTCTATAGAATGAGAAAATACTTAATGCTGAAAATGAAATATAAATAAACTGGAAATGCTCAGCAGATTAGGGAAATCTTTGTGAACAGAGAAACAGGGGTAAAGTTTGAACTTCCATTGGAACTGGAAACTGGCAGTGAATTGATAGTTTTGAAGAGACAGTGGTGAATAGCTGGGGACGAAATAAAGAAAGGACAAACTGGAATTGTAGGAGTGATTAAATGGTAAAAGTGATGATGGGACAGGACCCTGATGTCCTTACTCAGAGTGGCTCGGGAGGGACATGGGATGGTCAGTGGTTTGGGAATGCAGTTTGTGGTGACGGTGAAGATAACGGCTGTGGTTTTACCAGACGCTCTGAATTCCCGACATGGGGATTGGAAATGGGTGGTGTGTCTGTGTGGTGAGGATAGGCAGAGTTATGGAGGTGATATTGTCAGAGGCGGACAATTAACGGCTGCCAGGCAGGGAGAGCTGCCCACCGAGGCAGCCTGGGCAGGGAGCATCCCGGTTCAGGCAATGCTGGCACCATCTCCAAAGACAGCCAGCAGGACTTTCAAACACAGCAGCTCTGGAAGGAGCAGCAAGGGAGCTCTGCTTACTGAATGAGGGGCTGAAATGTCAGAAAGCAGAGCAAGGGTTGCTCCACAATCACTGATTCCTCCCTGGAAGGGCTCCACCTGGCTGCTCAGGCTCAGAGGGAGGTCCTGTTCCCTCAGATTGGGAGGAGGTTATCCCATCATTACAAGCCAGTCTGGATGGAGGTTGCTGGGAACTGAGCAGGTTTTAGAGACGTGGTTACAGTGTGGAAAAGGATCAATGTCCTGACGTGTTCTGACACGGTGAGTGCAGCACAGCCTGATATGTGAATAAGGATGAGACTGAAATTGTAGAAAGAACATCTCCACCCAGACACTGGCAATGCAAGGGGCAGCAGCATTGACTGTCAGAGACATAGAACATAGAACATTACAGCACAGAACAGGCCCTTCGGCCTTCGATGTTGTGCCGACCAAAATAAAAAGCAATGCCCCTCCAAACTAAACCATTCCCTTCTCTTCCATATACTTATCAACTAACCTCTTAAACGCCACCAAACTTAGGAGGTTAATTGAACATATCTGGCACCAGCATAGACTAGAGCAGGGTTCACCAACATATTCACTGGGCAAACATATGCCAATGTTTTTCTCACTCAAGAGGCCAATGAGTAAATTTCAGAATGATCAAGTTTAGCACAGCAGAAATTTTAATTAAAAACTAAACTGAGATACGAAAAGAAACAACTTGCTGAGCACAATAATGAGGAATAAATAAAGATGATGATTAGAGTTTAATCCTTATCAATCACAAATTGTTTCTATTCCACATTTGCTGCAGATTGGCTCAAAAACGTATTAGCAGCAAACATGAGAAAGAAGCGGTGCGTGATTGGAGGAGCAGCTCCATACACATTCTTCCATTCAAACTGAACTGCGCAACTGAGATTTTGGAAACTCGCTCCAGGGTCACATTCACCCCTTGGACAACACTGGGCTAGTGCATGTGTTTGATGAGTGAGGAACAGTTTATGTGTTTGGAAAGAAAGCAAACATCATCAGGGAATGAGTGAAGAGTGGAGACATCCAGGTCTTGCCATCCTTACATCAATGAAAGATGAAATGCTGGATCAGGAAGGTCTGGGGTCAGCATTCGGCCCATCGAAACACTGAAGTATCTTACCAAGGTCCGTTCTCCATAACCTTAAAATTTACTCGGGCTAATCCACCTAACCTACACATCTTGCGACACTAAGGACAATTTTACCATGGCCATACATGGAGTACAGGAGGAAACCGGAGCACCACAGGAAACACACATAAACCCTGGGAGAATGAAGAAACTCCACACAGTCACCCAAGGCTGGAACTGAACCGGGTCCCTGGCGGTGATGCAACAATGCTAACCACTGTGTCACCGTGCCAGCCTCTACAGATCCCTACAATGGCAACACAGGTGGATGAGATGGTCAAGAAGGCAAACAGCTTACTTGCCTTCATTAATTGGGGCATCAAGTATAAAAGTTAACAAGTTATGTTACAGCTACGTGAAACTTTAGTTGACCATATCTGAATATTGCTTGCAGTTCTGTCTGCCATACTACCAGGAGGATGTGGATGCTTTGGAGAAGGTGTAAAAAAGATTCAACAGAATGTTGCCTGGTCAAGGAGGGTTATGAGGACAGGTTGTATAAACACGGATTGTTTTCAGTACAAAAAGGGAGACTGAGGGGTGACCTGATGGAGGTATACACAATTACGAGAGGCATCAACATGGTGGATCGGCAGGATGGAATGGTCAACTACAAGATGGCACAGGATGAAGATGAGAGGAGCAAAGTTTGGAGGCAGGTGCGTGGGGAAGTTTTCATCATGTAGAGATGCCGGCGTTGGACGGGAGTAAGCACAGCAAGAAGTCTGACAACCCCAGTTTTAAATCCAACCGATTTATTTGATAGTAAACTCACAAGCCTGATGAAGGCTATAATAGCCAAAAGCTTGCGAGTTTACTATCAAACAAATCGGTTGGATTTAAAATTGGTGTTGTCAGACGTCTTGCTGGGAAGTTTTCAAGCAGAGTGGTGGGTGCCTTGAATGCACTGCCAATTGAGGTGGTGCAGACAGACATGTTACCAATGTCCAACATGCATCTTTATAGACATGTGAATAGAAGGCAAAGAGGAATAGAAACAGTAAATGGGCAGCAAGATCTGGGTCTGAATAAGGATTATGAGTTAGGCTTGGTAGGTTCTTTGTTCTTCTTTGTATGAGATTAAAATCACCCGTGATTATTGCAGTATGCTTTTACAAGACGCCATTATTTTTCCCAAGTACTGTGTCAAGAGATTCTGAATATTGTTAGGGGCGATTAAATGATTACTACAAGTGACCTTTTAACTTTGTTACTTCTTTATCTCTACCCAAATAGATTCTGCATCTTGATCAGTGGAACTAAATTCACCTCTCACTACTGTACTGCCATCTATTACTAACAGCGAGACTCCACCACCACGTCCTGTCCTCCATTTACTGTCGTCTACATTCTTCCCCCTTTTACAAATCAACGGATGCTGTGTCCAGGGAGAGCCATATACATCTGAGGAGGAGGAGAGAATCTCAGAAGGTGCACCATAATGTCATTCCCCACACCCTCAACATAAGGATCTATGGGACTGACATCCCATTGCTCACAGATCAGGGAGAGAAACAACAGGAATCAGAGGAAAAGCAATTTTCCTTATTCATAACTGATACCAATAGTAATGGGCAATGTTTTTATAGAAATAGCAGTGGTGAAATTATATTGTTGAATATTCAGTTATTATAAACACCATCTCAAACAGTCTGCTACTTACCCCAGTTTCTGTATTTTACAGTCCGGATTCCTCAGAACCACAGACAGCAGTTTCACTCCTGAATCTCCCAGTTTATTGTAACCCAGATTCAGATCTATCAGTGAGCAGTTTGTACTGAGAGCAGAGGCCAGGTCCTCGGCACAAGAATCAGTGAGAGCATTACCATAGAGACTGGAGATCAGAGAGAGAAAAATAATAATCAGGGTAAATCCACAGTGTGTTTTAAGAATAAAATCATTAACAATAATAATGTACAACATGGGACATTCAAGAAACACAACTTCAGTTCACAGAGAAGGCAAAATTCTATTGATATTGTGAATCTGAAATATGAATATAATATCAATATGTTGGAAATTCTCAACAGGTCAGGCAATACCTGTGAAGTGAGAAGCAGATTTAGTTTCAGTTCAATTAGCTAAAATTAGAACTGGGAATAGCATTGAATTGAATTGTTCAAATATCAGGGAGCTGGGGATGGGTGGGTGACAAGGAAAGAACAAAATGGAAGCACCGGAATGATTAAAAGATAAAAAGGATAATGGTGAAAGGTAAGACTACAGGGTTGCCATGTCCTTACCTTGAGGGAGGGACATGAGATGGTCAGTGGCTCAGGAATGGATTTTGTGCTTTTGTTGGAGATTATACAAAGGAACCTTTTTCACACTGCCAGTGATATAAGTCTGGAAAATAAAGCCTGGACATATTGGTGGAGGCAGCCTGATTTGAGGAATAACAGAGGGCAATCGACGAACATTTATATGTTCAATGTGCAAAGATACAAGGAGAAGGCAGCAGAATGAGACAAATTCCTAATACTAGTTTTGTGTGCTGAAGACACATTTAGCCTCGTGGTGCTCAGCAGTAATTCGGTGACATTTTAACTGTGTTAAACAGGGTTAGGTAATTTAGCTAGTGTCCACAAAGGGCCATTGGTATCTCTCTCAGGTAGAATCACAGAATTGTTACAGAGCAGAAGGAGACCATTCAGCCCATGCTGTCTGCACTGACTCTCTGAATGAGCAGATTTCTAAGTGTCATTGTCCCAAATTCTCCCCGTAACCTTACACATCCTTCCTTTTCAAATAATAATCCTATTCCCTTTGGAAATTTTCAACCGAACGTGTCTCCAACACACACTCGGCCAGTGAATTCCAGCCATTTACCACTCGCTGCAGGGGACGTGGCGGTTCAGGCAATGCTGGCACCAGCAGCAATTTCATAGGCAGCATCTCTGGACAGACCAGTGAGGAAGACCTGGTTACTAAACACAGGGCTGAAATAGGAGGAGGAAGGTTAAACTCAATTCAGTGATGCACTTGGCAACACTTGGTACTGTTCCCCAAGGGGACATGAGCTTGGAGCAAACATCTGTTCTCTCACAGCTGGAGACCTGAGCAGGCATAGGTTATGTAGTTGCATGACGCAAAAGGATAATAACTTGCTGTGGTCCGAGATGGTGGTGAAGCATCTTATCACATATAATCTTAGGGAGACGGGGTCAAATAAGAATGAAAGTGAAATTGTAGAAAGGCTATCCCCACACAGATACAGACAATTTATTCTTTTATTATTACTGAAGCAGTGTAATTGACATCATGTTGATTTTAATCTAAACTAATGCAGTGTTCTGTTATTTCAGTGTTCTCCGGGGATGACAGAGTAGAGCTTGATTGCAGTTGGTTCACAGGTTATGTCGTGTGACTGAGGAACAGCTATTTTTCCACAGAGCATTCTAGTTTTTATTCTGCTTTCAGAAGCTGCTTGAAGTTAAGACGAACAGCAGTGCTGTTTCCCTCTCTGAAGTTGGAGTTTTTGCTGTTTAAGTGTTACTGTGCTGGAACCTGTCAGAGACTATGCTTACCTCTCTGCGATTGGGCTGTTCGGAGGTGACATCCTTCTCTGAAAACAACTGTCAGTTTGGCTGTCTGGAAGTGTTAAAAAGCTGGAAATCAGCATCACGTGAGCATACTTGTTTTTGTGCTCACTGATGTCGTTGGAGAAAGATGTGTGTCTGTGGGTATTGCTTTATATTGGAACAACAGAGATGGCTAGCTGTTAAGACTTACACTGTGCCATCTTTAAGTCTTACAATTGATAAAAGGTTATACTGATTCTTGTTGTTAGTTTATTTAAAAATGCAGTTAGAATCTATCTTTGATAAAAGCATCCCAGTGGGTCACTTGAATCACACCTGGAGTGAAACATCTCATGCTCATCAATGCTAAAATCAAACATAAAACCATGGGTCTATGCTAACTTCACAAAACATCTTGGAGTTTCTGGTCTGCATCGTCACATTCATAGAACATAACAGCGCAGAACAGGCCCTTCGGCCCTCGATGTTGCGCCGACCAATTAGGAACAAGCAGTGACCCTCTAACCTAAACCATTCCCTTTTCATCCATAAACTTATCTACTAACCTCTTAAACGCCACCAAACTTGGCGCATCTACAACTGACGCAGGCAAGGCATTCCATACCCTTACCACCCTCTGGGTAAAGAACCTACCTTTGACATCTGTCCTAAAACCACCACCCCTTAATTTAAAGCTATGTCCCCTCGTGCTAGCTTTCTCCATCCTAGGAAAAAGGCTATCACTGTCCACCCTATCTAAACCTCTAATCATCTTATATGTTTCAATAAGGTCTCCTCTTAGCCGCCTTCTTTCTAACGAAAACAACCTCAAATCCCTCAGCCTCTCTTCATAAGACCTGCCCTCCATACCAGGCAACATCCTGGTAAACCTCCTCTGTACCCTCTCCAATGACTCCACATCTTTCTTATAATGTGGGGACCAGAACTGCACACAATACTCCAAGTGCGGCCGCACTAGAGTTTTGTACAGTTGCAACATGACGTTGCGGCTCCGAAATTCAATCCCCCTACCAATAAAAGCTAAGACTCCGTATGCCTTCTTAACAACCTTATCGACTTGATTGCCATTCTTTCCTCTTCCTTACAAATCAAGGTTGTGTGACTGGGGTGACATCAGTTCCCTCTGTAAGCATGTGAACGGGTCCTCAGAGTCACTGTTATATTATTCCTCTATACCCAGGGCACAAAAATCAATGTGACTGACATTCCATTGCATTGGGATCAGAGAAATAACAGGAATCAGTAAAAATTAAGGTTCTGATTCATTACTTCCAATTACTAGGCCTTTATAGAGGTGTTCAGCTCAGAAAGAGGCTCTTCAGCCCACTGTCTGTGTCAGCCATCAGGCTCCAATCTATTCTTATTCATTAGCCTTGTATGCTGTGGCACGTCAAGTGCTTGTCTGAATGCTTCTTAAATGTTGAGTGTTCCTGACTCCACCACCGTTTCAGTCAGTGAAATCCAGATTCCCACTCCCCTCTAGGTGGAAAAAAAACTTTCCCACAGAACCCCCACTGTGCAGAAGGCGCCTAATCGCCCCATTTGATTTTCCAAAGAAGCATTTTAATCAGGCCCACACAACTGCTTATCACTGGACATTTACCATGGCAAATCCACCAAAACTAAACATCTTAGGATACTAAGGGATAATTTAGCATGGTCAATCCACCTAACCTAAACTTCTTTGGAGTGTGGGAGGAAATCAGAGTAGCTGACAGAAACCCGCACACAAGGGGAGAACATTCAAACTCCACAGGCAGTCACCCGAGGCTGGAATTAAAGGTCCAAGGTTATGAGGCAGCAATGCTAACCATTGTGCCATCTTCAATGCTCCTTGGAACTCCTGTCCAATGCCTAAAATCAATACAAATGGTTATCAATCCCTAAAATGAAGGAGAAAGGTTTCTTTCTATAATTTGATAGAAGTGCCTGTCTGAGTAAAATAACAGAAGCATTGACAAACAGAGGGACCAGTGAATAATTATCCACTGATCGTGGCAATACAGGCAGATAATTTGGTTAACACGGCATGCAGCATGCTTGCTTCATTGGCCAGGGTATCAAATATAAAAGTTGGCAAGTTATGTTACAGCTGTATTAAACTTTATTTAGGCCCAACTGTGTGCAGTTCTGAACGTCAGACAATCAGGAGGATGTGGATGCTTTGGTTAAGGTGCAAAGAAGGTTTACAAGGATGTTGCCTGGTCTGGTTGAGGTATGAAAAGAATTTGAATAAACTTGGATTGTTTTCACTGAAAACATAGAGGCTGAGGGCGACCTGATAGAGGCATATATATGGATGATAGTTCCCCAGGGTAGAAAGGTCAACTACACGACGGAACAGTTTGAAGGCAAGAGAGGGAAAGTTTAGATCAAAGAACAAAACAGCACAGGAAACAGGCCCTTTGGCCCAACGAGCCTGCGCCACCACGTCGATGTTCCCACTTGCACCCATGATCCCTGTCTATGTTTACAGAAATCTGCATTGGTATAGAAATCTGCATTGGGACCAAATTAGCAAGACAATTTAGGGTGAATTTGTTTTGCCAACCAACCTACGAGCACATCTTTGGGATGTGGGAGGAAACCGGAGCACCCGGAGAATGCAAGCATGGGGAGAATGCGCAAACTCCCCCAGACACAGGCCCAAATCCATGTACCTGCACAGCACAGCGATAGTCACTGAGCTGTCGTGTTGCCCATCAACTGGTCCAGTTCAAACGTACACTAACGACGCGATCACAATCCCTATTTTACATCAGTAAAATATCCCTCCATCCTGATTCTGTTCATACCTTTCTGTTCTATACCTTTCATAATCTTGTACACCTCTATTAAGTATCCTCTCAGTCTATGTCTTGCGAAAGAAAACAACCTCAATTTCCCTAATCTCTCCTTGTAACTCAGACCTTCCATATCAGGTAGCATCCTGGTAAACTTCCTCTGCACTCTCTCCAGACTCTCCACGTCCTTCCAGTAGTAAGGGGACCAGAATTAGACGCAGTATTCCAGATGAGGTCTAACCAGCGTTCTATACAACTGCAACATTAAAGGCCAGCTCTCGTACTCTATACCCCTTCCTATAAAGGCTAACATACTATATGCTTTCTTCACAACCTTCTCCACCAGCTCTGCCACCTTCAAAGACTTATGCACTCTTAATAGGTCTACCCTTTATCAGATACCTCCCCACTACATTCGTTCTCCCGAAGTGCATCACCTCGCATTCATCAGGATTGAATTCCATCTGCCATCTATCTGCCCAAGCTGCCAGCCTATGTCCTGCTATATCACCTGACAATGCTCCTCACTATCCGCAAGTCCAGCCATCTTTGTATTGTCTGCAAACTTGCTGATCACATCATTTACTCCCTCTTCCAAGTCACATATATATTACAAACAAAAGAGATCCCAGTACTGAGCCCTGCAGCACACCACTAGTGACCAACCTCCAGCTAGAAAAACACACTTCCACTATTACTGTCTCCTATTACCAAGCCAATTACTTATCCATCTAGCTACCTGTCCTTGTATTCCATGAGCCTTGACCTTTTCTTTGTCAAACACCTTACTGAAATCCACATAGATGACTTCAATGGCTCGTCCTTCGACCATTTACGTCACCTCCTCAAAAAATTCGATCAGCATCGTAAGGCACAACCTCCCTTTAACAAAGCCATGCTGCGTATCCCTAATCAAATCGCAACGCTCGAAGTGCATATACATCTTATCTCTAAGAATCCCCTCCAATAGCTTCCCTACCACTGACGTCCAACTCACCGGCCTATAACTTCCAGGGTTATCCCTACTACCTTTTTTAAGGTCATGCCTTACTAACCTCATTGAGTTTTTTGAGAAAGTGACCAGAGAGGTGGATGGGGGTAAGGCGGTTGATGTAGTATATACGGACTTTAGTAAGGCTTTTGATAAGGTGGCCCATGGAAGACTTCTACAGAAAATGCAGATGTGTGGAATAGAGGGTGATTTAGCTAATTGGATTAGAAATTGGCTGGCAGATAGAAGACAGAGGGTGGTGGTTGATGGGAGATATTCATCGTGGAGTTCGGTGACGAGTGGTGTGCCTCAGGGGTCTGTTTTGGGGCCCCTGCTGTTTGTAATTTTTATAAATGATCTGGATGAGGGTATTGAGGGATGGATCAGTAAATTTGCAGATGACACTAAAGTTGGTGGAGTGGTAGATAGTGAAGAGGGGTGTTATAGTTTACAGAGTGACTTGGACAAGTTGCAGAGCTGGGCCGAGAGGTGGCAAATGGAGTTTAATGTGGAAAAGTGTGAGGTAATGCACTTTGGCAGGAACAATAAATGTGTAGAGTATAGGGCTAATGGTAGGGCTCTTAATAGTGTTGAGGAACAGAAGGATCTTGGTGTATGTGTCAATAGATCCCTGAAAGTAGGCAGTCAAGTGGATAAAGTTGTTAAGAAGGCATATGGAGTCTTAGCTTTTATTGGTAGGGGGATTGAATTTAGGAGCCGCAGCATCATGTTGCAACTGTACAAAACTCTAGTGCGGCCGCACTTGGAGTATTGTGTGCAGTTCTGGTCCCCACATTATAAGAAAGATGTGGAGGCATTGGAGAGGGTACAGAGGAGGTTTACCAGGATGTTGCCTGGTATGGAGGGCAGGTCTATGAAGAGAGGTTGAAGGATTTGAGGTTGTTTTCGTTAGAAAGGAGGCGGCTAAGAGGGGATCTTATTGAAGCATATAAGATGATTAGAGGTTTAGATAGGGTGGACAGTGATAGCCTTTTCCTAGGATGGAGAAAGCTAGCACGAGGGGACACAGCTTTAAATTAAGGGGTATGAGTTATAGGACGGATATCAGAGGTAGGTTCTTTACTCAAAGAGTGATTAGGGAGTGGAATGCCCTGCCTGCAGCTGTTGTAGATGCGCCAAGTTTGGTGGCGTTTAAGAGGTTAGTTGATAAGTATATGGAAGAGAAGGGAATGGTTTAGTTAGGAGGGGCATTGCTTTTTATTTTGGTCGGCACAACATCGAAGGCCGAAGGGCCTGTTCTGTGCTGTATTGTTCTATGTTCTATGTTCTATAAACAATGGTACAACATTCGCTATCCTCTAGTCCTCTGGGACCTCACCTGTGTCCAAACAAGAGACAAGGATTTGTAACAGAGGCCCAGCAATTTTGCACTGCGCCTTGTGAGAATATTTTTTTTAAGCAACACAGCACGGGAAACAGGCCCTTCGGCCCAACGAGCCCGCGCCACCGTAATACCAAATACATTATCCTATTTTAATATTCCTATATAATAATATATATATTAATCCTAATTTGGAAAATTTTCACCATAGGGACAATTTGTTACCCAATCAGCCTAAGAGCGAATTTTTGGGTTGTGGGAGGAAACCGGAGTGCCCGGAGAAAACCCACGCAACCACGGGGAGAACGCGCAAACTCCCGCAGACACCGGCCCAATTCCAAGTGTCTGCACAGCCACATCGATAGTCTCTGAGCTGTCATGGTGCCCTTCAGGTGGTCCACATAAAGCACTCATATACGACATGAGGTACCAGGCAACCCATGAATCAACATCCAAGAGCTGTACCCGCACCACCTGCCGAATGCGTGCTCAAATTATGGACCGAATTACCTGTGGAAAAAAGCCGTAGTTAAACAGTCCTAATATATCCCTCTATCTGCATACCGCTCATGTGGCTGTCCAAGAGACCCTTAAACAGCCCCAGCGTGCCTGCTCCCACCACCTTACTCGGCAGTGCATTCCACACCCCCACTACCCTTTGTGTGAAAAACTGCCCTCTAATATTCGTCCTATACATAGCCCCCCTCACCCTATGGCCATGACCTCTCGTCCTATCCATTTCTAAAGGTGGAAAAAGTTTATCTCCATTTACTCTATCTATACCCCTTATAATCTTATACACCTCTATGAGATCCCCTCTAAGCCGACGTCTTTCAAGGGAAAACAACCCCAGTCTATCTGTATTGTAGTATAAGCAGTAAAATGTGAAATGTAGTCTCATCAACATGCGATGGGCAGGATGTTGAAACGTAATGAGCCCAGTATGTTAATCAATGTACGTTAACCAATGTGATGAAATTAGTATAGTAATCACTTATAGTCAATGAACGTAAACAGCAACAGCCTTGAGAAGCATTGGTTGTTGTTCAGTTACTCAACTCAATACGATCATAACTAAAAGAAAAGAATGAAGTAAATATGCTCTTTTTTATTATTTGACTTAAGTCAGCTAAACTAAGCCACAATTATTGTAGAAACAGAATGATTTGGTCAAGGACAAAGATTGTAACTACAAAGGTTTCATAGAGTAAGAGATGCATCAATTAGTGACCAATCACAGAAAAGGTAGATAAAGGACGGGCTCAACAACAATGGTGGCTAAGAAAGCCAACCTTGAGGATGAGATAAGGGAAGTCAGGGTATGGAGCTGTAGTGAGCATAAAAAGACTGCAAGCGCGCCGTTCGTTGGATTGCTCCGGACATCCCGGCTTTACTTTCTTGTACTGAAAATAAAGTCTACTACTTGAAGAATCGAGACTCAGACTCTCTGTGCGGAGCGGCCGCAGTTCATTGTCGTCCTGGGGAACCACCACAAAATTGGCGCTGCGAGCAGGGTATGGTGAGAGATCGCCTGGAAAATTGAAGTCCAGAAGGAGCGGAGGAGGCAGTGGTCTGACCGGGGCCGAGAATCCCAAAGCCGGCATTCTGACGGCAAGGTAAGCAGACTTGCATGCATGTAAATTCTTGTCATCGGAAAAGGGATCTCGAGGCCTGGCACACCCGGTTCTCTGCCAATCCTAGATCTCCCCAACTCAAAAGATACCCTGCATGGATAAAATTGAATTGTGTAAAAACTTTTGAGAGACTGAGTACAATTTGAAGGGTAGAGTTTTGCATGCAAAGCGCGCTGCGAATGCTGTATTGTCTGTGAACGGGTAAAAAGCGAGACGCTACAAAAACCGAACGCTAATTGATGCAACTAGGTTAGTCGAGCGGGATTCCAGGTTACAACTTGCCCAAGGAGAGTAAGTGTAGGAAGGCCTGCCAGTCCGAACCTACCCAGGACCTCGGATAAAGGACGTCAACCGAGAGGAGGAGAGATCTATGAGAGATTGATCTACCTAATACAGTAGTCAGGGTTACTAAAGTACAAATCAGTAGAGAAGGAGACAATTATTTGGACGTGTGACAAAGGGGCTGTAAGGGACCAGCCTGTAAATTTGGATTAGTAAATTTGCAGATGACACTAAAGTCGGTGGAGTGGTAGATAGTGAAGAGGGGTGTTATAGTTTGCAGAGAGACTTGGACAAGTTGCAGAGCTGGGCCGAGAGGTGGCAAATGGAGTTTAATGTGGAAAAGTGTGAGGTAATGCACTTTGGCAGGAATAATAAATGTGTAGAGTATAGGGCTAATGGTAGGATTCTTAATAGTGTTGATGAACAGAGGGATCTTGGTGTATTTGTGCATAGATCCCTGAAAGTAGGCAGTCAAGTCGATAAGGTTGTTAAGAAGGCATATGGAGTCTTAGCTTTTATTGGTAGGGGATTGAATTTCGGAGCCGCAACGTCATGTTGCAACTGTACAAAACTCTAGTGCGGCCGCACTTGGAGTATTGTGTGCAGTTCTGGTCCCCGCATTATAAGAAAGATGTGGAGGCATTGGAGAGGGTACAGAGGAGGTTTACCAGGATGTTGCCTGGTATGGAGGGCAGGTCTTAAGAAGAGAGGCTGAGGGATTTGAGGTTGTTTTCGTTAGAAAGGAGGCGGCTAAGAGGGGACCTAATCGAAACATAAGACGATTAGAGGTTTAGATAGGGTGGACAGTGATAGCCTTTTTCCTAGGATGGAGAAAGCTAGCACGAGGGGACACAGCTTTAAATTAAGGGGTGATAGTTATAGGACGGATATCAGAGGTAGGTTCTTTACCCAAAGGGTGGTTCGGGAGTGGAATGCCCTGCCTGCAGCAGTTGTAGATGCGCCAAGTTTGGTGGCGTTTAAGAGGTTAGTTGATAAGTATATGGAAGAGAAGGGAATGGTTTAGTTTGGAGGGGCATTGCTTTTTATATTGGTCGGCGCAACATCGAAGGCCGAAGGGCCTGTTCTGTGCTGTAATGTTCTATGTAATGAATGGCCCAGAACAGCGGTGCAGGGATTGATGGTGAATGTGGGACACAGGACGTACTCAGAATAGTGACAAACAGCTTAGAATAACTGCAGTAATAGATTTTTCTGAGCAGTGGTGTTAGCACACATTACCTAAAAAAAAACTAATGAAAGCAGTTGGAGGAGGAGTTAGGGAGTGGCATAAGGGCGAAAAAGACGCTCTGTTGAGAAAGATTACACATATAATTAATTTGGATGAAGTAAGAAACGAGTGGCCGTACGTGAACTGGGAAGGAATAATAAGCAGAAATTGGATAAGTGAAACAATAGCAGAGACGTTAATAGAATTAATAAAGGAACCCAGATCGCGTAGGGCTTTAATACACATAGACGAACAAGTAAAGACATATTGTTTTTTAGCAAGTGAAAGAAGAATATTGCCAGGGAGAGGGAAAACAGGGAAGTGGATATCGGAACCCCGGTTAGAAGTACAGGTGATAGCAAGAGAAGCGCAGTGGGAGAGTGAACAGGGGATTGGTCAAGAAAAAAAACAGTGTACCGTGTAATAATAACTATAATACCAAATTCAGACGAATTAAACAACAGAATTCATAACAATAGTTCAGGAGTACAGACAATGACAAGCAAGGCTAAAACACCAGTAGAAATACTAGGGGATAAGTTTCCAGCCCTTAGAGGAGATATAGCATACATCTCCAAAAAAGATGGACTAAAAGAACAAACAAATCAAATACACGAAAGCCAGAAGGGGGCACATGGTGTGTGGAGAGATGCAAGGATCAGAAAGGATTATTGAAGAATTATAAAATAAAAGATAAATCTAAAAGAAAAGCGAGAAAAAGAACTGGAGATACTGGCATTATTTGAAAAAGAAGGGAAAGAAAGGAGAAGGGCATGGAAAGGAGGTAGGATGCAAATGCCGGTGCAAGTTCAGGAAAAGGAGGGATTAAAAGACCCAAATGCAGCTCCACCTCCATACCCGGAGGAACGGAGGTGCACTGGGTTATATCCAATCATAACAGGTACAATGAATTTTGAAGGAGAGTATGATGTAAAACAAATAATAAAAGAAGAATGGGTAGCACAAGAGACAGAAAAGGAGACAAAACATTGAGGAAGAAAGTAAGAAAGTAGAAGAGGATTTGGACAAAGTAGTCCAAATGAGACAACGGTTGGAAGAGGAAGTGAAGATGGTAGATGTCCTAGAGTGGGCAAAGTAATGAAAAGGAAGAAAGATGAGGAGCAGGCAAATGAAGAAGGATATGATAAAAGAGAAAATAGAAAGAAACAGGAAATCGGAAGAAGAGACAGAAATGTGGGTGTAAAGGACAACTGAAAGCAAAAAGGGGACTGGAAACTTCCAGAAAAAAGGGAGAAAGGAGGAAACAGAAGGAGAGACAGAGGGTAGTAGTGAAGAAGAAGGGGATTTAGTGGTAGCGCTAGCGCCACAGAGAAGGTCACGACGGGTAAGAAGACCACCAATAAAATACCCAAACGAAGAACAAAGAGAGGAATATATATTCCCTCTGGTTCTGAAGGGTGGCAGACTACAATATATTCCCTGGTCAGGTCAGGACTTGCCTAATTTGATTAGTGAATTACCAAATATTTTGGATGGGGCCGGAAGGTGGATTGGACAGTTGGAAGCTGGAATGGTGGGAAAGAAGATGGCGCTGGGTGACATCAAAGCCCTCCTGGCAAAGGTATTGGGAATGAATCAAATGATTGAAGTATTGAGACTTGCAGGCATCCCTACGGCAGCACTTGACCCAGATGTGGATGGAGTGCCAATAGACTTATATCGCCGTGACATTTGGCAGGCACTAAGAGGCATGTACCCCAATCGAGTGGACACGAAAACACTGAAGGGGGAGCCATTGGGTGAGGAAGAAAATGCGGCCACATATGTAGAAAACCAGCTGAAAAGATGGAGAAGGGACACTGAGAGGGACATTCTGACAGATCCACTGACCAATTCCATGTTCCGAGCAGCAATTTTAGAGGGTCTACCGACTTCAGCTAAGTCTAGATTGGAGGAAGTGGTAGGCCTGGAGTCAAAAAGCTATAGAGAATTCTTAGACCATGTCATCCACGTGGTAGAAAGACACGGCAAGGAGGAAAAGAATGCAGACAAGCAGCTGAAAGACATACAGTGCAAACTTCTCCAAGCTCAGTTGGAGGAAATTAAAAACAAAGAAAAGCAGAAATTAAAAGAGGATTCCACACCAAGAAAATGGCAGCGATGGTGGCTGACCTAACAGTCGAAGAGATACCCACACTACCGCAAGGGAGAAGTGGAGGTGGAAGTCAGCCCATCATAACCTATAACATTTCTGGTTTCCCACTGTCCATGAATCCAGAAGGTTACAATCCAAATTACCAAAATAATTGGAAACCCCAGAACCAAAATAACTGGAATGGGAAAGGACAGGGGCAGGGAAGTGGTGGACTACCCTATCAGAACCAGAAGGGACAAAGTCAGGGAAATAACCAAGGTCAGAGACAGGGATCGCCACCTGGTCCTCCAGGTGTATGTTGGGGGTGTGGGGAAGCAGGACATATAAAAATAAACTGTCCTCAGAACCCTCAGAGACAAGGAGGGAACCAGCAGTACGTAAACCACCAGATAATGCAAACACCGCTAAACGACCCCCAGATGTCCCAAGGATCAGTGAATCATCAGGGTTTCCTATAGGGAGGCCCAGAGAACCCCGAAATGGTAGGCCAATACGTACAAATAACGGAAACAGCAAATCAGGAACCCATGATTAGTGTTAGAGTAGGAGGGGTTGAGGTCCCCATGATGATAGATACCGGTGCCACTTGTACATGCATACAGGCAAAGTATGCAGACCACCTACCATTGTCAGGTCAGTTTGTAAAAACTGTGGGGTTCTCGGGGAAAGCGACACTGACCCAAATAACGACGCTGATACCTGTCACCGTCGGAAACAAAACTACCTGTGTTAGTATGTAGTAAAACGCCACTAAATTTGTTAGGAAGAGACGCAATCCTAGGTTTAGGTTTGAAACTAGAATGTACAAATCAGGGAATTAACTTAACAGGAATGTACCCACTTAGGATGCAAGGGGAAGAATGGGCTAATGTATATTGGTTAGGAGATATAGAAGAACAAGTTAAAGAGCAAGAGTGGAAAACGTGGGGGAAGTTTGTAGAAGCACAAATTCCAAAAGCTGAATGGCCAAAGACAGAATTACACTGCACAATGATATTTGATGAGAAACAAACATGAAGTGCAGGAGAAATGGGAAAAAGAGGCAGGACAGGAACAGGAGGTAAAGTCAGGAAGTATTCTAATTGGACCAGGGGGAGCAGCCCTCACAATCATGAAAGATGCATGGGTTAGCAAATGGTTCTCCGTTCTTGGAGCAGAACCGCACATTACATTAAAAGTAAATCCCGGATATAGACCGAAAGACCTAGGGCCAATGGTGCTTAGAGCAAGGGAACTAGAATTTGTTGAAACAGACAATGCAAATATTTGGATGTCCACTGACAGACAAATGATGAAAATACTCTCAGACACTGAGATGGTTGGAAAACCAAAACAGGTGCGAATAGAGGTAAAGAATAAGGAACAGGAACAAGAGTGGAGGGAAAGACTGGAAAAAGATCTCAACTCTCTCCCGCAAGAACTGTGGTTGAAGCAGGACACTGATATAGGTAGGGTCAAGATAACCAACCCAGTAGAGATTAGGTTAAAACCAGGATGCCGAGGACCCTACAGGCCTCAGTATCCAATTAAACCAGAAGCAATAAAAGGCATTAAAGAGACAGAGGACTAGTAGAAGTAGGAGTATTAAAAGAAACCCACAGCAGATGTAACACACCATTATTACCAGTCAAGAAAGCCAAATGGGGAAAAATGGAGATTGGTACATGACTTGAGGGCAATCAATGAGGTAGTAGAAGACATGCTGGTAGAAGTACCGAACTCCTACACCTTGTTGATTAATATTCCACCTGAAAGCAGATGGTTTACTGTAGTAGATCTATGCTCAGCATTTTTTAGTGTGCCACTAGCTCAAGCAAGTCAGTACCTATTTGCATTTACATACGAAGGAAAGCAATACACGTACAATAGGATGCCCCAGGGATTTAAGCATTCACCGCATATATTTAATCAGGTACTAAGGGCATATCTGGAAGGAATACAATTAGAAGGAACATTGATACAATATGTTGATGATTTGCTGTTGTGTGCAGAAACAAAAGAACAATGCAGAGAGGATAGTCTAAAATTATTAAGGCGACTGGGTGAAGGAGGACACAAAGTGTCCAGGAAAAAACTGCAGTTGTGTCAAAGAAAGGTAGAATATCTTGGAAGGGAAATAACAACGGGACAAAAGAGGATAGCCTTTCAACAGATAGAGGCTGTATTGAAAGTCCCGAAGCCATAAACAGTAGGGCAGATGATGACATTCTTGGGAATGACAGGATTTAGCTCAGAATGGATAGAGAGCTATGCAGAAAAGATGCAGGCACTAAGGAAAATCATGAAGGAAGCAGGATGTGAAGAACTAAAAACAAACCTAATATGGGATAGAGAAGCCCTGGAAACATTCGAAAACATAAAAAAGGAAATGGCACAGGCACCAGCATTGACTCTTCCCATGTATAATAAACCCTTTGATCTCTTCGTGAGTAACAGGGAAGCAGGATTTGCAACAGCAGTGCTGATGCAGGAAAGTTGTAAAGGCAGGTCATAGCTTATTACAGCACCAAGCTAGACGATGTAGCTATGGGATACCGCCCGTGCTACCAAGGCCTGGCAGCAGCCGTGGTCACGATGGGATATCCAATAAACATACATGTATACCATAAGGTAGCTGAACTGATTGAACAGGGGAGATTTGTACTGACGCCTGCCAGAATCCATCACTACCGGATGCTGACCACCTTTCCAGATATTACGATAGTGAGATGTAACAGGGTTAATCCAGCCGACTATATGCCATTACCTCATGAAGGAGAGGACCATGAGTGTGTAAGAGAAGCAAAAACATTCATAAAACTAAAAGACTTAAAAGCAGAAAAACTAAACAGAAAGGAAAAGAGTACTGTATGTTGATGGCTTGTGCTACAGGGATCATGTAGGAAACCTTGCAGGTTATGCTATAATCGAACAGAAAGGGGAGACATTTGAAGTGTTAGAGGCAGAAAAGTGTGAGCAACCTTGCTCAGCCCAATTAGCAGAACTCAAAAGCATTAACCAGAGCATGCGAATTGACAGAAGGGGAAACAGTGGAGGTATATACGGATTCAGCTTATGCGCAGGGAGTGTGCCACCTGTTTGGAGCAATATGGAGACAGAGGGGATTCATGAAAAGTGGAGGAAGACCAATACAGCACGAAAGTCAAATAAAATCATTAATACAAGCAATGATGGTCCAAAAGAATCGGCCATAATCAAATGCCAGGCGCACAAAAAGGGAAAGGATAATGTTACCAAGGGAAATGCTAAAGCTGATGAGGTAGCCAAAGTAGTATCAGGATGCATCATGACCACAATAGCTCCAGTCGAGGTGAGACCACACCCAGGACCAGGGTTGGGGAGCGTTGCTCCCCAACCCACCCTAGAAGATGTGGTGCAGTTACAGGAGGAAGCCACAATAGCTGAAAAGACCATGTGGAAAGATAGAGCAGCAGTGCAGGGTCAACATGATAGAGTGTGGAGAAATGGGGAAGGGCTGATCATAGCGCCTACATCATTACTAACCTTACTAATCAGCGAAGCACACGGAGTCAATCACTGTGCAAGGGGGGAAGTGACCAGAAAAATAAAAGGAAGGATGGATTCTGGTCACCTTACCTGAAGAATTCAATTGATTACATGTTAAGTCAATGTGAGGTATGTGCCCAGAATAACATTAGGAAAGGTATAACTGCTCCTATAGGGCACATACCAATTCCTGAAGGGCCATTTAAACACCTTTGCATGGATTATGTAGACATGTGGAAATTGGTGAGAGGAAAGAGATATATGTTGGTGATTATTGACAGATTCAGCAGATGGATAGAAGCAACACCATCCAAAGACCAAGGGTCTGGAACGGTAATTAACTTCCTGTCAAAAGAGATCATCCCAAGATTTGGCATACCCACTCAATTGAGTTCAGACAATGGATCTGCATTTATCAGAAGGGTACTGAGAGAAACTTTCTCAGCACTACGGGTAAAGCAGAAGTTTGGTTGTGTGTACCATCCTCAGTCTCAAGGAATGGTGGAGAGGGCAAACGGGACCCTCAAGGCCAAAATAAGTAAAATTTGCAGTGAGACAGGGAAAAATTGGATTGATGCGCTGCCACTAGCACTAATGTAATGCAGAAGTCAAAAAAAACAGAACCACGCATTTAAGTCCACATGAAATGATGACAGGAAGAGTAATGCCGGTACCAAAAATTAGGGGATCGGGAGGCCCTACACTAGAATGTTTAGATCAAAGCACAAAAGAATATATACAACAATTAACTATTATACACAGAACTATATTTGAACAGGAGAAGGCCAAGGAGGAGGAGAATCCGGTGGCAGAACACCAGATCAAACCTGGAGATCGCGTGTATATCAGAAAGTTCCGGAGGCTCTGGGACGAACCCAGGAGAGAAGGACCATTTGAAGTTATCAAAGTCTCTCCTACGGCTGTGCAAGTACATAGAACATTACAGCACAGAACAGGCCCTTCGGCCTTCGATGTTGCGCCGACCAATATAAAAAGCAATGCCCCTCCAAACTAAACCATTCCCTTCTCTTCCATATACTTATCAACTAACCTCTTAAACGCCACCAAACTTGGCGCATCTACAACTGCAGTAGAAGGCAGTACACTGTGGTATCATTTAAATCATTGTACCAAAACAGTATCAGAGATAGAGGTTGATGGGAGAGTTGAAAGTACCGAAAGCCTGGATAGGAGTAGCGATGAGCAGGAAGGAGAGCCAGGGGAAGGTCCTTCTAGCCAAACACAGGATCAGGATAGGAATGCAGAAATTGAAGGTAGTAAGAACGACTTTATGTCTGAGTTGGTTGATGATCCAAATGTCCAGCCTGATGCCCTTGGCCAAGGCTCAGGAGGTAATGGGGAAAGAGCGGAAGCCTCTTTTCCCACCCGGGACTTAGAACATAGAACACAACAGCACAAACAGGCCCTTCGGCCCACAAGTTGTGCTGAACACATCAAAACCTACCCAGCCATAGACCTATCTATAACCCCCAATCCCATTGGATCCCATATACTCATCCAGAAGTCTTTTAAAAGACCCCAGCGAGTTCGCCTCGACCACCACCGACGGCAGCCGATTCCATTCACTCAACACCCTCTGAGTGAAAAACTTTCCCCTAGCATCCCCTCTGTACTTGTTTCCCTGCACCTTAAATCTGTGCCCTCTCGTCACGACCATTTCAGCCCTGGGAAATAGTCTCAGAGTCCACCCTATCTATTCCTCTCAACATCTTGTAAACCTCTATCAGGTCGCCTCTCAACCTTCGTCTCTCCAGGAGAACAGTCCCAGCTCCCTCAACCTGTCTTCATAAGGCATGCCCCCCAATCCAGGCAACATCCTTGTAAATCTCCTCTGCACCCTTTCAATAGCTTCCACGTCCTTCCTATAGTGAGGCAACCAGAACTGCGCACAGTACTCCAAGTGTGGTCTGACAAGGGTCCTATAAAGCTGCAGCATTACCTCCTGACTCCTGAACTCAATCCCTCGATGCATGAAGGCCAGTACACCATAAGCTTTCTTAACCACATCCTCCACCTGGGAGGCCGATTTGAGAGTCTTATGGACCCGGACCCCAAGATCCCTCTGCTCTCCCACACAGCTAAGACTCCTACCTTTGATAGTGTACTCATTCATCCCGTTGGATCTGCCAAAATGGACCACAACACAATTTATCCACATTGAAGTCCATCTGCCACTTCTCCGCCCAGTCTTGCATCCTGTCGATGTCATGCTGCAACTTCTGACATGCCTCCAGACCATCCACAACACCACCGACCTTCGTGTCATCGGTGAACTTACTCACCCATCCCTCTACCTCCTCATCCAGGTCATTTATGAAAATGACAAACAGCAAGGGTCCTAGAACAGATCCCTGGGGCACTCCACTGGTGACCGACCTCCATGCAGAAAAAGAGCCATCCACAACCACCCTCTGCCTTCTGCAGGCAAGCCAGTTCTGGATCCACAAGGCCAAAGCCCCTTGGATCCCATGGCCTCTCACCTTCTCAAGAAGTCTTGCATGTGGGACCTTGTCAAATGCCTTGCTGAAGTCCATGTACACCACGTCCACTGCTCTTCCTTCGTCAATGTGTTCAGTCACATTTTTGAAGAACTCAATTAAGCTCGTAAGGCACGACCTGCCTTTTACAAAACCATGCTGACTATTTCTAATCAACTTAAACTTCTCCAAATGCTCGTAAATCGTGTCCCTCAGAAGCCTTTCCATCAGCTTACCAACCACTGAGGTCAGACTCACCAGTCGGTAATTTCCAGGACTACCCCTTTTCCCTTTCTTGAAAATAGGGACCACATCCGCAATCCTCCGGAACCTCTCCCGTCTCCATCGACGACGCAAAGATCATCGCCAGGGGCTCTGCAATGACATCCCTCACCTCCCACAATAACCTGGGGTACATCCCATCTGGTCCCGGAGACTTGTCTATCTTGATAGCATTTAAAAGTTCTAACACATCCGCTTCCTTAATATCTACATACTCAATCTTTTCAGTCTGCCGCAAACTTGTAGTGCATCCTCCCAGATCACTTTCCACCGTGAATACCGAGGCAAAGTACTCATTAAGCACCTCTGCCATTTCTTCCGTTTCCATACAGACTTTTCCCCCTTCACCTTTTATAGGTCCTATCCCTTCTCTTCTCATCCTTTTACTTTTCACATATTTGTAGAAGGCCTTGGGATTCTCCTTAATCCTACCAGCCAAGGCCTTCTCATGACCCCTTCTGGCTCTCCTAATTTCCTTTTTAAGCTCTCTTCTATAAGCCTTATACTTCTCTAGATCCCCAACATCTCCTAGCTCTTTGAACCTTTTATATACCTTTCTTTTCTTCCTGACTACGTTCACCACAGCCGTCGTGCACCACGGTTCCCGCGTCCTACCAAAACCTCCTTGTCTCACCGGAACATTGTCGTGCAGAGCTCCAGACAAGCATTCCTTGAATATCTGCCACCTTCCTTCTGTGCTTTTCCCCAAGAACACCTCCTTCCAGTTTATTCGCCCCAACATCTGCCTGATGTCTTCATATTTCCCCTTATTCCAGACAAACACCTTCCTAGCCTGCCTGATCCTATCCTTTTCCAATGCAAGGGTGAAGGAGATAGAATTATGATCTCCATCCCCAAGATGCTCTCCTACCGAGAGATCCATCACCTGTCCTGGTTCATTAGCTAGTACCAGGTCCAGTACAGCCTCTCCTCTCGTAGGCTTGTCCACGTGCTGTGTCAGGAAACCCTCCTGAACACACCTAACAAACTCCTCCCCATCCAAACCCCTTACCCTTGGGATATTCCAGTCGATGTTTGGGAAATTGAAGTCTCCCATCACAACAACTCTGTTATTTCTACATCTCTCCAGTATCTGTTTCCCTATCTGCAGCTCAACTTCCCTGTCACTATTGGGCGGCCTATAGAATACACCCAGCAACGTCACCGACCCTTTGCTATTCCTAACTTCCACCCACAGAGACTCCGTAGACATTCCCTCCTCGGTATCCACCTTCTCTGCAGCCATGACACTGTCCCTGATCAACAGTGCCACTCCACCACCTCTTTTGCCTCCCTCCCTGTCCTTCCTGAAGGATCTGAATCCTGGGACCTGTAGTACCCAGTCCTGTCCCTTGGGGACCATCTGCCTCCCAGACTTTCTTGACCCGTAACAGGGAGAAACAGAATGCAGAAAACTCACAATTAGGGTTAAAAAAAAAGTATTGAGATTAGAAGTGCAAGAACCCTTAGGCAGAATACTAAGAGAAAGAAAAAACAAGATACTTGAAAGAGATATTAACCTGCCAAGGCGGATGGGTCATAAGAGATCAATAGGCGCAATCACAATCTGGGAAACGACACAAAGGAACAGGTGGTGGAAATGGGCTAAATACACAGGTCAAAAGAACAACAATGGAGAGGAATGCATAGTTTGTGCAGCAGAAAAACCTCACACTCAGGTAATTGATATACCATGGGGATCAGGGGACTGTAGGACCTGGCAGCAAAACTGGAAAAAGGAAAATTGCCGAAGTACATATACCACATATCAACGCACATACACAATAGGGACTCAGACAGTCACGTACGAAATGATAAACTGTTCGGGATCCACATGTGACAACCTCTGTAAAGGGAGAATGCCGGCGTGTCAATACCACTGCATTCTATATGCTGGGGTAGGAAAAGACACCTACAATCTGGCCCACAGATGTCCAAAGTGGCCAAAAACGGCAGTGGACGTGGCCCCAGCCCCAAAAGAATGAAGGGCAGAGCCCAACTTACAAATCCAAGATTGCTATTGGAGAGAAAGCAGCACAGGAAGTAATTTAGGAAACTACACAGGAGAACGTGAAAGAATTTGGAATGTAACTGACATCCGTAGCCTATACGTCCCAATGAGAGGGGGAACGCCACCTCCTCCGCACGTACCAGACTTACAAGTAAAACAACTAGCTGATCTATGGTGGTTATGTGACCCCAAGAAGGGGCTAATGGCAAAACTACCTCCAAACTGGACCGGGTTGTGTGCCCGGGTCATGTTAGCACAGAGCACTGTCATACTCCCAGTAAATTATAAAACTGGGTTCCAAAGGATAAGGCGGTCATACACGCCCGATCCAGAAATAAAATTGGATGCGATTGGGCAGCCTCGCGGTATCCCCAATGAATTTAAAGCCAGGAATGAAGTAGCTGCAGGGTTTGAGTCGGTCCTGGTTTGGGTCACTTCCAACAAAAACACTGAATGGATTAATTACATTTATTACAATCAACAGAGATTTATCAACTACACTAATGATGCTCTTGCTGCACTAGGTGAGCAATTAGATGCAACTAGCAGAATGGCCTGGCAGAATCGACAAGCACTAGACTGGTTGCTAGCAGAAAAAGGGGGTGTGTCTGTCATGTTTGGAAAGCAATGCTGCACGTTTATCCCCAATAACACTAACTCAGAAGGATCATTTACCAAAGCCATGGCTAAGCTACAAAGCCTGAAAAAAGAACTGTGTGAAAATGCTGGGTTCGGTCATAAGATTTGGGACTGGCTAGATAGTACGCTAGGGAGATGGGGAGCATGGCTTGCTAGAGCAGGAATTATAGCAGTAGTTATAGCAGTAGTTATACTGATCATTATGGGATTAATGGCTTGCTGTTTTTTGCCTGCTCTGAGATCTCTCGTAACTAGACTGATGGTGCGACAAACGGTAGCGCGAATGAGTTATGATCAACCTCTCGATAAAGAAAGAGGAGTGGGAAGATGTCGAGCTGCCCCCACTGAATGGGCTCACAATAACTATGATCGAAGATGAGGTGCAGTACCCTGCGAAAATGACACCACCAAGGAGTTGCCCTACCGAAGTGATAACAACCTACCGATGCCCTGTTAAGGCCGATCGGTCTTTTTCTCTTCTCTAGTCAAAAGCGGGAAGGTTTTTGGCTGATGACTGATAGTTGTAGGTAATCTGGAGGAGCAACCTATAATCAGAACATTGATAGATAAGCCATAATAAAGTTAGAATGGGGACGTTGGGCCAAAGGGCCTGTTTCGTTCTTCTTTTGTTGATCCCTGACCCAAATACCTGGCTCCTCCACATTTCCTACTAAAACTACAGGAGCACATATATATATATATAAATTGAGAATATAATCATGTAGGGTAGTATTTTTGGATGAGATTCGAAGGAGTCTCAAGGGGGGGAAATGTGAGAGAATATTGTAGTATAAGCAGTAAAATGTGAAATGTAGTCTCATCAACATGCGATGGGCAGGATGTTGAAACGTAATGAGCCCAGTATGTTAATCAATGTACGTTAACCAATGTGATGAAATTAGTATAGTAATCACTTATAGTCAATGAATGTAAACAGCAACAGCCTTGAGAAGCAATGGTTGTTGTTCAGTTACTCAACTCAATATGATTATAACTAAAAGAAAAGAATGAAGTAAATATGCTCTTTTTTATTATTTGACTTAAGTCAGCTAAACTAAGCCACAATTATTGTAGAAACAGAATGATTTGGTCAAGGACAAAGATTGTAACTACAATGGTTTCATAGAGTAAGAGATGCATCAATTAGTGACCAATCACAGAAAAGGTAGATAAAGGACGGGCTCAACAACAATGGTGGCTAAGAAAGCCAACCTTGAGGATGAGATAAGGGAAGTCGGGGTATGGAGCTGTAGTGAGCATAAAAAGACTAAGCGCGCCGTTCGTTGGATTGCTTCGGACATCCCGGCTTTACTTTCTTGTACTGAAAATAAAGTCTACTACTTGAAGAATCGAGACTCAGACTCTGTGCGGAGCGGCCACAGTTCATTGTCGTCCTGGGGAACCACGACAGCCTCGCTAAGCAGCCTGAGATGAATGCCATCAGGCCCCAGAAATTTATCAATTTTAATGCTACCTAGAAGCTCTGACACTTCTCACTGAGGGAGCTGTAGACCAGTTGAGGGAAATATCCATACAAAGACAGGGCCAGTTAACCTTTGTGAATACTGATTCATTCAGGATCTCCCCATTCCCTCGGACTCGCAGCACAGTTCCCCTCCTTTGTCCCCAGAGAACCGATTTTTCCTGTAACTATCCTTTTATTCCTAACATAGAAGTAAAAAGCCTTTGAATTTTCCTTAACCTTATCTGCAAAACTATTTCATGCCCCCTTTTTGCCCTTCTAATTCCCCATTTGAGCTCCCTCCTATTCTCTCTATATTCCTCCAACGCTCTCTCTGCCCCCAGTTGCTTTAACCTAACATACGCCTCTCTTTTCATCCTAACCAAGTCCTCAATATCCCTAGTAATCCGCAGCTCTCTAATCCTACCTTTCCCATCGTTCCTCTTAGCCGGCATGCGTTTCCTGTACTCTTTTTCTTAGTCCCTTGAGAGAATCCCACGTGCCGAACGTGGACTTACCCTCGAATAACCTTTCCCAGTGTCCATAAGTTCCTGCCTAATCCGACTGCAGTTAGCATTCCCCCAATTCAGGGAAAGTTTTCACAGTGGGTGGAGGGTGCCTCGAATGCACAGCCAATGGAGTTGACGGAAGCAGGCAAGAAAGAGTAAGAGGTTGAAATGTGAAGGAATAAGACCTATAAAAGATGAAGGGGGAAAATTTTGTGTGGAACCAGTAGAAATGGCAGAGGTACTTAATGAATACTTTACCTCGGTATTCACCGTGGAAAATGATCTGGGTGGTTGTACTGTAGTTTGCGGCGGAGTGAAAAGATTGAACATGTGGACGTTAACAAAGAGGATGTGTTGGAACTTTTAAATTGCATTAAGATAGATAAGTCACCAGGACTGGATGGAATGTACTCCAGTTTACTGTGGGAGGCGGAGGGAAGACGTTGCAGAGCCTCTGGCGATGATCATTACATGGTCAATGGAGACAGGAGAGGTTCTGGAGGATTACAGACGTGGATCCTATTCTCAAGAAAGGAAACAGGGATAGCCCAGGAAATTACCGACCAGTAAGTCTCACCTCAATGGTTGGCAAGTTGATGGAAAGGATACTGAGGGACAGGATTCATGAACATTTAGAGAAGTTTAGTATGATCAGAAATAGTCAGCACTGCTTTGTCAAGGATAGGTCGTGCCTTACAAGCCTAGTTGAGTTCTTTGAAAATGTGACTAAACACATTGATGAAGGAAGAGTGGTGGATGTAGAACCTAGAACATTACAGCGCAGAACAGGCCCTTCGGCCTTCGATGTTGCGCCGACCAATTAAGAAAAAGCAATGACCCTCTAACCTAAACCATTCCCTTTTCATCCATAAACTTATCTACTAACCTCTTAAATGCCACCAAATTTGGCACATCTACAACTGACGCAGGCAAGGCATTCTGTACCCTTACCACCCTCTGGGTAAAGAACCTACCTCTGACATTCATCCTATAACTACCACCCCTTAATTTAAAGCTATGTCCCCTCGTGCTAGCTTTCTCCATCCGAGAAAAGGGCTATCACTGTCCACCCTATCTAAACCTCTAATCATCTTATACATTTCAATAAGGTCTCCTCTTAGCCGCCTTCTTTCTAACGAAAACAACCTCAAATCCCTCAGCCTCTCTTCATAGGACCTGCCCTCCATACCAGGCAACATCCTGGTAAACCTCCTCTATACCCTCTCCAATGCCTCCACATCTTTCTTATAATGCGGCGACCAGAACTGTACACAATACTCCAAGTGCGGCCGCACTAGAGTTTTGTACAGTTGCGGCTCCGAAATTCAATCCCTCTACCAATAAAATGGTTTATATGGACTTCAGCAAGACGTTTGATAAGGTCATCCATGCAAGACTTCTTGAGAAAGTGAGGGGGCATAGGATCCAAAGGGCTATTGCCTTGTGGATCCAGAACTGGCTTGTCTGCAGAAGGCAGAGAGTGGATCTTTTTCTGCATGGAGATTGGTCACCAGTGGAGTGCCCCAGGGATCTGTTCTAGGGCCCTTGCTGTTTAAATTTTCATAAATGACCTGGATGAGGAAGTGGAGGGATGGTTTGATAAGTCTGCTGACAACACGAATGTTGGTAGTGTCGTGGATAGTCTGGAGGGATGTCAGAAGTTGCAGCGAGACATAGGTAGGATGCAAGACTGGGCAGAGAAGTGTCAGATGGACATTAACACGATAAATGTGTAGTGGTCCGTTTTGGCAGGTCCAATGGGATGAAGGAATATAATATCAAGGATAGGACTCTTAGCAATGTATAGGAGCAGAAGGATTTTGGGGTCCGGATCAATAGGACTCTTAAATCGGCCTCGTAGGTAGAGGATTGTGGTCAAGAAGGCGTATGGTGTACTAACCTTCATTAACTGAGGGATTGAGTTTACAAGTCGTGAGGTAATACTGCAACTTCATAAGACCCTTGTCAGGCCCCACTTCGAGTACTGTGCGCAGTTCTGGTCGCCTCACTACAGGAAAGATGTGAAATCTATTGAAAGCGTGCAGAGGAGATTTACAAAGATGTTGCCTTGATTAGGTGGCATGCCTTATGAGAATAGGTTGAGGGAGCTAGGTCTCCTCCCTCGAGACACAAAGGATGAGACGAACTGATAGAGGTTTATAAGATGTTGAGAGATATAGATTGGGCAGATTCTCAGGGGCTATTTCCCAGGGCTGAAACGGTCACTACAGTAGGACAGAGGTTTAAGGTACTGGGGGGTAGGTACAGAGGAGATGTTAGGGGTAAGTTTTTCCATTCAGTGTGTGGTGGGTGAGTGGAATTGGCTACCGTCAGTGGTGGTAGAAGTGAACTCTTGGAGTCTTTTAAGAGACTTCCGGATGAGTACATGGGATTTAATGGGATTGAGAGTTATAGATAGGCCTGGTAGGTAGGGTATGATCAGCACAATTTGTGAGCCAAAGACCTGTTTGTGCTGTAGTGTTCTATGAAACCAATGTTCAAGGTTTATCTCGACAGAAACATGAACGGGAGATGAACACAAGAATAGAAATTGCGTATCAGCAATAAGTACTGGGTCTGAATAAAAATGAGTCACTGACACACGCTTGGTGGGCTGAAGGACCTATAACTGTGCTATATGGCTCTTTGTTCGTGAATGTTAAAATCACCTATGATTATTGCAGTTTGTTTTTACAAGACCCCATCACTTCTCCTGTGTACTGTGTCAGAGATTCTGAATATTTTAGTTTCCCACAAGTGATCTTTTAACTTTGTTACTTCTTTATCTTTACCCAAACTGATTCTGTATCTTGATCATTGGAACTAAGTTTACCTCTTGCTACTGTACCTATCATCTGTTACTAACAGCGAGACTCCACCACCATGTCCTATCCTCCACTTACTGTCATCTATTCACTCTCCCCTTTTCACATACCAATGGATGCTGTGTCTGGGGAGAGCTCTGCACATCTGAGGAGGAGGACAGAACCTCAGAGGGTGCACCACAACATCATTCTCCCAACACCCTCAACATAAGGATCTGTGGGACTGACATCATTGCTCAGGGATCAGAGAGAAAAGCAAGGAGTCGGAGGAAAAAAACCAGTTTTCCTTATTCATAATAGACAACAATAGTACAAAGAACAAAGGAAAAAACAGCATGGGAAACAGGCCCTTCAGCCCAATGAGCCCGCGCCACCACCACCCGCGATCCCTGTCTATGTTTATAGATCTACGGATTAAAAACCAAATTTGAGACAATTTAGGGAGAATTTGTTTTGCCAATTAGCCTAAGAGCACATCTTTGGGATATGGAGGAAACCGGAGCGCCCAGAGAAAACCCACGCAAGCACGGGGAGAATGCGCAAACTCCCACAGACACAGGCCCAAATCCATGTATCTGCACAGCACAGCGATAGTCACTGAGCTGTCGTGTTGCCCATCAAATGGTCCAGGTCAAGCGTACACTAACGACGTGAAGCACTAGGATACTCTCAAAAAAATCCAAGAGCAGCCCTCTCACGACCCATCGCGTGTATGCCCCTCGTTAGACAACAAGGTGGACCAAAGCACGTGTAGGATAAAAACAAGTACATCAATATCATCATCTATTTACACACTTCCCAGGGACTCCCAAGGCTCATGATCCCGATTTTAAATCAGTTTTCTATATCCCTCCATTCCCATTCTGTTCATGTGCCCATCTAAGTATTTCTTAAATAACTCCAGAGTGCCTGCCTCTGCCACTTGGCAGCATATTCCATATCCCCACCACCCTCTGTGAAAAAAAACTCCCTCTAGCATCCAAATTATACCTTAACCAACTCACCGTAAGCCCATGACCCCTCGTGCTATTTGAGTCCATCCTAGGCAAAAGGTTAACCCCGTTTACTCTATCTATACCCCTCATAATCTTGTGCACCTCTATTAGATCTCCTCTAAGTCTACGTCTTTCTAAGGAAAACGGTCCCAATTTGCCCAACCTCTCCTTGTAACTCAGACCTTCCATACCAGGCAGCATCCTGGTAAACTTCCTCTGCACTCTCTCCACAGTCTCCACGTCCTTCCGGTAGTAAGGCGACCAGAACTGGAAGCAGTTTTCCAAATGAGGTCTAACCAATGTTTTATGCAACTGCAACATTAAAGGCCAGCTTTTGTACTATACCCCTTCCTATAAAGGCTAGCATACCATATGCTTTCTTCACAACCTTCTCCACTTGCTCTGCCACCTTCAGAGACTTGTGCACCTATGACCCCAGGTCCCTCTGTGTTTCTATACTCTTAATAGGTCTACCTTTATCATATACCTCCACCCCTACATTCTTTCTCTCAAAATGCATCACCTCGCATTTATCAGGATTGAATTCCATCTGCCATTAATCTGCCCAAGCTACCAGCCTATGTCCTGCTGCATCGCCTGACAATGCCCCTCACTCTTCATGCCATCTTTATATCGTCTGCAAACTTGATGATCACTCCACTTACTCCCTCTTCCAAGTCATTAATATATATTATGGTAATGGACGGTTTTTTTTTAATACAAGTACCAGTGGTAAAATTATACTGTTGAATATTCAGTTATTACAAAAACAATCTCTCTCAGTCTGCTACTTACTCCAGCTTCTGTATTTTACAATCTGGATTCCTCAGAGCCACGGACAGCCATTTTACTCCTGAATCTCCCAGTTTATTACGACGCAGATTCAGATCTATCAGTGAGCGGTTTGTATTGAGAGCAAAGGCCAGGTCCTCGGCACAAGAATCAGTGAGAGTATTACCATCCAAACTGGAAATCAAAGAGAAATAACAGGAATCAGGGTAAATCCAGTGATTTTTTACAAATAAAATCATTAACAATAATAATGTACAGCACGGGACATTCAAGAAACATAACATCAATTCATTCAGAAGGCAAAATTCTATTAATGCTGTAAATCTGAAATATGAATATGTTGTAAATTCACAATAGGACAGACCATATCTGCGAAAATAGAAACAGACTTAGTTTCAGTTCGAACATCTAAAATTAGAAATTGGAATAGCAGTGAATTAAATTCTTTGAAATGACAGCGCTGGGGATGGGCGGGTGACAGGGAAAGAACAAAATGAAATGCCGGAGTGATTAAATGACAAAAAGGATTATGGTGAAAGGGAAGAGCACAGGAACCCCATGTCCTTACCCTAAGGAAGAGACATGGGATGTTAAGTGGCTCAGGAATGAAGTGTGTGGTGGGGTTGAAGGTGATGAGAGAGAAACCGTTTTCACACTGCCAGTGGTTCGGGTCTGGAGTTACAGCTGGGAAGTGTGGTGGGGATAGGCAGCATCAAAGTAGTCGAAAAAGAATTAGATAATTATTTGAATATAGAACAAAGAACAAAATGGCATGGGAAACAGGCTCTTTGGCCCAACAAGCCCACGCCATCACTCCGTGATCTCTGTCCACGTTTATAGATCTATGGATTAAAAACCAAATTTGAGACGATTTAGGGAGAATTTGTTTTGCCAATTAGCCTAAGAGCACATCTCTGGGATGTGGGAGGAAACCGGAGTACCTGGAGAAAACCCACACAAGCACGGGGAGAATGCGCAAACTCCCACAGACACAGGCCCAAACACACGTATCTGCACAGCACGGTGATAGTCACTGAGCTGTGGTGTTGCCCATCAAATGGTCCAGGTCAAGCGTACACTAACGACGTGAAGCAATAGGATACTCTCAAAAAAATCCAAAAGTAGCCCTCTCACGACCCATCACGTGTATGCCCCTCGTTAGACAACAAGGTGGACCAAAGCACCTGTAGGATAAAAACAAGTACATCAATATCGTCATCTATTTACACACTCCCAAGGATTCCCAAGCTCATGATCCCTATTTTAACTCAGTTTTCTATACTCCTCCATTCCCATTCTCTTCATGTGCCCATCTAAGTAGTTCTTAAATAACTCCAGAGTACCTGCCTCCACCACTTTACTTGGCAGCGCATTCCATACCCTCACCAGCCTGTGTGTGAAAAGACTCGCTCTAGCATCCAAATTATATCTTACCCCCCTCACCCTAAGCCCGTGACCCCTCACGCTATTTGAGTCCATCCTAGGAAAAAGCTTAACCCTGTTAACTGTGTCTATACCCCTCATAATCTCGTACATCTCTATTAGATTTCCTCTAAGTCTACGTCTTTCTAAGGAAAACTGTTCCAATTTGCCTAACATAGAACATAGAACAATACAGCACAGAACAGGCCCTTCGGCCTTCGATGTTGTGCCGACCAAAATAAAAAGCAATGCCCCTCCAAACTAAACCATTCCTTCTCTTCCATATACTTATCAATTAACCTCTTAAACGCCACCAAACTTGGCACATCTACAACAGCTGCAGGCAGGGCATTCCACTCCCTAATCACTCTTTGAGTAAAGAACCTACCTCTGATATCCGTCCTATAACTCATACCCCTTAATTTAAAGCTGTGTCCCCTCGTGCGAGCTTTCTCCATCCTAGGAAAAAGGCTATCACTGTCCACCCTATCTAAACCTCTAATCATCTTATATGCTTCAATAAGATCCCCTCTTAGCCGCCTCCTTTCTAACGAAAACAACCTCAATCCTTCAACCTCTCTTCATAGGACCTGCCCTCCATACCAGGCAACATCCTGGTAAACCTCCTCTGTACCTCTCCAATGCCTCCACATCTTTCTTATAATGTGGCGACCAGAACTGCACACAATACTCCAAGTGCGGCCGCACTAGAGTTTTGTAAAGTTGCAACATGATGCTGCGGCTCCTAAATTCAATCCCCCTACCAATAAAAGCTAAGACTCCATATGACTTCTTAACAACTTTATCCACTTGACTGCCTACTTTCAGGGATCTATTGACACATACACCAAGATCCTTCTGTTCCGCAACACTATTAAGAGCCCTACCATTAGCCCTATACTCTACACATTTATTGTTCCTGCCAAAGTGCATTACCTCACACTTTTCCACATTAAACTCCATTTGCCACCTCTCGGCCCAGCTCTGCACTTGTCCAAGTCACTCTGTAAACTAAAACACCCCTCTTCACTATCTACCACACCACCAACTTTAGTATCATCTGCAAATTTACTGATCCATCCCTCAATACCCCCATCCAGATCATTTATAAAAATTACAAACAGCAGGGGCCCCAAAACAGACCCCTGAGGTACACAACTTGTCACCGAACTCCAAGATGAATATCTCCCATCAACCACCACCCTCTGTCTCTATCTGCTAGCCAATTCCTAACCCAATTAGCTAAATCACCCTCTATCCCATACATCTGCATTTTCTGCAGAAGTCTTCCATGGGCCACCTTATCAAGCGCCTTACTAAAGTCCATATATACCACATCAACCGCCTTACCCCCATCCACCGCTTTGGTCACTTTTTCAAAAAACTCAATAAGGTTAGTAAGGCACGACCTACCCTTCACAAAACCATGCTGACTATCCCCAATCAATTCATTTCTCTCTAAATAACTAAATCCTATCCCTAATAATTCTCTCCAATACTTTGCCCACAACAGAAGGAAGACTCACTGGCCTATAATTCCCTGGAAGGTCTCTCTTCCCCTTCTTAAACAATGGGACCACATTCGCTATCCTCCAGTCCTCCGGAACCACACCCGTAACCAACGAGGACCTGAAGATCAGAGCCAGAGGCTCTGCAATCTCCTCTCTTGCCTCCCAGAGAATCCTAGGGTAAATCCCGTCCGGCCCAGGGGACTTATCCAACTTCAAACCCTCGAGAATTTCTAACACATCCTCCCTATCTACTACAATACTTCCCAATTTGTAACCCTGTACCTCAGTGTTCTCCATAGCTACACTTCCAGCACTCTGCGTGAATACCGAAGAGAAATATTTATTCAGTGCCTCACCAATCTCTTCAGGCTCCACGCACAACTTCCCACTGCTGTCTATGACTGGCCCTAATCTTGCCCTAACCAATCTTCTATTCTTAACATATCGAAAGAAAGCTTTAGGATTCTCCTTAATCCTATCAGCCAACATCTTCTCGTGTCCCCTCTTAGCTCTCCTCAATTCACTTTTTAGCTCCTTCCTGGCTAATCTATAGCTATCCATTGCACTAACTGAGCCTTCAAGCCTCATCCTGACATAAGCCTCCTTTTTCTTCTTAACCAGCAAATCAACTTTTTTCGTACACCAAGGCTCTCTTACTCGACCATTTCCTCCCTGCCTGACAGGGACATACTTATCAAGGACTCGCAGCAGCTGCTCCTTGAATAAGCTCCACATTCCAGATGTTCCCAGTCCCTGTAGTTTCCTAGTCCAATCTATGCACCCTAATTCTCTCCTGATGGCCTCATAATTACCCTTCCCCCAGCTATAACTACTGCCCCCAGCTTCATGCCTATCCCTATCCATCACTAAGGTGAACGTAACCGAATTGTGGTCACTATCACCAAAATGTTCACTAACTTCCAAGCCTAACACCTGGTCTGGCTCATTGCCCAGCACCAAATCCAATGTAGCCTCACCTCTAGTTGGCCTATCTACATACTGAGTCAAAAAACCTTCCTGCACACTCTGTACGAAAACTGACCCCTCTAACGAGCTAGAGCTATAGCTATTCCAATCAATATTAGCAAAGTTAAAGTCCCCCATCACAATTACCCTACTACTTTCACTCCTAATCAGAATTGACTTTGCAATCCTTTCCTCAACCTCTCTAGAACTATTAGGAGGTCTGTAAAAGACTCCCAACAGGGTGACCTCTCCTCTCCTGTTTCTAATCTCAGCCCATACTACCTCAACAGACAAGTCCTCATCAAACTTCTTTTCTATCACCGTGATACAGTCTTTGACCAATAACGCCACTCCTCCCCCCCTTCTACCTCCTTCTCTACTCCGACTAAAGCATTTGTACCCCGGAACCTGCAACATCCATTCCTGTCCCTGCTCTACCCAAGTCTCTGAAATGGCCACAACATCGAAGTTCCAGGTACTGGTCCAAGCTGCAAGTTCCTCCCCCTTATTGCGAATACTCCTTGCATTAAAGTATACGCATTTCAAACCATGCCCCACCCCACCCGTACGCCGCTGTGTTTTACAACTCTCTTCTATAACCCCCTTACTCTCATCCCTCTCAGCACCCCAACTACTTAGGATCCCACCCCCCCCCCGAATCAGTTTAAAGCCCCCATCATAGCCTTAGCAAATTTTCCCCCCAAGATATTAGTCCCCCTCTGGTTCAGGTGTAGACCATCTCTCTTGAAGAGGTCCCACCTATCCCAGAATGAGTCCCAATTGTTAAGGAACCTGAACCCCTCCCTCCTGCACCATCCACGCAGCCATGAGTTCAAACTATCCCTTTCTCTGTTCTTCTCTAAACTATCCCTTGGCACAGGCGAGAGTCCAGAGATAACCACTCTGCCTGTTATGGACCTAAGCTTCCACCCTAACTCCATAAATTTCTGTTTAATATCCCCTTCCCTTGTCCTTCCTACATCATGTGTCCCCACATGAACTATGACTTGGGGCTGACTCCCCTCACCCTTAAGAATCTTAAAAACCCGATCTGCAACATCCTGGACCCCAGCCCCTGGGAGGCAACACACCAGCCCTGAGTCCCGTTTATTACTATTTACCCTCCTATCTGTCCCTCTAACTATGGAGTCTCCTATAACTAGGCCTAATCTCTTATTCCCCCCACCCACCTGAGCATTCTCAGCAGGCTCACCCCCAGAGACCTGCTCCCTTTGGTCAGCTCCAGTTGATTCTTCCTCAACTGTAGCCTCCAAGACAGAAAATTTATTTTGGAGGGAACAGCCCCAGGGGATTGTCTCCCCGATTGCTTCTTACCCCTCCTCCTAATAGTTACCCAATTATCACTTTTAGGAGTTACAAGGAGTTAACCTCTCCTTGTAACTCAGACCTTCCATACCAGGCAGCATCCTGTGCACGTAAACCTCCTCTGCACTCTCTCCAGGCTCTCCACGTCCTTCCGGTAGTAAGCCGACCAGAACCGGACGCAGTATTGCAAATGAGGTCTAACTAAAGTTTTATAGAACTGCAACATTAAAGGCCAGCTCTTGTACACTATATCCCTTCCTATAAAGGCTAGCGTACTATATGCTTTCTTCACAACCTTCTCCACCTGCTCTGCCACCTTCAGAGACTTGTGCACCTGCACCCCCAGGTCCCTCTGCATTTCTATATTCTTAACAGGTCTAACCTTTATCGTATACCTCCCCGAAATGCATCACCTCACATTTATCAAGATGGAATTCAATCTGCCATCTGTCTGCCCAAGCTACCAGCCTATGTCTTGCTGCATCGCCTGACAATGCTCCTCACTATCCTCAAGTCCAGCCATCTTTGTATCGTCTGCAAACTTGCTGATCACTCCACTTTCTCCCTCTTCCAAGTCATTTATACATATTACAAATAGAAGAGGTCCCAGTACAGAGCCTTGCGGTATACCACTAGTGACCGACCTCCAGCTAGAAAAACACCCTTCCACTATTACTCTCTACCTCCTATTTCTAAGCCAGTTACTTATCCATCTAGCTACGTGTCCTTGTATCTCATGAGCCTTGACCTTCTCAACTAACCTCCCATGAGGGACTTTGTCAAACACCTTACTGAAATCCACGTAGACGACATCAACGGCTCGCCCGTCGTCGACTGTTTTTGTCACCTCTTCAAAAAATTCTACCAGATTCGCAAGGCACGACCTCCCCTTAAAGCCATGCTGCGTATCCCTAAGCAGATCGCAATGCTCTAAGTGCCTATACATCCTATCTCTAAGGATCCCCTCCAACAGCTTTCCTACCACTGACGTCAAACTCACTGGGGAAAGTACAGGGAATATAAACAATGAGCAAAGATATGAGTAAAAGGCTGGAGAATGACAAATTCCTAATGATAATTTGATGAGTTGGTGCAGACATGACACGCCAAATGGCCTCACTGTGCACCATAACAATTCTGTGAAGATCACAGTTGGAAATGTACGGATATTTCAATTGGAAATTGGTGATGTTGCAGTGTGGATAGTGTTAGTAGCCATAGTCCTCAATGAAATATTAATATTTATCTCCTATATATATTACACACACACACACACACACACACACACACATTCTACTGTGCACAGTTTTGGTCGGCTCACTATAGGAAGGATGTGGAAGCTATTGAAAGAGTGCAGAGGAGATTTACAAGGACGTTGCCTGGATTGGGAGGCATGCCTTATGAAGGTAGGCTGAGGGAGCTGGGACATTTCTCCCTGGAGAGACATAGGTTGAGAGTTGACCTGAGAGAGGTTTATAAAATGTTGAGGGGAATAGATAGCCTCTGAGAATCCACACTATTTCCCTAGGCTGAAATGGTCACCAAGAGAGGACACAGATTGAAGGTGCAGGGAAGCAAATACAGAGGGGATGTTAGGGGTAAGTTTTTCACTCAGAGGGTGGTGAGTGAATGGAATCGGCTGCCGTCGGTGGTGGTAGAGGCAAACTCGCTGGGGTTTTTTAAAAGAATTCTGGGTGAGTATATGGAAACGAATGGATAGGGGGTTATAGATAGGCCTATGGCTTGGTAGTATAGATGTGATCGGTGCAACTTGTGGGCTGAAGGGCTTGTTTGTGCTGTTATAGGGCAAGGGCACTGTACCCTGGGTAGAGTTGCAACATCACGTTGCAGCTCCGAAATTCAATCCCCCTACCAATAAAAGCTAAGACTCCGTATGCCTTCTTAACAACCTTATCAACTTGATTGCCAACTTTCAGGGATCTATGCACATATACACCAAGATCCCTCTGTTCATCAACACTATTAAGAGTCCTACCAGTAGCCCTATACTCTACACATTTGTTATTCCTGCCACAGTGAATTACCTCACTTTTCCATGTTCTCACCACTTCCATGAGCTCATGGGCTGTGGGAGGGGTAGGAAAACATGCCTGGAGTCACCGTCAGGATTTCCCAGCTGAATCGGAAGGGTCCAGTTTGCCCTGAATGGATTGAGGAGCGGCTGCCTGCAGCATTTGGGAGCTCCTCTAGGGATGCCCTGGTCTGGGCAGTGGATCCTCTTCTATCAAACTGTGACACAAGCACCTTACGAAGCTACGATGACGGAGACGACTCCAGCAGTCGGCCGGGTGCTTCCAGAACTCAGGAAACCTGAGGACAAAGGCCACCATCATCAAAATTCCCAGAAGAGAGCGGTAAAAATGTTGCCCGTAGCTCAGTGGAAAGTACAGGGATGGGGCTGGTTGTGATGGTGAGGTTGCTTCCTTGGCTTTCACAGGGTTATACTTTGTTGTTACTGGTCACTTTGTTATGTTTGTATTTTCAGTAAATTCAGAGATGGAACACCGCTAAAAAAATCCTTCACCATATTACTGGTCTTTAACAGTTCACTGGGAATGGGAAATATAGCACTGAATGAGGTCAATACAATTCCAATGCCTTTGTTTCATGACGGCTCCAGGGAAATTAAAAAGCATTCACAGAAATAGCAACAGTGCTGGAGATGGTGGGAGATTTATTACACTGGCTGTGTGAGTTAAGGTTCATGGAAAACACATCTGTATTACTGAATCTCCATCCACCCTGACACATATCACACGTCCCTGGCCTGTGGTCCACGGGGTTCATCACCATGAAACATCTCGTCAACACTGCATTGCATCACACTTTGTTCAAAGCTTCTCCACTCTAACTCCAGATTGTATAGAGCACAGCACAACACCAGGATTTTAGAATTCTTCTGGCCTGCACAACGGTTACACAATTTGTCCTGTCACAGATGTTTTCCTTCTCTCTTCTGTGACTGTTTTTGGGTTACACACAGGCACAATTACCCATTCCTTCAGTGGACAGCGCTTGACTTTATTAATTCTTTCATAGGATGATGGTTCACTGGCAATACAAATACTTGCAGCCCATCTCCAGTTGCCCTTGTGAAGGAGGTGGTGAGCCATCTTGTTAAACTCTGCACAGCATCTGGTACAAAGCCGTTAGGAAGCAATATCCTGGATTATGATCCCACATCAGTGACGGAAAAGCAATATATTCCAAGTCAGAATGGTGTGTGGTTTGGAAAGAAATCTGAAGCTGGTTGGTGTTCCATCCTTCTGATATCCTTGCCCATCTTGGTGATGGATAGTGTCTGTTTGGATGATGTCGTCTCAGGAAACATGGTGAGCTGCTCCATTCCACCTTGTATGTAGTAAAATACTGCCACTGTGCGTTAGTGGTAGAGACAGTCAATGTTTAATTTGGTGAATGGCCAGCTGACCCAGTGGGCTCCTTTTTCCTGAATGAGCTTCTTCAGTGTTTTTGAAGCGACATCAATCCAGCAAGATGAGCAGATTCCATCACACTGCTGACTTGTGCCTCGGAGATGGTGGGCAAAATTTGGGAGGCAGGAGGCGAGTTCCTCATCTCTGAATTCCCACACTGTGATCTACCCTGGGAACCATAGTGTTTACAGTTCACTACCTGTTCAATGGTGCTGCCATTCAATGTAAAGGGAATAAGGTTTAGACTCCCTTCTGTTGGAATGATCCTTGCCTGGCAATTGTGTAGTGAAACATGACTTGCCTGAACATTTTTGAGACCTTAACACACTAGCTCTGTTGAAGAGTCAAAGGATTAGCTGTTCTTTCTCCACAGAAGCTGTCAGGCATGCTGGGATTTTCCAGCATTTTCTGTTTTGTTCAGCCTTGCTGTTTATGGACATGAATCGCTTCAGTCTCTGAGGAATTGTGATCAGTACTGAGCATTATACAATCATTAGTGAGCATCTTCACTTCTCACCTTATAATGGGAGGAAAGACATTGATAAAGCAATTGAAGGTGGTTGGACTTCAGACATCACCCTGAGGAACTCTTGCAATGATGTTCGTGAGGCATTGGGAGGACTCCACATTTTCTGTGGATCAACAGCAGACTGATGGAATAGTAATTCACAAGGTTGGACTTGTCTTTATTAATTCTTTCATAGGATGATGGTTCACTGGCAATGCAAACACTTGCAGCCCATCCCCAATTGCCCTTGTGAAGGATGTGGTGAGCCATCATCTTAAACTCTGCACAGCATCTGGTACAAAGCTGTTAGGAAGCAATATCCTGGATTATGATCCCACGTCAGTGACGGAAAAGCAATATATTCCAAGTCAGGCTGACAGATTTTGCAGTACACAGTGCCTTCAGTCATTTCTTTACCTCACATGCAGTGAATCAAATTGATATCTGTAATGCTGGGGACCTCAGGAGGAGGCCAAGATTAATCATTCTACTCAGCACTTCGGGCTGAAGATGGCACTGATGCTCTGGGTTCCCTCATCAGTAATGATGGGATTCTTGTGGCATGTTTATAGAATCATACAATTCTCAGTGTAGAAGGAGGCCCTTTGGCCCATCAAGTCTTAATTCCTTGAAAGAATATCATACTCAGGCCCTATCTCTAACTCTCATATATGGCTCACTAATCCCTCTAAACTACAAACCCTGAGACACCTTGGTACAGCCAATCAACCGAACATGCACATCTTTGGACTGTGGGAAAAATTGGAGTATCCAGAGGAAACCCACACAGACACTTGGAAATTGTGCAAACTCTACACAAAGTCACCTAACGCTGGAATTCAATACTGGTCCTTGATGCTGTGAGACATCAGTGCTAACCACAGTGTCAGCTAACAAACAAAGAACATAAGAAATAGGAGCAGGAGTAGACCTGCTCCTAGGCCTACTAGAAATAGGAGCCTGCCTCGCCATTCAATAAGATCATGGCTGATCTGAAGTGGATCAGTTCCACTTTCTTGCTTTCTCCCCATAGCCCTTAATTCCCTTGTCTATCAGAAACCTATCTACCCGTGACTTAAATATATTCAACGAGGTAGCTTCCACCACTTCAATGGGCAGAGAATTTCAGAGACTCACCATCCTCTGAGTGAAGTTTCTAACTTCTAACTTTCTAACGAAAACAACCTCAAATCCCTCAGCCTCTCTTCTTAAGACCTGCCCTCCATACCAGGCAACATCCTGGTAAACCTCCTCTGTACCCTCTCCAATGCCTCCACATCTTTCTTATAATGTGGGGACCAGAACTGCACACAATACTCCAAGTGCGGCCGCACTAGAGTTTTGTACAGTTGCAACATGACGTTGCGGCTCCGAAATTCAATCCCCCTACCAATAAAAGCTAAGACTCCATATGCCTTCTTAACAACCTTCTCGACTTGACTGCCTACTTTCAGGGATCTATGCACATACACACCAAGATCCCTCTGTTCATCTAGACTGCTAAGAATCCTACCATTTGCCCTATACTCTACACATTTATTATTTCTGCCATAGTGCATTACCTCACACTTTTCCACGTTAAACTCCATTTGCCACCTCTCGGCCCAGCTCTGCAACTTGTCCAAGTCCCTCTGCAAACTAAAACACCCCTCTTCACTATCTACCACTCCACCGACTTTAGTGTCATCTGCAAATTTACTAATCCATCCTTCAATACCCTCATCCAGATCATTTATAAAAATTACAAACAGCAGGGGCCCCAAAACAGACCCCTGAGGTACACCACTTGTCACCGAACTCCACGATGAATATCTCCCATCAACCATCACCCTCTGTCTTCTATCTGATAGCCAATTCCTAATCCAATTAGCTAAATCACCCTCTATCCCATACATCTGCATTTTCTGCAGAAGTCTTCCATGGCCCACCTTATCAAACGCCTTACTAAAGTCCATATATACCACATCAACCGCCTTACCCCCATCCACCTCTTTAGTCACTTTTTCAAAAAACTCAATAAAGGTTAGTAAGGCACAACCTACCCTTCACAAAACCATGCTGACTATCTCCAATCAATTCATTACTCTCTAAACTCTTTATCAAAGAGTGATTAGGGAGTGGAATGCCCTGCCTGCAGCTGTTGTAGATGCGCCAAGTTTGGTGGCGTTTAAGAGGTTAATTGATAAGTATATGGAAGAGAAGGGAATGGTTAGTTTGGAGGGGCATTGCTTTTTATTTTGGTCGGCACAACATCGAAGGCCGAAGGGCCTGTTCTGTGCTGTATTGTTCTATGTTCTATGTTCTAAATAACTATAAATCCTATCCCTAATAATTCTCTCCAATACCTTGCCCACCACAGAAGTAAGACTCACTGGCCTATAATTCCCTGGAAGGTCTCTCTTCCCCTTCTTGAACAATGGGACCACATTCGCTATCCTCCAGTCCTCCAGAACCACACCTGTAACCAACGACGACCTGAAGATCAGAGCCAGAGGCTCTGCAATCTCCTCTCTTGCCTCCCAGAGAATCCTAGGGTAAATCCCGTCCGGCCCAGGGGACTTATCCAACTTCAAACCCTCGAGAATATCTAGCACATCCTCCCTATCTACTTCAATACTTTCCAGTTTGCTACCCTGTACCTCAGTGTTCTCCATAACTACATTTACATCACCCTGCGTGAATACCGAAGAGAAATATTTATTCAGTACCTCTCCAATCTCTTCAGGCTCCACGCACAACTTCCCACTGCTGTCTATGACTGGCCCTAATCTTGCCCTAACCAATCTTCTATTCTTAACATATCTAAAGAAAGCTTTAGGATTCTCCTTAATCCTATCAGCCAAAGTCTTCTCGTGTCCCCTCTTAGCTCTCCTCAATTCACTCTTTAGCTCCCTCCTGGCTAATCTATAGCTATCCATTGCACTAACTGAGCCTTCAAGCCTCATCCTGACATAAGCCTCCTTCTTTAACCAGCAAATCAACTTTTTTTGTACACCAAGGTTCTCTTACTCGACCATTTCCTCCTCGCCTGACAGGGACATACTTATCAAGGACTCGCAGCTACTGCTCCTTGAATAAGCTCCACATTCCAGATGTTCCCAGTCCCTGTAGTTTCCTAGTCCAATCTATGCACCCTAATTCTCTCCTTATGGCCTCATAATTACCATTCCCCCAGCTATAACTACTGCCCCCAGCTTCATGCCTATCCCTATCCATCACTAAGGTGAACGTAACCGAATTGTGGTCACTATCACCAAAATGTTCACCAACTTCCAAGCCTAACACCTGGTCTGGCTCATTGCCCAGCACCAAATCCAATGTAGCCTCACCTCTAGTTGGCCTATCTACATACTGAGTCAAAAAACCTTCCTGCACACTTTGTACGAAAACTGACCCCTCTAACGAGCTAGAGCTATAGCTATTCCAATCAATATTAGTAAAGTTAAAGTCCCCCATAACAATTACCCTATTACTTTCACTCCTGACCAGAATTGACTTGGCAATCCTTTCCTCAACCTCACTAGAACTTTTAGGAGGTCTATAAATGACTCCCAACAGGGTGACCTCTCCTTTCCTGTTTCTAATCTCAGCCCATACTACCTCAACAGACAAGTCCTCATCAAACTTCTTCTCTATCACTGTGATACAGTCTTTGACTAATAATGCCACTCCTCCCCTCCTTCTACCTCCTTCTCTACTCCGACTAAAGCATTTGCACCCCGGAACCTGCAACATCCATTCTTGTCCCTGCTCTACCCAAGTCTCTGAAATGGCCACAACATCGAAGTTCCAGGTACTGGTCCAAGCTGCAAGTTCCTCCCCCTTATTGCGAATACTCCTTGCATTAAAGTATACGCATTTCAAACCATGCCCTACCCCACCCGTATGCTGCTGTGTTTTACAGCTTTCCTCTATGACCCCCTTACTCTCATCCCTCTTAGCACCCCAACTACTTAGGATCCCCCCCCCCCCAATCAGTTTAAAGCCCCCTGCATAGCCTTAGCAAATTTTCCCCCCAAGATATTAGTTCCCCTCTGGTTCAGGTGTAGACCATCTCTCTTGTAGAGGTCCCACCTATCCCAGAATGAGTCCCAATTGTTCAGGAACCTGAACCCCTCCCTCCTGCACCATCCCCGCAGCCACGAGTTCAAACATTCCCTCTCTCTATTCTTCTCCAAACTATCCCTTGGCACAGGCAAGAGTCCAGAGATAACCACTCTGCCAGTTTTGGCCCTAAGCTTCAACCCCAACTCCATAAATTTCTGTTTAATATCCCCTTCCCTTGTCCTTCCTATATCATGTGTCCCTACATGAACTATGACTTGGGGTTGACTCCCCTCTCCCTTAAGAATCTTAAAAACCAGATCTGCGACATCCTGGACTCCAGCACCTGGGAGGCAACACACCAGCCCTGAGTCACTTTTATTACTACTTACTCTCCTATCTGTCCCTCTAACTGTGGAGTCTCCAATTACTAGGCCCAATCTCTTATTCTCCCTACCCACCTGAGCATTCTCAGCAGGCTCACCCCCAGAGACCTGCTCCCTTTGGTCATCTCCAGTTGATTCTTCCTCAACTGTAGCCTCCAAGACAGAAAATTTGTTTCGGAGGGGAACAGCCCCAGGGGATTGTCTACCCGATTGCTTCTTACCCCTCCTCCTAATAGTTACCCACGAATCACTTTTAGGAGTGACTCTTTGTCACTCCTGCCAATATCCTCCTCAACCTCTCGGATTATCCTGAGTTCCTCTAATTCCAGCTCCAGCTCCTTAACACGATCCTCAAGGAGCTGCAAATGGGCACACTTCCTGCAGGTATAATCAGCAGGAACACTACTGGTGTCCCTCACCTCGTACATACTACAGGAGTTGCAACGGACTGCCTGCACTGCCATCCCTGATACTTTAATTTACTTTAAGGAGAGAGAGAAAAAAAACTTCCCACACACTTTTATTATTAGGTTAGAGGAGGGGGGAGGGTGGGATACTCTACCTGTGTAGAGTATCGGGTTTCCTCTCTGGACCAATTTATAGAGACAGAGAAAACTACAACTACCGGCAGCCTCCTAGTGACGACTTCCCGTTTCTTGTTAGTTTAAATAAAAAACGGCAAAAAACTACCCCCGCTTGCTTTTTTAAACAAAGAGAAAAGTTAAAAAAGTACTTCACACTCGAACTTCACGCTTTCCCAAATCGCTGCCTCTCCGTGCTGCTCCAAGGGAACAAATCTCTCCTCATAAGCTAACCCCCTGATTTCCAGTATCAGCCTGGTTAGTCTTTTCTGTACTCCAAGGCCAATATATCATTATGCAAATAAAGGGACCAAAACTGCAGAACTCCAGTTGCGGCCTCACCAGTGCCTTGTACAGTTACAGCAAAACTTCCCTGCTTTTATATTCTATTCCGCTCACAATAAAGGCCTTCTTGATCACGTGCTGCACCTGCAGATTGGTTTTTTTAACAATTCGTGCACAAGGACCCCCAGGTCCCTCTGCATCATTGCATGCTGCAGCTTTTCACCCTTTAAATAATATTCCATTCTACTTTTATTTCTTCCAAATTGGATATCCTCACACTTGCTAACATCTGACAGGTCATCGCCCACTCACTCAGCCAATCCAGATCTCTCTGTAGACTTTCCATGTCTTCCACGCAATTCGCTTTTCCACCGAGCTGGGGGGGGGGGGGGGGAAACATGACCCTTACAGGTGGATTACTGTCAGGAAGGGGAAAAAGGAGAGGGGACACAGTCCAGCGACAGTCCCCCAAAATATCGAGGGTGGAGGGTTAAAAAAGACAAGGCAGGAGGACCAGAGTACCTCAAAGGGGAGGAAAGGGGCGAAAACAGAGATAGTGGTGGGGGATGGGAGGGTCAAAGGAATAGATAGGCGCTTCTGTGGTCCAAGGCAAGACTCCAGGATAGCAGTGTGTCTTCCTGGAGCAGGGGTGCAAATGTGTCTGACAGGGTAGAAGGCATTTTGAAGGGTGAGGGAACCCAGGCAGATGTCATTATTCACGTAGGAGAGAAGGATGTAGGAAGGAAGAGCAGAGAGGACATACGAAGGCAGTTCAAGGAGTTGGGAGGGGGTAGGCTGAAGAGCAGGGCTTCCAGGGTGGCGATCTCAGGGCTGCTTCCAGGGCCAGGTAGTAGTGGAGCCACGAGAAATGAGATCCAATAGCTCAATGTGTGGCTGAACGACTGGTTTAGGGCAGAGGGTTTCATATTTGTGGATAACTGGGAAGTCTTTGTGAAAGAAGGGCACCTGTATAGAAGGTGCAGGGAACGCTTAAATGGGAAGGGCGTGAATATCTTAGCTGGAGGTTAGCTGGAGTGTTTCGGCAGGATTAAACTAATATTGGGGGGGGGGGGGGGGGGGGGGGGTTGAGGCCGATAGCTCGGTAGAGAGCGAGATGGGAGACAGAGTAAGCTTGGATGAGAAGAAATACAACAGGGAGAAGGAGGTTCTGAGTGGGCTTGGAGGTCTGAGTGTGTCTGTTTCAATGCGAGGAGCGTAACAGGAAAAACGGATCAACTTAGGGCCTTAATGTTTGCGAGGAACTTGGATGTGGTTGCGGTGACGGAGACGTGGTTAAAGGAAGGGGAGCAGTGGCAACTGAACACTCCTGGGTATAACTGTTTCGGGCGTGACAGAGGAGGGTCCAGAAGAGGTGGAGGAGTGGCGTTGTTAGTTAAGGAGAGCATCACAGCGGTGCAGAGGGAGGACAATACTGAGGAGTTAGGAGTGGAGTCGCTGTGGGTGGAGTTGAGGAATAGAAAGGGGGCGATTACTCTGCTGGGGGTGTATTATCGGCCACCCAACAGCCCACTGGTGGCTAAAAAAAAGGCATATGCAAAGACATTTTGGATAGATGCAGAAAGAACAGAGTCGTTATAGTGGGAGACTTTAATCTCCCTAGGGTGGATTGGAAGGTACCGAGAGCTGGAGGTTTGGACGGGCAGGAATTTGTAAAACGTGTACTAGAAGGATCGTTGGAGCAGTGTGTGGCTAGCCCGACTAGAGAAGGGGATATATTGGATTTAGTTCTGAGTAATGAGCCAGGGCAGGTGGTTGATGTTGTAGTAGGGGAACATGTGGCTAACAGGGACCACAATTCTGACTACTTTAGGGTACAAGTGGAAAAGGATGCTTGTTGCCCTAGGGGCAGGGTGCTGAACTGGGGGAAGGCTAACTACGGTCGGATTAGGCAGGAACTTATGGAAACTGATTGGGAATGGTTGTTTGAGGGTAAGTCCACACTAGGCATGTGGGATTCTTCCAAGGAAGTACTGAAAATGTTGCAAGATAGATATATGCCAGCTAAGAGTAAAGATGGGAAAGGTAGGATTAGAGAGCCATGGATTACTAGGGATATTGAGGACTTGGCTAGGAAGAAGAGAGGCGTATGATAGGTCAAAACAGCTGAGAATGGAGACAGCGTTGGAGGAATATAGAGAGAGTAAAAGGGAGCTCAAACATAGAACATATCAGCACAGAACAGGCCCTTCAGCATTCGATGTTGCGCCGACCAATATAAAAAGCAATGCCCCTCCAAACTAAACCATTCCCTTCTCTTCCATATACTTATCAACTAACCTCTTAAACGCCACCAAACTTGGCGCATCTACAACTGCTGCAGGCAGGGCATTCCACTCCCGAACCACCCTTTGGGTAAAGAACCTACCTCTGATATCCGTCCTATAACTATCACCCCTTAATTTAAAGCTGTGTCCCCTCGTGCTAGCTTTCTCCATCCTAGGAAAAAGGCTATCACTGTCCACCCTATCTAAACCTCTAATCATCTTATATGTTTCGATCAGGTCCCCTCTTAGCCTCCTCCTTTCTAACGAAAACAACCTCAAATCCCTCAGCCTCTCCTCATAAGACCTGCCCTCCATACCAGGCAACATCCTGGTAAACCTCCTCTGTACCCTCTCCAATGCCTCCACATCTTTCTTATAATGTGGGGACCAGAACTGCACACAATACTCAAGTGCGGCCGCACTAGAGTTTTGTACAGTTGCAACATGACGTTGCGGCTCCGAAATTCAATCCCTCTACCAATAAAAGCCAAGACTCCATATGCCTTCCTAACAACCTTCTCGACCTGACTGCCTACTTTCAGGGATCTATGCACATACACACCAAGATCCCTCTGTTCATCTAGACTACTAAGAATCCTACCATTTGCCCTATACTCTACACATTTATTATTTCTGCCATAGTGCATTACCTCACACTTTTCCACATTAAACTCCATTTGCCACCTCTCGGCCCAGCTCTGCAACTTGTCCAAGTCTCTCTGCAAACTATAACACCCCTCTTCACTATCTACCACTCCACCGACTTTAGTGTCATCTGCAAATTTACTAATCCATCCTTCAATACCCTCATCCAGATCATTTATAAAAATTACAAACAGCAGGGGCCCCAAAACAGACCCCTGAGGTACACCACTTGTCACCGAACTCCAAGATGAATATCTCCCATCAACCACCACCCTCTGTCTTCTATCTGCTAGCCAATTCCTAACCCAATTAGCTAAATCACCCTCTATCCCATACATCTGCATTTTCTGCAGAAGTCTTCCATGGGCCACCTTATCAAACGCCTTACTAAAGTCCATATATACCACATCAACCGCCTTACCCCCATCCACCTCTTTAGTCACTTTTTCAAAAAACTCAATGAGGTTAGTAAGGCACGACCTACCCTTCACAAAACCATGCTATCTCCAATCAATTCATTACTCTCTAAATAACTATAAATCCTATCGCTAATTATTCTCTCCAACACTTTGCCCACAACAGAAGTAAGACTCACTGGCCTATAATTCCCTGGAAGGTCTCTCTTCCCCTTCTTGAACAACGGGACCACATTCGCTATCCTCCAGTCCTCCGGAACCACACCCGTAACCAACGACGACCTGAAGATCAGAGCCAGAGGCTCTGCAATCTCCTCTCTTGCCTCCCAGAGAATCCTAGGGTAAATCCCGTCCGGCCCAGGGGACTTATCCAACTTCAAACCCTCGAGAATATCTAGCACATCCTCCCTATCTACTTTGATACCTTCCAGTTTGCCTCCAAACAGGCAGTTAGAAGGGCAAAAAGGGGACATGAAATGATTTTGGTGGATAGGATTAAGGAAAATCCAAAGGCTTTTTACTCCTATGTTAGGAATAAAAGGGTGGTTAGAGGAAAAATCGGATCTCTTAGGGACAGATGGGGAACTGTGCTTAGAGCCCGAGGGAATGGCGGAGATCCTGAATGAATACTTTGCGTCGGTATTCACGGAGAGGGGCTTGTTGACAGCTCCTGTCTCTGAGGGAGCTGTGGACCAGTTGAGGGAAATATCCATATCGAGGGAAAAAATGTTAGAGCTTCTATGTAGCATTAAAACTGATAAATCTCCAGGGCCTGATGCATTTATCCCAGGCTGCTTAGGTAGGTGCAAGGTGAAATTGCTGGGCCTCTAACGCAAATCTTTGTCTCTTCCTTGGACACAGGTGAGGTCCCAGAGGACTGGAGAATAGCTAATATTGTACCGTTGTTTAAAAAGGGTAGTAGGGATAACCTTGGGAATTATCGGCCGGTGAGTTTGAAGTCAGTGGTAGGGAAGCTGTTGGAGGGGATTCTTAGAGTTAGGATGTTTAGGCACTTAGAGCGTTGTGATCTGATTAGGGATACGCAGCATGGATTTGTTAAGGGGAGGTCATGCCTTACAAATCTGGTAGAATTTTTTGAGGAGGTGACGAAAACAGTCGACAAAAGGCGAGCCGCTAATGTCGTCTATATGGATTTTAGTAAGGTGTTTGATAAAGTCCCTCATAGGAGGTTAGTTGAGAAGGTCAAGGCTCGTGGGATACAAGGACAGGTAGCTATTTGGATAAGTAACTGGCTTAGTAATACGAAACAGAGTAATAGCGGAAGGGTGTTTTTCTAGCTGGAGGTCGGTCACTAGTGGTGTGGCGCAGGGATCGGTGCTGGGACCTCTTCTATTTGTAATATGTATAAATGACTTGGAAGAGGGAGTAAATGGAGTGATCAGCAAGTTTGCAGAAGATACAAAGATGGCTGGACTTGCGGATAGTGAGGAGCATTGTCAGGCGATGCAGCAGGACACAGATAGGCTGGTAGCTTGGGCAGATAGATGGCAGATGGAATTCAATCCTGATAAATGTGAGGTGATGCACTTCAGGAGAAAGAATGTAGGGGGGAGGTGTATGATAAAGGGTATTAAGAGTATAGAAATGCAGAGGGACCTGGGGGTGCAGGTGAACAAGTCTCTGAAGGTGACAGCAAGTGGAGGAGGTTGTGAAGAAAGCATATGGTATGCTAGCCTTTATAGGAAGGGATATTGAGTACAACAGCTGGCCTTTAATGTTGCAGTTGTATAAAACGCTGGTTAGACCTCATTTGGAATACTGTGTCCAGTTCTAGTCGCCTTACTACCGGAAGGACGTGGAGACTCTGGAGAGAGTGCAGAGGAGGTTTACCAGGATGCTGCCTGGTACGGAAGTTCTGAGTTACGAGGAGAGGTTAGGCAAATTGGGACTGTTTTCCTTAGAAAGACGTAGACTTAGAGGAGATCTAATAGAGGTGTACAAGATTATGAGGGGTATAGATAGAGTAAACAGGGTTAAGCTTTTTCCTAGGATGGACTCAAATAGCACGAGGGGTCACGGGCTTAGGGTGAGGGGGGTAAGGTATAATTTGGATGCTAGAGGGAGTTTTTTCACACAGAGGGTGGTGGGGGTATGGAATGCGCTGCCAAGTAAAGTGGTGGAGGCAGGTACTCTGGAGTTATTTAAGAAATACTTAGATGGGCACATGAACAGAATGGGAATGGAGGGGTATAGAAAACTGATTTAAAATAGGGATCATGAGCCTTGGGAGTCCTTGGGAAGTGTGTAAATAGATGATGATATTGATGTACTTGTTTTTATCCTACAGGTGTTTTGGTCCACCTTGTTGTCTAACAAGGGGCATACACGCGATGGGTCGTGAGAGGGCTGCTCTTGGATTTTTTTTGAGAGTATCCTAGTGCTTCACATCGTTAGTGTACGCTTGACCTGGACCATTTGATGGGCAACACGACAGCTCAGTGACTATCGCTGTGCTGTGCAGATACATGGATTTGGGCCTGTGTCTGTGGGAGTTTGCGCATTCTCCCCGTGCTTGCGTGGGTTTTCTCCGGGTGCTCCAGTTTCCTCCCACATCCCAAAAATGTGCTCTTAGGCTGATTGGGTAACAAACTGTCCCTATATTGGTCTCTATATGTCATTAAGACGTTAGGACGGCGGCGCAGGCTCGTTGGGCCGAAGGGCCTGTTTCCCGTGCTGTGTTGTTCTTTGTTTGTTCTAGATGTTAAGCTGACCAACTATAATTCCCCGCCTTTTGTCTATTAGCTTTTTTAAACAGCGGCATAATACTAGCTGTTTTCCAATCTGCCAGTACTTCCCCAGGGTCAAGCGAATTTTGATAAATAATTACTAAGACATCTGCTATTACTTCTGCCATTTCTTTCAGACTCTGGGATGCATTCCATCTGGTCCTGGGGACTTGTCTACCTTCAGACCCATTAGTCTACCAAGCACTACCTCTCTAGTAACAGTAATTGTATTAAGGACCAACCTTCTATCTTTAATATTTGGTAAGCTATTTGTGTCCTCCTCCATTAAGATCGAAACAAAAAACTTACTTGAAGTCTCAAACATTTCCTCATTGCCCACCGTTAAATCCCCACTCTTGTCCTCCAAGGACCCAACATTCACTCTAGCCAGTCTCCGCTTTATATATTTGTAAATGTAACCAGCATGTCCAATATCTGTTCCATGTCTAACACTATTTACGGGTGGATATGTTTGCAGATCTCCAATCTGATCCATTGGTTTTGGTATGGTTGAGCTCAGTCTATCATATGCTGCATCCACATCGTAGTCACCAGGTTCACATCTCATTTTTAGATAAACCAAGTCTCATTTGGTAATATATGTAAAGAAAATTAGTCATAGTAATACAGTACTGGTTGCTGGGGAAAGCCACTGGCAGCTTCCTATAAATGAAAAGGTACAGTTCACCTCTCTTGCCTGTTTCCTATCACTCAACTTCATATCCAGCCCGCCTTTGTCTCTTTTATTTCAGGGTCTTTAACTTTGCTTCCAAGCTTATTATGTGTCCACTAATAGCAGATAGTGTTTTTTATAACACAAATACTGATAGCAATGGTATATTTAGTATCATTATTTGTTAAAAACAATGTCCATTATTAATAGAGACATGATTCAGACTATTCTGCACTGTGATTATTGCCATTGCCAGCTGAGCTGTGCCTTGAACTGCTGGGTTGTAAGCTCTGGAATTCTCTTCATAACTCTCCCCACTTCCATCTCTGCATTCTCTTAAGATGCTTTTAAGATGCTCCTTAATATAAATTTGAGAATGGATCCCTCAGGATAAAACTCATCAGAATTCAATGTAGTTTATAACATACAGCAGTTTTCTATGTTTAATCAAACTGAGAAGCCAATACACAAACATCTGTAATCTGAATGACAAATTAAACTAAATTGAACATGCGACCAGCCATATCTGGTAATTCTATAAACATTTAATTGTTTTGTCTATCTTTTTTACTCTCATGAATGGTTTTGAGAATAATTATAAATGATTAGAACATAGAACATTACAGCGCAGTACAGGCACTTCGGCCCTCGATGTTGCACCGACCAATGGAACCAATTTTATCACCCTCTATCCTAAACTATTCCAATGCTATCCATATGCCTATCCACTGACCATTTGAATGCCCTTAAACTTGACGAGTCCACAACTGTTGCAGGCAGGGCATTTCATGCTCTTACTACCCTCTGAGTAAAGAACGCACCTAACATCCGTCCTATAACTACCACCCCTTAATTTAAAGCTGTGTCCCCTTGTGTTATCCATCTCCATCCTAGGAAAAAGGCTCTCACTATCCACCCTATCTAACCTCTGATCATCTTATATGTCTCAATTAAGTCATCTCTTAGCCTTCTTCTCTCTAATGAAAATAACTTCAAGTCCCTTAGCCTTTCCTCACAAGACCTACCCATCATACCAGGCAACATCCTGGTAAACCTCCTCTGTACCCTTTCCAATGCCTCCACATCTTTCTTATAATGTGGCAACCAAAACTGTACACAATACTCCAAGTGCGGCCGCACCAGAGATTTGTACAGTTGCAACATAACATCTCGGCTCCGAAATTCAATCCCTCTACCAATAAATGCTAACACACGATACGCCTTCTTAACAACCTTATCAACTTGAGTACAAACTTTCAGAGATCTATGCACCTGTACACCAAGATCTCTCTGCTCATCTACACTACTAGGAGTCCTACCATTAGCCCTATATTCTGCATACATATAACTCTTACCAAAGTGAATCACCTCACACTTTTCCACATTAAACTCATTTGCCACTTCTCGGCCCAGCTCTGCAACTTATCTATGTCCCTCTGCAAAATGTAACGTCCATCTTCACTGTCTACAACTCCTCCGACTTTGGTGTCATCAGCAAATTTACTAACCCATCCCTCATCCAGGTCATTTATAAAAACAAACAACAGTGGCCCCAAAACAGATCCCTGAGGTACACCACTAGTAACTAAACTCAAGGTTGAATATATCCCATCAATAACCACCCTCTGTCTTCTATCAGCTAGCCAATTCCTAATCCAAATTGCTAAATCTCCCTCAATCCCGTGCATCTGCATTTTCTGCAGTAGTCCTCCATTGAGAACCTTATCGAACGCCTTGCCAAAAATCCATGTACACCACATCAACTGCCTTACCCCCATTCACCTCTTCAGTCACCTTTTCAAAAAACCCAACAAGGTCTGTGAGACATGACCTTCCCTTCACAAATCCATACTGACTATTCCATTAATTCATTTGGCTTTGACCATCTTTATAAGCATTTAGTTCCAGGTTATTACCTTGTTCTTCCTCACGTTCCTTCCTTCCTCTTCTCTCTCCTAGATAAGGAGGATGTGCTAGATATTCTTGAGGGTTTGAAGTTAGATAAGTCTCCTGGGCTGGACAGGATTTACTCTAGGATTCTCTGGATTAGGATTAGTTAAAACTTTCCCCCTGAATCTCATGGCTTATTGTAACTCAGGTTCAGACACATCACTGACTGGTTTGTACTGAGAGCACAGGTGAGAATATCTGAGGCTGTTACTCTCCAAACCGGAGATCAGAGAGAGAAAGATTTCAGGGATCAGAGTGAATCCGTGATGTTTAACACGAATACTGACAGGAGTGATATGGTTACTACTATACTGACACTGATAATAATTTACAGTGTTAGACATCCACTGATTATTAACACAATCTCTCACACACTGATACTTACTTCAGTTTCTGTATTTTACATTCTGGATTCCTCAGTGCCGCAGACAATAGTTTCACTCCTGAATCTCCCACTTTATTGCCACCCAGACTAAATGGGGAAAGTGAGAAACACATTAAATTCAGATTAATATTCAGCAGGATAAATAGCTGGATCTATTTTGTGTCAGAAACTTAGCACCAGTGATGAACTGATTCAAGTTGATACCGTACCTCACCTTTATTTTTCTCTACACTCTTGCTGTGACTGTAACACTACATTCTGGACTCTTTCCTTTCCTTCCCTATGTACGGAATGCTTTGGCACTAATAAATGTGACAATAATAAATCAAATACCAAACCCTTTCTGTTGCTAGCACGAGGGGACACAGCTTTAAATTAAGGGGTATGAGTTATAGGACGGATATCAGAGGTAGGTTCTTTACTCAAAGAGTGATTAGGGAGTGGAATGCCCTGCCTGCAGCTGTTGTAGATGCGCCAAGTTTGGTGGCGTTTAAGAGGTTAATTGATAAGTATATGGAAGAGAAGGGAATGGTTTAGTTTGGAGGGGCATTGCTTTTTATTTTGGTCGGCACAACATCGAAGGCCGAAGGGCCTGTTCTGTGCTGTATTGTTCTATGTTCTATGTTCTATGTTGAACGGAAAAGGCAATAGTCAGCATTGAAAAGTGCTGAACAATTCACTATACTGGTTTGCCTACTGAGGGGAAAACCACTTTTACACCTCTCAAAATGTATATTTTGTTTAATTGTCCATGGGATATAGGTCTCGCTGGCTAGAACATAGAACAATACAGCACAAACAGGCCCTTCAGCCCACGAGTTGCGCCGATCACATCTATGTCTACCATCCACAGAACTATCAATAACCCCTTATTCATTCGTTTCCATATACTCATCCAGAAGTCTTTTAAAAAACCCCAGCGAGTTTGCTTCTACCACCTCCGACGGCAGCCAATTCCATTCACTCACCACCCTCTGAGTGGAAAACTTACCACTAACATCCCCTCTGTATTTGCTTCCCTGCATCTTAGATGTGTCCTCTCGACACAGGCTAGACCAGTATTTATTTCCCACTGGGCCCCTATAGGGAGTGATGCCCACATCCTATGAACAAGCAAGTAATTTTTAAACATGTCCCATGTGTTTGGAGTTGGGGGTAGACTGTTAGACTGGATAGGCAATTGGTTGTCTATTAGGAAGCAGAGGATAGGTATTAATGGGTGCTATACTGATTGGCAGACTAGCAGAGTGCCCCAGGGATTGGTGCTGGGGCCTCAACTATTTACCATTTACATAGATGATCTGAAGGAAGGGGCTGAGCACAGGGTGACGAAATTTGCTGACGACACAAAGATCAAATTGCAAATTGCGTGGAGGGTGTGGAAAGCCTGCAGAGGGATCTGGATAGGTTGAGAGAGTGGGCAAGGACCTGGCAGATGGAGTATAATGTTAGCAAGTGGGAGCTTATCCACTTTGGTAGGAATAATGGTAGGAAGGATTACTATTTAAATAATGAAAAGCTGCAGAGGGACTTGGGGGTCCTTGTGCATGAATCACAAACACAGTATGCAGGTGATCAAGAAGGTGAATGCAATGTTGGCCTTTATAGCTAGGGGGATAGAATATAAAAGTGAGGAGGTTCTGTTGCAGCTGTATAGGATATTGGTGAGGTCGCAGCTGGAGTACTGTGTGCAGTTTTGGTTGCCACATTCAAGGAAGGATTATTGGCATGGAGGGGGTGCAGAGAAGGCTCACTAGGCTGATACCGGAGATGAGGGCATTGGATTATGAGGAGAGACTAAATAGGCTAGGTTTGGAGTTTAGAAGGCTGAGAGGGGATGTTATAAAGACGTATAAGATAACGAAGGGGACGGATAGGGTAGAGTTGAGACACCCTTCCCTATTAGCAAAGATAGCAGGACTAGAGGGCACAGCCTCAAGATTTTTTTTTGGGGGGGGGGGGGGGGGGTCAGATCAGAGTTGAGGAATTTCTTCATGCAGAGGGTGGTGAATCTTTGGAATTCTCTGCCTGATGAAGTGGTGGAGGCTTCCTCACTGAATACGTTCAAGTCAAGAGTGAATAGGTTTTTGATTGATAAGGGAATTAAGCGTTACGGCGAGAAAGCCAGAAAGCGGTACTGAACGACTGCAGATCAGCCACAATCTTATTGAATGGCGGGGCAGGCTTGAGGGCTGAATGGCCTACTCCTGCTCCTATTTCTTATGTTCTTACATTCTGGTCTCATTTCCTGATCATCAGAATTACCCACCTGATTTTAATTAACCCTGCTACATTTCTGGAAATTCAAATAATTTCTGCTGTTAAATAAATACAGAATTTTATGAGAATTGTACATTTTACTGTACATTTACTGATAAAGCTGAGAGAGTAGATCCCTCAGAACTCCCTGTGCTTCTTAACTATTGACATCATTTGTATAATATCTCAGGATGAGATAAAGTGTGAAACTGTGCTAACTATTGCTTTAAGATCCATCTCCTGTATTTTATACAACAAGGAAAGATTATTCTCCCATTACAAAGAACAAAGAACAAAACAGCATGGGAAACAGGGCCTTTGGCCCAACGAGCTCGCGCCGCCACTCCGATGTTCCCACCTCTACCTATGATCCCTGTCCATGTTTATAGATCTATGGATTAAAAACCAAATGAGAGACAATTTAGGGGGAATTTGTTTTGCCAATTAGCCTAAGAGCACATCTTTGGGATGTGGGAGAAAGCCCACGCAAACACAGGGAGAATGCGCAAACTCCCACAGACACAGGCCCAAATCCATGTATCTGCACTGCACAGCGATACTCGCTGAGCTGTCGTGTTGCCCATCAGAAGGTTCAGGTCAAGCATACACTAGCAACGTGAAGCAGTAGGATACTCTCGAAAAAGATCCAAGAGCAGTTCTCTCACGACCCATCGAGTGTATGCCCCTCGTTAGACAACAAGGTGGACTAAAGCACCTGTAGGATAAAAACAAATACATCAATATCATCATAATCTATTTACACACTTCCCAGGGACTCCCAAGGCTCATGATCCCTATTTTAAAATCAGTTTTCTATACCCCTCCATTCCCATTCTGTTCATGTGCCCATCTAAGTATTTCTTAAATAACTCCAGAGTATCTGCCTCCACCACTTTACCTGGCAGCGCATTCCATACCCCCATCACCCTGTGTGAAAAAACTCCCTCTAGCATCCAAATTATACCTTACCCCCCTCACCCTAAGCCCGTGACCCCTCATGCTATTTGAGTCCATCCTAGGAAAAAGCTTAACCCTGTTTACTCTATCAATCCCCTTCAAAATCTTGTACACCTCTATCAGATCTCCTCTAACTCCATGTCTTTCTAAGGAAAACAGTCGAAATTTGCCTAATCTCTCCTCATAACTCAGACCTTCCATACCAGGCAGCATCCTGGTAAACCTCCTCTGCACTCTCTCCAGAGACTCCACGTCCTTCCGGTAGTAAGGTGACCAGAACTGGATGCAGTATTCCAAATGAGGTCTAACCAGCGTTTTATACAGCTGCAACATTAAAGGCCAGCTCTTGTACTCTATACCCTTTCCTATAAAGGCTAACATACTATATGCTTTCTTCACAACTTTCTCCACTTGCTCTGCCACCTTCAGAGACTTGTTCACCTGCACCCCCAGGTCCCTCTGCGTTTCTATACTCTTAATAGAATTAGTAAGTTGAAATATTTCTATTTGATTAGTTTATAGGGGGAAGAGGTGTCTCCTGCTACATTCCACAGTAAACAGGCTCTACATTTTCTGCAGGTTATGGCTAGAGTTCTCTCTCCAGGAACTTCCAGGATTCCCTCTTCCCAGTAAATCCTCGCATAGGAAAAGGATTATCTGAAAATCCTGTTTCATATCACTGACCGTTTGACTGGAGATTTTCCACCAACAGATATCCTCATTCAGGAAATTCTGGTTTCCTGGGCTCAGATCTAAACTCTGCAGTCCTGCCACATTTATCTGTGAATGGTAGTGCACAATAAAACAACAGAAGGAGGAGGCTTCACAAATATCCTATCCTCATGACAGAGGAGACTAGTACATCAGTGCAAAAGATATTAGTGACTCACTTCAGTGGCTGAAGCACCCAGAGGTCCCCAGCATCACAGATATGTCATCAGCTAATTTGATTCACTCCACACAACGTCAAGAAATATCTAAAGGTAATGGATACTGCAAAAACCACAGATCCTGACAATATTCCAGTACTGAAGATTATTGCTCCAGAAGTTGCTCTGTTCCTGGCCAAGCTGTTCCAGTAAAGCTACAACATTGATGTTTACTCAAAACAGTGGGAAATTGTCCAGATATGATCGTAAACAAAAAGAAAATAAATCCAATCTGTCCATTTACTACCCCAGCAGTCTACCTCCAAGCATCAGCACAGTAATAGAACATAGAACATTACAGCGCAAAACAGGCCCTTCGGCCCTCGAAGTTGCGCCAACCAATTAAGAAAAAGCAGTGACCCTCTAACCTAAACCATTCCCTTTCCAGCCATAAACCTATCCACTGACCACTTAAACGCCCCCAAACTTGGCGCATCTACAACTGCAGCAGGCCTAACCACCCTCTGGGTAAAGAACCTACCTCTGACATCCATCCTATAACTACCACCCCTTAATTTAAAGCTATGTCCCCTCGTGCTAGCTTTCTCCATCCTAGGAAAAAGGCTATCCACTGTCCATCCTATCTAAGCCTCTAATCATCTTATGTTTCAATAAGGTCTCCTCTTAGCCGCCTCCTTTCTAACGAAAACAACCTCAAACCCCTCAGCCTCTCCTCACAAGACCTGCCCTCCATACCAGGCAACATCCTGGTAAACCTCCTCTGTACCCTCACCAATGCCTCCACATCTTTCTTATAATGCGGAGACCAGAACTGTACACAATACTCCAAATGCGGCCGCACTAGAGTTTTGTACAGTTGCAACATGACGTTGCGGCTCCGAAATTCAATCCCCCTAGCAATAAAAGCTAAGACTCCATATGCCTTCTTAACAACCTTATCGACTTAATTGCCAACTTTCAGGGATCTATTAACATATATACCAAGATCACTCTGTTCATCAACACTATTGAGAGTCCTACCATTAGCCCTATACTCTCCACATTTGTTATTCCTGCCAAAGTGAATTACCTCTCACTTTTCCACATTAAACTCCATTTGCCACCTCTCGGCCCAGCTCTGCAACTTGTCCAAGTCTCCAGATCATTTATAAAATGATCATCCAGATCATTTATAAAAATTACAAACAGCAGGGGCCCCAAAACAGATCCCTGAGGTACACCACTTGTAACCGAACTCCAGGATGAATAATTTCCATCAACCACCACCCTCTGTCTTCTATCAGCTAGCCAATTCCTGATCCAATTAGCTAAATCACCCTCAATCCCATACATCTGCATTTTCTGCAGAAGCCTTCCATGGGGAACCTTATCAAACCCTTACTAAAGTCCACATATACCACGTCAACTGCCTTACCCCCATCCACCTCTTTGGTCACTTTTTCAAAAAACTCAATAAGGTTAGTAAGGCACGACCTACCCTTCACAAAACCATGCTGAATATCCCCAATCAATTCATTTCTCTCTAAATAACTATAAATCCTATCCCTAATAATTCTCTCCAATACTTTGCCCACAACAGAAGTAAGACTCACTGGCCTATAATTCCCTGGAAAATCTCTCTTTCCCTTCTTGAACAATAGGACCACATTTGCTATCCTCCAGTCTTCCGGAACTATACCCGTAACCAACGACGACCTGAAGATCAGAGCCAGAGGCTCTGCAATCGCCTCTCTTGCCTCACAGAGAATCCTAGGGTAAATCCCGTCCGGCCCAGGGGACTTATCTAACTTCAAACCCTCAAGAATATCTAGCACATCCTCCTCATCTACTTCAATACTTTCCAGTTTGCAACCCTGTATCCCAGTGTTCTCCAAAACTACATTTACATCTCCCTGCGTGAATACCGAAGAGAAATATTTGTTCAGTGCCTCTCCAATCTCTTCAGGCTCCACGCACAACTTCCCACTGCTGTCTCTGACTGGCCCTAATCTTGCCCTAACCAATATTCTATTCTTAACATATCTAAAGAAAGCTTTAGGATTCTCCTTGATCCTATCAGCCAAAGTCTTCTCGTGTCCTCTTTTAGCTCCTCTCAACTCACTCTTTAGCTCCCTCCTGGCTAATCTATAGCTTTCCAGTGCACTAACTGAGCCTACTAGCCTCATCCTGACATAAGCCTCCTTTTTCCTTTTAACCAGCGAATTAACTTTTTTAGTACACCATGGTTCCCTTACTCGACCATTTCCTCCTTGCCTGACAGGGACATACTTATCAAGGACTCGCAGTAGCTGCTCCTTGAATAAGCTCCACATTTCAGATGTTCCCAGCCCCTGTAGTTTCCTCGTCCAACCTATGCGCCCTAATTCCCTCCTAATGGCCTCATAATTACCATTCCCCCAGCTATAAACTACTGCCCCCAGCTTCATGCCTATCCCTATCCATCACTAAGGTGAACGTAACCGAATTGTGGTCACTATCACCAAAATGTTCACCAACTTCCAAGTCTAACACCTGGTCTGGCTCATTGCCCAGCACCAAATCCAATGTAGCCTCACCTCTAGTTGGCCTATCTACATATTGAGTCAAAAAACCTTCCTGCACAGTTTGTACGAAAACTGACCCCTCTAACGAGCTAGAGCTATAGCTATTCCAATCAATGTTAGTAAAGTTAAAGTCCCCCATAACAATTACCCTATTATTTTCACTCCTGTCCAGGATAGTCTTTGCAATCCTTTCCTCTACCTCTCTAGAACTTTTAGGAGGTCTATAAAAGACTCCCAACAGGGTGACCTCTCCTCTCCTATTTCTAATATCAGCCCATATTACCTCAACAGACAAGTCCTCATCAAACTTCCTTTCTGTCACTGTGATACAGTCTTTGACTGATAATGCCACTCCTCCCCCCTTTCTACCTCCTTCTCTACTCCGACTGAAGCATTTGAACCCCGGAACCTGCAACAACCGTTCCTGTCGCTTCTCTATCCATGTCTCTGAAATGGCCACAACAAAGTTCCAGGTACTGATCCACGTTGCAAGTTCATCCACCTTATTGCGAATTCTTTTTGGAAGGCTTCATCCAGACTATCAAGGAGCACTTAATTAGCAATGACCTACTCACTGATTCTGAGCTTGCACTTATTCAGGGTCACTCAGTCCACTACCTCATTACAGCCTTGATGTAAACACAGACAACAGAACTGAACTCAGGATATGAGATGAGAGTGCCTGTCCTTGATATGAAGACAGAATATGACCACATGTAGCAAAAAAGAGCCAGTGAAAAACTGAAGTCAATGAGAATAAGAGAAAAACTTTTCTGCCGGTTAGAATAACACCAGCACAAAGAAAGATAGTTACAGTTATTGGAGCATCTACAAATTGCTGTGCAACAACTCATTATGGCTCATTACACAGTACCTTCCAAACTAGTGATTTCTATCCCAACAGGGACAAGCATAGCAAATAAATGGAAACATCACCACCTGAGGCTTCCTTTCCAAGATAATATCATCCTGACTTGGAAATATATCATCGTTCCTTCACAATGACTAAGTCCAAATCCTGGGATTTGCTTTCTCATAACACTGTGGGTACACCTACACCACAGGAATCCTTAAATGCAATGATGATGATATGAGTGAGCATAGTTGCCAAGGCTTTTTACTATGTTAGGAATAAAAGAGAGTAATTAGAGGTAAAATCGGACCTCTTAGGGACGGAGGAGGGGAACTGTGCTTCAAGCCCAAGGGAATGGCAGAGATCCTGAATGAATACTTTGCGTCGGTATTCACGAAGGAGAGGGGCTTGTTGACAGCTCCTGTCTCTGAGGGAGCTGTGGACCAGTTGAGGGAAATATCCATACCAAAGGAGGAAGTGTTAGAGCTTCTAGGTAGTATTAAAACTGATAAATCTCCAGGGCCAAATGGCATTTATCCCAGGCTGCTTTGGGAGGTGCGAGGTGAAATTGCTGGGCCTCTGACGCTAATCTTTGTCTCTTCCTTGGACACAGGTGAGATCCTAGAGGACTGGAGAATAGCTAATGTTGTACCGTTGTTTAAAAAGGGTAGTAGGGATAACCTTGGGAATTATAGGCTGCTGAGTTTGACGTCAGTGGTAGGGAAGATGTTGGAGGGGATTCTTAGAGATACGATGTATAGGCACTTAGAGCATTGCGATCTGATTAGGGATACGCAGCATAGATTTGTTAAGGGGAGGTTGTGCCTTACAAATCTGGTAGAATTTTTTGAGGAGGTGATGAAAACGGTGGACGAAGGGCGAGCCGTTGATGTCGTCTGTATGGATTTTAGTAAGGCGTTTGACAAAGTCCCTCATGGGAGGTTAGTTGAGAAGATCAAGGCTCATGGGATACAAGGACAAGTAGCTAGATGGATAAGTAACTGGCTTGGTAATAGGAGACAGAGAGTAATAGTGAAAGGGTGTTTCTCTAGCTGGAGGTCGGTCACTAGTGGTGTGCAGCAGGGCTCGATACTGGGACCTCTTCTATTTCTAATACATATAAATGACTTGGAAGAGGGAGTAAATGGAGTGATCAGCAAGTTTGCAGACGATACAAAGATGGCTGGACTTGCGGATAGTGAGGAGCATTGTCAGGCGATGCAGCAGGACACATAGGTTGGTAGCTTGGGCAGACAGATAGAATTCAATCCTGATAAATGCATCACCTCACATTTCGGGAGAAAGAACGTAGGGTGGAGGTATATGATAAAGGGTAGACCTATTAAGAGTATAGAAACGCAAAGGCACCTGGGAGTGCAGGTGAACAAGTCTCTGATGGTGGCAGAGCAAGTGGAGAAGGTTGTGAAGAAAGCATATAGTATGTTAGCCTTTATAGCAAGGGGTATAGAGTACAACAGCTGGCCTTTAATGTTGCAGTTGTATAAAATGTTGGTTAGACCTCATTTAGAATACTGTGTCCAGCTCTGGTCGCCCTACTACCGGAACGATACGGGGACTCTGGAGAGAGTGCAGAGGAGGCTTACCAGGATGCTGCCTGGTATGGAAGGTCTGAGTTATGAGGAGAGGTTAGGTAAATTGGGGCTGTTTTCCTTAGACTTAGAGGAGATCTAATAGAGGTGTACAAGATTATGAGGAGTATAGACAGAGTAGACAGGGTTAAGCTTTTTACTAGGATGGACTCGAGTAGCACGAGGGGTCATGGGCTCAGGGTGACGTGGGTAAGGTATAATTTGGATGCTAGAGGGAGTTTTTTCACACAGATGGAGGTAGGGATATGGAATGCGCTGCCAAGTGGTGGAGGCAGGTACTCTGGAATTATTTAAGAAATACTTAGATGGCCACGTGAACAGAATGAGAATGGAGGGGTATAGAAAATTGATTTAAAATATGGATCATGAGCCTTGGGAGTCTCTGGGAAGTGTGTAAATAGATGATGATATTGATGTGCTTGTTTTTATCCTACAGGTGCTTTGGTCCACCTTGTTGTCTAACGAGGGGCATACACGCAATGGGTCGTGAGAGGGCTGCTCTTGGATTTTTTTTTTCCTGAGAGTATCCTATTGCTTCACGTCGTTAGTGTACACTTGACCTGGACCATTTGATGGGCAACACAACAGCTCAGTGACTATCGCCGTGCTGTGCAGATACATAGATTTGGGCCTGTGTCTGTGGGAGTTTGCGCATTCTCCCTGTGCTTGCGTGGGTTCTCTCTGGGTGCTCCGGTTTCCTCCCACATCCCAAAGATGTGCTGTTAGGCTAACTGGCAAAACAAATTCTCCCTAAATTGTCTCAAATTTGGTTTTTAATCCATAGATCATGGAACATGGACAGGGATCACATGTAGAGTTAAGTACATCAGGGTGGTGGCGCGGCCTCGTTGAGCCAAAGGGCCTGTTTCCCGTGCTGTTTTGTTCTTTCCATGCACATATATGAAAAGGTTGTGAAGAAAGCATATGTTATGCTAGCCTTTATAGGAAGGGGTATCTCTATCTATCGCTATCCATCCCAAGGGATGATGGTTTCCTTCATTTCGTTTATTTTCTGATAGTTCTGTTTTGGGGGTTTGATGTGTGTGTTCTGCTGTGGCTGTATAAACCGATCCTTGATAGGCACTGCTTTCCGCATACTTGGCAGGCGAGATCTGCTGTGGGTGTTGGAGCGGGAGTTTCACTGTGGCGTTTCCTATGTCGTTCTAGTGCTGCTCCTCTGTTCTTTTTCCCTATATCGTCGACGCTCTTTCTTGTGATGGTCCGCCACTGTGCACGGTCTAGGGCCTTTTCTTCCCATGTTGATGGGTCGATGTCAGCTTTTTTGAGGCTCCTTTTCAGAGTGTCTTTGTATCGCAGCCGCTGACCTCCTTGTTTGCGGGTGCCACTAGACAGTTGGCTGTACATGTCGTCCCTGGGCAGTCTTCCATCCTGCATTCTGACTACGTGTCCTGCCCAGTGCAATTGGGCAGACATCACCAGGGTTGAGACAGCTGGCATTTTAGCTCGGGAGAGAACTTCAGTATTAGTTATTTTATCTTTCCATGTAATTCTCATCAGAGAGCGTAAATGTCGTTGTTGAAGTTGGTCCAGCTGTCAAAAATGTCTTTGGTATGGACACCATGTCTCACAACCGTAGAGCAGTGCAGACATGACTACGGCTCTGTATACTTTGCACTTTGTGGCCATCTTGATGTTCTGTGACCAGACACGACTTTTTAGCTGTCCAAAGGCAAAGCAAGCTTTATTTATTCACGATTCAATCTCCATGTCCAAAGAGGCGGAGGATGTTATCATGCTGCCCAGGTAACAGAAGTTGGTTACTGAATTAAGACTTATCGATGAGCACAGATCGTTCTTCACGATTTGATCCAGGAACTGGCTGGTGCAGAACCTCGGTCTTTTTAAGATTAATTGTTAATCCGAAGTTTTTAGCTGCACTGGCAAAGCGGTTGGTGATCGCTTGGAGATCTTCGAGAGTATGGGCTACTAGGGCACAGTCATCAGCAAACTGAAGCTCTCGTACCACTAGGTCCCTTACGTTTGTTTTCGCCTTCAGTCTGGTGAGATTGAGAAGACCACCATCAGTCCTGGTTTGTAAGAAGACACCTGAATCTGATGACTCTAATCTGGCATCTTGGATAACAGCAGCATAGAATAATCCGAAGAGGACAGGAGCTAAAACGCATCCCTGTTTAACGCCGTTTCTGATTGGGAATGGGTTGGAGAGCTCACCACATATGTGGATGCGACCCTCCATGCCTTCATGAAACTGGCGTATAATTTTGCATAAATGTGGAGGGCAACCAAGTTTCTGTAGGAGTTTCCACAAGCCTTTTCTGTCCAGTGTCGAACGCTTTCGTAAGGTTGATAAATGTAACAGATTTTTTTCGCTGTTCAACACATTTCTCTTGAAGCAGTCGTAATGAGAATACCATGTCGATTGTGCTGCGACCTGCTCTGAAACCACACTGGCTTTCAGGTAGAACTTTTTCACTAAGATGGGAGACTAAACGTTGGAGCCGAAGGGCCTGTTTCCCCTGCTGTTTTGTTCTTTCCATGCACGTATATGAAAAGGTTGTGAAGAAAGCATATGTTATGCTAGCCTTTATAGGAAGGGGTATAGAGTACAAGAGCAGGCCTTTAATGTTGCAGTTGTATCAAACTGTGGTGGGTGGAATCAATATTGAAGGTAGTGGGCAGAGTACCAGTCAACAAGCAGTTATCCTGGATGATGGTGAGTTTCCTGAATCTTGAGCTGCACTCATGCAGACAAGTGGATGGTATTCAATCAAATTCCTGTCATGTAAATGGTGGAAATGTATTTGGAAGTCAGGAGGCTGCACAGAAATTCTGGCCTTTAACTTTCTTTTATAGCCGCAGTATTGATATGGGGGGGGATTTGAAGAAGAATCCACTGAAATTACTTTGGGTGACAATTGTCACTTAGTTTCAGATGGTGTAGCTGACCATGGGCGGCTTGTTGGTTTACACTGCCTGTGTAATTCCTGAGAACATTAAAGCATAAGATCCATTTTCAAACTCGTGTCATCCTTACAGATCTGCAGATATCTGTGAAGTTAGATGGGGGCAGTAGTAGTGCACTGTAGTTATTTTTTAACAAAGGTTTTAGCCTTTTACTAAAAGTTAATCGATTACCTTGTTATTCTGTTCATGTACATTTTTAAAAATAAAACAATAAATAAAATCAGAAACCACAGTGCAGAAAGATGCCCTTTGGCCCACTGAATCTGCACCGAACAATCACATCAGGCTCCCTACCCCCATATCTCTACATATTATACCCACTAATTCCTGTAATCTATGCATCCATGGACACTAAGGGGCAAGTTCTCAGCATGTCCAATCAACCTGACCCACATATCTTTGGACTGTGGGAGGAAAACTGAGTACACGGAGGAAACTGGAGAATGTGCAAACGCCACACAGACAGTAATCCAGCTGGAAATTGAACCCAAGACCCTAGAACTCTGAAGCAGCAGTGCTAACCACTGTACTACAGTACCGTGATGATTTACTAAGCCAGATTCTGCTCTTAGACCTGACTGTCCAGAAATCAGCTGGGATCATAACCTTGCCAATAGGGACAGAGTACAAGAACAAGCAGGCCGTGCTGAATCTGTAAAAGAGTATAGATCTCACTTCAGTGGGTCATACTTTAGGAAGTATTGGAGAGAGCGCAGATGTTTACAAGACTGGTTACACGGATGTGAAACTTCAGCCACGAGGATCAATGGGAGAGGTCGTTCTCCATGGATGGAAGAATGCTAAGAAGAGATTTCATAGAAATGTTCAAAATAGTGATGGTGCTGGACAGAACAAGTACATAGAACATAGAACATAGAACATTACAGCACAGAACAGGCCCTTCGGCCTTCGATGTTGTGCCGACCAAAATAAAAAGCAATGCCCCTCCAAACTAAACCATTCCCTTCTCTTCCATATACTTATCAATTAACCTCTTAAACGCCACCAAACTTGGCGCATCTACGACAGCTGCAGGCAGGGCATTCCATTCCCTAATCACTCTTTGAGTAAAGAACCTACCTCTGATATCCGTCCTATAACTCATACCCCTTAATTTAAAGCTGTGTCCCCTCGTGCTAGCTTTCTCCATCCTAGGAAAAAGGCTATCACTGTCCACCCTATCTAAACCTCTAATCATCTTATATGCTTCAATAAGATCCCCTCTTAGCCGCCTCCTTTCTAACGAAAACAACCTCAAATCCTTCAACCTCTCTTCATAGGACCTGCCCTCCATACCAGGCAACATCCTGGTAAACCTCCTCTGTACCCTCTCCAATGCCTCCACATCTTTCTTATAATGTGGGGACCAGAACTGCACACAATACTCCAAGTGCGGCCGCACTAGTTTTGTACAGTTGCAACATGATGCTGCGGCTCCTAAATTCAATCCCCCTGCCAATAAAAGCTAAGACTCCATATGCCTTCTTAACAACTTTATCCACTTGACTGCCTACTTTCAGGGATAAAGTAGCAAATCAAAATGTTGCTGCTCGGACAAGGATCAATAACAAGATTTAAAGTGATTTGCAAAAGATGCAAATATAGTGTGGAAAAAAAGCTATTTTGTTTAAAGACAGCAAGTGGTTCAGGTGTGGAATGCACTGCCTGGAATTGAGGTGGAGGTTATTTTATACTGGACCTTTTATGAGGCTGCAGTAGAAACATAAAACTCTAGTGCGCCCGCACTTGGAGTATTGTGTGCAGTTCTGGTCCCCACATTATAAGAAAGATGTGGAGGCATTGGAGAGGGTACAGAGGAGGTTTACCAGGATGTTGCCTGGTATGGAGGGCAGGTCTTATGAAGAGAGGCTGAGGGATTTGAGGTTGTTTTCGTTAGAAAGGAGGCGGCTAAGAGGGGACCTTATCGAAACATATAAGATGATTAGAGGTTTAGATAGGGTGGACAGTGATAGCCTTTTTCCTAGGATGGAGAAAGCTAGCACGAGGGGACACAGCTTTAAATTAAGGGGTGATAGTTATAGGACGGATATCAGAGGTAGGTTCTTTATCCAGAGGGTGGTTAGGGAGTGGAATGCCCTGCCTGCGGCAGTTGTAGATGCTCCAAGTTTGGTGGCGTTTAAGAGGTTAGTTGATAAGTTTATGGAAGAGAAGGAAATGGTTTAGTTTGGAGGGTCATTGCTTTTTTCATAAATGGTCAGCGCAACATCGAAGGCCGAAGAGCCTGTTCTGCGCTGTAATGTTCTATGTTCTACATGGAACAGAAAATTGGTGGACTGCTATAACTTAACAGGGGTTTATTTTCATAACTGCCCAGTGTAAGGATTAATATAAGACTGAACCTCCCTGTGACCCTGACTGATGTCACCAGTGATCACATGAATTATAAAGGGACACACACCAACTATAATATATAGCAGAAGCAGCGTATAGGAATTATATAATAATTAGCCACAAACTGTCAGCTATACTGAACAAAAACTAATTTCTTTCTAGTATCATACATAATCAGATGGTTTCTGTTGGGAGACTGAAATATCCCTTTTTGTTAATTTTCTAAGGAGGCCTTTACAGTTCTAATTATTTAAAATTTATCCTAATAACACTTTTATTCACTCAAGGATTGCAATCATCACTGGTTTTGCCAACATTTATTACCTGTACCTATTTGCCCACAAGAATCTGCCTTCTTAAAATGATGTAGTTTTATCAGAGAATCATAGATTTATCACAGGTTCAGAATGAGGCCAATCGGCCCATCATATCTATAGCTGCTCTCAAATGAACATTATTACTTTGCACCATTTTCCCACACTTTCTCTATGACTACTGGACATTGTTTTTCTCTTGACTTCCTCAATTGAACAATACCTCTGTTTTATTTAGAACAAAGGAAATGGCTTCTCAATGAAAATATCAGGGATGAAACCAAACAAACAGTTACCTCAACTCCTGACACTTGTGCAGAATGGCTCCCAGCCGCTGGAACCCTTCACACTGAATGTAGCATTGCTGTAGATCGAGGCATTTTATTGTATCACAGAGTCCAATGACACAAGACAGGACTGCACAGTCAATTGGGGTCAGTCGCAATTCTCTAAATGAAAGCCTTTCCATAGATCCCACTGTGCTCTGAGCCAATGCTTTATTCTGAGACTCAAACAGGTAGTGGAATGTGTTCAAGAGGTTCCTTTTCCCAATTCCAGTCTCTGTGTTTCCAATCTGCCTTTCAACCATCTTCCTGATCCAGTCAATCACTCGGCAGGTTGTTTGATGAAGAAATTGACCCAGAAACTGCTCCAGCGGTCGGGCTGACTGTGGGGAGGAGAGACCAGCAACAAAACGGAGAAATATCTCAAATCGCCCATCTTTCTCACTATGGGCTTCACTGAGGAGTTTTATGAACTCCCCGGAATCTGGAGTCAGGAATTGTGCAAGTGCAGCGACAAACTCTTGGATAGTGAGGTGTAGGAATGTGTAAACCACACCCTGGGCAGAATCATCTCTCTCCAAAATCTCCATCAGGAACCCAGACAGGAAGTGGGAAGGTTGTAAATTGTGTTCAATCAAATCTCCATTTCCAAACACAATCTTCTTCTTGGAGACTCCTGTGAAGGCCATCTCACCAAGCTTCAGAAACACATCACGGGGGTTTTCAATCACTCGGCTATGGTTTTTCAGAATGTCGTAAATATAGTAGGAATATAGTTGGGTGATGGTTTTGGGAACTTGCTGCTGTTTCCTGTCTCTTTGCGTAAAGAAGGGACCCAGTGACAGAGCAAGGATCCAGCAGTAGGAAGGATTGTAACACATGGTGTACAGGATCTCATTCTCCTCCACGTGTTTGAAAACAGCTGCTGCCACCGCCTGATCTTCAAAAAACTTGTTGAAATATTTCTTCCGTTCATCACCAACAAATCCCAGGATTTCAGCCCAGACACTGATCTCAGCCTTTTCTAATAAATGTAATTCATTGGGACGGCTGGTCACTAGCACTGAACATCCTGGGAGCAGCTTATGCTGTGTTAAACTGTACACAATGTCAGACACTTCACACCAGCATTCGGGATCTGTGCACGTGGACTGAGGTTCTGTATTTCTCCGATTGTCGGCAAAATCAATTCTATCCTTGAATTCATCCAAACCATCGAATATAAATAGCAATCCCTCTGGGTTCTTCCAGACCTCTCCCAGAATATTCCCAAAGTAAGGATAGAAAAACAGTATCAGATTCCTCAGGTTTATTCTACAGTTAATAGTGTTCAAATCCCGGAATTTAAAACTGAAGACAAATTGAAAGTGTGGGTATATTTTCCCAGTGGCCCAGTCATAAACAATCTTTTGTACCATTGTTGTTTTTCCAATTCCTGGGACTCCACTCACTGCTGCTGAATTTCCAGATCTGGACATTTTCTGAGAAAAGCTGCTCTGGAACAATTGATCAGTTCGGATTTTTTCCAGTTCTCTCCGGAGATATTTTTCTCTCCATTCTTCATGGTCTCGGCCTCTTGCCAGCAGTTCATGTTCGACAAGCGTCCGATCTCGAACATTGGAAATAACCGTTAGCTCAGCATATCGATCAATCAGCTGGAACATCTTAACCTTCTCCTTTATGAGGATAGTGTTCACTCTCAGTGTTTCAGTTTGTACCCGGAGTGTCTCCTTGTGTTTCTGTTGGAGATCTTCAATCAGAACAGAGAGAAAATGTTCTTTTGTTGTTATTTGCATTAATAAGTAACTTCTCAAGACCACCATGAAAAATCAGATTTAATTCATTAAAAAGTTAATGGAAATCTCATTTGAAAGTGAACAAAAGACAAGAAAATTTTCATATCCTTATTTGATTCAATTTTTACTGAATGCAGATCTCTATGCAGGTAATATTTTCTCTAACTGTGAGCACTATACAAGCTGCCGTGTATTGTAGACAGTACAAACCCCCACATGATCCTGATTGAATGGCTGGAATCTCCATCGTTGTACAATGTTAGAATCCTTCAGTGATGTTTTTGCAGCCAAGTTCTGGATATTGTCCAGAGTTGGGCCACAGATTGCTCAGTGACTGAACGCTATCATAGCAGATTTTTACTATTTTTACCTGTGATATTGTGCACACTCAGAGGGAGAAAATTGTATGCCTCATGTGACCGTATGGAAATGCACCTCTACCTCAGGATATGTGCAAGATATGTGTAGCATTTTAAATGCATCAGGATCCTGCCAGGTGTGTACAGGTTTTCACACTGAGGGGCCTGCTGCTGTGTACAGGGCCGGCATCTTTGCATCACGTGTACAGGGTTCACAGTGTGTCAGCATCCTGCCTGGTGTGTACAGGATTTCTCAGTGAATCAGGATTCTGCCAGTTGTATATAGGCTTAAAACTATATCAGGGTCCTGCCAAGCATGTATACATTTTTGAGATTTTAATGAAGTGAAGCAATATTCCTATAATTACAAGAAATGTCAGAAATCACATGGATTGAATCTTACATCGATGCTGAATTCACAAGAATGGATCAGTTCCAAACAAGTTTTAGCCCTGCTCCTAGACCCTTTGAACTTCTGTATCTCGAATTCTGATAACCTCTGGGCAAAGATGTCTTTTCAAGCACTCAGATTCTCACAAGTAAAATGAATTGTCTGAAATCTCCATTTCCTCTCTTACCTTTTAGGTGGTTGGGTATTTCCGATAATTCTTGCTCAACTTTCATATAATTAATTGGATCAGGACCTGTTGAAAAGAATTAACTTCAATGAAATCAGGTCTGTGTAACATTACAGTAAAGTTTGCAGTGTTTAGATCTGAAACTGAATTCAGTGTGATTTTACCATACCAAGTTTCTCTATTTCTCTCAGTATTGTGCCCAATTTCCATAAACAGTGGTGCATTTTCACAAAGGATTCCCACATCACCCTTCGAGCCTGAGTGTCTTTCTCCAGAACCAGATTGAGGAGAAGTTTGGAACTGTCCACCTTGTTTCCCTTCTCCACGAGCTCACTGACTTTCTGTAAAGAATAATAATGAAGAAATTGATCAGTTGGTGTGAAAGATAAACACTGTGAAAGCAAAGGAAAGGATTTGCTTAGGGATGGGATTTCCCAGCTGTTTTGAGAAAGAATGCAGTGACTGGTTTTGGTGCAATGACATGCTGAATATTGATGAATATTCTCCACACATCTTGATTCCATCATTCCTTCAAATGAATGAGAATAAACTAAATTTAATGACTGGAATACCACTCTCAAAGTTTGGCAGAAGTAATCCTGTCCTGTATCTGTCTCAGAAATTAACTCAGATGAATCGAAACATTGTTAATTGCTCCATTAGGAGAATCGATCAAAGATAACAATTCAAATTATTTTCAAATCATTAACTGAAATATCTGAAGTCATTATTGTGCATGTTAGTGTGAAATGTCACTAACCACATTCAAAGTTTTAACATTCATCACCAGTTTACATTCAGAGTTTACAATATACAGAAAGGGAGAAATCGGACCATGAACGTAATGCAGGGTACACAAATGTCTTCAGGAGGCGAGGATAGTTGAGAGGCAGAAGGGACAGTAAGGCATCTGTAGCCTCAGCCATGACTGGTGGTCTGAAAGGGGTAGTGCACATGGAAAAGGTGCATGAATCACAAAGGGAAGCTTGAAACAATTGTCAAAAAGTTTTTTTTTGATTTTTCTATTCTGCAAAGGTTTTCTGAAAAAGTTGCTCAGTCCAATTGTGATGGTATTGCATTAAAGTTAAAAAATAATTCAAATTATCAAAAAATAATGTCATAGACAGCAGTGGGAAGTTGTGCGTGGAGCCCGAAGAGATTGGTGAGGCACTGAATAAATATTTCTCTTCGGTATTCACGCAGAGTGCTGGAAATGTAGCTATGGAGAACACTGAGGTACAGGGTTGCAAATTGGTAAGTATTGTAGTAGATAGGGAGGATGTGCTAGAAATTCTCGAGGGTTTGAAGTTGGATAAGTCCCTGGGCCGGACGGGATTTACCCTAGGATTCTCTGGGAGGCAAGAGAGGAAATTGCAGAGCCTCTGGCTCTGATCTTCAGGTCCTCGTTGGTTACGGGTGTGGTTCCGGAGGACTGGAGGATAGCGCATGTGGTCCCATTGTTTAAGAAGGGGAAGAGAGACCTTCCAGGGAATTATAGGCCAGTGAGTCTTACTTCTGTTGGGGGCAAGGTATTGGAGAGAATTATTAGGGATAGGATTTATAGTTATTTAGAGAGAAATGAATTGATTGGGGATAGTCAGCATTGTTTCGTGAAGGGTAGGTCATGCCTTACTAACCTCATTGAGTTTTTTGAGAAAGTGACCAGAGAGGTGGATGGGGTAAGGCGGTTGATGTAGTATATATGGACTTTAGTAAGGCGTTTGATAAGGTGGCCCATGGAAGACTTCTACAGAAAATGCCGATGTGTGGAATAGAGGGTGATTTAGCTAATTGGATTAGGAATTGGCTGGCAGATAGAAGACAGAGGGTGGTGGTTGATGGGAGATATTCATCGTGGAGTTCGGTGACAAGTGGTGTACCTCAGGGGTCTGTTTGGGGCCCCTGCTGTTTGTAATTTTTATGAATGATCTGGATGAGGTTATTGAGGGATGGATTAGTAAATTTGCGGATGACACCAAAGTCGGTGGAGTGGTAGATAGTGAAGAGGGGTGTTATAGTTTGCAGAGAGACTTGGACAAGTTGCAGAGCTGTGCCGAGAGGTGGCAAATGGAGTTTAATGTGGAAAAGTGTGAGGTAATGCACTTTGGCAGGAACAATACATGTGTAGAGTATAGGGCTAATGGTAGGGCTCTTAATAGTGTTGAGGAACAGAAGGATCTTGGTGTATGTGTCAATAGATCCCTGAAAGTAGGCAGTCAAGTGGATAAAGTTGTTAAGAAGGCATATGGAGTCTTAGCTTTTATTGGCAGGGGGAGTGAATTTAGGAGCCACAGCATCATGTTGCAACTGTACAAAACTCTAGTGCGGCCGCACTTGGAGTATTGTGTGCAGTTCTGGTCCCCACATTATAAGAAAGATTGGAGGCATTGGAGAGGGTACAGAGGAGGTTTACCAGGATGTTGCCTGGTATGGAGGGCAGGTCCTATGGAGAGAGGTTGAAGGATTTGAGGTTGTTTTCGTTAGAAAGGAGGCGGCTAAGAGGGGATCTTATTGAAGCATATAAGATGATTAGAGGTTTAGATAGGGTGGCAGTGATAGCCTTTTTCCTAGGATGGAGAAAGCTAGCACGAGGGGACACAGCTTTAAATTAAGGGGTATGAGTTATAGGACGGATATCATAGGTAGGTTCTTTACTCAAAGAGTGATTAGGGAGTGGAATGCCCTGCCTGCAGCTGTTGTAGATGCGCCAAGTTTGGTGGCGTTTAAGAGGTTAATTGATAAGTATATGGAAGAGAAGGGAATGGTTTAGTTTTGAGGGGCATTGCTTTTTATTTTGGTCGGCACAACATCGAAGGCCGAAGGGCCTGTTCTGTGCTGTAATGTTCTATTCTATTCTATTCAAAGTTATCTAGATTTATTTCAGCTAATGGGCCTATCCCCTGGGGCAATAGCTATACCAAGGTGTTGCCTGGGGTCTGGTCTCTGTCTGGGCCCCAAACCTACTTTGTCTGAATTTCAGGGTTCATGGCCATTGACCTGCACTCACCGTCCAGATGCAGCTTATGGCGTTGCTGCTGAGTTACTGACTGTCTGACTGGGCTGACAGCTTGGGTAGAAACTGCCACCTTTAATAAGGACAGCATAGAATATTACAGCGCAGAACAGGCCCTTCGGCCTTCGATGTTGCGCCGACCAATTAGGAAAAAGCAATGACCCTCTAACCTAAACCATTCCCTTTTCGTCCATAAACTTATCTACTAACCTCTTAAACGCCACCAAACTTGGCGCATCTACAACTGCAGCAGGCAGGGCATTCCATACCCTTACCACCCTCTGGGTAAAGAACCTACCTCTGACATCCGTCCTATAACCATCACCCCTTAATTTAAAGCTGTGTCCCCTCGTGCTAGCTTTCTCCATCCTAGGAAAAAGGCTATCACTGTCCAACCTATCTAAACCTCTAATCATCTTATATGTTTCAATAAGGTCCCCTCTTAGCCGCTTTCTTTCCAATGAAAACAACCTCAAATCCCTCAGCCTCTCCTCATAAGACCTGCCCTCCATACCAGGCAACATCCTGGTAAACCTCCTCTGTACCCTCTCCAAAGCCTCCACATCTTTCTTATAATGCGGGGACCAGAACTGCACAAAATACTCCAAGTGCGGCCGCACTAGAGTTTTGTACAGTTGCAACATGACGTTGCGGCTCCGAAATTCAATCCCCCTACAATAAAAGCTAAGACTCCATATGCCTTCTTAACAACCTTATCGACTTGATTGCCAACTTTCAGGGATCTGTGCACATATACACCAAGATCCCTCAGTTCATCAACACTATTAAGAGTTCTACCATTAGCCCTATACTCTACACATTTGTTATTCCTGCCAAAGTGAATTACCTCACACTTTTTCACATTAAACTCCATTTGCCACCTCTTGGCCCAGCTCTGCAACTTGTCCAAGTCTCTCTGCAAACTATAACACCCCTCTTCACTATCTACCACTCCTCCGACTTTGGCGTCATTCGCAAATTCCTGAATCCGCACCATCTGCTGAAGCAAGATTCCTGTCACTGGGATCTTGCCACTTCCAAAATAATTCTGGCCTTTTTGTGGCTCCAAAAGTTCTAAAACATTGAGGTTTGTCTCACTCCAAACATGGGACTGCTGTCGACCTAGTCATTGGTATGATTAGTCAATAATTCAATTTTTAGTACATCATACAAATGACAAAACATAAGGTGTAGTAGACAGACTGAGGTATTTTTTCCACATTATTTCTTTGTTTCTATTCTGCAGGTTTTGTGATGTGTGAAGAGATGGAATTCAATCTACATCTTACCTGATATTCTTGTCCACTGAAATGGTCCTCGCTTATTAACATGAGAGCCAAACCTTCCACTCCTTCTTCAATCGCCTGTTCCAGTCTATCCTGGTAAAATTTAGTTAATTGGAACAACAGGTAATCGTCACAATTTGTGAAGAATTCAGTGAGTGTATGGTTTGGATCTGTGAAAGCAAAGAAATGCCAACATGTTATCAATTTTCCAACCAGACGGCTACATTGCCTCTCATTCTGAATCCTCCTGTGAACCAAGTTATCAAAGCTGTGTTTATCTACATTGCTACAACATGCGAAGAAACATGTCCTGCACATGCTCAGATGTCATATCAGAGCCTGTGATATATAGTGAGTGACATCACTGGGAGATCCTGTATCAAACACTTTAATTCCAAGTTAACCTGGAGAATCCCAATGCAGGCATTGTCCCAGCTCAATGCAGCATTAACAACTGACAATTGGTATACATACAAAAAACTAAGAGTGTGATTAGTATTTCCAAATGGTTTCGTGACAGCTGCTTCCCCCCACTATTCTGCTCACTTTAACCATTATCCTTACCATTTCCCCACTTCAGTCAAACTTCTTCTCACATCTCTCTGCCACTGTCTATACAGGTCCTCGCTGCTGGGTCACTTCCACAGAGGGGAAGAGAGGAGAATGGCAGAACCAGAAACAGAAACAATGTGTAGAAAGATATAACACCCATGCTACTTTCCATTAATCTGTATCATCAATTCATTAAAAATATACAATTTGTTACACAACCTAGCTTCAGTTTATTGGCTGCAGATATATTCCTATTTTGATGAAATCCTGGGAATGTTGAGAAAGACACTGCTGACTCACAGCACCAAGAACCTAGGTTTAATTCAGGCCTTGAGAAACTGTGTGGCAGTTGCATGTTCTCCCTGTGATGGTTCTCCCCGCCATCCGAAAGATGTGCAGGTTAGATGCATTAGACTGATAAATTATCCCTTGGTGTCCAAATATGCATAGGATAGGTGGATTAGCCATGGTAAACATGCAAGGTTGAGCATAGAGCGTGATATGGGCCTGGGAAAATGCTCTTTCGAAGAGTCGATGCAGCCTTGATAGGAAGGATGGCCTCCTTCTCTACTCTGGGGATTCAGTAGTTTCTATGGTTGCTTAATTTTCGTGTTCCTGAAATTTCTTGCTTTTCTGAAAAGGTCAAGAGGGCTATTTTAATTCAATCCATTTGAAAACTAGCTGCCATCGAGTTAACAAATCTGACTATCCAGGTTAGGTGGGGAAAATATGGGGCACCATCATCTCCAATTAACCGACAGAACTTCCAAATAATGATATATATTATTGTTTCTTTTGTGCTACAATCATGTGGTAAATTAGTACTCATTAGTTTCTTTTCCAATTCGATTGTTTTTTGCTGTTTATCATAAATCTGGATGTTTCTCATTGTCCAGTCACATCAGTGGATATCCTTCACGCTGTTCTATTCACCTTATCGATAAATGAATTATTGATAGTAGATTCAGACAATGGCAGCTGTCCCCTCCCTTCTCCCTGACCTCACTTCAATAACACATGAACACTGGCCTGAGCAGGTGGGGATGTGCCTGACTCAGACGCGTGTGAGATCATAGAAGACATTGGGCACACATTTCAATATATTTCAGTGGCAGGCAACACCTGACTCTCGCCACAAATCAAGCTGTCAATTTCGCCCATTAAGGAGCTAATTAAGTACAATATTACACAACTCCTCTGCCTTTACATTTACTGGGCAAGCTGATTGGCCAAAAGCAGCCTTTATGTTTTGGCTATAACCTGGGTCTAGGGCAGGATGAACTGTTCAGGCTGAAATAAAATGTGGCTGGGGATAGAGAGAGATCTGAGCGTGATTGTGTTGCCTACCATTGGACAAAGATTTAACATTAATATTAACTTTTCACAAGTCAGCAGCTTTCAAGTGAACTGCTAGGACAGGGAAAACATGAATAGAGATTGCAGGGTGGCTGATCCCAAGACGAAGAAAAAAATGTTCTTTGGAAACCAGGGAATAGAACAAAAAGAAGTTCCAGGAAGATTGTACTCTCAAAGGAAGAATCATAGAATTCCTACAGTGTAGGAGGTCATTCAGTTCATTGAGTCCGCACCAAACCTCCCCCCCGCCCCCACTCTCCATCTGACAGAACATTCCACTACACCCCCCACACTCCTGCATATCCTTAGGGGACAACTTAGCATGGCCAGCGTACCTAACATGCAAATCTGCCGAGCTTATGAGGAACCGGAGCATCCAGAGGAAACCCATGCAGACAAGAGAGATTGTGCAGACCCCATACAGATACCCAAGGCTGGAGTCGATTCCTGGCTCCCTGACACTGTGATGCAGTAGTCTTAAATACTTTGCCACTAAACTTTCTATAACAACGGTGAATATGATCATGTTCAAATTCCCACTGGAATCTGTGTTCAGTGTTGTTAAAGAAAGGAGCAGTGAAAGTCCCAAGAGGTACAGACAACTGCAAGAAGCAGACACTAAATTCATTTTACAAGAAGCCAGACCTCGGATGTAATCAGAAGTTGATGACAACTTATTGAGGCCTATGAAGCCATTGTGTTCTGTTGACATGGCTACGTGTCACAGAGCAAGTGAAGCTTGAATCTGTGTGGTGATCCAGGGCAGATGGGCACAATAAAGACAGGCTGAAATCCTGGCAGTGTATCCTTGGTGAAGACATTCAATAGAAATTGAATTGCAAAAAAAATTCCAAAGTGTACTCTTCAACAGCAAAGATTACAATCATTCATATGGAAAACAATCAAGTGAGGTGATGGCCTAGTTTTATTATTGCTAGACTATTAATTCATAAACTCATCTGATATTCTGGTCACTGGATTCGAATCCCACCATGGCAGCTGGAGAAATTTGAATTAAAAAAAATCTGGAATTAAGAATCTACAGATGAGCATGAAAACACTGTTGATTGTTAGAAAAACCTATCTGCTTCACTAATGTCCTCTAGGGAAGGAAGTCTGCCGTTCTTATGTGGCCTGGCCTACATGTAACTTCAGAGCCAAAACAATGTGGTTGATTCTTAACTGCCCTCTGAAATGTCTTAGCAACTCACTCATTAAGGGCAACTAGGAATGAACGATAAATGCTGGTCAGCCAGCATTGATCATGTCTCATGGATAATAAACAAAGTTGGCTCAGCATTGAGAACGAAGGATTGATAAAAGAAAATCCACAGAGGATACTTGGGAGACATCTGTCACTTGGCTATAGAGAGTGGTGTGTCTGCCCAGAGTTTGCCAACTGATTTACATGTACTGTTTACATCGAGAATATTAAATCCAATATTAGAGAATATCAATATTAAATTGATTTCAGAACATTACCTTAAATTTTTACATACCACGAAAGATAGTTTATTAGTCTTTCTTTCCTTCTTCAAGAAGCATTTTATTATTTTCTTGAACTTTCATCAGTGAGACCAGGCAGTGTGTAACCCGGGGAGGATGGAGTCAGCAAGATCAGTGTTTACCCGGGGGAGGATGGAATCAGTGAGATCAGACAGAGTGCAACCCAGGTAGGATGGACATAGAAGCAAGAGACAACACGGTTTTGTGAAGAGGAGGTCATGTCTCACTAACTTCGTTGAGTTTTTTTGAGGGAGTGATGAAAATGACTGACGAGTGTAGGGCAGTGGATATTGTTTAGGTGGACTTCAGTAAGGCCTTTGACTATGTCCCTCATGGCAAACTGGTGCAGAAGGTGAAGTTACATGGGATCAGGGACGAAAGGGCAAGGTGGATGCAGAACTGGCTCAGTCAAAGAAAACAGAGGGTAGCAGTGGAGGGGTGTTTTTCTGAATGGAGGGCTGTGACAAGTGGAGTTCCTCAAGGATCAGTGCTGGGAGCATATATATAAATATATAAATGACTTGGAGAAAATGTAAATAGATTGATTAGTAAGCTTGTGGATGACACAAAGGTTTGTAGATTTGATGACAGCGATGAGGACCATCAAAGGATACAGCAGGACATAGATCGGTTGGAGACTTGGGCGGAGAGATGGCAGATGTAGTTTAATCTGGACATATGATATAATGCATTTTGTAAAGTCTATTACAGTTAGGAAATATACAGTAAATGACAGAACCCTTAAGAGTATTGATAGGGAGGGGGATCTGGGTGTACAGTTACATAGGTCACTGAATGTGGCAATGCAGATGGAGAAGATAGTCAAGAAGGCAAAGGCATGCTTGCCTTCATCAGCCGGGACACTTTGTTTCAAGTGCAGCCTAACTAAGGTTCTATAAAGCTGCGACATGACTTGCCAATTTTTAAACTTAGTGTTCAGTTCACTCGCCACACCACCAGAAGGATATGGAGGCTTTGCGGAGGGTACAGAAAAGATTTTCCAGGATGTTTTCTGATATGGAGGACATTAGGTATGAAGAGAAACTAGGTATTTTGTCATTTGAACAACAGAAGTTGAAGGGCGATCTAATAGAAGCCTACAAGATTATGAGTGGATGTACTGCATGAAAAGTCAGAAGTTTTCTCTCAGGAGTGGAAGAGTTAATTAATAGGGAGCACAGGTTTAAGGTGCAAAGAGCGGGATTTAAAGGAGATGAGGTAAGTTTTTTTTTTTACACAGGGTGGCAGGTATCTGGAACTCACTGGTGAGGGAGGTAGCTGAAGCAGGTACAATAGTGAGTTTTAAGGAGCATTTGGACAATATATAAATAGGATGGGAACAGAGGGATATAGTCCCCAGAAGATCTGGGGCTTCTAGTTAAGTTGGGCAACATGGTCAGAGTAGGCTTCGAGGATCAAACAGCCTGTTCCTGTACTGTAATTTTCTTTGTTCTTCAATGGAGTCAGTAGATCAGATATTGTCTAATCCAGGGAAAGATGGGGTCAGTGAGATCAAACAGTGTGTAACCTGGGGAGGATGGAGTCAGTGGCTCTGTTCAGTCGTGGTCAACCAAAGTAAACAGCCAAACACTACATAAATAATAAAAGTTAGGATCAATTAAGCCAGGTTCGATCCTGAGATTTGACTTGTCCAGTGGTATCAGCTGGGATCTTAACTCACTGTTTTTCAAACTGTGCTGCAATTTGTTGGGGTGTATTTTACCATGCCGCACAGCAGGAGAATCAGAGCGGGGAGGGGCAGACCACGAAGAGGTCTGGTGATCTTGAGTGGGATTTTCCGGTTTTCCCATTCTCTAAATTCACCTTATAGTCCCCAATGCCAGCTATCTATGGGACACTGCCAGAACTCATAAGCTCCCTACATCTGTATCAAAGATGTACCTCTGAATGGCCACTCAATTCCTCTTTCTGTTCAGCCCCTGTTCTCCTTTTGACTTCCCATTTGAGCTGTAGATTCTTACTAAAAGTCTGGAACTTTGTCCTGTGAGAAATTACGATTTGAATTATTTTCTGAACCTACCCACATCCATTTTCACTCTTATCGAAGATGTTGAATCTGATCCTTCAGCCATGGTGGTGTTAGGCGATTCCAAATCTGATTCTTTGAAAAAAAATACAATTTTCCATGTAAAATTTCACTGAGAAACTCCTCATAACAGCCATACATTTTACATGTGGTATTTCAGGGAGTTTATTTGCGATACAGGGTCACTGATAATTCCATTCAACTCTCAAAATGAAAAGAGAAGATGCTGGAAAATCCCAGCAAGTCCAGCAGCATCTGAGGGAAAGAAAACAGAGTAAACAAGTTGAGTCCAAGATGACTCCTGGTCCAAACCCCAATGTTATCTATGTTTCTCTCTCCATGATGCTGCCGCAACTACTGATTTATTGCAACATTTTTTGTTTTAGGGTGGACAGTGATGGCTAATAGGAGAGGACATAGCTTTAAAGTGAGGGGTGATAAATATAGACAGATGTTAGAGGAAGGTTCTTTACTCAGGAGGGTAATAAAAGCTCGGAATGCCCTGCCTACAGCACTTGTGGACTCCCCAATTTTAAGTGCATTCAATGGTCATTGGATAAACATATTGATAATATTGGAATAAGAACATAAGAAATAGGAGCAGGAGTAGGCCATCCAGCCCCTCGAGCCTACCCCGCCATTCAATATCATGGCTGATCTGTAGTGGTTCAGTAAAAATAGTTTAGGTTAGAGGTCATTAGATTGGTTCCACTGGTTGGCGCAACATCGAGGGCCGAAGGGCCTGTACTGTGCTGTAATGTAATGTTTTACGTTCGATGTTTTTTTTTCCCCTGAACCGGGTGTTTCATTTTTACTCGATCTGGGTATTTTGATTTAAAAGGCGTCCAGGCAAGCCCAGACAATCTGCAAATGTCTCTTTCAGGCTTGACTTTCTTTCAGCAGAATCACAGGTGGATGCTGACATTCCCTATCAATCCTCAATAACCAGTTATTAATAATTATAATTTAAAATATGCTCAGTTCCAGTCAAGATACTCACTTCCAGACAGGATGCTGAGTTGTTTCAGCTCAATATAGGCAGTTCCCAATACCAATTATCTATAGGGCAATTCCAGTATTCAGAAGCTCCCTCACCTGTGACACTGATACCCCTCCAGCTGGTCACTCACTTTCCTCTTTCTACCTAGCCATTAGAAATATTTACCTCACAAAATGCAGTCTCTTTTCTGGAAAAGAAGCATTTTTCTAAATCCAAATTAATAATAACTACTTTCAGTTTCCTATGGAACTCTGTCTGGTAAACTAACAGTCCAGGTTCAATTCCCTCTCTATGAAATCGATCCATTGTGTCATCTGGAGAAGAGCTGGATGATTATTACAAACACTGCACGCCTCCAGGTGTAAACACTTCTGTGTTGGACAGATTCGAATTATCAGATTAGCAAAATGTTCTGTTGCACAATTATCTATTTCAAGTTCTATATCCTACAGTCACATCCTCCAATAGAGGACACTTGATCTTGAGCTGAAGCAGGGATTGATTCTGACCTTTAATCTCACCAGGCTGGAGAACACCGTAGACATAAGAGCAGTCTTATCACTGCTACACTCAATTATGATAAGTCATCACAGGTCCATTGCACTGCAGCATCAAACCAGATTCACGAGCATGGCAAATATGCAGCTGAACTCCTTGATAAGTCTGCTCTGTAACACAGCTGAGAACTTAACTGGATCATTATCCCTCCTCCTTTTGTCACACGCAGTCCAATTTCACTGTCTCGATCCTCCCCAGGTTACACACAGGCTGACCTCACTGACTCTATCTTCCTGTAGGTTTATATCCGCAAACCAAAATTTTCTACATACTTCCATCTTGAAGTAAATTGCTGCAGGGCTTTGTGCAACCGTGCCCCTAGCAAAGTTGACCTATTCCTGTTATGTCGAATGATCGACGTGCATGAACATAGAACATTACAGCACAGAACAGGCCCTTCGGCCTTTGATGTTGCGCCGACCAATTAACAAAAAGCAATGACCCTCTAACCTAAACCATTCCCTTTTCATCCATAAACTTATCTACTAACCTCTTAAATCCACCAAACTTGGCACATCTACAACTACAGCAGGCAGAGCCATACCCTTACCACCCTCTGAGTAAAGAACCTACCTCTGACATCCGTCCTATAACTACCACCCCTTAATTTAAAGCTATGTCCCCTCATGCTAGGTTTCTCCATCTGAGGAAAAAGGCTATCACTGTCCACCCTATCTAAACCTCTAATCATCTTGTACGTTTCAATAAGGTCTCCTCTTAGCTGCCTTCTTTATAACGAAAACAACCTCAAATCCCTCAGCCTCTCTTCATAAGACCTGCCCTCCATACCAGGCAACATCCTGGTAAACCTCCTCTGTACCCTCTCCAATGCCTCCACATCTTTCTTATAATGTGGGGACCAGAACTGCACACAATACTCCAAGTGCGGCCGCACTAGAGTTTTGTACAGTTGCAACATGATGCTGCGGCTCCTAAATTCAATCCCCCTACCAATAAAAGCTAAGACTCCATATGCCTTCTTAACAACTTTATCCACTTGACTGCCTACTTTCAGGGATCTATTGACACATACACCAAGATCCTTCTGTTCCTCAACACTATTAAGAGCCCTACCATTAGCCCTATACTCTACACATTTATTGTTCCTGCCAAAGTGCATTACCTCACACTTTTCCACATTAAACTCCATTTGCCACCTCTCGGCCCAGCTCTGCAACTTGTCCAAGTCACTCTGTAAACTATAACACCCCTCTTCACTATCTACCACTCCACCAACTTTAGTGTCATCTGCAAATTTACTCATCCATCCCTCAATACCCTCATCCAGATCATTTATAAAAATTACAAACAGCAGGGGCCCCAAAACAGACCCCTGAGGCACACCACTTGTCACCGAACTCCACGATGAATATCTCCCATCAACCACCACCCTCTGTCTTCTATCTGCCAGCCAATTCCTAATCCAATTAGCTAAATCACCCTCTATTCCACACATCTGCATTTTCTGTAGAAGTCTTCCATGGGCCACCTTATCAAACGCCTTACTAAAGTCCATATATACTACATCAACCGCCTTACCCCCATCCACCTCTCTGGTCACTCTCTCAAAAAACTCAATGAGGTTAGTAAGGCATGACCTACCCTTCACAAAACCATGCTGACTATCCCCAATCAATTCATTTCTCTCTAAATAACGATAAATCCTATCCCTAATAATTCTCTCCAATACTTTGCCCACAACAGAAGTAAGACTCACCGGACTATAATTCCCAGGAAAGTCTCTATTCCCCTTCTTGAACAATGGGACCACATTGGCTATCCTCCAGTCTTCCGGCACTATACCCGTAACCAACGACGACCTGAAGATCAGAGCCAGAGGCTCTGCATTCGCCTCTCTTGCCTCCCGCAGAATCCTAGGGTAAATTCCGTCCGGCCCAGGGGACTTATCTAACTTCAAACCCTCAAGAATATCTAGCACGTCCTTCTTATCTACTTCAATACTTTCCAGTTTACAACCCTGTATCCCAGTGTTCTCCAAACTACATTTACATCTCCCTGCGTGAATACCGAAGAGAAATATTTGTTCACTGCCTCTCCAACCTCTTCAGGCTCCACGCACAACTTCCCACTGCTGTCTCTGACTGGCCCTAATCTTGCCCTAACCAATCTTCTATTCTTAACATATCTAAAGAAAGCTTTAGGTTTCTCCTTGATCCTATCAGCCAAAGTCTTCTCTTCAGAAGAGCTAAAAGAGGACAGAAGACAGGATGTTACAGCTGCGTTCATCCCAAAACCATAAAATCCAACCCAAGGTCAACAGATCTTTCTATGGTGACCCCTCAGCTTTCCAATTCCCAAGGTGGGTGGAACAGGGAAATTTGCCTCAAAAAGCAGCAGGGCAAGGGTATTTTTTTTTTCAGAATGATGATCTTTAGCTGATAGTATTCTGCAGGGATCAGTGCTGGGACCTCTTTTGTTTGGAGTACAGAGAAGGTTCACCAGGCTGATACCAGAGATGAGGAGATTTACAAGGATGCTGCCTAGAAGACGAACACGGGACAAGGTGGACAGAGTACCCTTTGTTGTCCAGTACTTCCCCGGAGTGGAGAAGCTACGACATCTTCTCCGGAATCTTCAACATATCATTGATGACGATGAACATCTCGCTAGGGCCATCCCCACCCCCCCACTTCTTGCCTTCAGACAACCGCACAACCTCAAACAGATCATTGTTCGCAGCAAACTACCCAACCTTCAGGAGAACAGTGACCACAATACCACACAACCCTGCCACAGCAACCTCTGCAAGACATGCCGGATCATAGACATGGACGACATCATCAAACGTGAGGATACCATTCACCAGGTACACGGTACATACACTTGCAACTCGGCCAACGTTGTCTACCTAATACGTTGCAAGAAAGGATGTCCCGAAGCATGGTATATTGGGGAGACCATGCAGACACTATGACAGCGGATGAATGAGCATCGCTCAGCAATCACCAGGCAAAACAGTTCCCTTCCTGTGGGCGAACACTTCAGCAGTCATGGGCATTCGGCCTCCGACCTGCGGGTAAATGTTCTTCAAGGGGGCTTTCGTGATACACGACAGCGCAGAGTCGCTGAACAGAGACTGATAGCCAAGCTCCGCACACATGAGGACGGTCTTAACAGGGATCTTGGCTTCATGACACACTATCTGTAACCCCCGTAACTTGCCTGGGTTAGCAAAAAACCTCACTTACTGTGCTGTCTGGAGAAAATACACAATTCTCCAACAATGCTCAGGATTCCCTTCACACACATTGTTAGCCACTTTAACACTTGAATAGCAGGTTAGATGTAAGGATTCGCATTCTAATCAGCAATCTCTGACTGTCTGTGCTGATGTGTGCTATTGCAGACAAGAACACTGCATTTGCCTGAAGACGACACAGGAGTCGAAAGCTCGCTTTTTTACTATCAAATAAATCGGTTGGATTATAAATTGGTGTTGCTAAATTCTTACTGGATTGGGACGCAGCTGGGACTCTTCTCACTGGAGAGAGATAGGTTGAGAGGTGACCTGATAGAGGTTTATAAAATGTCGAGGGATAGATAGTCTCTGAGAGTCCATCCTATTTCCCTGAGCTGAAATGGTCACTACGAGAGGACACAGATTTAAGGTGCAGGGAAGCAAATACAAAGGAGATGTCAGGGGTAGGTTTTTCACTCAGAGGGTGATGAGTGAATGGAACCGACTGCCGTCGGAGGTTGTTGAGGCAAACTCACTGGGGTCTTTTAAGAGACTTCTGGATGAGTATATGGAAATGAATAGGATAGGGGGTTATAGATAGGCCTGTAGATTGGTAGATGTGATCGGCGCAGCTCATGGGCCAAAGGGCCTGTTTGTGCTGTATTGTTCTATGAGGGGTTAGCTTATGAGGAGAGATTAAATAAACTGGGCTGAGGGGGGATCTTATAGAGACTTACAAAATAATGAAGGGGCTAGATAGAGTAGAGGTAGAGAGATTCTTCCGGCTTAGAAAGGATAGCAGAACTCGAAGGCACAGCCTCAAAATAAGGGGGAGTACTTTAGAACGGAGTTCAGGAAGAACTTCTTCACTCAAAGGGTGATGAATCTCTGGAATTCTCTGCCTATTGAAGTCATGAAGGCTACCTCCTTGAATACATTTAAGTCATGGGTGGATAGATTTCTGACAGACTAGGGAATTAAGGATTATGGGGAGAAAGCAGGAAAGTAGAACTGATCCACCTCAGATCAGCCATGATCTTGTTGAATGGTGGGGCATGTGCGAAGGGCTAGATGGCCTACTCCTGCTCCTGTTTCTTATGTTATGTTTGGAGGAAAACGTGGCTGGCCTGATTAGTAAGTTTGTGAGTGACACGATGATCGGAGGAGATTCTAGTAGTGCTGAGTTTGTGACAGGATATAGATAGATTGGAGTCTTGGGCACAGCACAGAAACGGCAAATGAAATTTAATCTGGAGGAATGCTAGTTGATGCATTTTGGAGGATCAAATTTATATGTGAACTGTACTGTAAGTGGCAGAATCTTTTGGAACATTAAGATAGAGGGATCTGGGTGTGCAGGTCCACAGTTCCTTAAAAAAGGCAACACAGCTGGCCATAGTTATTAAGCTGACATATAGCCAGGATGTTGAGCATAAGCTTTGGCAAATAATGTTGCAGCTACATAAAATCTACATAAATTGCATCTACACTGCAGCAAGTGAATTTTCCAGGCACAAAGTGTGGAATATCCAGGTCACAAAATCATAGGAGATGTTAGAGCTAAGTTTTTCACTCAAAGGGTGGTGAGTGAATGGAATCCATTGCCGTCACTGGTGGTAGAGGCAAACTCGCTGGGATCTTTTAAGAGACTTCTGGATGAGTACATGGGATTGGGAATTACACATAGGTCTATGGCCTGGTAAGTATAGATATGATCGGCACAACTTGTGGGCTGAAGGGCCTATTAGTGCTGTACTGTTCTATGTTCTATAGTGCAGCGTTCATTACTCCTGAAGGAAAGAAGCTCCAAGAGTGTTTCCGAACTCAGGTCATTTTTGGTTTGGTTAACTATTATGGGAAGTTTTTGCCAGACCTTACAGCAGTGTTGGGGCCACCGTATACACTCCTTCACAAAGAAACCAAATGAATGTGGTGGGGGAGGAGTGGGGTGGGGTGAGCATAAAAAACACTTCCATGGATGTGAAGGCTCTGCTGCAATTAGCTAATTTGCTCAATCACTGAACAAAATAGGAACTCATTTATCATTGCAATGCCTCATCCTGCAGTGTTGGGGTAGGTCAGAGCAAGCCATTGATTTTGCATCTTAGATGCTGACAGAAGCTGCGAATGGATAATTCTCAGTTAGACAAGGAAGGTGTAACCATCGCTTTTACTGTGAAACATTTTCAGTACCTTTATGGTCTTTCACTCACCAGATTCTCAGAGTATAAGCAATTGATGAGTCTTTTCAGTGAATCCAAGTGCATTTCCCACAAGGCCTCAGTGAGAATACAGCACTGGGCTCTCACTGTCACCTAAACAGTATAACGTTGTGCACAAGGCTGGCAGGGAAGCAAACACAGACACATGTAGTCCTCCTTTACCGATGTGCCGACCACAGAATAAAAATGCTGCTGTGGCAAGAAACGATATAGAGATGCCAGCATTGCACTTGGGTAAAGCACAGTAAGATGTCTGACAACATCAGGTTTAAATCCAACCGATTTATCTGATAGTAAACTCGCAAGCTTTCGACTCTATGGTCTTCATCAGGTAAATGAGGTGTTCTGGTCTCCAACAGCACACATATCAGCATAGACCGTTTACAGATTACTGATTAGAATGCAAATCTTTACAGCTAAATTGCTATTCAAGTCTTAAAGTGGTTAACAATGTGAGTGGAAGGAGCACTGAGCACAGCTTAAAGAGATGTGTATTGCCTCCAGACAGTACAGCAAGTGAGGTTTTTTGCTAACCCAGGCCATCAGTCTCTGCGCTGTTGTGCAGGCTCCCTTGAAAAACTGAAGGTAAACGTTGAAGAGTTTTTTCTTCAACATTTACCTTCAGTTTTTCAAGAGGGCCTTCACGACACACAACAGCGCAGAGCCGCTGAGCAGAGATGATAGCCAAAGTTCCGCACACACGAGGACGGTCTTAACAGGGATCTTGGCTTCATGTCACACTATCTGTAACCCCCATGACTTGCCTGAGTTAGCAAAAAACCTCACTGTGCTGTCTGGAGGCAATACACATCTCTTTAAGCTGTGCTCAGTGCTCCTTCCACTCACATTGTTAACCACTTTAAGACTTGAATAGCAATTTAGGTGTAAAGATTCGCATTCTAATCAGTAATCTGTAAACAGTCTGTGCTGATATGTTTGCTGTTGGAGACCAGAACACCTCATTTACCTGACGAAGACCATAGGGTCGAAAGCTTGCAAGTTTACTATCAAATAAATTGGTTGGATTTAAACCTGGTGTTGTCAGGCTTCTTACTGTGGCAAGGAATGCCAGTGGATTCTATTTTTGGAGTGGATGAAAGACATTCCTGTTTGGATACTCAACCTACTCCGATACACAATAATCCAGATCAACTTTATCTGCCGCTTCCTTAGATCTGCCATTTGCCATTATTGGAACACATTCCTTTCAGGGTTTCAGATTGTATTGCTACTGTAAATTATGTACTAATTCTATAAGTGTTAGCCATTGCCTGACAGCTGTCATAATTTTAAACATAGTTTTCCAGTCCACCAAAGCCAATTTGATCCTCACACCTTCAGAGTTTCTTTTGTTTTAAATTAATGCCCTAGTTTCTAATGCAACTTAAATCACTTTCAAACTTAAATGTAAAATTCTTTCATAAATTATACTGTGAAGGTCAGAACCCTTGGGAACATTAACATAGCTAAGGACCTGGGCATGCAGGTTCACAGTGCCTTAGAAGTTGTAATACACGGTGATTGAGAAAGCATATGACTTGCTTGCCTTCATCAGCCAGGGCACTCAGTGCAAGAGCTGGGAAATCATTTTGCAGCTACGTAAAACCTTGGTTAGGCCGCATTTGGAGTATCATATGCAGTTCTGGTCACCACACTACCAGCAGAGCTTGGAATTTTGAGTGTGCAAACAAGTTTCACCAGCACAAGGGTGTTGTTGATGAGGAGAGAATGAATAATTAGGATTGTTTACACTGCAGAGGTGGAGGCTGAGCAGACACCAGATAGAGGTTTACAAAATTATGAGGGGCATAGACAGCCTTTTCCAAAGGTTGAAGTGTCAATTACAAGGCGGCACAGGTCCAAGGTGAGAGGGAGAAAGTTTAAGTGAAATGTGGAGGCAAAACTTTTCAGAGTAGAGGGTGCCTGCAATGCACCGCCTGAGGCGGTGGTGGAAGGAGGGAGAGAGATCGAGGAAAGGCTGAAGGGCTTTTTTTGCTTTGTTACGGCATCAGGGCACAGGATCAGAGAGCCAAAGAGCCCTGTCCCGTTTGGAACTTTGTTCATTGTTATATCTTTGTGAAAGACTTATTTACAAAATTATTCATTAACACATTCAGTCTACTGTTTTTCAATTCCCTAACTGGTTTCAATATAGTGTTCTACAAAATGGCTCAGTATACTTTCTAAGAATTCAGTCCCCACAATATTAGTACTAATTAGGTTTCATCGAATCTTATGTAGATTGATTACTGCATTACCCTTCTCAAACACACCTCAAACTTTTTGATGGATCTGAAATTCACATTCTTTCTGCTGCTTGATGACCTACAAACACTTCACACTAATGGCTTTTGCCCGTGGCTGTTTCTTACGGTCACCCAACTAATTTTACACTTCGATCTTCAAGAACTAAAGGTCATCTGAGTACACAACTAATGTCCTCTTTAACCAATTGCCCCATCATCTGCTTCCACATTTAGCCTTGCTGCTTTGTCACTTGCCATCTCAGTTTCGAACTTCCTTGCCTGTCTCTCTCTCTCTACCTCTCTGCTTTTCCTTTTCTCCTTGACTCCTGTCTCTCAGTGTCTATTTGCCCTGGTCTCCCTCACCTTGCATATCTGATTGCTTTTGTCTATCTCCAGAATCCCACCTCTCGCATGCTGATCCCACCTCCCCCCCACCCATCCGTTTCCTCTCCACTAATTGCTTTCCGTACCTCTGCCTCTCATGTTGAGTTCAGTCACATTGTTACCCTGGCAGAGGAAATCCATCAGCAAATATAACTGAAAACAGAAATAACAAAACCAGCTTTACACACCCTCAGTTCAGTTAAGAGAAAGATTAACCCAAAACAGTCAGTCAGTTTGTTTTAAATTAACACTGAAGCTGCGATTCCAATATTGCAGTTTTACTAAATTAGTTTTAAATAAAAACTGATCCACTTGACAGCGAACAACACTTTATCCTAGATAATTGGACTCAGTGTTCAGACTCGCCATATCTCTCACTCAGCATTTCTGATTTCACCTTCTAACTCTTGTGTATTCTCTACAAGACCAAAGTAAATACAACTTTCTCTCACCTTCTTCTCCAGAAAATATCTGAAAGTTCTTTCAGTCTCAGTCTCTCTCTGGCACACTCACAATCCAGTACTGGTTCACCTCTTACAGTCCCGGAGTCCACACTCCTTGCTTACTTCCAGTTGTGGATTTTCTCAACTAAGTAAAGTTTTGCAACACCAATTTTAAATCCAACCAATTTATTTGATAGTAAATCCACGAGCTTTCGACACTATGTTGTGCCTTCTTCAGGCAAATGCAGTGTTCTGATCTGCAATAGCACTCATATCCACACAGACAGTTACAGATTGCTGATTAGAATGCGAATCCTTACATCTAACCTGCTATTCAAGTGTTAAAGTGGCTAACAATGTGTGTGAAGGGAATCCTGAGCATTGGTTAGAGAATTGTGTATTTTCTCCAGACAGCACAGTAAGTGAGGTTTTTTGCTAATCCAGGCAAGTTACGAGGGTTACAGATAGTGTGACATGAAGCCAAGATCCCTGTTAAGACCGTCCTCATGTGTGCGGAACTTGGCTATCAGTCTCTGCTCAGCAACTCTGCGCTGTCGTGTGTCACGAAGGCCCCCTTGAAGAACATTTACCCGCAGGTCGGAGGCCGAATGCCCATGACTGCTGAAGTGTTCGCCCACAGGAAGGGAACTGTTTTGCCTGGTGATTGTTGAGCGATGCTCATTCATCCGCTGTCGTAGTGTCTGCATGGTCTCCCCAATGTACCATGCTTCGGGACATCCTTTCTTGCAACGTATTAGGTAGACAACATTGGCCTAGTTGCAAGAGTATGTACCACATACCTGGTGAATGATATCCTCACGTTTGATTATGTCGTCCATGTCTATGATCTGGCATGTCTTGCAGAGGTTGCTGTGGTATTGTGGTCACCGTTCTCCTGAAGGTTGGGTAGTTTGCTGCGAACAATGATCTGTTTAAGGTTGTGCGGTTCTCTGAAAGCAAGTGGGGGGGGGGGAGATGGCCCTAGCGAGATGTTCATCGTCATCGATGACATGTTGAAGACTCCGGAGAAGATGTCGTAGCTTCTCCGCTCCGGGGAAGTACTGGACAACAAAGGGTACTCTGTCCACCTTGTCCCGTGTTCGTCTTCTGAGGAGGTCAGTGCGGTTTATCGCTGTGGCACGTTGGAACTGTCGATTGATGAGTCGAGCGCCATATCCTGTTCTCATGAGGGCATCCTTCAGCGTCTGGAGGTGTCTGTCACGATCCTCCTCATCTGAGCAAATTCTGTGTATACGGAGGGCTTGTCCATAGGGAATGGCTTCTTTAACGTGTCTAGGGTGGAAGCTGGAGAAGTGGAGCATTGTGAGGTTGTCTGTCGGTTTTCGGTACAGTGAGGTGCTGAGGTGACAGTCCTTGATGGAGATGCGTGTGAGAAAATACACAATTCTCTAACCAATGCTCAGGATTCGCTTCACACACATTGTTAGCCACTTTAACACTTTAAAAGCAGGTTAGATGTAAGGATTCGCATTCTAATCAGCAATCTGTAACTGTCTGTGTGGATATGAGTGCCTCTGCAGATCAGAGCACTGCATTTGCCTGACAAAGGCACAATATAGTGTCAAAAGCTCACAGATTTACTATCAAATAAATTGGTTGGATTTAAAATTGGTGTTGCAAAACTTTACTGAGTTTACCCCAGTCCAACACCAGCATCTCTACATCATTTTCTCAACTAATCCAGCATTCACCGGAGATCTGATTAAAACAGCAGTGAAAAAAAGTGACAAATAGTGCGAGGTGATCGAGAACAACAATTCTCTCACTCCCAGGTCTGTCCATAAACCAGACCTGAAAGAAAAATTCAATAAGATGGTTGGAAATGTTTCAAATAAAATGACAATTTCCTCAATCCTGACACAGTCTATCCAGTGAAACTAACAGGGAATTTCAAAGTGTTGGAAATGTCTGAATTACTGTATTTTCAATAGATATGTTAACAAAGGTTACAAAATGTCTCAGCAGTCTATCCTAATTTTCAATCTGGGATTTCATAGAATTCCAAGAGTGAAGAAGGGGGTCATTTGGCCCATCGAGTTTACATCAACAATCCCACCCAGACCCTATTCCAATAAGCCCATATATTTACTCCGCTAATCAGGCCAATCAACCTAATCTGTGCATCTTTGGAAGCCACACAGACATAAAAATGAGGAGGAGTAGGCCATCTGGACCCTTGAGGCTGCTCTGCCTTCAATAAGATCATGGCTGACCTTATCGTGGACTCAACTCCAATTACCCACCTGCTTACCATAACCCTTAATTCTTTACAGACACAGGGAGAATGTGCAAACCCCACAGACAGTGACCTGAGGCCAGAATTGAACCTGGGTCCCTGGCGCCATGAGGCACCTATGCTAACCACTGTGCTGCCTATTTGGGTTTTTGAGTAAAAAGTAGAAAATCACCATTTTCTTCAAGAAAAGGATGAATGCGCACAGTGTTTGTTTTTGAAAAGTGTCACTAACTACAGATGTACTATGTTCTGAAGTAGTTACTTCTCTCTATTCAGTCCAGAATCACAGAAACACTCAGCGTTATAATGCTGTCTCTGTATTGTCTTCATTATCCAGATCTATGGGCAGCACGATGGCACAATGGGGAACATTGCTGCCTCATAGCACCAAGGACCCAGGTTCAATGACCGTCCTCGGGTCACTGTCTGTTTCAAGTTTGTATATTCTCCCTGTGTCTGCATGGGTTTCCTCCGGGTGCTCCGATGTCCTTGCACAGTCCAAAGATGTGCAGGTTAGATTGATTGGCCATGCTAAATTGACCTTAGCAATTGGGAAATTAGCAAAGTTAACACGTGGGGTTAAGAGTAATAAGGCCTGGATGGAATTGTGCTCAGTGTAGACTCAATGGGCTAAATGGCCTCCTTCTGCAATGCAGGAATTCTACGATTCAACAATATGTTCCAAACTGATAGTCTGTATTCAGACTAGGATCACCCAGGTATACTCAGTGTTGATGCGGTTTCTATTGTAACACTGTTCTCTCATGCACGTAGTCGGCAGGCTGGCGCATTGCCGGCTGTGACATTCTGCGTCATTAAGGCTGGCAGTTCGATGCTTTTCATCTAACTAGAACATAGAACATAACAGCACAGAACAGGCCCTTCGGCCTTCAATGTTGCGCCGACCAATATAAAAAGCAATGCCCCTCCAAACTAAACCATTCCCTTCTCTTCCATATATTTATCAACTAACCTCTTAAACGCCACCAAACTTGGCGCATCTACAACTGCTGCAGGCAGGGCATTCCACTCCCGAACCACCCTTTGGGTAAAGAACCTACCTCTGATATCCGTCCTATAACTATCACCCCTTAATTTAAAGCTGTTCCCCTCGTGCTAGCTTTCTCCATCTTAGGAAAAAGGCTATCACTGTCCACCCTATCTAAACCTCTAATCATCTTATATGTTTCAATTAGGTCCCCTCTTAGCCGCCTCCTTTCTAACGAAAACAACCTCAAATCCCTCAGCCTCTCCTCATAAGACCTGCCCTCCATACCAGGCAACATCCTGGTAAACCTCCTCTGTACCCTCTCCAATGCCTCCACATCTTTCTTATAATGCGGGGACCAGAACTGCACACAATACTCCAAGTGCGGCCGCACTAGAGTTTTGTACAGTTGCAACATGACGTTGCGGCTCCGAAATTCAATCCCCCTACCAATAAAAGCTAAGACTCCATATGCCTTCTTAACAACCTTCGACTTGACTGCCTACTTTCAGGGATCTATGCACATACACACCAAGATCCCTCTGTTCGTCAACACTATTAAGAATCCTACCATTAGCCCTATACTCTACACATTTATTATTCCTGCCAAAGTGCATTACCTCACTTTTCCACATTAAACTCCATTTGCCACCTCTCGGCCCAGCTCTGCAACTTGTCCAAGTCTCTCTGCAAACTATAACACCCCTCTTCACTATCTACCACTCCACCGACTTTAGTGTCATCTGCAAATTTACTAATCCATCCTTCAATACCCTCATCCAGATCATTTATAAAAATTACAAACAGCAGGGGCCCCAAAACAGACCCCTGAGGTACACCACTTGTCACCGAACTCCAAGATGAATATCTCCCATCAACCACCACCCTCTGTCTTCTATCTGCTAGCCAATTCCTAATCCAATTAGCTAAATCACCCTCTATCCCATACATCTGCATTTTCTGCAGAAGTCTTCCATGGGCCACCTTATCAAACGCCTTACTAAAGTCCATATATACCACATCAACCGCCTTACCCCCATCCACCTCTTTAGTCACTTTTTCAAAAAACTCAATGAGGTTAGTAAGGCACGACCTACCCTTCATAAAACCATGCTGACTATCCCCAATCAATTCATTTCTCTCTAAATAAGTATAAATCCTATCCCTAATAATTCTCTCCAATACTTTGCCCACCACAGAAGTAAGACTCACTGGCCTATAATTCCCTGGAAGGTCTCTCTTCCCCTTCTTAAACAATGGGACCACATTCGCTATCCTCCAGTCCTCCGGAACCACACCCGTAACCAACGACGACCTGAAGATCAGAGCCAGAGGCTCTGCAATCTCCTCTCTTGCCTCCCAGAGAATCCTAGGGTAAATCCCGTCCGGCCCAGGGGACTTATCCAACTTCAAACCCTCGAGAATATCTAGCACATCCTCCCTATCTACTTCGATACTTTCCAGTTTGCTACCCTGTACCTCAGTGTTCTCCATAACTACATTTACATCACTCTGCGTGAATACCGAAGAGAAATATTTATTCAGCGCCTCTCCAATCTCTTCAGGAGATTGAACTGGTGGGTCTAGATGTCAATCATCCTCCCTTATCCAACGAGGCTCAGTTCTAATAATGCATATTGATGGACACCAAATTAAATCAAGGAAGTATTGGAGAGAAAAACCAGAGCAAAAGCAATAAAGCATGGTTCAGGGAGAGGATTAAAACCATAGGAGGGAGGGAGACTTCCTCCCTTTCTTCCAAACACCTTGTGACTGACTCTCTCCCTACCTCTTCAATCTTCCCCAAAGAACAAAGAATAAAACAGCACAGGAAACAGGCCCTTCAGCCAAACGAGCCCGTACTGCCACCATGATGTTCCCACTTCTACCCAAGACCTCTGTCATCCTTGTCTATGTTTAGAGATTTATGCATTAGAACCAAATTTGAGACAATTTAGGGAGAATTTGTTCTGCCAATCAGCCTAAGAGCACATCTTTGGGATGTGGGAGGAAACCGGAGCACCCAGAGAAAACCCACACAAGCACGGGGAGAATGCGCAAACTCCCACAGACACAGGCCCAAATCCATGTATCTGGATAGTCACTGAGCTGTCGTGTTGCCCATCAAATGGACCAGGTCAAGCGTACAGTGAAGCACTAGGCTACTCTCGAAAAATCCAAGAGCAGCCCTCTCACGACCCATCGCGTGTATGCCCCTCGTTAGGCAAGGCAGACTGAAGTACCTGTAGGATAAAACAAATACATCAAATATCATCGACAATTTACACACTTCCCAGGGAACTTCCAAGGCTCATGATCCCTATTTTAAATCAGTTTTCTATACCCCTCCATTCCCATTCCGTTCATGTGCCCATCTAAGTATTTCTTAAGTAACTCCAGAGTGCCTGCCTCCACCACTTGGCAGCACATTCCATACTCTCACCACCCTGTCTGTGAAAAAACTCCCTCTAGCATTCAAATTATACCTTACCCCCCCTACCCTAAGCCCATGACCCTCGTGCTATTTGAGTCCATCCTAGGAAAAAGCTTAACCCTGTTTACTCTATCTATACCCCTCATAATCTTGTACACCTCTATTAGATCTCCTCTAAATCTTTAAGGAAAACAACCCCAATTTGCCTAACCTGTCCTCATAACTCAGACTTTCCATACCAGGCAGCATCCTGGTAAACCTCCTCTGCATCTCTCCAGAGTCTCCACATCCTTCCAGTAGTAAGGCGACCAGAACTGGACACAGTATTCTAAATGAGGTCTAACCAATGTTTTATACAACTGCAACGTTAAAGGCCAGCTCTTATAGGAAGGTGTACAGAGTATAAAGACTAGCATACCATATGCTTTCCTCACAACCTTCTCCACCTGCTCTGCCACCTTCAAAGACTTGTGCACCTGCACCCCCAGGTCCCTCTGCGTTTCTATAGTCGTAATAGGTCTACTCTTTATCATATACCTCCCCCCTGCATTCTCTCTCCCAAAATGCATCACCTCGCTTTTATCAGGATTGAATTCCATCTGCCATCTATCTGCCCAAGCTACCAGCCTATGTCCTGCTGTATCATCTGACAATGCTCCTCACTATCCGCAAGTGATAGCCTTTTGGACAGTGATAGCCTTTTTCCTAGGATGGAGAAAGCTAGCACGAGGGGACACAGCTTTAAATTAAGGGGTATGAGTTACAGGACGGATATCAGAGGTAGGTTCTTTACTCAAAGAGTGATTAGGGAGTGGAATGCCCTGCCTGCAGCTGTTGTAGATGCGCCAAGTTTGGTGGCGTTTAAGAGGTTAATTGATAAGTATATGGAAGAGAAGGGAATGGTTTAGTTTGGAGGGGCATTGCTTTTTATTTTGGTCGGCACAACATCGAAGGCCGAAGGGCCTGTTCTGTGCTGTATTGTTCTATGTTCTATAAGTCCAGCCATCTTTGTATCATCTGCAAACTTGCTGATCACTCCACTCACTCCCTCTTCCAAGTCATTTATATATTACAAATAGAAGAGGTCCCAATACTAAGCCCCGCAGCACACCACTAATGATCGAACTCCAGCTAGAAAAACACCCTTCCACTATTACTCTCCTATTACCAAACCAGTTACTTATCCATCTAGCTACCTGTCCTTGTATTCCATTAGCCTTGACCTTTTCAACTAACCTCCTAAGAGGGACTTTGTCAAACGCCTTACTGAAATCCATACAGACGACATCAACGGCTTGCCCTTCATTGTCCACTGCCTAATCAATGTGTGGGACAAGATTAGTTTTCATTGCTCAGACCCTGTTCCAACATCAACAGGAGTTAATTGAGGAACCTCACTACATCAAGGAACCACACCAGGTGTTTACAAATTTACAGGAACAGAAGTAAACAGTCCTGAGTGATGGCACTTTCATTCAATGAGATCATTGTTCATCTGTAACTGAACAAAATCTACCAGACTGACAATTCACCAAATATCCACTGCTCAGTTTGCTCAATTATTATAAATTTCAGAAACTATAATTTTGTACATTTTTTTTCTCATCACTGCAACCTACAATTCATTCTCCCTCCACCTCTCAGTCCATCTTGACTTCTGCCTTGTTCTCCTCCCCTCCCACCCATCCCTTCTCCTACCCCGCCTCCACCCACCCCATCCCACAGCAGCAGGTATAGCTGCTGTTAACACATATCTGCACACCATAAAGAAGTAGCCTAAAGTTAGGTAGGCTTGACTAAGGCACATTGCCAAGCCACCTTATGGGAACAACTGTGGTTTTAGTCACAAACACAGACTCGCTGATGCTAACAGAAAAATAGTCAAGGACAGTGAAGAAACTGCCCATTGTGTAAGAATAACACAGAGGGGAATGTGCAGTAAGGCACAGACACCATATTCTGTAGGAATATATGAGGTTCAGATTGAGAGACAAATGATAAGATGTGTTGTTTCTGCAACTGAGCATATTCCCTAATGAGCATCGCTCAACAATCACCAGGCAAAACAGTTCCCTTCCTGTAGGCAAACACTTCAGCAGCCATGGGCATTCAGCCTCCGACCTGCGGGTAAATGTTCTTCAAGGGGGCCTTCGTGACACACGACAGCTCAGAGTCGCTGAGCAGAGACTGATAGCCAAGTTCCGCACACATGAGGACGGTCTTAATAGGGATCTTGGCTTCATGACACACTATCTGTAACCCCCGTAACTTGCCTGGGTTAGCAAAAAAACCTCACTTACTGTGCTGTGTGGAGAAAATACACAATTTTCTAACCAATGCTCAGGATTCGCTTCACACACATTGTTAGCCACTTTAACACTTGAATAGCAGGTTAGATGCAAGGATTCGCATTCTAATCAGCAATCTGTAACTGTCTGTGTGGATATGAGTGCTATTGCAGATCAGAACACTGCATTTGCCTGACGAAGGCTGTAGAATCGAAAGCTCGTGAATTTACTATCAAATAAATTGGTTGGATTTAAAATTGGTGTTGTAAAACTTTACTGAGCATATTCCCTAACTACAGGGGGATGTAGTTAGATAGTTGGGACATCAGTAATTAAGTTAGCAGAAGATTGATTACAGCTGGTCTGAACTGGACATGTTAACAAGTCCTAGATAAGACGGGTGAGTTCCCATGAGAAAAAATATTGCAACAACACTACAATACACACTCTGGCGATAACAGGAAACATAGTTAGAGGGGGAGAGGGGGAGTAGAGGGGGAGTGGGGGGGAGTGGGGGGGGGAGAGTGGGGGGGGGAGTGGGGGGGGGGAGTGGGGGGGGGGGGGGGGGGACAGGAACATGGGGCACCATGAGCCAATAGGGGAATGACAACACACTAGTGGGACAAAGACCAATTAGGGAAGAACAACATATTGTGTAACTGATTAATATGCTTGTAAAAATAGTATAAAATGCTTGCTCAAACTCGATACAAGGGTGCCCATCTTTCGGACACCCGGTCTTGCAAGAACGTTAAATAAAATATCTTGCTCCTTCGGAACTTGACTAAATTGTTTGATCGTGAGCGGCGTTTCTCACAATGTACTGACTCCACACAGTGAGCCGAAGGCCGCCAGTTGAAGCCAGGGCCTCCCTGGCGCTGCGAGAGTGCAGCACTGAACCCTGACCGTCCCCCCGGCTCTGTTAATATTATATAGAGACAGTCAGTATTTACACAGTAAATCACCATTCTAATCCCGAAGCTGAATGTTGAAACTTTTTCTCGGCCGTTAATTCCTTACCGTTATTCGCAAATCCCCTCACTGACACACACTCCCGCTTCTCCGGCCACGTAACCTCAGAGCGCGTGCAGAAACGGTTTAACGGCCTTCCGACACGTCACCGGACGGGTGGGAACCAAAGGCGTTAGCATTTTCCATTGGTTTGTTGTGCTGTCCATCAGATAGAGACAGCCAATAGGAGTCCGCTCCAGCAGAATGATTGACAGCTGGTCTGGGTCGTCAAATTGTGATGAGTCAGTGTCCGGACTGGTGATAACAGAACACCGTCTGTGAGCTATTACTCAACCCTCTCTTCACTCACACTGTCTGCACCTGCAAAGACCCACATTCCAGCCATTATCCTGTAAATGGAGTTTGTGCTTATATATACCCTGTTTGTGAACACATCTCCCACTCACCTGAGAAAGAGCTCGTGCGGCCAAGTAAACCTGTTGGACTGTAACCTGGTGTTGTGAGATATCTTACTGTGTCCACCCCAGTCCAACACCGGCATCTCCACATCAAGATTGTGATGAAACAGTCTGAGCCCAGCTAGGACTGTGACAGTGAAACCCAAAGGACAGAGTGAATCCAGTGAGGCCACTGTACGACCACCTGTAAGTCTCCTATGCTCCAAGGAAAAAAATGTCCCAGGGCTATGCAGCCTCTGCTTATAACTCAAACCATCAAGACCCTGCAGTAGCCCAGTAGTTCCATTCTGCACACTTCCTAGTCTAATAATATCCTTTGTTAATATGGTGACTGAAACAGTACACAGTATTCCAAGTCTGACCTTGTACAAATGTACCCTTTGTTGTCCAGTACTTCCCCGGAGCGGAGAAGCTACGACATCTTCTCCGGAGTCTTCAACATATCATTGATGACGATGAACATCTCGCTAGGGCCATCCCCACCCCCCCACTTCTTGCTTTCAGACAACCGCACAACCTCAAACAGATCATTGTTCGCAGCAAACTACCCAACCTTCAGGAGAACAGTGACCACAATACCACACAACCCTGCCACAGCAACCTCTGCAAGACATGCCAGATCATAGACATGGACGACATCATCAAACGTGAGGATACCATTCACCAGGTGCACGGTACATACTCTTGCAACTCGGCCAACGTTGTCTACCTAATACGTTGCAAGAAAGGATGTCCCGAAGCATGGTATATTGGGGAGACCATGCAAACACTACGACAGCGGATGAATGAGCATCGCTCAACAATCACCAGGCAAAACAGTTCCCTTCCTGTGGGCGAACACTTCAGCAGTCATGGGCATTCGGCCTCCGACCTGCGGGTAAATGTTCTTCAAGGGGGCTTTCGTGATACACGACAGCGCAGAGTCGCTGAACAGAGACTGATAGCCAAGCTCCGCACACATGAGGACGGTCTTAACAGGGATCTTGGCTTCATGACACACTATCTGTAACCCCCGTAACTTGCCTGGGTTAGCAAAAAACCTCACTTACTGTGCTGTCTGGAGAAAATACACAATTCTCTAACAATGCTCAGGATTCCCTTCACACACATTGTTAGCCACTTTAACACTTGAATAGCAGGTTAGATGTAAGGATTCGCATTCTAATCAGCAATCTCTGACTGTCTGTGCTGATGTGTGCTATTGCAGACCAGAACACTGCACTTGCCTGATGAAGACACGGGAGTGTTGAAAGCTCGCTTTTTTACTATCAAATAAATCGGTTGGATTAATAATTGGTGTTGCTAAATTCTTACTGAGTCCTTGTACAAATTTACCATGGTGTCCCAAATCTTATTCAATGTAACCAAGCGTGTCAAATGCCTTCTTCACCACTATCCACTGTTACTCCACTTTCAAGAAGCTATGAATCTGTCGCCCTAGATCTCTTCAACTCTCACTAACACCCTATCATTAACTAAGTAGCGTGCTGGTTTGAACTACCAAAATACCTTGCAAAATGCAAAAAATCTTGCATTTATCAAAATTAAACTCCATCTGCCATTTATCAGCCCACTCAATCAAATGCTTAAGGTCCCATTGCAATCCTAGACTTCACTGTCCATGATGCCACAAATCTTGATGTCATCTGCAAAATTATTAACCATGCTGACTAAATTCTCATCCAAATCATGAATATAAATGACAAATAACAGTGGATCCAGCACCAGTTCCTGAGGCACACCAGTGGTCATATTGTGGAAATGCTGGCGTTGGACTGGGGTAAACACAGTAAGAAGTCTCACGCCAGGTTAAAGTCCAACCAGTTTATTTGATAGTAAACCTACAAGCTTTTGGGGTTTGCCCCTTCGTCAGATGAGTGGAGAGTTCTGGTCTCAAACAGACTATATAAAAGGCACGCACAGTTTACAGGATACTGATTAGAATGTGACTCTTTACAGCTAACTTGCTACTCAAGTCTTAAAGATGCAGACAATATGAGTGGAGATAGCATCAGGCACAGGCTAAAGAGATGTGTATTGTCTCCAGACAGGACAGTAAGTAAGATTTTACAAGTTCAGGCAAGTCAAGTGGGTTACATGAACATGAACCCATGTTCATGAACCCAAGATCCCGGTTGAGACTGTCCTCATGTGTGGAACTTGGCTATCAGTCTCTGGTCAGCAACTCTGCACTGTCATGTGTCATGAAGGCTGCCTTGGAGAACGCTTCTCCGATGTTGTAGTGTCTGCATGAAGCTACGACAACAGATGAATGAACATCGCTCGACAATCCCTTCCTGTTGGGAAATAGCTAGTTCAGTGGTTAGTACTGGTGACTCTCAGTGCTAGGGACCTGGTTCGATTCCTGACTTGAAGCACTGTGTGTGGACTTTGCATTTCCAGTGTCCATTTATCTGGGTTTCCTCCCACAGTCTGAAAGATGTGCTGCTTAAGTACACTGGCCATGCTATTTTTTTCCCGTTGGTGTAACCCAAATAGGCGCCAGGGTATGCCGATTTTCACAGTAACTTTATTACAGTATTAGTGAAAGCCTACTTGTGATGCTAATAAACAGAAAATGCTGGAAAATCTCAGCAGGTCTGACAACATCTGTGGAGAGTGAATCGAGCCAATGACCTTTAATAGAGCAATGACCCTTAATACAGCCTTGGTCCTTGCAAGCATTCTCATAGGTGAAGTGGCATTAGTGATGACAGGCTCTGAACTTTCGCACAAGACAAACACATCGCTCCTCTCTCCTCGATTTAGTATAGAGCCTTAATCACCAAAAATAAATTACTCAATAACTCAGCTTTCCATTGGAAACTTGACTTACGATGTTTTGTGGTATGTCTGGCTGACTGTGAGAAATGGAATCTGAGTATGAAGCCCAAAAGTCATTGTTAGTGACCGTTTATCCATTAATTAAATAAATTTCCTTTCACATAGGTGATGGCCTGATTCTGAAAATGATTCCTGAAGCTTCTTTTTGTTTATGTGTATCACTCATTTCTGCTCTGTTCAAGGTCTATTGCAAAAGCTAACGGCTTCTCTTTCCCATCAGGCATTATGTGAGAAACTATTGCCTCCATCCCATTAAATGCCAGTTGAAAAGGTAAATTTGGATTAAACTCTGTCAAGACTTTTGATTTTACTAGTAGCTCTATAGCTGGTACAAAGGATTTCTCACACAGATCCACTCATTTCCATTTCCTGTTATGACAAGAAAAGTTGTGTAAAGGTTTAAAAATAGTTGCTTGGTTAGTGATAAACTTTTCATGAATAATATTTTAATAAACCCAAAGGAGAACTAAGACGATTGATGTTGAGGTGTAGGTGCCTCAGTAATGGCTTTGAATCTTGAAGAAAATTTGTGCCCTCATTTTGTATCTATAAAAAAAGGGAAATCTTCCGTATTTATCTTTCTGTAATCTTAGTCCATGATCTTCTAGTCTCTGGAGTGTGACATCTAGTTTGTGAGATGTTCTTCCTCAGTCTTTTCAGTAACTTAGATATGACCTATGAAGCAAAAGACTCTTTCTAATCCACTTAGAATTCGATCCACGGCATATTGAAACAACACAGGTGCAGACATGATGCCAGATGGAAGTCTTGTATATCTGAATAGCCCTTAGCATGTCACAATCGTCAAGTATTGTTATGAATTTGGATCTACTATATCAACTAAGATGAATTTGACTGAAGTGTTGTCTTTCGCCAAATTAGTGAATAAATCCACCCCTCCATCATGTAACATCTGTTAGCTCTGGGATCAGGCATCTCCCAAGAGTTATCATTAACTCTCCACATCAGGTGTGACACAGACAGCTGTCCAATAAAATCCAGAGAGTCCCACTGATCTCCACAACCTCCACAACCAGGTGGGATCCTGTTCACTAAGATTCCACGCTGGGAAATTCCATTGGTTAAAGATTTACTCCTAGTGCAGGATGAAACCAAACTAATTCCCATGGCAGAGAAAATTCTCAAGAGAAATTTGGAACTTGGTAATCAATGGTGAATTAAATGATTCTTCACTTGGTTCTGAACAGCCTGGCAGGTTATACTGCGTTAAAGTATATATTTCACGTTTTTGATTTGATGGAGTTTTGACATTAGGCTCTGATAATTCATGAATTATATCTCTGCATTTATACATTGTAAGTGGATATTATTCCTCTGGACAATGACACTCCCCATGAGATGAGTGCTCTGATTGAAACTCTAATTTGAATATAGTTATCAAATTTTTCATCACGTCAGCAGTTGACCAATGAACAGTTAGGAGGTGAAAACAGTTATCACTCTTCCACGAATAATTAACATCAATGTATAATATTTCCATTTATAAAGGCATCATCAAATTAGGTCATATGATTTGGACTGAAGAACAAGAAAGAGACACACACAGTTCTGGGACAATAACACCAGTATTACCCCAGACAGCCAAAATGAAGTCAAATTGCAAATATTTAGTGAAATGGCTGAGAAGAATGAATTCAAGAAGCCGGGGATACAGCATCTGGGACAAATGGGATCAAAGGTTATAGGAAAAAACAGAGTAAGGCTACTGAGTTGGACAATCACCTATGATCGTAGTGAATGGTGGAACAGGTTTGAAGGGCTAAATGGCCTCCTCCTGCTCCTATCTTCTATGTTTCTTTGCATAGAACATAGCACAGGAAATGGTCCTTCAGCCCAGGATTTTGTGCTGAACATGATGCCAAATTAAATTAATTCTTTCTGCCTGTCCTTGGTTCATATCTGTCTCTTCTTTGCATATTCATGTGCTTCTCTAAAAGCCTCTCAAATCCCCTATCATATCACCCCAGCAACGTGTTCCAGATACCTGTTACTCCCTCCCGGCAACGCATTCCAGACACTTACATGCCAATCCTGGTAACACATTCCAGACACCAATCACTGCCACCCTGACAACGCATTCCAGACACCTGACACTCTGAGTAAACATAGAACATCACAGCGCAGAACAGGCCCTTCGGCCCTCGATGTTGCACCGACCAATTGAGAAAAAGCAATGACCCTCTAACCTAAATCATTATGGAACATAGAACATTGAACTTCATTGCAATGTTAATGTAAACCTACTTGTGACACTAATAAATAATCTTAAAGCTTTAAGCTTATCATCCAAACAAAGGAGCCAGATTTGAAAAGTTAACTCCGATTCTCCCTCCACAGAAAGCTACCAGGTCTGCTGAGTGCTCTCAGTATTTTCTGTTTTTATATGAGAAATGCAAGAGCCCACGGACACAAGTACATTTGCACATTCACGTCCTCAGAGCTCCTTAAAGGGCTCAGCAAACAATGAAGTGATCATTATTCTGGTGAATACAGTAATATGTATCAGCAGCATTAGAACTACTTAAAGCCAATGTGGATTCAGCTAAACACCCAAATGTTCCTCCCACCAACTTTTACAGATGCATCATAGAAAGCATCCGCTCCTGATATATCACAGCATAGTACAGCTCATGCTCTTTCCAAGTCATACGAAACTACAAAGAGAAATAAACGAAGCCCAGTCCATCATTCAAACCAGCCTCCCATCCACTGACTCTGTCTACACTTCCCGCTGCCTCTGAAAAAAGACTTCATGCACCCTGGGCATTCTCTAAAGAAAACATGCTTTTCACATCTCTGTTGAACATTCCCCCCATCATGTTAAGTGCATGCCTCCTAGTAGTAACTCTCGGAAGAAAATGTGCTAGTAAATGTCAACACTATGATCATTTTATAGATGCCAATCAAGTCTCCCCTCAGGCTCCGCTGCTGTTTGTCCATCCTCTCCTTATAGTTCTTATCACCTATCTAAACAGCATTCTGATAAACCTCTTCTGCACCCTCTCCAAAGCCTTTATCCCTGAAAGTAGGCAGTCAAGTCGAGAAGGTTGTTAAGAAGGCATACGGAGTCTTAGCTTTTATTGGTAGGGGGATTGAATTTCGGAGCCGCAACGTCATTTTGCAACTGTACAAAACTCTAGTGCGGCCGCACTTGGAGTATTGTGTGCAGTTCTGGTCCCCACATTATAAGAAAGATGTGGAGGCATTGGAGAGGGTACAGAGGAGGTTTACCAGGATGTTGCCTGGTATGGAGGGCAGGTCTTATGATGAGAGGCTGAGGGATTTGAGGTTGTTTTCGTTAGAAAGGAGGAGGCTAAGAGGGGACCTGATCGAAACATATAAGATGATTAGAGGTTTAGATAGGGTGGACAGTGATAGCCTTTTTCCTAGGATGGAAAAAGCTAGCACGAGGGGACACAGCTTTAAATTAAGGGGTGATAGTTATAGGACGGATATCAGAGGTAGGTTCTTTACCCAAAGGGTGGTTCGGGAGTGGAATGCCCTGCCTGCAGCAGTTGTAGATGCGCCAAGTTTGGTGGCGTTTAAGAGGTTAGTTGATAAGTATATGGAAGAGAAGGGAATGGTTTAGTTTGGAGGGGCATTGCTTTTTATATTGGTCGGCGCAACATCGAAGGCCGAAGGGCCTGTTCTGTGCTGTAATGTTCTATGTTCTATGTTCATACGCAACCTATAATTTGGCAACCATAATTGAATACAATGCTCAAAGTACAGCCTAACCAAAGTTTTATAAAGGTGCAACATGACATTCTCACATTTAAATTCAGTGCCACAACCTATAAAAGCAAACATACCATCCACTTTCTTTATCACCATATCTACTTGTGTAGACTCTTTCAGAAAGTTATGGACTTGAACCCTGAGATTTCTCTGTATGTCAATGCTGTCCAGGATCCTGCCATTAATTATATCTTTACCCTTAACATTTGTCCTCCCACAGTACGGCACTTCACACTTGCCCTGATTAAGATATATCTGCCATTTCTCCAGAAAAATCTCTAACTTATCAATATCCTGCTGTATCCTTTGACAACCTTCTATATTATCCACAACTCCACCTATCTAGGCTTGTCTGCAAATTTACTGACCATGCATGTTATTGCCCAAGTCATTTATATATATCCCAAAGGTTCCAGTGCAGATCCCTATGGAACACAACTAGTCACGGATATCTAGCCAGAAAAATACTCTTCTACCAAACGCTTTGGCTTCTTTGGGCAAGTCAATTTGGAATCCATGTGGCCAAGTCACCATGGATCCTTTGCATCTTAACCTTCTGGATGAGCCTACCATGAGGGACATTGTCGAAAGCAACTACCATCATCGACTACCATCATCGATCACCTTCATCACTCCTCAAAAAAAGATCAAGTTATTAAGACATGACCTGCCCCATACACGCCCATACTGACTTTCCTGAATAACCATGATCTTTCCAAGTACAGTAACAAAATGACAGCAATCAAAGAGATTTCAACTGTCCCAAAATTAACTGAGATGAATTGGGTGCAATGAGGTTAGGGGGCAAAGAGAAATTAACATGTATTTGTCCAACAATATATTCTATAAATGAGATATATAAAAAGTATATTGCAATGCAACTCAAACCTGACAGTACACAAAGTGCAAAGAAAATAAGTTTCATCCAATTGTGTGTGTTACTCACTCCATTCACAATCACACTGACCATTTAGCGTGAACATGTGTCAAACGTGTAGCCTGAGGGTTTATTTTGTGTCTTCATTCTCTTGCTGAAGGGTCTTAAAAACAGATTTTTCCCTTTGTTGTAGCTGCCCCAAATTTTACTATGGCCCCCAGTACATTATTCTGAACCTGGGAATGTGCCAGTCTGCAATTACAGAGGTGGAATTTAAAAGGAACTTGGAAAAGCAAAGAGAGGGCAGAAAATACAAAGAGGGCAGTAAAAAAGGAAAACCAAAGATAATTTACAAAGATAAAAAAATGCAAACAGTCAACTAAGAAATGAGTACAAAGGATTAAAAGAAACAAAACAGTAACTTGTGGATGGAGACTACGTATACATGGTTCTTAATGATTGGTGTGTTTGTTTTCACAAAACAGGGAAGCAAAACAGACTTCTCAGTTAAAGATGAGAGTTGTGAAATATTGAATGTGTTCAACTTAGTGAGGAATGAAATGTTGACATATTTATCATCTTTGAAAGTGAATAAATCACCAGATCTGGATGAAATGCATCCAGACTGCCAAGGTGAATAAGGGAATAAAAAGAAGCAGTTTTAACCATCACTTTCCAGTGTTCTTTGGCTACAGCGTGGTGTCAGATTGGAGAACTGTTCATGTTGTACAGTTATTTAAAAAGCAGCAAGGGGTAATTACAGGGTCAGTCAGTTTGATCTTGGTGAACAAATCGTTCGAAGACATTTCAACAGTTATTATAAATGATCCTTTAGAAAGGCATCAATTTTTAAAGAAAGGTGATTTCTGAGTAACCTCATTATTTTTTCAGATTAGAGAGACATTTATTTGGTGCAGTCTACATGGTTTTTAGTGAGGTTTCTCTGACAACTGATCAGAAAAGTAAAAGCCATTGGAGCCAAGGGAAAGAAAGTGGTCATTTGGATCCAAAACTGCCTAATGGCTAGAATCAAATTGCAATTGTGGATGGATAGTTTTATAATTGAACGACTATCCAGTGGGAACTCTGTACTTGGAACCTTGCTGTTTCTGGTAAATATCAATAATTCAGTCCTAAATATAGCAGTGATTGGCACAAGGAAGATCCTTTACTTATTTCTTCATTCTTCGCTGTTCTGAACATTCCTCACTAGTTATTCGTCAGAGCCTCCCACTTCCAACTTCGATGAGAAATAATCTGAGCTAAAGGCATATGTGAAGTAGTTCCCTGACTTCCTGTAAACTAAACACAACTCCTCTTCCTGAAGAGTGTTCCACCCATAAGCAGCCATTGTTCCTTGGGGTTCCAGCCCTTCCAATACTGCCATCAAACATTTACTGGTTCCACCAATATTGGCAATTATGCATAAACCCGACATGGGAGACTGAATTGGGGCTGGAGTGAATTGCAGAAGAAAAAGCTTGCTGAAGTTGCAAATCATCCTCCTATACTGGTGTAAGTATAGGATGTGGACATGCTGGCATTGGATTGGGGTAAATACAGTACATTATCATTCCAGATGGGGAATAAAATGTTTGTCTAGCCAGTAATATTCTCATCCAATGAATGAAAACATTTTTAATTGTATATAAAGATATTTCATTGGCCACACTAGTTACTTTGAGCTCCTTGCCTAACCCATATCTGCTAACACCTTGAAGGGCAAGAGCAACAGACACATGGGAACACAACACCTGAAGTTCCCTTTCAAGCCACTTCCCATCCTGGCTTGGAAATGTATTGCTGCTATTCTTCAGTGTCACTGGGTCCAAATTCTGGAGCTCTTCCCTGACTGTACTGTTGGTATACCTATATCACAGGGACTGGTTCAGTAAGGCAGCTTACCAATCTCTTGAGGGTAATAAATGATAGCCTAACTAGCACCAACCACATCCTGTGAATTACTTTCCACATCACATTGATCTCTGAAATGATACTCATGCCACAGCAAAAAGCTGCAAATTACAGTGCTACCAGTGAGCCAAAGCTGAAAATATCCCAATCTAGTTTGAACTGCATAATCAACCTATGTCTTGTGAACTGGCATTGACCTTTCAGTATGGATGCTGGAAGCCTGAAATAGTACTGGAAGCACTGCAGCTCTGGTAGTACCTGTGGGACTAGAAACTGGCTTGATTTTTTTTTATTCCTTTCGATCCATAGACAAAACTGACCCCTTGGAAAACCTACTACAACGTTTTGGCCTCACTACTTTCTGTGGTATTAAATTCCATGGGCCCATCACTCTCTCGTTAGTGTACGCTTGACCTGGACCATTTGATAGGCAACACGACAGCTCAGTAACTATCGCTGTGCTGTGCAGATACATGGATTTGGGCCTGTGTCTGTGGGAGTTTGCGCATTCTCCCCGGTTTGTGGGTTGCCTCCCACATCCCAAAGATGTGCTCTTAGGTTAATTGGCAAAACAAATTCTCCCTAAATTGTCTCAAATTTGGTTTTTAATCCATAGATCTATAAACATAGACAGGGATCACGGGTAGAGGTGGGAACATCGGGGTGGCAGCATGGGCTCATTGGGCCGAAGGGCCTGTTTTCACCTTGAGTGTACCTCAAGGATCTGTTTTAGGGCCACTGCTGTTTGTCATTTTTATAAATGACCTAGATGAGGGTGTAGAGGGTTGGATTAGTAAATTTGCTGACGATACCAAAATGGGGGGAGTTGTAGACAGCGAGGATGGATGTTACAGTTTGCAGAGGGACATAGATAGGTTGCAGAGCTGGGCCGTGAGGTGGCAAATGGAATTCAATACGGATAAGTGTGAGGTGATTCACTTTGGTAAGAATAACAGGCATATGAAATATAGGGCTAATGGAAGGACCCTTAATAGTGTTGTCGAGCAGAGGGATCTTGGGTACAAGTACATAGCTCTTTCAAAGTTGGCACCCAGGTTGATAAAGTTGTTAAGAAGGCGTAAGGTGTGTTAGCTTTTATTGGTAGAGGGATTGAATTTAGGAGCCGTGAGGTTATGTTACAACTGTACAAAACTCTGGTGCGGCCGCACTTGGAGTATTGCGTACAGTTCTGGTCGCTGCATTGTAAGAAAGATGTGGAAGCATTGGAAAGGGTGCAGAGGAGGTTTACCAGGATGTTGCCTGGTATGGTGGGAAGGCCTTATGAGGAAAGGCTGAGGGACCTGAGGTTATTTTCATTAGAGAGAAGAAGGTTACGCGGTGACCTAATTGAGGTGTATAAGATGATCAAAGGACTGGATAGGGTGGATAGTGAGAGCCTTTTTCCTTGGATGGTGATGACCAACACGAGGGGACATAACTTTAAATTAAGAGGTGGTAGTTATAGGACGGATGTCAGAGGCAGGTTCTTTACACAGAGGGTGGTGAGAGCGTGGAATGCCCGGCCTGCAGCAGTTGTGGACTCGCCTACTTTGGGGGCATTCAAATGTTCGGTGGATAGGCATATGGATGATATTGGAATAGTTTAGGTTAGAGGGTCCACTGGCCGACGCAACATCGAGGGCCGAAGGGCTTGTACTGCGCTGTAATGTTCTATGTTCTATGTTTCCCGTGCTGTGTTGTTCTTTGTTCTTTGTTTTTTGTTAACACCAAGTTAAAGTCCAATAGGTTTATTTTGGCAGCAAAAGCCACAAGCTTTCGGGCCTCTGAACATTTGTCAGGTGAGTGACAAAGAATCAGACGCCCAAAACCTAGTGGACTTTAACCTGTTGGATTTTAACCTGGTTTTGTGAGACTTGAGGCAATAATGGAAGGGAGGCAGCATAAGGTGGTGGGCTCGGAGCCTAAGGATGGGGTACCTGACCCTTACAGGTGGATTACTGTAAGGAGGGGGAGAAAGGAGAGAGGAGCAGTCCAAAGACTTCCCCAGTGGCAGTCCCCTAAAATATTGAGGGCAGAGGGTTAAAAAAGGTAAGGCAGGAGGACCAAAGTACCTCAAAGGGGAGGAAGGGGGCTAGAAGGGAGATAGTGGTGGGGGATGGGAGGGTTAAAGGAATAGATAGGTGCTTCTGTAGTCCAAGGCAGGACTCCAGGATGGTTGTCTGCCTCCCTGGAGCAGGGGTGCAAGATGTGTCTGACAGGGTACAGGGCATTTTGAAGGATGAGGGGACCCTGGCGGATGTGATTATTCACGTAGGAGAGAAGGATATAGGAAGGAAGAGCAGGGAAGATATACAAAGGCAGTTCAGGGAGTTAGGGGGTAGGCTGAAGAGTAGGGCCTCCAAGGCGGTGATCTCAGGGCTGCTTCCAGGGCCGGGTAATAGCAGAGCCAGGAGAAATGAGATCCTACAGCTGAATGTGTGGCTGAAGGACTGGTGTAGGGCAGAGGGTTTCATATTTGTGGATAACTGGGAAGTCTTTGTGAAAGAAGGGCACCTGTATAGAAGGGACGGGGAACACTTGAATGGGAAGGGTGTGAATATCTTAGCTGGGAGGTTAGCTGGAGTGTTTCGGCAGGATTTAAACTAATACGGAGGGGGGGAGGGGATGAGACCGATAGCTCGGTAGAGAGCGAGATGGGAGATAGAGTAAGCTTGGACGAGAAGAGATGCACCGGGGAGAAGGAGGTTCCAAGTGGTCTTGGAGGTCTGGAGTGTGTCTGTTTCAATGCGAAGAGCGTAACGGGAAAAACAGATGAACTTAGGGCCTTAATGTTTGTGAGGAACTTGGATGTGGTTGCAGTGACAGAGACGTGGTTAAAGGAAGGGGAGCAGTGGCAACTGAACATTCCTGGATATAAGTGTTTCAGGCGTGACAGAGGAGGGTCCAGAAGAGATGGGGAAATGGCGTCGTTAGTTAAGGAGAGCATCACAGCGGTGCAGAGGGAGGACAATACAGAGGAGTTAGGAGTGGAGTTGCTGTGGGTGGAGTTGAGGAATAGAAAGGGGGCAATTTCTATGCTAGGGGTGTATTATAGCCCACCCAACAGCCCGCAGGTAGTTGAAGAAGGCACATGTAAAGACATTTTGGAAAGGTGCAGAAAGAACAGAGTCGTTATAGTGGGAGATTTTAATCTCCCTGGGGTGGATTGGAAGGTACCTAGAGCTGGGGGTTCGGACAGGGAGGAATTTGTAAAGCGTGTACTGGAAGGATCGTTGGAGCAGTATGTGGCTAGCCCAACTAGAGAAAGGGCTATATTGGATTTAGTTCTGAGTGATGAGCCAGGGCAGGTGGTTGATGTTGTAGTAGGGGAACATGTGGCTAACAGTGACCACAATTCTGTCTACTTTAGGGTACAGATGGAAAAGGATGCTTGTTGCCCAAGGGGCAGGGTGCTGAATTGGGGGAAGGCTAACTACGGTCGGATTAGGCAGGAACTTATGGAAACTGATTGGGAACGGTTGTTCGAGGGTAAGTCCACGCTAGGCATGTGGGATTCTTTCAAGGGAATACTGAAAATGTTGCAAGAAAGATATGTGCCGGCTAAGAGGAAAGATGGGAAAGGTAGGATTAGAGAGCTGTGGATTACTAGGGATATTGAGGACTTGGTTAGGAAGAAAAGAGAGGCGTATGATAGGTCGAAGCAGCTGGGAACAGAGACAGCATTGGAGGAATATAGACAGAGTAGGAGGGAGCTCAAATGGGGAGTTAGAAGGGCAAAAAGAGGGCATGAAATGATTTTGGCAGATAGGATTAAGGAAAATCCAAAGGCTTTTTACTCCTATGTTAGGAATAAAAGGGTGGTTAGAGGAAAAATTGGATCTCTTAGGGACAGAGGAGGGGAACTGTGCTTAGAGCCCAAGGGAATGGCGGAGATCCTGAATGAATACTTTGCGTCGGTATTCACAAAGCAGAGAGGCTTGTTGACAACTCCTGTCTCTGAGGGAGCTGCGGACCAGTTGAGGAAAATATCCATACTGAGGGAGGAAGTGTTAGAGCTTCTAGGTAGCATTAAAACTGATAAATCTCCAGGGCCTGATGGCATTTATCCTCGGCTGCTTAGGGAGGTGCGAGGTGAAATTGCTGGACCTCTGACACAAATCTTTCTCTCTTTGGACACAGGTGAACTCCCAGAGGACTGGAGAATAGCTAATGTTGTACCGTTGTTTAAAAAGGGTAGTAGGGATAACCCTGGAAGTTATAGGCCGGTGAGTTTAATGTCAGTGGTAGGGAAGATGTTGGAGGGGATTCTTAGAGATAGGATGTTTAGGCACTTAGAGCATTGCGATCTGATTAGGGATACACAGCATGGAGGTTAAGGGAACGTCATGTCTTACAAATGTGGTAGAATATTTTGAGGAGGTGACGAAAACGGTGGACGAAGGGCAAGCCATTGATGCCATCTATATGGATTTCAGTATGGCGTTTGACAAAGTCCCTCATGGAAGGTTAGTTGAGAAGGTCAAGGCTCATGGGATACAAGGACAGATAGCTAGATGGATAAGTAACTGGCTTGGTAATAGGAGACAGAGTAATAAAGAGAGTGTGTTTTTCTAGCTGGAGGTTGGTCACTAGTGGTGCACTACAGGGCTCGATATTGGGTCCTCTTCTATTTGTAATATATATAAATGATTTGGAACAGGGAGTAAGTGGAGTGATCAAGTTTGCAGACGATACAAAGATGGCTGGACTTGCGGATAATGAGGAGCATTGTCAGGCGATGCAGCAGGACATAGATAGGCTGGTAGCTTGGGCAGACAGATGGCAGATGGAATTCAATCCTGATAAATGAGAGGTGACGCATTTTGGCCGGAATAATGTAGAGAGGAGTTATAGGATAAAAGGTAAAACTATCCGGAGTATAGAGACACAGAGAGACCTGGGGGTGCAGGTTCACAAGTCTCTGAAGGTGTCAGTACAGGTGGAAAAAGTGATAAAGAAAGCGTGTGGTATGTTAGCCTTCATAGGAAGGGGTATAGAATACAAGAGTAGGAGTCTGATGTTGCAAGTGTATAAAACGTTGGTTAGGCTTCACTTGGAGTACTGCGTCCAGTTCTGGTCGCCATATTACCGGAAGGATGTGGAGTCCCTGGAGAGAGTGCAGAGGAGATTTACCAGGATGCTGCCTGGTATGGAAGGGCTGTCTTACGAGGAAAGGTTGAACGCACTGGGGTTGTTTTCCCTTGAAAGACGTCAGCTGAGAGGGATCTATTAGAGGTATATAAGATTATAAGGGGTATAGATAGAGTAAATGGTGGTAAGCTTTTTCCACCATTAGATTCGGATAGAACGAGGGGTCACGGCCTTAGGGTGAGGGGGGCTATGTATAAGACTAATATTAGAGGGCATTTTTTCACACAAAGTGTAGTGGGGGTGTGGAATGCACTACCGAGTAAGGTGGTGGGAGCAGGCACGCTAGGGTTGTTTAAGGGTCTCCTGGACAGCCACATGAGCGGTCTGCAGATAGAGGGATATAGGAGGACTGTTTAAATACTTTATTTGTTTCCACAGGCTATTCGGTCCACCTTGTTGACCAACAAGGTGCATGCATTTGGCAGGTCGTGCGAGGGCTGCTCTTGGATGTTGCTTCAGGAGTGGCCTAGTGCTTCAAGTCGTTAGAGTATGCTTAAACTGGACCATCTGATGGGCAACATGACAGCTCAGAGACTATCGCTGTTGCTGTGCAGACACATGGATTTGGGCCTGTGTCTGCGGGAGTTTGCGCGTTCTCCCCGTGGTTGCGTGGGTTTTCTCCGGGTGCTCCGGTTTCCTCCCACACCCGAAAAATGTGCTCTTAGGCTGATTGGGTAACAAATTGTTCCTATATTGGTCTCTGTATGTCATTAAGACGTTAGGATGGCGGCGCGGGCTCGTTGGGCCGAAGGGCCTGTTTCCCGTGCTGTGTTGTTCTTTGTTCTTTGTTCTTTGTATAGAGTACAAGAGCTGGCCTTTAATGTTGCAGTTGTATAAAATGTTGGTTAGACCTCATTTGGAATACTGTGTCCAGTTCTGGTCGCCTTACTACTGGAAGGACATGGAACGTCTGGAGAGAGTGCAGAGGAGGTTTACCAGGATTCTCCCTGGTATGGAAGGTCTGAGTTACGAGGAGAGGTTAGGGAAATTGGGGCTGTTTTCCTTAGAAAGATGTAGACTTAGAGGAGAACAATATTGTGAGGGGTTTAGATAGAGTAAACAGGGTTAAGCTTTTTCCTAGGATGGACTCAAATAGCACGAGGAGTCATGGGCTTAGGGTGAGAGAAGTAAGGTATAACTTGGATGCTAGAGGGAGTTTTTTCACACAGAGGGTGGTGGGGGTAAGGAATGCGCTGCCAAGTGAAGTGGTGGAGGCAGGTAGTCTGGAGTTATTTAAGAAATAGATATAAGAAATAAATATAAGAAATAGTTATTTAGATGGGCACATGAACAGAATAGAAATGAAGGGGTATAGAAAACTGATTTAAAATAGGGTCATGAGCCTTGGGAGTCCCTGCGAAGCGTGTAAATAGATGATGATATTGATGTACTTGTTTTTATCCTACAGATGCTTTGGTCCACTTTGTTGTCTAACGAGGGGCATACACGCGATGGGTCGTGAGAGGGCTGCTCTCGGATTTTTTTTTGGGAGTATTCTAGTGCTTCACGCCGTTAGTGTACGCTCGACCGGTACCATTTGATGGGCAACACGACAGCTCAGTGACTATTGCTGTGCTGTGCAGATACATGGATTTGGGCCTGTGTCTGTGGGAGTTTGCGCATTCTCGCCGTGCTTGCGTGGATTTTCTCCAGGTGCTCTGGTTTCCTTCCACATCTCAAAAATGTGCTCTTAGGCTAATTGGCAAAACAAATTCTCCCTAAATTGTCTCAAATTTGGTTTTTAATCCATAGATCCATAAATATAGACAGGGATCACGGGTAGAGATGGGAACATCGGGGTGGAGGTGTGGGCTCATTGGGCTGAAGGGCCTGTTTCCAGTGCTGTTTGTTCTTTGTTCTTATTAAATGTAGGAGCCATGATTAAGAAGTTTGCAAGTTATGTGAAAATTGGTTGAGTAGTTAACAGTGAGACAAAAACTTTAGAATGAAGGAAGATATCTGTGGACTGAACAGCAGGACAGAAAAGTGTCAAATAGAAATTAATCCAGACAAGTATGAGGTACAGCATTTAGAAAAGGCAAATAAGTCAATGAAATACAGACTAAATGGATGGAGTGGGAAAAGAGAGGCCAAAGAAAAGAGATATGTTGGGGTCCAGGACGAGCTGCATGTACTTAATACTGGTCAAGGCTAATCTCTGGTTAATCTCTGTATCAATGAGATAGAAATTTCTTTTATCTTGCTCAAATGAAACAAATTGAAAGTGTGATTGTATCCTTTTTCAGTGAGGCTTACAGCTTTACCCTCTGTGTGAAAGCTGCTGCCCATCCTCAGCATGGAATTCAATTTAAACATTCCTCAATTACCACAAGAAAGGGAACGGCCCCATTCTAGGGATCAAATTCAACCAGTTTGACAACTTGCGGCTAATTCAACTGTGAACAAGTTTCATTTGAAATTTTACTTCAATTCCTCTTGTTCCGAGAGGTTCAGTAAATCAGTCAAATGCTAAAAAACAAATTCCAACCGGGACTTCGGAATTTTGAGCAAACACTGATTTCCTCAAATTTGTGGTTTCACTCCAGATCCCCAGAGCCAGTTCCTTGTCAATGAGGTGAGAGAAGGAAGGTTTCTGTACATGGAGATTAACCATTTAACTTCCAAACCGAATGATCTCTGAACAACAATGGCTGCAGTTGTTCACTAACACTCCAGTTACATTTATTATTGTAAACCAGCAACAGAGACACCAAACAGGGTGCATTCTGGTCCAGTGAAGTTATTCAAGAAGATGATCAGAATTTCATTAATTCAGGATGACAAGTGAAGTGAATCAATGGCAGGTTATCGTCAACTGCCCTTATCGAGGATGAGATACTCAGGGTAAATGGAATTAAGATGCAGGTTAGGCAAAATTTAATTAAATAGAGGAATAGGCTCAAGGAAGAGAATAATTGCCTCCTGTTACTGTTTTTAATTTTGGTTGAATGATGACGTATAAAACTTCTGGAGGATTTACATCTTCCTTTTAATTAGTTGAACTTGAATTGTTTCGATTTTCGATGGTGCATCGGATTGTCTGATCAGAGAATGATCAGACAATCAGTTTTAAAACACAAATTTGAGAAATGATAATTTAGCAAAAAAACTTTCAATGTTCCACCCTGTGCTAGGTATACAATTAGGTCCCTAAACTTACTGTCGCTTTGACCCTGACTACTTCTCCATGGACAGAAATACCTTCTTTTCCTGTCTGCCAGGCAGTGAACTGTAAGTGTTAATTTTTATATTACAGCCTTGGCCTCCAGTCAACAAATGTCTAGCTTTTAATTTAAAAGCATCAGCAATAGTAGCAGTTGTAAACTCCATGGCCCCTTGACACTGCTCAGCATTGAATACAATCGTGCTGCTCTTCTGCCCCAACTCCACTTTCTGAACAAACCTCCAAACAAAAGATTTGCTCTCTTGTGATTTTAAATATACAGATTTGGAAATTACTGATTTATAATCTGATCCAATATCCTGGGGATTTTGGATCAGATTATCAGATTATCAGTGACCAGAGAGGTGGATGGGGGTAAGGCGGTTGATGTAGTATATATGGACTTTAGTAAGGCTTTTGATAAGGTGGCCCATGGAAGACTTCTACAGAAAATGCAGATGTGTGGAATAGAGGGTGATTTAGCTAATTGGATTAGAAATTGGCTGGCAGATAGCAGACAGAGGGTGGTGGTTGATGGGAGATATTCATCGTGGAGTTCGGTGACGAGTGGTGTGCCTCAGGGGTCTGTTTTGGGGCCCCTGCTGTTTGTAATTTTTATAAATGATCTGGATGAGGGTATTGAGGGATGGATCAGTAAATTTGCAGATGATACTAAAGTTGGTGGTGTGGTAGATAGTGAAGAGGGGGGGTTTAGTTTACAGAGTGACTTGGACAAGTTGCAGAGCTGGGCCGAGAGGTGGCAAATGGAGTTTAATGTGGAAAAGTGTGAGGTAATGCACTATGGCAGAAATAATAACTGTGTAGAGTATAGGGCTAATGGTAGGATTCTTAGTAGTCTTGATGAACAGAGGGATCTTGGTGTGTATGTGCATAGATCCCTGAAAGTAGGCAGTCAAGTCGAGAAGTTTGTTAAGAAGGCATATGGAGTCTTAGCTTTTATTGGTAGGGGGATTGAATTTCGGAGCCGCAACGTCATGTTGCAACTGTACAAAACTCTAGTGCGGCCGCACTGGGAGTATTGTGTGCAGTTCTGGTCCCCACATTATAAGAAAGATGTGGAGGCATTGGAGAGGGTACAGAGGAGGTTTACCAGGATGTTGCCTGGTATGGAGGGCAGGTCCTATGAAGAGAGGTTGAAGGATTGAGGTTGTTTTCGTTAGAAAGGAGGCGGCTAAGAGGGGATCTTATTGAAGCATATAAGATGATTAGAGGTTTAGATAGGGTGGACAGTGATAGCCTTTTTCCTAGGATGGAGAAAGCTAGCACGCGGGGACACAGCTTTAAATTAAGGGGTATGAGTTATAGGACGGATAGCAGAGGTAGGTTCTTTACTCAAAGAGTGATTAGGGAGTGGAATGCCCTGCCTGCAGCTGTTGTAGATGCGCCAAGTTTGGTGGCGTTTAAGAGGTTAGTTGATAAGTCTATGGATGAGAAGGGAATGGTTTAGTTAGGAGGGGCATTGCTTTTTATTTTGGTCGGCACAACATCGAAGGCCGAAGGGCCTGTTCTGTGCTGTATTGTTCTATGTTCTATGTTCTATGATTCTAGACTGGACCCACAAGGTTAAACATCAATTTTGATGTCAAATTGATAACAGTAAGACAGGTGCGCACTCTAACACTGCTTCCAACTTTTCATCTGTGTTGGGTAAGGTCCACTGGTTCTCCTGCACTCACCTGGCAGGACAAGACAACTCAGTTTGTTGTTTTACTCTGTGTAAATTACAGACAGTGTGGGCCTCCAAATGAAAAGAGAAAATAGAGCCAAAGTTTTAAGTCAGGATGACCCTTTATCAGAACTTTTATTTTAGCTCATACCTTAAGTTTCCTTACCTACTAGGTGTAATTAAATCAGATTTTGACTGTATATAATTCCTAGAAATCAGAAACAGGGAGAGACGAAGTGAGTTGGTAAAGCTGCAGCAAAAAAAAACTGTGAATCTATGAATAGGCAGTGCGAAGCCATCCACTTCAGTTCTGAGTATTTTCTATGTGGGAAGTTATGAGGGATGTTGGATGAAAAAGTGATTACCGTCTCTAGGTAAAAGACATAAAAGTAAAGAGTTTAAGGAAGGAATTTCAGAGCTGCAGGTCAAAAGGAATGGAGATACACTGGGGGCCAAATGTGGAGGAATGCTGAGATCTCAGAAGGAAAAAAAGACATGGGCCTATGTGAACAGGAATTTGAAAATTCTAGGGCTGGAAAAGGACACAGAGCTAAAGAGAAATGAGACTTCAAAGGGATATGAAATGCAGGGTGAGAAGTTCTCCTTGGATGACAAACTGAATAATTTTGGCTTATACTCTGAGTTGAGAGGAATGAGAGAGGTGATTGCACTGAAACATACAAGTATCTGAAAGGGGTGGGCAATGTAGACACTAAGTAGTTATCCAATCATTCAGAAACTGAAAACAGGAGTGCAAAATCTCAGGATAAGAGCGGATTGTTTAGAATTGGAGTGAGGAGAAATGTTTTCTCTCAGAGGTTTGTGAATCTTTGGAATTCTCTACCCCAGAGAAAGTGGATGATCCAGCACTGAAAATATTCAGGACTGAGATTTCTGATCTCTGATAGAGTGAAGGGATATGAGGAACAGCTGGGAAAGTGGAGTTGAGGCAGAAGAGCAGCATGATTGTATTCAATGCTGAGCAGTGTCAAGGGGCCATGGAGTTTACAACTGCTACTTTTGCTGATGCTTTCAAATTAAATTTGTCGACTGGGGGCCAAGGCTGTAATATAAAAATTAACACTTACAGTTCACTGCTTGGCAGACAGGAAAAGAAGATATTACTGTCCATAGAGAAGTACTCAGGATCAAAGTGACAGTCAAGTTTACACATTTAGTCAATTAGGAATGTCTGGAACAGGAAAGAGAAAGATCTTACAATGGAGCATGGACAGTCTCAAAAAACATCACCTTTGCAGATGATACTAAAGTTGGTGGAGTGGTAGATAGTGAAGAGGGGTGTTTTAGTTTACAGAGTGACTTGGACAAGTTGCAGAGCTGGGCCGAGAGGTGGCAAATGGAGTTTAATGTGGAAAAGTGTGAGGTAATGCACTCTGGCAGGAATAATAAATGTGTAGAGTATAGGGCTAATGGTAGGATTCTTAATAGTGTTGATGAACAGAGGGATCTTGGTGTATCTGTGCATAGATCCCTGAAAGTAGGCAGTCAAGTCGATAAGGTTGTTAAGAAGTCATATGGAGTCTTAGCTTTTATTGGTAGGGGGATTGAATTTCGGAGCCGCAACGTCATGTTGCAACTGTACAAAAACTCTAGTGCGGCCGCACTTGGAGTATTGTGTGCAGTTCTGGTCCCCACATTATAAGAAAGATGTGGAGGCATTGGAGAGGGTACAGAGGAGGTTTACCAGGATGTTGCCTGGTATGGAGGGCAGGTCCTATGAAGAGCGGTTGAAGGATTTGAGGTTGTTTTCGTTAGAAAGGAGGCGGCTAAGAGGGATCTTATTGAAGCATATAAGATGATTAGAGGTTTAGATAGGGTGGACAGTGATAGCCTTTTTCCTAGGATGGAGAAAGCTAGCACGATGGGACACAGCTTTAAATTAAGGGGTATGAGTTATAGGACGGATATCAGTGGTAGGTTCTTTACTCAAAGAGTGATTAGGGAGTGGAATGCCCTGCCTGCAGCTGTTGTAGATGCGCCAAGTTTGGTGGCGTTTAAGAGGTTAATTGATAAGTATATGGAAGAGAGGGAATGGTTTAGTTTGGAGGGGCATTGCTTTTTATTTTGGTCGGCACAACATCGAAGGCCGAAGGGCCTGTTCTGTGCTGTATTGTTCTATGTTCTATGTTGTCTGAATCCGCAATCACCAGCTTCTCCCTTTCCTAAAATACAAATGATGAACGTATCCACCCACTGCTCCCTATTTATTCAATTGCAGCTCCCAGCTTCACTTCCAGTTGAAATCTTTCATGATAATTTGTGATACGATTTGAAAGGTAGAACATAGAACATAGAACATTGCAACGTCATGTTGCAACTGTACAAAACTCTAGTGCGGCCGCACTTGGAGTATTGTGTGCAGTTCTGGTCCCCACATTATAAGAAAGATGTGGAGGCATTGGAGAGGGTACAGAGGAGGTTTACCAGGATGTTGACTGGTATGGAGGGCAGGTCCTATGAAGAGAGGTTGAAGGATTTGAGGTTGTTTTCGTTAGAAAGGAGGCGGCTAAGAGGGGATCTTATTGAAGCATATAAGATGATTAGAGGTTTAGATAGGGTGGACAGTGATAGCCTTTTTCCTAGGATGGAGAAAGCTAGCACGAGGGGACACAGCTTAAATTAAGGGGTGATAGTTATAGGACGGATATCAGAGGTAGGTTCTTTACCCAGAGGGTGGTTAGGGAGTGGAATGCACTGCCTGCAGCAGTTGTAGATGCGCCAAGTTTGGTGGCGTTTAAGAGGTTAGTTGATAAGTATATGGAAGAGAAGGGAAGGGTTTAGTTTGGAGGGGCATTGCTTTTTATATTGGTCGGCGCAACATCGAAGGCCGAAGGGCCTGTTCTGTGCTGTAGTGTTCTATGTTCTATGTTCTAATTAATAGATGTTTAAAGCTGATTCAGTAGTTCTTTAAGGGTAGCAGACACAGTGAAAAAAAAATGACTCTACACGACAGATATGTTGCAAGGGGATATCGCAGCCAGCTGTATCTGAGTGGGCAGTAACCCTCTCTCAGAATCACAAATATTGTGGGTTCAGCTCAGAGCCTCAAATACTAGGCCTTGAGCATCAATCAGAGACTCCAAACACAGCATGATGGGAAAGTGGACAAAGGAAAGTGGTGTTGAATTTGTGAGTCTGGCTTTGTGGAAGGCTTTAGCGCTTGGAGAGAATGTCAACTTTTCAATGGACCTACCATATGTTAAGCTGATCTTTCTCTACATCCTACTGGTAGCTGCAACATTATATTCTGCACCCTCTCTTCTCATTCTCTCCTATGTATTACAGTATGTTTTGTCTGTACAGCACATAAGAAACAATACTTTTCACTGTATCCCAATACATGCGGCAATAACAAATCAAAACAAATTAACAAGGTGAAGTTTTGAATCTGTGGGGTGAAAGTTGTCTGAATACAGATTCTATCTTATTGTAACATTAAGGTATCATGTGTACTGAGCTCGCCAATGTTCTGAATGTATTGTGTGAATCCACTCTTGAAATATGTTGATAACTCTGCCAAGACAGAAACAGAAAGTGTTAGCATTCTCCATGATTAGACCACTTGATGATAAACATCATGGTAGACGAGAAGGATAAAGAGAGGAAGAGATGTGAGTAACAGCGGGGAATGGAAAATGAGAGAGAACAATGCAGAGAGTAACAGTTGTCTGAATATAGATTCTATCTATTGTAACATTAAGGTACCTCATGTATTGAGCTCACCAGCATTTGCAGAAGCCATTATATAAATACCATTCTGTCTATATTGTGTGAATCCAATCTTGACATTTGCACTCATGTTGCTAATTCTGCCAAGACAGAAACAGGAAGAATGTTTGAATTCTCCATGATTAGACCCCTTAATGATAAACAACATGGTGGATGACAGGGATAGAGAGAGAGAGAGAGGAAGAGAGAGATGGAGCGATGCAGAGTAACGAGAGGTAGAGAAAGGGAGCAATGCAGAGAATAACAATTGGACAGTGAGGAATAGAGATTAATTCAGATGAATAGTGAGCATCAGGGGATTCTGAGACACTACATAAGCAAGGTAAAGATTTGAAAATGGAGGAGTAGTACTTATTCTTAAAAGATAATCCACATTCAAACCAGTCACATTTTACATTCTCTGCTCAGTCAGTCTCAAACAGCACTGATATTCCCAAAAAGGCAAGAGGTTTCAGTGTTTAAAAATGTAAACATTTAAAAGCAAAACTAGACCGGATTTAGTTAAGTTTCACAGGACCCAGGGAGGGGGACTCAAAATTGGCTGATGACAGAAGATGGTTGTAGAGGGTTGTTTTTCAAACTGGGGGCCTGTGACCAGTGGTGTGCCTCAAGGATCAGTGCTGGGCCCACTGCTTTTTGTCATTTATATTCATGATTTAGATGGGAGTTTAGTAGACATGGTTAGTAATTTTGCAGATGACACCAAGATTTGTGGCATTGTGAACAGTGAAGAAGTTTATCTAGGATTTCAATGGGACATTGATCGAGTGGACTGATGAATGGCGACGGAGTTTAATTTCGATAAATGCAAGGTAATGTACTTTGGTAGATAAAACCAGCACACTACTTAGTTAATGGTAGGGCGTTGGTAAGAGTTATAGAACCAAGAGTCCAAGTTATATCTGGGGGTACAGATTCATAGCTCCTTGAAAGTGGAGTCACAATGGGTACAGTGATGAAGAAGACATTCGGCATGCTTGGTTCCTTTGGTCATGTTGCAAAGATACCTCTGAGATGAATTGTGAGTCAAAGTAGAGCAAGTTTATTCAAAAGCTTTGGGAGATACACCTGGCACCTAACAGCGGGTCCCCAGGCATCTCACCGAATACAAGTTAAGAGCATATATTTATACCCACTTCCCCCCCTCCCAGTCACGTACCCATGTTCTCATTCTCATCAGGTTCCCAGGCTGTGGGCTGTCCTCCATCATGGGAACATGGCTGCCTCGGCATTTCTTCACGGCTATCTTCATGGTGGATAAATGTGTAGTGGTCCATTTTGGCAGGAATAATGGGATGAAGGAGTACAATATAAGGGGTAGGAGTCTTAGTTGTGTTGTAGAGCAGAAGGATCTCGGGGTCCGGGTCCATAGGACTCTTAAATCGGCCTCGCAGGTGGAGGAAGTTGTCAAGAAGGCGTACGGTGTACTGGCCTTCATTAATCGAGGAATAGAGTTTAGGAGTCAGGAGGTAATGATGCAGCTCTATAAGACTCTTGTCAGACCCCAGTTGGAGTATTGTGCGCAGTTCTGGTTGCCTCATTATATGAAGGATGTAGAGGCTATTGAGAGGGTTCAGAGGAGATTTACAAGGATGCTGCCTGGATTGGAAGGCAGGCCTTATGAAGATAGGTTGAGGGAGCTGGGACTCTTCTCACTGGAGAGACGTAGGTTGAGAGGCGACTTGATAGAGGTTTATAAAATGTTGAGAGGAATAGATAGGGTGGACTCTCAGAGACTATTTTCCCGAGCTGAAATGATCATTACGAGAGGACACAGATTTAAGGTGCAGGGAAGCAAATACAGAGGAGATGTTAGGAGTAAGTTTTTCACTCAGAGGGTGGTGAGTGAATGGAATCGGCTGCCGTCGGAGGTTGTTGAGGCAAACTCGCTGGGGTCTGTTAAAAGACTTCTGGATGAGTATATGGAAACGAATGGGATAGGGGGTTATAGATAGGTCTGTAGATTGGCAGATGTGATCGGCGCAACTCGTGGGCCGAAGGGCCTGTTTGTGCTGTATTGTTCTATGTTCTATGTTGTTCTATGTTCTATCTCAAGGCCACAATTGACATGTGTGATTAGCCCTTAGCTAATGTACAGACTGACAAGTTAAAATTAACGGGCCAGTATAGCAATCTATGCTCATAAGTTGTATAACATATAAAGAACAAAACAGCATGGGAAACAGTCCCCTCAGCCCAACGAGCCCGCGCCGCCGCCTCGATGTTCCCACTTCTATCCATGATCCCTTTCATCCTGTCTCTCTTTATAGATCTATGCATTAGAAACAAATCTGCGACAATTTAGGGAGAATTTGTTCCGCCAATCAGCCTAAGAGCACATCTTTGGGATGTGGGAGGAAACCGGAGCACCTGGAGAAAACCCACGCAAGCACGGGGAGAATGCGCAAACTCCCACAGACACAGGCCCAAATCCACGTGTCTGCACAGTACAGCGATAGTCACTGAGCTGTCATGTTGCCCATCAAATGGTCCAGGTCAAGCGTACAGGTGAAGAGGTGACAAAAACGGTTGATGAAGGACAAACCGTTGATGTCGTCTACATGGATTTCTGTAAGGCGTTTGACAAGGTTCCTCATGGTAGGCTGATAGAAGAGTTGAAGGCGCATGGGATATAGGGCCAGGTATGTAGATGGGTTGAGAACTGGCTTGGGAGGAGGAGACAGCGGGCAGTAGTGGAAGGCTCTTTTTCCAACTGGAGGTCTGTCACTAGTGGTGTGCCACAGGGCTCAATACTAGGACCTCTTCTATTTGTGGTTTATATAAATGACTTGGAAGAGGGGGTAGGATGTGTGATCAGCAAATTTGCTGATGACACTAAGATACTTGGATTGGCGGGGACTAAGGAGCAGTGCCAGGCAATACAACAGGACATAGATAGGCTGGTAGAATGGGCAGATAGATGGCAAATGGAATTTATTCCGGATAAATGCGAGGTGATGCATTTTGGCCGGAATAATTTAGAGGGGAGTTATAGGATAAAAGGTAAAACTATCTGGAGTATAGAGACGCAGAGAGACCTGGGGGTGCAAGTTCACAGGTCTCTGAAGGTGTCAGTACAGGTGGAGAATGTGATAAAGAAAGTGTATGGTATGTTAGCCTTCATAGGAAGGGTTATAGAACACAAGAGTCGGAGACTGATGTTGCAAGTGTATAGAACGTTGGTTAGGCCTCACTTGGAGTACTGCGTCCAGTTCTGGTCGCCGTACTACTGGAAGGATGTGGAGGCCCTGGAGAGAGTGCAGAGGAGATTTACCAGAATGCTGCCTGGTATGGAAGGTCTATCCTATGAGGAAAGATTGAACACACTGGGGCTGTTTTCCCTTGAAAGACGTCGGCTGAGAGGGGATCTATTAGAAGTATATAAGATTATGAGGGGTATAGATAGAGTAAATGGTGGTAAGCTTTCTCCACCATTAGAATTGAATAGAACGAGGGGTCACGGCCTTAGGGTGAGGGGGGCTATGTATAAGACGAATATTAGAGTGCAGTTTTTCACACAAAGGGTAGTGGGGGTGTGGAATGCACTGCCGAGTAAGGTGGTGGGAACAGGCACGCTAGGGTTGTTTAAGGGTCTCTTGGACAGCCACATAAGCGGTCTGCAGATAGAGGGATATAGCAGGACTGTCTAAATATCTTGTTTGTTTCCACAGGTTATTCGATCCATGCATTCGGCAGGTCGTGCGAGGGCTGCTCTTGGATGTTGCTTCAGGAGTGGCCTAGTGCTTCACGTCGTTAATGTATGCTTAAACTGGACCATTTGATGGGCAACATGACAGCTCAGAGACTATCGCTGTTGCTGTGCAGACACATGGATTTGGGCCTGTGTCTGCGGGAGTTTGCGTGTTCTCCCCGTGGTTGCGTGGGTTTTCTCCGGGTGCTCCGGTTTCCTTCCACATCCCAAAAATGTGCTCTTAGGCTGATTGGGCAACAGATTTTCCGTATATTGGTCCCCATATGTCATCAAGACGTTAGGACGGCGGCGCGGGCTCGTTGGGCCGAAGGGCCTGTTTCCCGTGCTGTGTTGCTCTTTGTTCTTTGTACACTAACGATGTGAAGCACAAGGATACTCTCAAAAAATCCAAGAGCAGCCCTCTCACGACCCATCGCGTGTATGCCCCTTGTTAGACAAGTACCTGTAGGATAAAACAAATAACATCAATATCATCAACAATTTACACACTTCCCAGGAAACTCCCAAAGCTCATGATCCCTATTTTAAATCAGTTTTCTATACCCCTCCATTCCCATTCTGTTCATGTGCCCATCTAAGTATTTCTTAAATAACTCCAGACTACCTGCCTCCGCCACTTTACTTGGCAGTGCATTCCATACCCCCACCACCCTCTGTGTGAAAAAACTCCCTCTAGCATCCAAATTATACCTTACCCCCCCTCACCCTAAGCCCGTGACCCCTCGTGCTATTTGAGTCCATCCTAGGAAAAAGCTTAACCCTGTTTACTCTATCTATTCCCTTCAAAATCTTATACACCTCTATCAGATCTCCTCTAAGTCTACGTCTTTCTAAGAAAAACAGTCCCAATTTGCCTAATCTCTCCTCGTAACTCAGACCTTCCATACCAGGCAGCATCCTGGTAAACCTCCTCTGCACTTTCTCCAGAGTCTCCACTCGTTCCGGTAGTAAGGCGACCAGAACTGGATGCAATATTCCAAATGAGGTCTAACAACATTCTACACAACTGCAGCATTAAAGGCCAGCTCTTGTACTCTATACATCTTCCTATAAAGGCTAGCATACCATATGCTTTCTTCACAACCTTCTCCACCTGCTCTGCCACCTTCAGAGCCTTGTCCACCTGCAACCCCAGGTCCCTCTGTGTTTCTATACTCTTAATAGGTCTACCCTTTATCATATACCTCCCCTCTACATTCTTTCTCCTGAAATGCATCACTTCGCATTTATCAGGATTGTATTCCATCTGCCACCTATCTGCCCAAGCTACCAGCCTATCTATGTCCTGCTGTATCGCCTGACAATGCTCCTCACTATCTGCAAGTCCAGTCATCTTTGTATTGTCTGCAAACTTGCTGATCACTCCGCTTACTCCCTCTTCCAAGTCATTTGTATACGCTACAAATAGAAGAGGTCCCAGTACCAAGCCCTGTGGCACACCACTAGTGACCAAACTCCAGCTAGAAAAACACCCTTCCACTATTACTCTCTCTCTCCTATTACCAAGCCAGTTACTGATCCATCTAGCTACCTCAGACTGCTCTTTGTGACCAGTGATGATTACACAAACTCTCTGTTTTGTTCTTACCAGACACTCTCCTGTGCCCATTCATTAGGCCACTCACTCAACCCATCTCACCAGCAGTAATTACCCAACTCTCCCCCCCTGCCTTTCTGATCCAACATTTCATCTTTCATTGGTGGAAGGATGGCAAGACCTGGATGTCTCCACTCTTCACTCATTCCCTGATGATGTTTGCTCTCTTTCCAAACACATAAACTTTTCCTCATCAAACACATGCACTAGCCCAGTGTTGTCCAATGTGTGGACCGAGGAGTGAATGTGACCCTCGAAGCTCCTCAATGTGACCCTGGAGCGAGTTTCCAAAATCTCAGTCGTGCAGTTCAGTTTGAATGGAAGAATGTGTATGGAGCTGCTCCTCCAATCACGCACCGCTTCTTTCTCATGTTTGCTGCTGATAGGTTTTTGAGCCAATCTGCAGCAAATGTGGAATAGAAACAATTTGCGATTGATAAGGATTAAACTCTAATCATCATCTTTATTTATTCCTCATTATTGTGCTCAGCAAGTTGTTTCTTTTCGTATCTCAGTTTAGTTTTTAATTAAAATTTCTGCTGTGCTAAACTTGATCATTCTGAAATTTACTCATTGGCCTCTTGAGTGAGAAAAACATTGGCATATGTTTGCCCAGTGAATATGTTGGTGAACCCTGCTCTAATCCAAGCTGGTGCCGGATATGTCTCTGACAGTCAATTCTGCTGCCCTTGCATTGCCAGTGTCTGGGTGGAGATTTCAGTCTCATCCTTATTCACATATCAGTCTGTGCTGCACTTACCATGTCAGAACACATCAGGACATTGATCCTTCTCCACACGGTAACCACGTCTCTGAAACCTGCTCACCTCCCAGCAACCTCTATCCAGACTGGCTTGTAATGATGGGATAACCTCCTCCCAATCTGAGGGAACAGAACCTCCCTCCGTGCCTGAGCAACTGGGAGGAGCCCCTCCAGGGAGGAATCAGTGATTGGAGAGCAATCTTTATTCTGCTTTCTGACATTTCAGCCCCTCATTCAGTAAGCAGAGCTCCCTCACTGCTCCCTCCAGAGCTGCTGTGTTTGAAAGTCCTGCTGGCTGCCTTTGGAGGTGGTCTTTCAATCACTTCCCACTGATTCCCCCATACTACAGCTGCCACAATTTGATTAGGCCCACTCCCCCCCAATTCATCCTACCTTCCCCTCCAGCCTGACTACCTCCCATTAGACTTGAAGAAATCTGACTAAAACTCACAACTTGCCCTCATCCTGACTCAATCTCTCCTCACCTCTTATAGAAACATAGAAGATCAGAGCAGGAGGAGGCCTTTTGTCCCTTTGAGCCTGCTCCACCATCCATCACAATCATTGCTAATCGTCCAACTCAATAGCCTCATCCTACTTTCTCCCCATAACCTTTGATCACGTTCATTGCAAGTGCTATGTCCAGCTACCTCTTGAATACATTCTTGACTAAGCCTCTGACTTAAATTCATTCCTTTAGAACCAACCCCACCCCGCTACCCTCTTCAAAGCTATTAACCAACCCCAATCCCCCACTACACAACCATATTTGTTTAGACCCCAACAACATTACCCCAGCCACCATCCAAACTCCCGATTAACCCTCGAACCCAATACAATGCAAACCATCTACTCCCCTGACACCGGGAACTAATCCTTGAACATCTCCCCAGCTCCCTGACTAACTATTCATCCAGCTATACACCAACCTATTTACTTACCCCAATCAATTAACAACTATGGATCTCCCTGGGGCCACTGTGCTGTAAATAGGGTGTGTACTCTCTCTTCCCCGACTCTGCTCTGATGGAGTTCCCCGGGGTCACTGTGCTGTATATAGGGTGTGTGCTCTCTCTTCCCCAACTCTGCTCTGATGGAGCTCCATGGGGTCACTGTACCGTAAATAGGGTGTGTGCTCTCTCTTCCCCGACTCTGCTCTGATGGAGCTCCATGGGGTCACTGTACCGTAAATAGGGTGTGTGCTCTCTCTTCGCCGACTCTGCTTGATGGAGCTCCATGGGGTCACTGTACCGTAAATAGGGTGTGTGCTCTCTCTTCCCCGACTCTGCTCTGATGGAGCTCCCTGGGGTCACTGTGCCGTAAATAGGGTGTGTGCTCTCTCTTCCCCGACTCTGCTCTGATGGAGCTCCCCGGGGTCACTGTGCTGTAAATAGGGTGTGTGCTCTCTCTTCCCCGACTTTGCTCTGATGGCGCTCCCCGGGGTCACTGTGCTGTAAATAGGGTGTGTGCTCTCTCTCTTCCCCGACTCTGCTCTGATGGCGCTCCCCGGGGTCACTGTGCTGTAAATAGGGTGTGTGCTCTCTCTTCCCCGACTCTGCTCTGATGGCGCTCCCCGGGGTCACTGTGCTGTAAATAGGGTGTGTGCTCTCTCTTCCCCGACTCTGCTCTGATGGAGCTCCCAGTGTCACAGTGCTGTAAATAGGATGTGTGCTCTCTCTTCCCCGACTCTGCTCTGATGGAGCTCCCCGGGGTCACTGTGCTGTAAATAGGGTGTGTACTCTCTTCCCTGACTCTGCTCTGATGAAGCTCCCAGTGTCACAGTGCTGTAAATAAGATGTGTGCTCTCTCTTCCCCGACTCTGCTCTGATGGAGTTCCCAGGGTCACTGTCCGTAAATAGGGTGTGTGCTCTCTCTTCCCCGACTCTGCTCTGATGGAGCTCCCCGGGGTCACTGTGCTGTAAATAGGGTGTGTGCTCTCTCTTCCCCGACTCTGCTCTGATGAAGCTCCCAGTGTCACAGTGCTGTAAATAGGGTGTGTGCTCTCTCTTCCCCGACTCTGCTCTGATGGAGCTCCCCGGGGTCACTGTACTGTAAATAGGGTGTGTACTCTCTCTTCCCTGACTCTGCTCTGATGAAGCTCCCAGTGTCACAGTGCTGTAAATAAGATGCGTGCTCTCTCTTCCCCGACTCTGCTCTGATGAAGTTCCCCAGGGTCACTGTACCGTAAATAGGGTGTGTGCTCTCTCTTCCCCGACTCTGCTCTGATGAAGCTCCCCGGGGTCACTGTACCGTAAATAGGGTGTGTGCTCTCTCTTCCCTGACTCTGCTCTGATGAAGCTCCCAGTGTCACAGTGCTAAAGGTTCTGGGAGAAATATGCAGCACTTTCATGTTGGGCGAATTTTCACATGTATCATTGCTGCGGCTTGGAAGATTCAGGTCCAGTTATATTTTAAATCCATTTATATTTTAATTGTTACTCTCAAAATGAACAAAAACACTCACTCAATCCCCTGCAGGCTCCTGCAGGTCTGTATGAGGCGATGGACAGCAGGGACAGATTTGCCTGTGAAGGAGTTTAATTCCAATTTCAGAAACCTCAGTGATTGTTTGGTACAGAGAGCGGAGGCGAGATCCTCAGCACAAGAATCTGTGAGAGTGTTATTATACAGATTGGAGATCAGAGAGAGAAATAGCAAGATTCAGGCTGAATCTCCAGTGTTAATATAACAATAACTTTAATAACAATAATAATGCATTATTTGAGACATTCGAAAAACACAACTTGCATTTCTGTCTAATGAGGAAATATTCAATGCTGAAAAGGAAATATAAAAATACTAAACTGGAAATGCTCAGCAGGTTAGGGAAATATTTGTGAAGACAGAAACAGGGATAAAGTTTGATCTTCCATTGGAACTGGGAACTGGCAGTGAATTGACAGGTTTGAAGGGACAGCGGTGGGTGGTTAGGGACAAAACAAAGGACAAACTGGAGTTACAGGAGTGATTAAATGGTAAAAATGATGATGGGACAGGACCAATATCACAGGATCCCCATGTCCTTACTCGGAGTGGCTTGGGAGGGACATAGGATGGTCAGTGGTTGGGGAATGCAGTTTGTGGTGAGGATGGTTAGGCAGTCAAGTGGATAAAGTTGTTAAGAAGGCTTATGGAGTCTTAGCTTTTATTGGTAGGGGGATTGAATTTAGGAGCCGCAGCATCATGTTGCAGCTGTACAAAACTCTAGTGCGGCCGCACTTGGAGTATTGTGTGCAGTTCTGGTCGCCACCTTATAAGAAAGATGTGGAGGCATTGGAGAGGGTACAGAGGAGGTTTACTAGGATGTTGCCTGGTATGGAGGGCAGGTCCTATGCAGAGAGGTTGAAGGATTTGAGGTTGTTTTCGTTAGAAAGGAGGCGGCTAAGGGGGGATCTTATTGAAACATATAAGCTAATTAGAGGTTTGGATAGGGTGGACAGTGATAGCCTTTTTCCTAGGATGGAAAAAGCTAGCACGAGGGGACACAACTTTAAATTAAGGGGTATGAGTTATAGGACGGATATCAGAGGTAGGTTATTTACTCAAAGAGTGATTAGGGAGTGGAATGCCCTGCCTGCAGCTGTTGTAGATGCGCCAAGTTTGGTGGCGTTTAAGAGGTTAGTTGATAAGTATATGGATGAGAAGGGAATGGTTTTAGTTAGGAGGGGCATTGCTTTTTATTTTGGTCGGCACAACATCGAAGGCCGAAGGGCCTGTTCTGTGCTGTATTGTTCTATGTTCTATGTTCTATGTTCTATGAAGATAATGGCTGTGATTTTACCAAAAAGTCTGAATTCCCAACATGGGGATTGGAAATGGGTGGTGTGTCTGTGTGGTGAGGATAGGCAGAGTTATGAAGGTGATATTGTCAGAGGCAGACAATTAACAGCTGCCAGGCAGGGCTGAGGCAGCCTGGCAGGGAGCATCCCGGTTCAGGCAATGCTGGCACCATCTCCAAAGGCAGCCAGCAGGATTTTCAAACACAGCATCTCTGGAGGGAGCCGCGAGGGAGCTCTGCTTACTGAATGAGGGGCTGAAATGTCAGAAAGCAGAGCAAGGGTTGCTCCACAATCACTGATTCCTCCCTAGAAGGGCTCCACCTGGCTGCTCAGGCTCAGAGGGAGATCTTGTTCCCTCAGATTGGGTGGATGTTATCCCATAGAACATAGAACATAGAACAATACAGCACAGAACAGGCCCTTCGGCCTTCGATGTTGTGCCGACCAAAATAAAAAGCAATGCCCCTCCTAACTAAACCATTCCATTCTCATCCATATACTTATCAACTAACCTCTTAAACGCCACCAAACTTGGCGCATCTACAACAGCTGCAGGCAGGGAATTCCACTCCCTAATCACTCTTTGAGTAAAGAACCTACCTCTGATATCCGTCCTATAACTCATACCCCTTAATTTAAAGTTGTGTCCCCTCGTGCTAGCTTTTTCCCTCCTAGGAAAAAGGCTATCACTGTCCACCCTATCCAAACCTCTAATTATCTTATATGTTTCAATAAGATCCCCCATTAGCCGCCTCCTTTCTAACGAAAACAACCTCAAATCCTTCAACCTCTCTTCATAGGACCTGCCCTCCATACCAGGCAACATCCTGGTAAACCTCCTCTGTACCCTCTCCATGCCTCCACATCTTTCTTATAATGTGGCGACCAGAACTGCACACAATACTCCAAGTGCGGCCGCACTAGAGTTTTGTACAGCTGCAACATGATGCTGCGGCTCCTAAATTCAATCCCCATACCAATAAAAGCTAAGACTCCATAAGCCTTCTTAACAACTTTATCCACTTGACTGCCTACTTTCAGGGATCTATTGACACATACACCAAGAGCCTTCTGTTCCTCAACACTATTAAGAGCCCTACCATTAGCCCTATACTCTACACATTTATTGTTCCTGCCAAAGTGCATTACCTCACACTTTTCCACATTAACCTCCATTTGCCCCCTCTCGGCCCAGCTCTGCAACTTGTCCAAGTCACTCTGTAAACTAAAACACCCCTCTTCACTATCTACCACACCACCAACTTTAGTATCATCTGCAAAATTACTGATCCATCCCTCAATACCCTCATCCAGATCATTTATAAAAATTACAAACAGCAGGGGCCCCAAAACAGACCCCTGAGGCACACCACTCGTCACCGAACTCCACGAGGAATATCTCCCATCAACCACCACCCTCTGTCTTCTATCTGCTAGCCAATTCCTAACCCAATTAGCTAAATCACCCTCTATCCCATACATCTGCATTTTCTGCAGAAGTCTTCCATGGGCCACCTTATCAAACGCCTTACTAAAGTCCATATATACCACATCAACCGCCTTACCCCAATCCACCTCTTTGGTCACTTTTTCAAAAAACTCAATAAGGTTAGTAAGGCACGACCTACCCTTCACAAAACCATGCTGACTATCCCCAATCAATTCATTTCTCTCTAAATAACTATAAATCCTATCCCTAATAATTCTCTCCAATACCTTGCCCACCACAGAAGTAAGACTCACTGGCCTATAATTCCCAGGAAGGTCTCTCTTTCCCTTCTTAAACAATGGGACCACATTCGCCATCCTCCAGTCCTCCGGAACCACACCCGTAACCAACGAGGACCTGAAGATCAGAGCCAGAGGCTCTGCAATCTCCTCTCTTGCCTCCCAGAGAATCATAGGGTAAATCCCGTCCGGCCCAGGGGACTTATCCAACTTCAAACCCTCGAGAATTTCTAACACATCCTCCCTATCTACTACAATACTCCCCAATTTGCAACCCTGTACCTCAGTGCTCTCCACAGCTACATTTCCAGCACTCTGCGTGAATAATTACAAGCCATCATTACAAGCCAGTCTGGATGGAGGTTGCTGGGAAGTGAGCAGGTTTCAGACACATGGTTACAGTGTGGAAAAGGATCAATGTCCTGATGTGTTCTGACACGGTGAGTGCAGCACAGCCTGATATGTGACTTCGATGTTGTGGCCATTTCAGAGACGTGGATAGAGCAGGGGCAGGAATGGTTGTTGCAGGTTCTGGGGTTCAGATGTTTCAGTTAGAGCAGAGGTGGTGGTAGAAGAGGGGGAGGAGTGGCATTGTTAGTTAAGGACAGCATTACGGTGGCAGAAAAGACGTTTGAGGTGGACTTGTCTGCTGAGGTAGTGTGGGCTGAGATTAGAAACAAGAAAGGAGAGGTCACACTGTTGGGAGTTTTTTATAGGCCTCCAAAAGTTCCAGAGAAGTAGAGGAAGGGATTGCAAAGTTGATCCTGGATAGGTGTGAAAGACTGATAGCCAAGCTCCGCACACATGAGGACGGTCTTAACAGGGATCTTGGCTTCATGACACACTATCTGTAACCCCCGTAACTTGCCTGGGTTAGCAAAAAACCTCACTTACTGTGCTGTCTGGAGAAAATACACAATTCTCTAACAATGCTCAGGATCCCCTTCACACACATTGTTAGCCACTTTAACACTTGAATAGCAGGTTAGATGTAAGGATTCGCATTCTAATCAGCAATCTCTGACTGTCTGTGCTGATGTGTGCTATTGCAGACCAGAACACTGCACTTGCCTGATGAAGACACGGGAGTGTTGAAAGCTCGCTTTTTTACTATCAAATAAATCGGTTGGATTAATAATTGGTGTTGCTAAATTCTTCCTGAGTTCTTACACTCCAATCCAACGCCGGCATCTTTACATCAGGTGTGAAAGTAACAGGGTAGTTGTAATGGGGGACTTTAAATTTTCTAATATCGATTGAAAAAGCTATAGTTCAAGTACATTAGAGGGGTCAGTTTTTGTTCAATGTGTGCAGGAAGGTTTCATGACTCAGTATGTAGATAGGCCAACAAGAGGTGAGGCTATATTGGATTTGGTACTGGGTAATGAACCAGACCAGGTGTTAGACTTGGAGGTGGGTGAGCACTTTGGTGATAGTGACCACAATTCGGTTACGTTTACCTTAGTGATGGAAAGGGATGGGCACATACCGAATAACAGTAGTTATAGCTGGGGGAAAGGTAATTATGAGGCTATTAGGAGAGATTTAGGATGCATAGAGTGGAGCAGGAAATTGCAGGGGCTGGGGACATCTGAAATGTGGAGCATATTTAAGGAACAGCTTCTGCATATCCGTAATAAATATGTACCTGCCAGGCAGGGAGGAAGTGGTCGAGTGAGGGAACCATGGTGTACTAGGGAAGTTGAATCTCTGGTGAAGAGGAAGAAGGAGGCTTATATAATGATGAGACGTGAAAGCTCAGTTAGGGCACTGGAGAGCGATAAATTAGCCAGGAAGGAGCTAAAGAGGGAGTTGAGAAGAGCTAGAAGAGGACACCAGAAGACTTTGGCGGATAGGATTAAGGAGAATCCTAAAGCTTTTTACGGGTATATAAATAATAAAAGATTGGTTAGGGCAAGATTAGGGCCAGTCAGAGATAGCAGTGGGAAGTTGTGCGTGGAGCCTGAGGAGATAGGAGAGACACTGAATGAGTATTTTTCGTCAGTATTCACGCAGGAGAAAGACAATGTTGTCAGGGAGAATACTGCGATACCAGGTTGTAGACTGGGCAGGATTGAGGTTCATAAGGAGGAGGTGTTAGCGAATCTTGAGGGTATGAAAATTGATAAGTCCCCTGGGCCAGATGGGATTTACCCTAGGATTCTCTGGGAGGCTAGAGAGGAGATTGCAGAGCCTTTGGCTTTGATCTTCATGTCGTCGTTGGCTACAGGTATAGTGCCGGAAGACTGGAGGATGGCAAATGTTGTCCCTTTGTTCAAAAAGGGGAGTAGGGACCATCCTGGAAATTATAGACCGGTAAGCCTGACGTCTGTTGTGGGCAAAGTCTTGGAAAAAATTATAAGGGATAGGATTTATAAGCATCTAGAGAGAAATAAATTGATTAGGGATAGTCAGCACGGTTTTGTGAAGGGTAGGTCGTGCCTCACAAACCTTTTTGAAGGGGTGAGCAAAGAGGTAGATAAGGGTAAGGCAGTTGATGTAGTGTATATGGATTTTAGCAAAGCGTTTGATAAGGTTCCCCATGGTAGGCTACTGCAGAAAGTGCAGATGCATGAGATTGAAGGTGATTTAGCAGTTTGGATTAGGAATTGGCTAGCTGATAGAAGACAGAGGGTGGTGGTTGATGGGAAATATTCAACCTGGAGTGCAGTTACAAGTGGTGTACCTCAAGGATCTGTTTTGGGGCCACTGCTGTTTGTCATTTTTATAAATGACCTAGATGAGGGTGTAGAGGGTTGGATTAGTAAATTTGCTGACGATACCAAAGTGGGGGGAGTTGTAGACAGCGAGGATGGATGTTACAGTTTGCAGAGGGACATAGATAGGTTGCAGAGCTGGGCCGTGAGGTGGCAAATGGAATTCAATACGGATAAGTGTGAGGTGATTCACTTTGGTAGGAATAACAGGCATATGAAATATAGGGCTAATGGAAGGACCCTTAATAGTGTTGTCGAGCAGAGGGATCTTGGGGTACAAGTACATAGCTCTTTGAAAGTTGGCACCCAGGTTGATAAAGTTGTTAAGAAGGCGTACGGTGTGTTAGCTTTTATTGGTAGAGGGATTGAATTTAGGAGCCGTGAGGTTATGTTACAACTGTACAAAACTCTGGTGCGGCCGCACTTGGAGTATTGCGTACAGTTCTGGTCGCCGCATTATAAGAAAGATGTGGAAGCATTGGAAAGGGTGCAGAGGAGGTTTACCAGGATGTTGCCTGGTATGGTGGGAAGGCCGTATGAGGAAAGGTTGAGGGACCTGAGGTTATTTTCATTAGAGAGAAGAAGGTTACGCTGTGACCTAATTGAGGCGTATAAGATGATCAAAGGACTGGATAGGGTGGATAGTGATTGCCTTTTTCCTCAGATGGTGATGACCAACACAAGGGGACATAACTTTAAATTAAGAGGTGGTAGTTATAGGACGGATGTCAGAGGCAGTTTCTTTACTCAGAGGGTGGTGAGGGCGTGGAATGCCCTGCCTGCAGCAGTTGTGGACTCGCCTACTTTGGGGGCATTCAAATGGTCAGTAGATAGGCATATGGATGATATTGGAATAGTTTAGGTTAGAGGGTCCACTGGCCGACGCAACATCGAGGGCCGAAAGGCCTGTACTGCGCTGTAATGTTCTATGTTCTATGTTCTATGTGAATAAGGATGAGACTGAAATCTCCACCCAGACTCTGGCAATGCAAAAGTAGTAAGAGTCTGGCAATGCCAATTTTAAGTCCAACCAATTTATTTGATAGTAAATTTGAGAGTTTTCGACTTTCGTTTTCGTCAGGCAAACACAGTGTTCTGGTCTGCAATAGCACACATATCAACACAGACAGTCACAGATTGCTGATTAGAATGTGAATCCTTACATCTAACCTGCTATTCAAGTGTTAAAGTGGCTAACAATGTGTGTGAAGGGAACCCTGAGCATTGGTTAGAGAGATGTATAGCCTTGTGTAGCCAAGATGTGTAGCCAAGGTGGCCTTCACGACACATGACAGCGCAGAGCCGCTGAGCAGAGACTGATAGCCAAGTTCTGCACACATGAGGATGGTCTTCATAGGGATGTTGGCTTCATGTCACACTATCTGTAACCCCCGTAACTTGCCTGGGTTAGCAAAAAACCTCACTTACTGTGCTGTCTGGAGAAAATACACATTTCTCTAACCAATGCTCAGGTTCTCTTCAAACACATTGTTAGCCACTTTAACACTTGAATAGCAGGTTAGATGTAAGGATTCGCATTCTAATCAGCAATCTGTAACTGTGCTGATGTGTGCTATTGCAGACCAGAACACTGCATTTGCCTGACGAAAACAGTTGGACTTAAAATTGGTGTTGCCAGACTCTTACTGAGTTTACCCCCGTCCAACGCCGGCATATCTACATCAATGCAAAAGCAGCAGCATTGACTGTCAGAGACATGTCTGTTTGGCTGGCACCAACATAGACTACAGCAGGGTTCACCAACATATTCACTGGGCAAACACATGCCAATGTTTTTCTCACTCAAGAGGCCAATGAGTAAATTTCAGAATGATCAAGTTTAGCACAGCAGAAATTTCAATTAAAAACTAAACTGAGATACGAAAAGAAACAACTTGCTGAGCACAATAATGAGGAATAAATAAAGATGATGATTAGAGTTTAATCCTTATCAATCGCAAGTTGTTTCTCTCCCACATTTGCTGCAGATTGGCTCAAAAACCTATTAGCAGCAAACATGAGAAAGAAGCGGTGTGTGATTGGAGGAGCAGCTCCATACACATTCTTCCATTCAAACTGAACTGCGCAACTGAGATTTTGGAAACTTGCTCCGGGGGCCGCATTGAGGAGCTTCGAGGGTCACATTCACTCCTCGGTCCACACGTTGGACAACACTGGGTTAGAGCATGTGTTTGATGAGTAAGGAACAATTTGTGTGACTGGAAAGAGAGCAAACATCATCAGGGATTGAATAAAAAAAGAGTGGAGTCATCCAGGTCTTGCCATTCTTACACCAATGGAAGATGAATCAGGAAGGCCTGGAGGCAGAATGGGTAATTACTGCTGCTGAGATGGGTTCAGTGGGTGGTCGAATGAATGGGAACAGGAGAGTGGCTGGTGAGGATAAAACACAGAGTTGTGTATCCATCCCTGGTCACAAAGAGCAGTCTGAAGGACGTATTGGGATAAGAACAAAATGACTATGGGCAGCAGAAGGCCATTTATTCCCTTGAGCATACTCCATCACTGCTGATCTAATTATAATCTCAACATTTTTTCCCGTCACTCCCCCATAACCCTTGATTCACCTCTTTGTACAAATCCACTCTTAACTCATAGACATAGAACATAGAACATTACAGCACAGAACAGGCCCTTCGGCCTTCGATGTTGCACCGACCAATTATGAAAAAAAAGCAATGACCCTCCAAACTAAACCATTCCCTTCTCTTCCATAAACTTATCAACTAACCTCTTAAACGCCACCAAACGTGGCACATCTACAACTGCCGCAGACAGGGCATTCCACTCCCTAACCTAATAATAAATTATTATTAATTTATTAATAATAATTAATAATAAATAATAATAATTATTAATATTAATAATAATAATAATCCCTAATAATAATAATCCCTAATAATAAATGTGTAGAGTATAGGGCAAATGGTAGGATCCTTAGTAGTCTAGATGAACAGAGGGATCTGGGTGTGTATGTGCATAGATCCCTGAAAGTAGGCAGTCAGGTCGAGAAGGTTGTTAGGAAGGCATATGGAGTCTTGGCTTTTATTAGTAGAGGGATTGAATTTCGGAGCCGCAACGTCATGTTGCAACTGTACAAAACTCTAGTGCGGCCGCACTTGAGTATTGTGTGCAGTTCTGGTCCCCACATTATAAGAAAGATGTGGAGGCATTGGAGAGGGTACAGAGGAGGTTTACCAGGATGTTGCCTGGTATGGAGTGCAGGTCTTATGAAGAGAGGCTGAGGGATTTGAGGTTGTTTTCGTTAGAAAGGAGGCGGCTAAGAGGGGACCTAATCGAAACATATAAGATGATTAGAGGTTTAGATAGGGTGGACAGTGATAGCCTTTTCCTAGGATGGAGAAAGCTAGCACGAGGGGACACAGCTTTAAATTAAGGGGTGATAGTTATAGGACGGATATCAGAGGCAGATTCTTTACCCAAAGGGTGGTTCGGGAGTGGAATGCCCTGCCTGCAGCAGTTGTAGATGCGCCAAGTTTGGTGGCGTTTAAGAGGTTAGTTGATAAGTATATGGAAGAGAATGGAATGGTTTAGTTTGGAGGGGCATTGCTTTTTATATTGGTCGGCGCAACATCGAAGGCCGAAGGGCCTGTTCTGTGCTGTAATGTTCTATGTTTTATGTAACCACCCTCTGGGTAAAGAACCTACCTTATCACCCCTTAATTTAAAGCTGTGTCCCCTCGTGCTAGCTTTCTCCATCCTAGGAAAAAGGCTATCACTGTCTACCCTATCTAAACCTAATCATCTTAATGTTTCGATAAGGTCTCCTCTTAGCCCGCCTCCTTCTAACGAAAACAACCTCAAATCCCTCAGCCTCTCTTCATAACACATGCCCTCCATACCAGGCAAACATCCTGGTAAACCTCCCTGTACCCTCTCCAATGCCTCCACATCTTTCTTATAATGCAGGGACCAGAACTGCACACAATACCCCAAGTGCGGCCACACTAGAGTTTTGTACAGTGCAACATGACGTTGTGGCTCTGAAATTCAATCCCCCTACCAATAAAAGCTAAGACTCTGTATGCCTTCTTAACAACCTTATCGCTTGACTGCCTACTTTCAGGGATCTATGCACAGATACACAAGATCCTCTGTTCATCAACACTATTAAGAATCCTACCATTAGCCCTATACACTCTACACATTTATTATTCCTGCCAAAGTGCATTACCTCACACTTTTCCACATTCAAACTCCATTTGCCACCTCTCGGCCCAGCTCTGCAACTTGTCCAAGTCTCTCTGCAAACTATAACACCCCTCTTCACTATCTACCACTACACCCACCGACTTGGTGTTCATCCGCAAATTTACTAATCCATCTTCATACCCTCATCCAGATCGTTTTATAAAAAATTACAAACAGCGGGGCCCCAAAACAGACCCTGAGGTACACCACTTGTAACCAAACTCCACGATGAATATCTCCCATCAACCACCACCCTCTGTCTTCTATCTAGGCCAATTCCTAATCCAATTAGCTAAATCACCCTCTATCCCATACATCTGCATTTTCTGCAGAAGCCTTCCATGGGCCACCTTATCGAACGCCTTACTAAAGTCCATATATACCACATCAACTGCTTTACCCCCATCCACCTCTTTGGTCACTTTTTCAAAAAACTCAATAAGGTTAGTAAGGCATGACGTACCCTTCACAAAACCATGCTGACTATCCCCAATCAATTTATTTCTCTCTAAATTTCTTGCAGGTCCTATGAAGAGAGGTTGAAGGATTTGAGGTTGTTTTCGTTAGAAAGGAGGCGGCTAAGGGGGGATCTTATTGAAGCATATAAGATGATTAGAGGTTTGGATAGGGTGGACAGTGATAGCCTTTTTTCCTAGGATGGAGAAAGCTAGCACGAGGGGACACAGCTTTAAATTAAGGGGTATGAGTTATAGGACGGATATCAGAGGTAGGTTCTTTACTCAAAGAGTGATTAGGGAGTGGAATGCCCTGCCTGCAGCTGTTGTAGATGCGCCAAGTTTGGTGGCCTTTAAGAGGTTAATTGATAAGTGTATGGAAGAGAAGGGAATGGTTTAGTTTGGAGGGGCATTGCTTTTTATTTTGGTCGGCACAACATCGAAGGCCGAAGGGCCTGTTCTGTGCTGTATTGTTCTATGTTCTATGTTCTATGTAAATAACTATAAATCCTATCCCTAATAATTCTCTCCAATATTTTGCCCACAACAGAAGTAAGACTCACTGGCCTATAAATCCCTGGAAAGTCTCTCTTCCCCTTCTTGAACAATGGGACCACATTCGCTATCCTCCAGTCTTCCGGAACTATACCCGTAACCAACGATGACCTGAAGATCAGAGCCAGAGGCTCTGCAATCGCCTCTCTTGCCTCCCAGAGAATCTTAGGGTAAATCCCGTCCAGCCCAGGGGACTTATCCAACTTCAAACCCTCAAGAATATCTAGCACATCCTCCCTATCTACTTCAATACTTCCCAGTTTGCAACCCTGTACCTCAGTGTTCTCCACAACTACATTTACATCTCCCTGCGTGAATACCGAAGAGAAATATTTGTTCAATGCCTCTCCAATCTCTTCAGGCTCCATGCACAACTTCCCACTGCTGTCTATGACTGGCCCTAATCTTGCCCTAACCAATCTTCTATTCTTAACGAATAGAAGATTGAATATATTCAATGACTCTGCCACCACTAATCTCTAGGGAAGAAAATTCCACTGACCAGCGAATATCAAAAAACAAATTCTCCTCATTTCAGTCTTAAGGAACTGACAAATACATTTTAAAATTTGTCCCCTTGCTCGAGTCTCTCTGGCAAGTAGAAATAGCCTCTCAGCAATCACCCTGTCTCATCCCTTCAATACGATCACCTTTTAATCTTCTGAACTTTCATAGACATTGCTCCAATCTACTCAAATTTTCTTCATAAAATAAACTTCTCCATCCCAGGAATCGGCCAACTGAACTTTTTCTGAACTTTAATAAAATTCTATTGTTTCTTTTTAAGTAAATAGGTCAACGCTGTAAACATTACTCCATTTGTGTTTGAATGAAGGTCATGTAAAGCTGCAGCAAAACCTTCTTACTCTTACCTTTCATTCCAATTGCAATAAGAACGTTAAGAAACAGGATCAGGAATCATCCATTCTGTCTTTCAAACCCACTCCATCATTCAATGTGACAGTGGCTGATCCTCTACTTCAACACCATTTCCAACATCATCACTGCATTCCTTGACTCACCAGCATTCTAATGGGAATGAAATACCCCTCATCTCAGCCTAAATAACTGCTGCTTATTCTCAGACTGTGTCTCAGATTTCAGACCCTCCAGCAAGGGGAAACATCCTTTCTGTCTTTGCCCTATTGAACCCCGTAGGATAGTGTAGGTTTGAATAAGTTCAGCTGTCATTCTTCTAAAGGCCTGTGAATAAATGGTTTTGTTCTTTTGAAGGCAACTCATCTGTCCCTGGACCTATTTTAGTGACCCTTCTTTACATGCCAAGTACATCTTTGCTTCGGCCAGGAGACTAAAACTGTCCATAATACTCCAGGTTGGTCTAAGCAAGACTGCATATAATTGCAGGAAGACATCCTTTTCCTCAACTCAAATCCTCTTAGAATAATGGCTAACATACTGTTTGTTTCGTCAAAAAGAAAACATATAATAGGTCGACACAACTAAAGAAACTGATAAAACCTGTGAGGAATATGGAGGAAATATGAAGTAACTTAAATGCCAAATAAAGAGGGCTAAAAGGGGTCAGAAAATGTTTCTAGCAAACAGCGAGAAGGAAAATCTGAAGGCTTTTATGCATTGGATTCAGAGCAAAGAAATAAGCAAGAAAGAATAGCCCTACTCACAGGTAATGGAGGGAATGTGTGTTGAGCCATAGGAAGGCGGTGAGATTATTAATGAATACTTTATATCCATATTCATCGAGGAGATGAGCATGAAGGATGTTGAAACCAAAGAACACTTAGGGAATGTCAATATATCGAAGGAGGAAATGAAAAGTTGCCTAAATTGCATTAAAGTAGAGAAGTCTCCAGGGCCAAATGTGATCAACCCCAGTTCACTGCAGGAGAAAAGAAATTGGAGAGTAAAAATAGAGGACGGGAGAATAGCTACTGTTGATCCCTTGTTTTGCAATGTAAGCAGGAGATCAAATGTTTGTGAGCCTAACGTCTGTGGTGGAGAGGCTTTTGGTGAAGATAATTTAGAACATAGAACATAGAACATTACAGCGCAGAACAGGCCCTTCGGCCTTTGATGTTGCTCCGACCAATTAAGAAAAAGCAATGACCCTCTAACCTAAACCATTCTCTTTTCATCCATAAACTTATCTACTAACCTCTTAAACGCCACCAAACTTGGCGCATCTACAACTGCAGCAGGCAGGGCATTCCATACCCTTACCACCCTCTGGGTAAAGAACCTACCTCTGATATCCGTCCTATAACTACCACCCCTTAATTTAAAGCTGTGTCCCCTCGTGCTAGCTTTCTCCATCCGAGGAAAAAGGCTATCACTGTCCATCCTATCTAAACCTCTAATCATTTTATATGTTTTAATGAGGTTTAAGACAGGATACGTGCATGTCTGAATGAAATCGACTAGCTTATGCCAGACAGCATGACTTTTTAAAGGGAAAGTCATGTTTCACCAAATTGATTAAGGTTTTTGAAGAAGTGACAAAGATAATTGATGAGGGAAAGGCTGTGGATGTCGTTTACATGGACTGTAGTAAAGGCATATGGCAAGATCCCATATGACAAACTGGTACAACAACTGAAATCACAAGAAGTAGGGTGGTCTGGCTTGATGGAAACAGAACTGGTTTGGTGACAGAACACAGGCAGCAGGATATTAAGATTGCACTCATCCCCAAACTGTAAAATTCTAACCAAGGTCAATGAATCTTTCGGTGGTCCACCCCTCAGCTTTCTGGTTCCCATGCTGAGTGGAGCAGGAAAATTTGCCCCAGAAAGCATCAGGGTAAGGTTTTGTTTTCAAAATGGTGATCTGTAGCTGGTAGTGTTCTGCAGGGATCAGTGCTGGGACCTATTTTGTTTGAGGAAAATGTGGGTGGCCTGATTAGTAAGTTTGCAGATGACATGTAGGTTGGTGGAGATGCTAGTAGTGCTGAGTTTATAACATGATATAGATAGATTGGAGGCTTGGGTACAGAAATGGCAAATGAAATTTAATCTGGACAAATGTAAGGTGGTGCCTTTTGGAGAATCAATTTTATGTATGAATTGTACTGTAAATGGCAGAACCCTAGAACCCTTTGGAACATTAAGACACAGAAGTATTGGGGTGGGCAGGTCCACAGTCCCCTAAAAATGGCAACACAGGTGGCCATGGTGATTAAGACATATGCCCAGGGCATTGATCACAAGTGTAGGCAAATTATTTTGCAGGTATGTACAAGAGTGGTTAAACCATATTTGGAATATTATTTGCAGTTCTGGTCATCGCGCAACTAGAAAGATGTGGAAGCTTTGGAGAGTATAAATAAGATTCATCAGAATATTACCTGGTCTCAAAGGTGTTGACGATGGTGAGAAGTTGAATAAACAAGAATTATTTTCACTGACAGCCAGAGGCCGAGTGGAGACCTGATCGAAGTTTAGAAACGTATGAGATGCATAGACATGGTGCATATTTACAAGCTTTTTTTTCCCCCAGGTGTAATGTCAATGAAAAAGTTCAAGGTGAGAGGGGTAACTTTAAGAGAAATGTGCAGGGGAAGTTTTACACACAGAATGCTTAGTGCCTGGAACATACTGCCTGAGGAGGTGCCTGACGTTGCAGATCAGCAACATTTTAGGGGCAGCTGGATGGATACATGAATAAAAAGGGAAGAGAGGGATACAGACCGAGTGAGGGCAGAAAGGCTTTTTAGTTCAAAGAACACATCAAAATCATGACAGGCTTGGAGGGCCGAAGGGCCTCTTCTTGTGTTGTACTTTGCTTTGCTCTAAGAGCACTCTTACAACATGTTTAATATGAGTGAGGGTTGTGTGAAACCTATCTATGCAACTGTGGGGATCGGTGGAAAACAAACCAAGATGGTGGTGGATACGGGAGCCTCTGCATCTGTAATCAGTGAAAGGACGAACAAGACAACTTGGGACTCTAACCAGCCACCAGCCCTTACTCAGACAGGATCAAACTTCAGATGTACACCGGAGAGCTCATATCATTGTTGCAAGTGTTGGAAATGGGCATTTCACACAACAGAAAAGGAGCAAAGATCACATGTCCTTGTGGTAAAAGAGAAGGAGTCCATTCTATATGATATAGAACATAGCACATAGAACATTACAGCGCAGTACAGGCCCTTCAGCCCTCGATGTTGCGCCGGCCAGTGGACCCTCTAACCTAAACTATTCCAATATCATCCATATGCCTATCCAAATGCTGAGCCATATGGCTGGCTCAGTAAAATTCAGTAGAACTGAGATGAAATGAAGCACATTAAATGACAGACATGTCATACAGAAGTATCCTGAGAATAGGGTTCTTTGCCGGTCACTATATTTATGTTGTTTTTTTTTATCCAGAGGCTATCTTCGCTTTTTCAAATGGAGGACAGTGCCCTTCACCATGAAAGGTAAAGTGGAGGAGCAGGAGTTTGATTCCAAGACTCCGCAGCCACTCGATGAGTCCATTCAGTCGGGGAGCATCAAATATCCCTGTTATTAAAAATAATGATACTGTGTGTTCACATGATTACCTGAGGCCTGGAGTTTCTGTTTTCAAACTGTGCTGGGAACAATCGATAATCTGTGACAAAGTTTTAGAATATAGAACATAGAACATTACAGCGCAGAACAGCCCCTTTGGCCTTCGATGTTGCGCCGACCAATTAGGAACAAGCAGTGACCCTCTAACCTAAACCATTCCCCTTTCATCCATAAACTTATCTACTAACCTCTTAAACACCACCAAACTTGGCGCATCTACAACTGCAGCAGGCAGGGCATTCCATACCCTTACCACCCTCTGGTTTTCTTCATGTAGCAGTCCATTTTTATGACATCTAATTGCAGGGAAAACTGAGAAGGAACACCGCAGCATCCTGAATCAAGTGTTGGAGTCTTCAAAGACAGCATTGCATCTACAGCACAGTATGTGAGTTTTGCAGGCACAAAGTGTGGAATATCTCAGTCACAAAATCATAGCGCAGCGTTCATCACTTGTGGAGAAAAAAATATCTAGATTCCAACAATGTATCCAAACTCAGGTCATTTTTGGGTATGGTTACTATTGTGGGAAGTTTTTGCTAGACTTTACAACAGTGTTGAGGCCACTTTATATAGTACTTCACAAAGAAACCAAACAGAAGTGAGAGGTCAGCATTGAAGAAAGTTTTCAAGCACGTGAGTGCTCTGTTGCAATTTTGCATCTCATACCCTGACAGAAGCTGTAAAGGGATATTCTCAGTTAGACAAAGAAGGTGTAGCCACTGATTGCTCTGTGAAACATTTTCAGTAACTTTATGGTCTTTTATGCACTATATGAATATACCATAAACCATTGATGAGTCTTTTCAGTGAATTCAAGTGCATTCCCCCCATGGTCTCAGTGAGAATACAGCACTGTGCTCTCGCACTGTTACCTAACCAGTATAACATTGTGCACAAGACTGGCACGGAAAGACAGTACAAACACAGACACAGACACAATTAGTCTTTTTTGTATCGATGTGCCAACCACAGGAAGAAAATGCTGTTGTGGCAAGAAATGCCACTGGACTCTAGGAGTGGATGGAATACATTCCTGTATAGATACTCAACTCCTAGGGGCAGGGTGCTGAATTGGGGGAAGGCTAACTACGGTCGGATTAGGCAGGAACTTATGGAAACTGATTGGGAACGGTTGTTTGAGGGTAAGTCCACACTAGGCATGTGGGACTCTTTCAAGGGAATACTGAAAATGTTGCAAGATAAGTACGTGCTGGCCAAGAGTAAAGATGGGAAAGATAGGATTAGAGAGCCGTGGATTACCAGGGATATTGAGGACTTGGTTAGGAAGAAAAGAGAAGCGTATGATAGGTCGAAGCAGCTGGGAACGGAGACAGCGTTGGAGGAATATAGAGAGAGTAGGAGGGAGCTCAAATGGGGAGTTAGAAGGACAAAAAGGGGGCATGAAATGGTTTTGGCGGATAGGATTAAGGAAAATCCAAAGGCTTTTTACTCCTATGTTAGGAATAAAAGGGTGGTTAGAGGAAAAATCGGACCTCTTAGGGACAGAGGAGGGGAACTGTGCTTAGAGCCCGAGGGAATGGCAGAGATCCTGAATGAATACTTTGCGTCGGTATTCACGAAGGAGAGGGGCTTGTTGACAGCTCCTGTCTCTGAGGGAGCTGTGGACCAGTTGAGGGAAATATCCATACCGAGGGAGGAAGTGTTAGAGCTTCTACATAGCATTAAAACTGATAAATCGCCAGGGCCTGATGGCATTTATCTCAGGCTGCTTAGGGAGGTGTGAGGTGAAATTGTTGGGCCTCTGACGCAGATCTTTGTCTCTTCCTTGGACACAGGTAAGGTCCTAGAGGACTGGAGAATAGCTAATGTTGTACCGTTGTTTAAAAAGGATAGTAGGGATAACCCCGGAAACTATAGGCCGGTGAGTTTGACGTCAGTGGTAGGGAAGCTGTTGGAGGGGATTCTTAGAGATAGGATGTATAGGCACTTAGAGCATTGCAATCTGATTAGGGATACGCAGCATGGATTTGTTAAGGGGAGGTCGTGCCTTACAAATCTGGTAGAATTTTTTGAGGAGGTGATGAAAACGGTGGACGAAGGGCGAGCCGTTGATGTTGTCTATATGGATTTTAGTAAGGCGTTTGACAAAGTCCCTCATGGGAGGTTAGTTGAGAAGATCAAGGCTAATGGGATACAAGGACAAGTAGCTAGATGGATAAGTAACTGGCTTGGTAATAGGAGACAGAGAGTAATAGTGGAAGGGTGTTTTTCTAGCTGGAGGTCAGTCACTAGTGGTGTGCCGCAGGGCTCGGTACTGGGACCTCTTCTATTTGTAATATATATAAATGACTTGGAAGAGGGAGTAAGTGGAGTGATCAGCAAGTTTGCAGACGATACAAAGATGGCTGGACTTGCGGATAGTGAGGAGCATTGTCAGGCGATGCAGCAGGACATAGATAGGCTGGTAGCTTGGGCAGAAAGATGGCAGATGGAATTCAATCCTGATAAATGTGAGGTGATGCATTTTGTGAGAAAAAATGTAGTGGGGAGGTATATGATAAAGGGTAGACCTATTAAGAGTATAGAAATGCAGAGGGACCTGGGGGTGCAGGTGAACAAGTCTTTGAAGGTGGCAGAGCAAGTGGAGAAGGTTGTGAAGAAAGCATATAGTATGCTAGCCTTTATAGGAAGGGGTATAGAGTACAAGAGCTGGCCTTTAATGTTGCAGTTGTATAAAATGCTGGTTAGACCTCAATTGGAATACTGTATCCAGTTCTGGTCGCCTTACTACCGGAAAGACGTGGAGACTCTGGAGAGAGTGCAGAGGAGGTTTACCAGGATGCTGCCTGGTATGGAAGGTCTGAGTTACGAGGAGAGATTAGGCAAATTGGGACTGTTTTCCTTAGAAAGACGTAGACTTAGAGGAGATCTGATAGAGGTGTACAAGATTATGAAGGGGATAGATAGAGTAAACAGGGTTAAGCTTTTTCCTAGGATGGACTCAAATAGCACGAGGGGTCACGGGCTTAGGGTGAGGGGGGTAAGGTATAATTTGGATGCTAGAGGGAGTTTTTTCACACAGAGGGTGGTGGGGTATGGAATGCGCTGCCAAGTAAAGTGGTGGAGGCAGATACTCTGGAGATATTTAAGAAATACTTAGATGGGCACATGAACAGAATGGGAATGGAGGGGTATAGAAAACTGATTTAAAATAGGGATCATGAGCCTTGGTAGTCCCTGGGAAGTGTGTAAATAGATGATGATATTGATGTACTTGTTTTTATCCTACAGGTGCTTTGGTCCACCTTGTTGTCTAACGAGGGACATACACGCGATGGGTCGTGAGAGAACTGCTCTTGGATCTTTTTCGATAGTATCCTACTGCTTCACATTGTTAGTGTACGCTTGACCTGGACCTTCTGATGGGCAACACGACAGCTCAGTGACTATCGCTGTACTGTGCAGATACATGGATCTGGGCCTGTGTCTGTGGGAGTTTGTGCATTCTCCCTGTGCTTGCGTGGGTTTTCTCTGGGTGCTCTGGTTTCCTCCCACATCCCAAAGATGTGCTCTTAGGCTAATTGGCAAAAGAAATTCTCCCTAAATTGTCTCAAATTTGGTTTTTAATCCATAGATCTATAAACATGGACAGGGATCGCGTGTAGAAGTGGGAACATCGAGGTGGCGGCGCGGGCTCGTTGGGCCAAAGGGCCTGTTTCCCGTGCTGTTTTGTTCTTTGTTCTTTGTTCTTATTCCTACACTCATAAATCCAGATCAACTTTATGTGCTGCTTCCTTTGATCCATCACAATCCTTGCTTTACTTCCATCAGCTATGATTGAAACACGTTCCTTTTTAGGTTTCACGCTGTATTGCTATTGTAAACTATGTTATTTTTATAAATGTTAGTCATTGTCAAAGTGCTGCCTTGTCTTTAAACATAGTTTTCCAGTCCACCGCAGCCAATTTGCTCCTCAGACCTTCAGAGTTTATTTTGTTTTAATTTAATGGTCTCGTTTCTAATGCAAATTTATCACTTTCAAACTGAAATGTAAAATTCTATCATGAATTATACTGTTAATGGGAGAGCCCTTCGGAACATTAAAATACCTAGAGATCTGGGTGTGCAGGTGCGACACATTGTGGCCATGGTGATTAAGAAACCACGTGGCATATTTGATTTCATCAGCCGGGGCTCTGAGTAGAAGAGTTGGGAAGCATGTTGCACTTATATAAAAACCTGGCTAGGCCACATTTGGAGAATTATATGCCGTTCTGATCGCCACTTTACCAGAAGGACCTAGAATTTTGAGAGAGTGCAAGGATTGTTCACCATCACGAGCGTGTTAATTATGAGGAGAGATTGAATGAACTAGGATTGTTTACACTGGAAAGGTGGAGGCTGAGCAGAGACCAGGTAGAGGTTTACAAAATTATTAGGGGCATAGACAGAGTGGATAGACAGAGACCATTGCCAAAGCTGGAAGTATCAATTGTAAGAGGGCACAGATTCAAGGGTGAGAGGAGGAAAGTTTAAGTGAGATATGCAGGGGAAAGAGAGTGGCGGGTGGCCTGCAATACAATGCCTGAAGTGATGGTGAAAGCAGGCACATTGATCCAGGATTGAAGGTTCTTTTTTTTAAGTTTCGCATCATGATGGCCGCAGCATGGAGGGCCAAATAGCCCTGTTCCTTCTGGTTTTTCTCATTGTTATAATAACAGTTTCTGCAAGACGACTTTACAAGATTATTCATTTACACATTCAGTCTAGTTTTCTTTTCCATTCCCCAGTTGATTCTAGAAGATGACCCAGTATACTTTCTGAGAATTCATTCCCCATAACATTAATACTATTTAGGTTTCCCCGTGTCTCTCTGTAGACAGATTACTGCATTGCCCTATTTAGGCACACCTATATGTTCCTGACGTACATGAAATTCACATTCCATCTGCTGCTTGGTGGTCTACAAACATTTCACAGTGATGATTTTGCCCCGGCTGTTTCTTAGGATCACCCAACTGAGCTTACACGAGAACTAAAGGTCATCTTTGACTGCACTACGAATGCCTTCTCTAATTAACAAAATTGTCCCATCACTACCTCTTTTCCTTTTTCACTTTGCTGCTTTGTCACTTGCATCTCAGTTTCTGTCTTCCCTGTCTATCTGCATTAGTGTGACTCTCTCCACCTCTCTGTTTTTCCTTTTCTGTCACTCCTGTCTGTCTCTGTTTGCCCTGGTTGTTCCGCCTCCTTCCGCCTTGTATAACTGATTCCTTCTGTCTATTTCCTGAATCCTGCTTCTCGGGTACTGCTCCCCTCACCTGCACCACACTCATCTGATTTTTCTACCAGTTGCTGCTTGTTCATCTGCCTCTTGTTCTCAGATCAGCCAGATAGTTTCCCTGGCAACAGAGGAAATCCATCAGCAAATGTAACTGAAAATGGAAATAACAAAACCACCATCACACACACCAAGCTTTGGTGAGAGGAAGATTAACATGGAATAGTAAACCAGCTCATTTGCACTGAGGCATTCCAATATTGTGAGTTTTAAATAACAAAAACTAACGCTGTGTTTGTATTAAATTAAGGCCTAGATTTTACTGAAACTTAAACTGATCCATCTTGATAGTAAGTAATACTTTATCCTAGGTAATTGGACTCAGTACTCAGATTCTCCAGATCTCTCACTCAGCATTTCTGTTCTCACCTTGTAACCTTTGTGCACTGTGTACAGAACGAGAGTAAATTCAACTTTCTCTCACCTTCCTCTCCAGAAAATATATGGAAGTTCTTTCAATCTCACGTTCTCCCTCTGGTTGACACTCCCACAATCCAGTACTGGTTCACATCAGACAGTCCCGGAGTCCATACTCCTTGCTTACTTCCAGCTGTGGATTTTCTCAACTAATCCAGCATTCACCGGAGATCTGATTAAAGCAGGAGAGAAAAAAGAAAACAAACATGACAAGAAGTACTAGGATGAATTAGAACCACAATTAGAACCGGGTCAGCCCACCAACTAGACCTGAAAGGAAAATTCACTAAGACTTTTGAAAATGTTTCAATTCGAATGACACATTCCTCTATCCTGGGACAGGCTATTTAGTGGAGTTAACAGGCAATTTCAATAGGAGTGTTGGGAATGTTCGAATTCCTGCATTTTCATTAGACAATACATTTCCTGTCTGGGATTTGGTTTTATTCTGACTGTAAGACCATTGACCATTTTCTCCCCAAGCAGAGGATGAACGTTCCGAATCAGTGTATGCTTTAAAAGTGTAACAATAACCATAGGCATGCTTGGGTTATAATGCTGTTAAATGTCCCTATTCAGACAAGAATCACCAGATCTACTCAATGTTGAAGCTACCTCTATTAACCGAGAATCACCCAGATATACTCTGTTATAATGCTGCGTTCACTAGGCCTAGAATCACCAGAAATGCTCAGTGTAATAATGCTGTTTGTATTCAGTGTAGAATCACCCAGATATACTCTGTGTTATAACGCTGTGTGTATTCAGATAGAATTACCCAGATATATTCAATGTTATAATGCTGTGTGTATTCAGACTAGAATCACCCAGATATACTCCGTGTTATAATGCTGTGTGTATTCAGATAGAATCACCCAGGTATATTCAGTGTTATAATGTTGTGTGTATTCAGACTAGAATCACCCAGATATACTCTGTGTTATAATGTTGTGTGTATTCAGATAGAATCACCCAGATATATTCATAGAACATAGAACATAGAACAATACAGCACAGAACAGGCCCTTCGGCCTTCGATGTTGTGCCGACCAAAATAAAAAGCAATGCCCCTCCTAACTAAACCATTCCCTTCTCTTCCATATACTTATCAACTACCTCTTAAACGCCACCAAACTTGGCGCATCTACAACAGCTGCAGGCAGGGCATTCCACTCCCTAATCACTCTTTGAGTAGAGAACCTACCTCTGATATCCGTCCTATAACTCATACCCCTTAATTTAAAGCTGTGTCCCTTCGTGCTAGCTTTCTCCATCCTAGGAAAAAGGCTATCACTGTCCACCCTATCTAAACCTCTAATCATCTTATATGCTTCAATAAGATCCCCCCTTAGCCGCCTCCTTTCTAACGAAAACAACCTCAAATCCTTCAACCTCTCCTCATAACCAGGTAGGTCGTGCCTTACTAACCTCATTGAGTTTTTTGAAAAAGTGACCAAAGAGGTGGATGGGGGTAAGGCGGTTGATATGGTATATATGGACTTTAGTAAGGCGTTTGATAAGGTGGCCCATGGAAGACTTCTACAGAAAATGCAGATGTGTGGAATAGAGGGTGATTTAGATAATTGGATTAGGAATTGGCTGGCAGATAGAAGACAGAGGGTGGTGTTGATGGGAGATATTCATCGTGGAGTTCGGTGACAAGTGGTGTGCCTCAGGGGTCTGTTTTGGGGCCCCTGCTGTTTGTAATTTTTATAAATGATCTGGATGAGGGTATTGAGGGATGGATCAGTAAATTTGCAGATGACACTAAAGTCGCTGGAGTGGTAGATAGTGAAGAGGGGTGTTATAGTTTGCAGAGAGACTTGGACAAGTTGCAGAGCTGGGCCGAGAGGTGGCAAATGGAGTTTAATGTGGAAAAGTGTGAGGTAATGCACTTTGGCAGGAATAATAAATGTGTAGAGTATAGGTCTAATGGTAGGATTCTTAATAGTGTTGATGAACAGAGGGATCTTGGTGTATTTGTGCATAGATCCCTGAAAGTAGGCAGTCAAGTCGATAAGGTTGTTAAGAAGGCATACGTAGTCTTAGCTTTTATTGGTAGGGGGATTGAATTTCGGAGCCGCAACGTCATGTTGCAACTGTACAAAACTCTAGTGCGGCCGCACTTGGAGTATTGTGTGCAGTTCTGGTCCCCACATTATAAGAAAGATGTGGAGGCATTGGACAGGGTACAGAGGAGGTTTACCAGGATGTTGCCTGGTATGGAGGGCAGGTCTTATGAAGAGAGGCTGAGGGATTTGAGGTTGTTTTCGTAAGAAAGAAGGCGGCTAAGAGGAGACCTTATTGAAACGTATAAGATGATTAGAGGTTTAGATCGGGTGGACAGTGAAAGCCTTTTTCCTAGGATGGAGAAAGCTAGCACGAGGGGACATAGCTTTAAATTAAGGGGTGGTAGTTATAGGACGGATGTCAGAGGTAGGTTCTTTACCCAGAGGGTGTTAAGGGTATGGAATGCCCTGCCTGCTGCAGTTGTAGATGCGCCAAGTTTGGTGGCGTTTAAGAGGTTATTAGATAAGTTTATGGATGAAAAGGGAATGGTTTAGGTTAGAGGGTCACTGCTTGTTCCTAATTGGTCGGCGCAACATCGAAGGCCGAAGGGCCTGTTCTGCGCTGTAATGTTCTATGTTCTAAGTTCTACAACCACTCTCTGCCTTCTGCCGGCAAGCCAGTTCTGGATCCACGAGGCCAAAGCCCCTTGGATCCCATGCTCTCTCACCTTCTCCAGAAGCCTTGCATGGGGGACCTTATCAAACGCCTTACTAAAGGCCATGTACACGACGTCCACCGCCCTTCCTTCGTCAATGTGTTCAGTCACATTTTTGAAGAACTCAACTAGGCTCGTAAGGCATGACCTGCCCTTGACAAAACCATGCTGACTATTTCTAATCAGTCCAAACTTCTCCAAATGTTCATAAATCTTATTCCTCAGAAGCCTCTCCATCAGCTTACCAACCACTGAAGTCAAACTCACCGGTCGGTAATTTCCTGGACTATCCCTGTTCCCTTTCTTAAAGATAGGAACCACATCTGCAATCCACCAATCCTCCGGAACCTCTCCCATTTCCATGGACGACGCAAAGATCATCGCCAGGGGCTCTGCAACCACTTCCCTCACCTCCCACAATAATCTGGGGTACATCCCATCCGGTCCCGGCGACTTGTCTATCTTGATAGAATTTAACAGATCTAACACATCCTCTTTCCTAACATCCACATACATCCGTATGGATGTGTGGATGTCTTTTCCGTATGCCTCAAACCTGCAGTGCAATCTCCCAGTTCACTTTCCACTGTGAATACCGAGGCAAAGTACTCGTTAAGCACCTCTGCCATTTTTTCCGTTCCTCAATCCCCAGGTCACCTGCTCTCCTCCCTCCTCCAGTCACCTTCTGCCCTCCACCCGTTCCCTCTGCTTTTTTTTCCCATCGTCCTCCAACCCCATTTACAGTCCAATCCCTCACTCCCCTATCGTCACCTCTGCCATCTCCTTCTTCCGTCCCCACCTTCCTCCATCATGAGCCCTCCACCACCTCGTCCCCCTCTTCCCTATGCATCTCATTCTCCCTCCCTCCCCTTCCAATCCTCCATCCCCATTCCTTCCTCCCTCCCCAGTCCCTTCTTCTCCTCCCGGTCTGCTCCCTTCCTCCCAACCTCTCCTCCCTCTTTTTCTCAGCCCCCTCGTCCCTCTCTCTGCTCTCCCTCCATTCCCCTCTCTTCTCTCTTTCCCCCTCCTCTCCTTGCTACCCTCTACCATTCCTACCTTCGCTTCCTTCCTGTCCATTCCTCCCTCTCTTAAGTCCCATTGTTTCCCCATCCCTCGCCACTCCCTCCTCCCTCCCCTTCCCCTCCTTCCTCCCCATGTCTCCTCTTCTGTTCCACCTCCTTTCCCATTCCATTTTCCCCATCTCTCCCTCGTATCCTCCTATGTCCCCCTTCCCTACACTCCACCCCTCCCTCACCGCCACTCTCCTCCATTCCTTCTTTCCTCCCTCTCAGTATGATAATGCCGCCTCCTCCCTCCACTGCCCCCTCCATTTCCATCTCTTCCACCCTTCCTCGTCTGCTAACCTCTCCTCCCTCTTCGTCTCCTACCCATCCTCCTCCTCTTACCCCTCCCCTCCTTCACAGCCTCTGTTCATCCCCCACCCTCCCATTTTTCTCCCTCCTTCTCCTTGTCCGCTCCTCACTCCATCCTCTGACCCTCCCCTCCCCCGATCCCTTCAGTCACCGTCACCAATGGTCCCCTCACTCACACTTCCATTCCTTTCCTTCCCATCCATCCCCTCCCTCCCACCCTCCTCATCCCTCCCTCTCTCGCCTGTGCCCTCCTCTCTCCCCATCCCCTCCTCTCTCCCATCCATTCCTCTTCCCTCCACTCTCTCCCATCCCTTACTCACTCCCCATCCCCTCCTCCCTGCTCTCGTCTCCTTTCTACTTCGTAGAGATCGAAGAATCATAGAATCCTGCATAAAAAGGCAATTCGGGCCATCAAGTCAGCACCGATCACAATCTTTGAAAAACCAGAGCATCTGAATCATCCCCAACTCTGTTATAATCTTGAGAGGAATGAAATTGCTGTATCATCAACTTGACATTCTATACCATCATTCATTCGCCGTGATAACATGGTATTTTTTCTCACCTGAATCTGTTCCCAACCCCTCATAAACTCCAGCATTGCTCTGCCACAGTGCAGGCAGCCCTCCCAACCAGTCTGTTTACATAATACAGATCCTGGCCTGCTTTCTATTAGTGAAACTCTTGTCCCCACACCCCTTCTTATCAGTATATAAATAGGCAGCCTCTGATCTGTCAATAGTTCTGTGCCACACCATCATATGGTTTGTTCATGAAAATCTTCAAATCATCTTTTGTGTGTGTGTGTGTGTGTGTGTGCGTGCGTGAGTTTGTGTGTGTGTGTGTGCGAGTGAGTGTGTGTCTGTGTGTGTGTGCGTGAGTTTGTGTGTGTGCGTTTGTGTGTGTGTGTGTGTGTGTGTGCGTGCGTGTGTGTGTGTTTGTGTGTGGTGTGTGTGAGTGTTAGATGTGTGGTGTGTGTGTGTTTTGCAGTGAGTTTTGTGGTGAGTGATGTGAGTTTGTGTGTGGTGTGTGAGAAAAGTGGTGAGTGAGGTTTTGTGTGTGTGTGTGTATGTGTGTGTGATGAGTGAGTTTGATCGTGTGTGTGTGTGTGTCGTCGAACTGGTGTGTGTGTGAGAGTGAGTTTGTGGGTGATGTGAACGTGAGTTTGTGTGTGTGTGAGGTGTGAGTGAGTGAGTTGAGTTTGTGTGTGTGTGTGAGTGTGTGTGTGTGTGTGTGTGTGTGAGTTTGTGTGTGTGTGTGTGAGTGAGTTTGTGTGTGTGTGTGTGTGTGTGTGTGGATGTGACAAGATGTGCAGATGAGGAAGGTGCAGTTGAACGAGTCCATTCAGATTTTTTTTCCTTTGAAGAATTTGGCAAGTTTCCACATGGTAGACTTATAAGCAAGACAAATGTGAAAGGGGTACAAGTGCAGGACTTTAATCTGGTGTTGCGAGACTTCTTAATGTGCTTGTTGGACAGTCTGCAGCACCTTCCTGGCGTTCTGATGGTGTCTGCTGGATGAGCTGGCTCAAGATGGGTCTGTGGTTTGGTGGTTGGGAGGGTGGGGGACTGTGCGAGTGGGTGTTGGGACTTGGAGGAATCCAACCAGAGATGCATCTGATCACGCCCCTCCCCTCCTCCGGCAGACACTAATGGAAGGCCAGCAATGTGCTGCAGGCTCCAACCAATGGAGGTCAGAAGGATAGTGGAGGGAGAGCAGCACTCGAGATGGGTTAGGGGAGTGTGCTCTGCCTGGAGGGGGGTTGCTTTTAGGTGGGGGAGGCCGAGGTGTTGCATTGGAGGGAGCTGTGGACTGCGTTGGGGGTGGGGGGGTTCTGCCAGGAGTCTGCCTCCCAGGGGTTTGGATCAAGTGGGGGTCTGCCAGAGTGGTTAGCAGGGAGGTCTGCAAAGGATATCGGAATAGGATGGGCTTTGGAGGTTCCCCTGCAGAATAGAAATCCATTTCAGATTCTGACTGTCTGCGGGTGATTACAGCGCAGATCTGGGATGGACGGTAAAATGGGATGTGGCGGTAGAGTTGGGCGTGCGGCTCCTTAAATCAATTTAAATGAATGCTAATATATTTAGATCATGGCCGCCCAATTGGGGTGCAGACCGGATCCGTGTCCAAATCAGGTGTCAGTAATAGAGCAATCTGCTCTGTTTCAGGTACAGATCGCGTTACAGGCCCGGCGCCCCAAATTCACTGCAATTTCGGCCCAGTATGTCCTTGGCTACAGACAGAAACGTCTGGGACAGTCAGATGTGTATGTAAGAGGCAGCTGGATTACAACTCTGCAACGTGTGATGTGATTAAATTTAGAAGGAGTAATTTCACAAGGATACATGGAATGAACGAGTAACATTATTAAATTCTGAGGAAAAATGGCTGCTTGGTTCATTTGGCCGATTGATGTCAGCAGGTGGAAAGGTCTAAAAAGGCACAATGGACAATGACCTCCTCGAATCAAGGCATGGATTTCTAAATTATTTCTGTTTTGCTGGAGTTTAAAATAACCTCGGAAAGGCTGCAGCTGGTGTACCGTATTGAATTCTGCCCGCCCCTTTATAGATATTATATAACTGCACTGCTACGGGCGCAGAGGAGATTCGCTATTTTACTGCCTAGGATTTTTGTTTTAGTTATGAAGCGAGGATTGAATGACTTGGGTTGATTTTGTTATTTCAGTGAAAATTGGGGAACAGCATTATCGACATATGCAACATTCTCTGGAGCATAGAGAGGCTGGAGAGAGAATAGCAGGATAAAAAAAAAGTAGCAGACTGAAGGCAGGGAATTATAGGCCGGTTAGTTTAACGTCTGTAGTAGGAAAAATGCTTGAATCTGTCGTCAAAGCAGAAATAACGAGGTACCTGGATATGAACTGATTGATCAGGCAGATGGAGCACAGATTCGGTAAGGGGAAGTCATGCTTGACGAATTTATTGGAGTTCTATGAGGAAGTGACTAGTGCAGTAGATAGAGGGGAACTGGTGGATGTGGTTTGCTAAAAGGCGTTTTTGGATTTCTAAAAGGTATTTGATAAGGTGTCTCAAAAGATTGCTGCAGAAAATTGGGGTCAGGAAGTCGGGGTAGGGTGTTAGACTAGATAGAAGATTGATTGTCCAATAGGAAGCAGAGGGTAGGTATTAATGGGTGCCAATCTGATTGGCAGCTGGTGACTAGTGGATTGCCCCAGGGATCCTGGGGCATCAACTATTTACCATTTACACAGACGATCTGGAGGAAGGGGCTGAGTGCAGGGTGACAAAATTTGCTGATGACACGAAGATGAGTGGAAAAGCAAATTGTGTGGAGGGTGTGGAAAACCTGCAGAGGGATCTGGATAGATTGAGTGAGTGGGCAGGGAGCTGGCAGATGGAGTATAATGTTAGCAAGTGTGAGGTTATCCACTTTGGTAAGAATAATCGTAGGAAGGATTACTATTTAAATGGAGAAAAGCTGCAGCATGCGATGGTGCAGAGGGACCTGGGGGACCTTGTGCACGAATTGCAAAAACACTGTGTAGCAGTGATCAAGAAGGTGAATGCAATGTTGGCCTTTATAGCTAGGGGGATAGAATATAAAAGTAGGGAAGTTCTGTTGCAGCTGTATAGGGTACTGATGAGGCCACAGCTGGAGTACTGTGTGCAGTTTTGGTCGCCGCATTCGAGGAAGGATATATTGGCCTTGGGGTGCAGAGAAGGTTCACTAGGCTGATACCGGAGATGAGGGCATTGGATTATGAGGAGAGACTGAATAAGCTAGGTTTGTACTCTTTGGAGTTTAGAAGGCTGAGAGGGGATCTTATAGAGACGTATAAGATAATGAAGGGGATGGATAGGGTAGAGGTTGAGAGACTCTTCCCGCTTAACAAAGATAGCAGGACTGGAGGGCACAGCCTCAAGGTTGGGGGGTGAGCGGTTCAGATCAGAGTTGCAGAGGAGCTTCTTCACGCAAAGGGTGCTGAATCTTTGGGATTCTCTGCCTGATGAAGTGGTGGAGGCTTCCTTGCTGAATATGTTCAAGTCAAGAGTGAATAGGTTATTGATTGACAAGGGAATTAAGGGTTATGAGGAGAAAGCGGGAAAGTGGAACTGAACCACTACAGATCAGCCATGATCATATTGAATGGTGGGGCAGGCTCGAGGGGCTGGATGGCCGACTCCTGCTCTTATTTCTTACGTTCTTATGTAGGATGCCTCAATCTCAGAGGCATGTTGTTAAGGGGCAACGTCAAAGGAAAAATAACCAGAGTGTGGTGAGAGCCAGGAATGTTCCACATCGTCGCGTGGTTGAGGCCGTTTGTTTCACATTCTTTCAAATGAATCAACACTTTGCACACTTTACCATTCAGAATTATGATACACGTGCTGGTAACTGGGATTATCAATTACTCACTATCTCTGCAGACTGAATGGATAGAAGCTCTCTTCTTCTCTGTGTCATTCTGATTCTGAGAGCAAGACACTTCCAGGTACACCACCCCCAACCTTCGCTACATTTCACACAGGCACCAATCAATGGTCTTTCTCAATCTGAAAAGATTTTAGCATTCACTTTCCACATTTAAACTATTTAACGGGTTTAGAAATTTGGGTTAGTGGATATGTGAACATATTTTTCGACTAATCATTGACCTTGGATTGTATCAATGCAGAAATAGATTGCAACACAAATCCCAAATCCAGCACGTTTAATTTTTGAGCAATTTAAATGTTCGAAAATGGCATGTGGTTCATTTTGGAATAAATCCCAAACTCTGCCCATAACTGGATAACATTGGCTGAAATAGCAAAGAGTAAAATGATGGATTTTCTTTGATTCTACACCTCTGGGTCATTGGGACTCTCACCGCTGCTTTGAACTCGAAATCGCCTGCAGACACTGCCCCCTACTTAAATGTGTCTGATTGTGCAAACGTTGAACATCAGAATCAGCGTGAAAGGGATGAAGTGTTACAATGTGATCAAAACAACATATTCAATTACTAGGCAGCATAGGTTTAAGACGCGAGGGGCAACGTTCAAAAGAGATGTACGAGGCAGATTTTTACACAGAGGGTGCCTGGAACTCGTTGTCGGGAGATGTAGTGAAGGTGGATACGGAAGTTACTGTTAAGGGGCACCTTAACACGTACAGGATGGAAATAGAGGGATACGGTGCCCGAAGAGTTAAGTTGGACAGCATGGTTGGTACAGGGTTGGAGGGCCGAAGGGCCCGTTTCTGCACTGTAATTGTCTTATCTTTTTGTCCGTCGTTTTATATGACTAGTAATAAGAACCATATTGTTGTTGCAAAAGAACAAATACCTGCTAATGTAAAACACTAGAATATGTTTATTTAACAACCCAAGTCAATTCTTGTCTCCGAACACTCAGCTGACTATTCCTCAGGGCAGTATTTGCATTTCATCTTCCTGTAACGAATGACCACAAAGTGACAAAAGGTCATTAGGGTGAACTACACAGAAAATTCTGTGGCCGTTTTCATGAGAACTACATGGATATTACACACAAGCATGGGCCACAAAATGCAATATACTGTGAAATATAAGCAAGTGGAATCTGCTTCATTATGACATTGAGGATAATGACAAGAAAATTTGTACATATGATTACTATAGCAGGAATTGCCTTACTTCAATTAATTCTGTCTCACATCCAAATGATTTGGAATTCTACTTCCACAGTTCACACTTTCAAATCGCCCTTTAAGTTGCCTTATCCCTTCGCTGCTTCCAACAATGTTTCTCCTTCATGTTTTGCACCTCTGCCTTCATGTTTCCTTTCCCTGAACAACTTCCAGATCCAGCAATCGAATTCTACCTCTGCTTCAAATAATTTTACAAATTTTGCAGGAATGTCTTGCTGCTTTATCACTACTGCATATTTCTGACCTCTCATGAAGCGATATTTTACGAACATTCTGTGATTTTACTGAACAGGTAACTATTTTGTTTGCGTGTTTGCTTTTTTTTAACTCTTGACTTCTCGGATATTGCTCTTGAATTATCGCGCTTTTTTGACATGATTATTTTTTAACCATTATTCGATAGCAAGCATTTTTTTCACAAGGCTGAAAGATGCCAACTCCTTTCAGTGGCACTGACAAAGCTGCCATCTCTTCCATACATTTTGCCAAATGCAAGCATTTAGTTATACTAAACTTAAACGGTTTCCATGTTGCAAACCCATAATTGCTAAGCAGCATTGTTGGAGTGTTTGCTTTTCAAGCCATACATCTCTCTAAGTGTGGTATTGACTCAGTTGGAATTGTAAAGAATCCTCATACAAGCATATTTTATTACCATGAACATAACTCCATGTCTACACATTCCAAGCCCAGGAATGAAAAAAGAAACACAGAGCTATATGTACCTTCAAATGTTTTGAAATACTAATATAAATCTCTTAAAAATACATTTCGTGCCCTAACAATGCAGAACCCTGTTCCTCAGTCTTCTTGAATTAATTAATAAACTGTGCAAGTCTAGAAAATGGATATTTCAGTACATCTGTGAGTTGTTTCCTGAACCTTGACTGGGTTATTGCATAAATGCCAGTATTGGTGCAGCAACTAAGGAGTTGCAGCATAAATCCCAACTTCACCAAAAAATATGGTGTTTTATTCAAAATGATTGCAAGGTATCTCAACCAATTACGTATGGAAATAAACACCAACACTGTCCATAAAAGAACAAAATTGGCTGAGATAGCTAACAGTAAAATACTTGATTTCTTGCGATGCTGCATCTCAGGGTCTTTGTGAGTCTTCGAATTACTGTGAGCCTGGAGTCTTTTGCGGGCTTGGCTGCTAATTAAAATGTGTCTCACGGTGAAAATGTTGAGTAATACAATCAAAATAAATGGAGTGCAGGGTGTTAGAATATAATGGAGGAACTCGATTGATCCCCAGAGCCGAGAAGTAATAAGAAGTATGTAAATAAGAAGTTGCTAAGAAGTAATAACTTCTTAACAACTTTATCAACCTGGGTGCCGACTTTCAAAGAGCTATGTACTTGTACCCCAAGATCCCTCTGCTCGACAACACTATTAAGGGTCCTTCCATTAGCCCTATATTTCATATGCCTGTTATTCCTGCCAAAGTGAATCACCTCACACTTATCCATATTGAATTCCATTTGCCACCTCACGGCCAAGCTCTGCAACCTATCAATGTCCCTCTGCAAACTGTAACATCCATCCTCGCTGTCTACAACTCCCCCCACTTTGGTATCGTCAGCAAATTTACTAATCCGACCCTCTACACCCTCATCTAGATCATTTATAAAAATGACAAACAGCAGTGGCCCCAAAACAGATCCTTGAGGTACACCACTTGTAAGATGTGGGGGCATGGGAGAGGGTGCAGAGGAGGTTTGCCAGGATGTTGCCTGGTATGGAGGGCGGGTGTTATGAGGAAGGGCTGAGGGATTTGAGGTTGTTTTCATTGGAGAGAATGCGGCTGGGATGTTGATATTGAGATGTGTAGGATGGTTAGAGGTTTGGATGGGGTGGACGGTGATAGCCTTTTTCCTGGGATGGAGGGGGCTGGCACGAGGGGACACAGCTTTGAGTTGGGAGGTGGTAGTTGTGGGGCGGGTGTTGGAGGCGGGTTCTTCGTGTGGAGGGTGGTGAGGGCGTGGAGTGCCCTGCCTGCAGCAGTTGTGGACTCACCTACTTTGGGGGCGTTCGGGTGTTCGGTGGATGGGCATGTGGATGATATTGGAGTGGTTTAGGTTAGAGGGTCCACTGGCCAGCGCAACATCGAGGGCCGAGGGGCCTGTACTGCGCTGTAATGTTCTATGTTCTATGTTCTAAAGATCAAATTTCAGGCCACAAAACCATAGTGTGCTCATAAAAGAATAGAGACCCGTTAAAATGAAACACCGGAAAATATTTTTCAAACACCTCAACCTGGTCACTGTTCTCACAGTCACCACTGCCATTTTCACAGTGCAATATTTGTTTTTCAGTTTTCCATAACAAATGGCTACAAATCGGTCAAATGTAAAGATGACTGTGAACCAGACAGAACAGTCTGTGGCTATATGAATAAATGCAGTGTGGATATTGCACACTGGGAGAGCTCGGAACAAGTGAAAGAACTGGAGAAGGTAATGAAATGGAATCTGCTTCAATATCACATCGAAGATGATGACAAGTGTATCCGCTGTTGACATGGCCAACAGGTAACAATTAACACATTTGCTGAGACCAGAATTTCAACGCTTTAATATTAAGATCGTCAGTAGATTAGCTACAAGGGAGAACAAGAAACAGCAAACTGTATTACAAATGAAACATAGAACATAGAACATAGAACATAGAACATTACAGCACAGAACAGGCCCGTCGGCCTTCGATGTTGCGCCGACCAATATAAAAAGCAATGCCCCTCCAAACTAAACCATTCCCTTCTCTTCCATATACTTATCAACTAACCTCTTAAACGCCACCAAACCTGGCGCATCTACAACCGCTGCAGGCAGGGCATTCCACTCCCGAACCACCCTTTGGGTAAAGAACCTGCCTCTGATATCCGTCCTGATATCCGTTGTGCGTGGAGCCTGAAGAGATTGGTGAGGCACTGAATAAATATTTCTCTTCGGTATTCACGCAGAGTGCTGGAAATGTAGCTATGGAGAACACTGAGGTACAGGGTTGCAAATTGGGAAGTATCGTAGTAGATAGGGAGGATGTGTTAGAAATTCTCGAGGGTTTGACGTTGGATAAGTCCCCTGGGCCGGACGGGATTTACCCTAGGATTCTCTGGGAGGCAAGAGAGGAGATTGCAGAGCCTCTGGCTCTGATCTTCAGGTCCTCGTTGGTTACGGGTGTGGTTCCGGAGGACTGGAGGATAGCGAATGTGGTCCCATTGTTTAAGAAGGGGAAGAGAGACCTTCCAGGGAATTATAGGCCAGTGAGTCTTACTTCTGTTGTGGGCAAGGTATTGGAGAGAATTATTAGGGATAGGATTTATAGTTATTTAGAGAGAAATGAATTGATTGGGGATAGTCAGCATGGTTTTGTGAAGGGTAGGTCATGCCTTACTAACCTCATTGAGTTTTTTGAGAAAGTGACCAAGAGGTGGATGGGGGTAAGGCGGTTGATGTAGTATATATGGACTTTAGTAAGGCGTTTGATAAGGTGGCCCATGGAAGACTTCTACAGAAAATGGATGGGTTACCAGGATGTTGCCTGGTATGGAGGGCAGGTCCTATGAAGAGAGGTTGAAGGATTTGAGGTTGTTTTCATTACAAAGGAGGCGGCTAAGAGGGGATCTTATTGAAGCATATAAGATGATTAGAGGTTTAGATAGGGTGGACAGTGATAGCCTTTTTCCTAGGATGGAGAAAGCTAGCACGAGGGGACACAGCTTTAAATTAAGGGGTAGAGTTATAGGACGGATATCAGAGGTAGGTTCTTTACTCAAAGAGTGATTAGGGAGTGGAATGCCCTGCCTGCAGCTGTTTTAGATGCGCCAAGTTTGGTGGCGTTTAAGAGGTTAATTGATAAGTATATGGAAGAGAAGGGAATGGTTTAGTTTGGAGGGGCATTGCTTTTTATTTTGGTCGGCACAACATCGAAGGCCGAAGGGCCTGTTCTGTGCTGTAATGTTCTATGTTCTATGTTCTATGTTCTATAACTATCACCCCTTAATTTAAAGCTGTGTCCCCTCGTGCTAGCTTTTTCCATCCTAGGAGAAAGGCTATCACTGTCCACCCTATCTAAACCTCTAATCATCTTATATGTTTCGATCAGGTCCCCTCTTAGCCTCCTCCTTTCTAACGAAAACAACCTCAAATCCCTCAGCCTCTCCTCATAAGACCTGCCCTCCATACCAGGCAACATCCTGGTAAACCTCCTCTGTACCCTCTCCAATGCCTCCACATCTTTCTTATAATGTGGGGACCAGAACTGCACACAATACTCCAAGTGCGGCCGCACTAGAGTTTTGTACAGTTGCAACATGACGTTGCGGCTCCGAAATTCAATCCCTCTACCAATAAAAGCCAAGACTCCATATGCCTTCCTAACAACCTTCTCGACCTGACTGCCTACTTTCAGGGATCTATGCACATACACACCAAGATCCCTCTGTTCATCTAGACTACTAAGAATCCTACCATTTGCCCTATACTCTACACATTTATTATTTCTGCCATAGTGCATTACCTCACACTTTTCCACATTAAACTCCATTTGCCACCTCTCGGCCCAGCTCTGCAACTTGTCCAAGTCCCTCTGCAAACTATAACACCCCTCTTCACTATCTACCACTCCACCGACTTTAGTGTCATCTGCAAATTTACTAATCCATCCTTCAATACCCTCATCCAGATCATTTATAAAAATTACAAACAGCAGGGGCCCCAAAACAGACCCCTGAGGTACACCACTTGTCACCGAACTCCAAGATGAATATCTCCCATCAACCACCACCCTCTGTCTTCTATCTGCTAGCCAATTCCTAACCCAATTAGCTAAATCACCCTCTATCCCATACATCTGCATTTTCTGCAGAAGTCTTCCATGGGCCACCTTATCAAACGCCTTACTAAAGTCCATATATACCACATCAACCGCCTTACCCCCATCCACCTCCTTAGTCACTTTTTCAAAAAACTCAATGAGGTTAGTAAGGCACGACCTACCCTTCACAAAACCATGCTGACTATCTCCAATCAATTCATTACTCTCTAAATAACTATAAATCCTATCCCTAATTATTCTCTCCAACACTTTGCCCACCACAGAAGTAAGAGTCACTGGCCTACAGTTGGATCTAATAATGCAATTTCAACGAATATTCCATTCAGTGATGTATTGGATTTATCCATATCTGTGCAAATGCATTGGAAGTCACTTGTACATTGAAATGCAAGGCATATTAAAACAATACATCAATAATATTGGATTTTCTTTACCTAATTTTCGATACTAATCCGAACTTGGCTCAAAAACCAATGACTCCCCTAATCGCCATTCCCTTCCCCTCCTCATGGGCTCATTAAACTTCATCCTTTCTTCTGAGTTCAAAGTTTACTTAAACTGGTCAGAATACTGTTCACAAAATATATCTTTTCTATTATTATATTAATTTGTTATATTATATTATATTATTATATAATATATATTATATAATATATATTATATTGTATTGAATTGTGTCATAGAAGGATGCGCCTCCTGCGACTCTTCCTCCGCATTTATCCGATTTCAGAAGAGAAACAAACAGTAACACACACACCGAGTTAGAATGTAGAGCATAGAACATAGAACATTACAACGCAGAACAGGCCCTTCGGCCTTCGATGTTGTGCCGACCAATTAAGAAAAAGCAATGACCCTCTAACCTAAACCATTCCCTTATCCACATTAATTTCCAACTTCGTTAATAAGTCAGACAGAACTTGCCCTCTATCCTGGAACCTGTATCTGAGACCATCATTGCTGACATCAGAGCAGCTTTATCGAAGATAAAACCACTACTTGTGATTTTATCTGGGAACGTGACTTGTCCAGATAGGTTACCTGGACGAGATCTCAGATCCTGTGTGGATCAGTTGTCAGGGCTATTCTCAGACATCTTCAAACTCTCTTTACAACAATCAGAGGAACTCAGTTGCATCAAGAAGATGACCATTACCCCAGTACCGAAGAAATGTCAAGCAGCGTGCCTTAACTAATAGAACATAGAACATAGAACAATACAGCACAGAACAGGCCCTTCGGCCTTCGATGTTGCGCCGACCAAAATAAAAAGCAATGCCCCTCCAAACTAAACCATTCCCTTCTCTTCCATATACTTATCAATTAACCTCTTAAACGCCACCAAACTTGGCGCATCTACAACAGCTGCAGGCAGGGCATTCCACTCCCTAATCACTCTTTGAGTAAAGAACCTACCTCTGATATCCGTCCTATAACTCATACCCCTTAATTTAAAGCTGTGTCCCCTCGTGCTAGCTTTCTCCATCCTAGGAAAAAGGCTATCACTGTCCACCCTATCTAAACCTCTAATCATCTTATATGCTTCAATAAGATCCCCTCTTAGCCGCCTCCTTTCTAACGAAAACAACCTCAAATCCTTCAACCTCTCTTCATAGGACCTGCCCTCCATGCCAGGCAACATCCTGGTAAACCTCCTCTGTACCCTCTCCAATGCCTCCACATCTTTCTTATAATGTGGCGACCAGAACTGCACACAATACTCCAAGTGCGGCCGCACTAGAGTTTTGTACAGTTGCAACATGATGCTGCGGCTCCTAAATTCAATCCCCCTACCAATAAAAGCTAAGACTCCATATGCCTTCTTAACAACTTTATCCACTTGACTGCCTACTTTCAGGGATCTATTGACACATACACCAAGATCCTTCTGTTCCTCAACACTATTAAGAGCCCTACCATTAGCCCTATACTCTACACATTTATTGTTCCTGCCAAAGTGCATTACCTCACACTTTTCCACATTAAACTCCATTTGCCACCTCTCGGCCCAGCTCTGCAACTTGTCCAAGTCACTCTGTAAACTAAAACACCCCTCTTCACTATCTACCACACCACCAACTTTAGTATCATCTGCAAATTTACTGATCCATCCCTCAATACCCTCATCCAGATCATTTATAAAAATTACAAACAGCAGGGGCCCCAAAACAGACCCCTGAGGCACACCACTTGTCACCGAACTCCACGATGAATATCTCCCATCAACCACCACCCTCTGTCTTCTATCTGCCAGCCAATTCCTAATCCAATTAGCTAAATCACCCTCTATTCCACACATCTGCATTTTCTGTAGAAGTCTTCCATGGGCCACCTTATCAAACGCCTTACTAAAGTCCATATATACTACATCAACCGCCTTACCCCCATCCACCTCTCTGGTCACTTTCTCAAAAAACTCAATGAGGTTAGTAAGGCATGACCTACCCTTCACAAAACCATGCTGACTATCCCCAATCAATTCATTTCTCTCTAAATAACTATAAATCCTATCCCTAATAATTCTCTCCAATAACTTGCCCACAACAGAAGTAAGACTCACTGGCCTATAATTCCCTGGAAGGTCTCTCTTCCCCTTCTTAATGTTGTCTGATGGTCCTGACATTCATCATTATGAAGTGCTTCAAAAGTTTATTCATAGCATGAATTCCAGTCTCCGTCATTGCCTGGTTCTACTACAGTTGGTCTACTGTGGCAACAGGTCGACAGCAGTCGCCATTTCCATGGCTTGCACTGAGCTCTGGAATATCCAGATAATGAAGATACCTGTGTCAGACTCCTGTTTATTGATTACAGCTCAGCTTTCAACACCATTGTTCTTTCAAAACTAACATCCAGAATTCATGGTAGTGTTTGGAGCTCGGCTCCTCACTCTGGGATTTGGTTTTGAATTCCCCAACCCACAGATGAAATAAAGTAAGGATAAGCAACACTTCAGATCATGCTCAACACTGGTGTTCCACAAGGCTGCCTCCTCAGCCCTTACTCTTTAAACACTCTTTATACACCTTCTACTGTGCGGCCAAATTACCCTTCAAATTAACATCAATGTGGACAAATTAGAAATGATCGAGTGCTTTAAGTTTTTAGGGGTACAGGTCACCAACAATCTATCCTGCCCTCTTCCCTGCACCCCTCCACCCTGCCCCACGCCGAAATTATAATTGAGAAAGCCTCTCAACGCCTGTAACTTTCTCAGAAGTCTAAAGGAATTTCGCATGTCAGCTATGAATCTCACCAATGTTTATAGATGAATCATAGAAAGCATTCTTTCTTGTTGTATCACAACTTGATATGGCTCTCGCTTTGCCTGAGATCACAAGGCACTATAAAAGTTCATGAATGTAGCCCAATACATCAAGCAAATCAGCTTCCGATCCATTGATTCTGTATACTTCTCCTCAAGTGTCGGAAAAGCCGCCAGCATAATAAAGGGCCCACACACTGGGATATATTCTCTTCCGGCTTCTTCCATCAGGGGAAAAAATACAAAGGCTGTGGTTACGTACTAAGTGAATCAAGGACAGTTTTTTTCCTGATGCAATCATTCTTTGAATGGGCCTATGTCGCACATTTTCTCTGCAACTTAACTATGACTGTAGCACCACATTCTGCACCCTCTCCTTTCTTTCTCATTGGACGTCATGCTTCGTTTATATAGAATTCATGAAACAATACATGTGACAATAATGAATCAAATCAAATCAAATTTGTAAAATGTGTACTGGAAGGATCATTGGAGCAGTATGTGGCAAGCCCGACTAGAGAAGGGGCTATATTGGATTTAGTTCTGAGTAATGAGCCAGGGCAGGTGGTTGATGTTGTAGTAGGGGAAATGTGGCTAACAGGGACCACAATTCTGTCTACTTTATGATACAGATGGAAAAGGATGCTTGTTGCCCTGGGGGCAGGGTGCTGAATTGGGGGAAGCCTAACTACGGTCAGATTAGGCAGGAACTTATGGAAACTGATTGGGAATGTTTGTTCGAGGGTAAGTCCACACTAGGCATGTGGGATTTTTTCAAGGAAATACTGAAAATGTTGCAAGATAGATATGTGCCGGCTAAGAGTAAAGGTGGGAAAGGTAGGATTAGAGATCCGTGGATTACTAGGGATATTGAGGACTTGGTTAGGAAGAAAAGAGAGGCGTATGATAGGTCGAAGCAGTTGGGAACCGAGACAGTGTTGGAGGAATATAGACAGAGTAGGAGGGAGCTCAAATGGGGAGTTAGAAGGGCAAAAAGGGGCCATGAAATGATTTTGGTGGATAGGATTAAGGAAAACCCAAAGGCTTTTTACTCCTATGTTAGGAATAAAAGGGTGGTTTAGAGGAAAAATTGGACCTCTTAGGGACAAGAGGAGGGGAACTGTGCTTAGAGCCCGAGTGAATGGTAGAGATCCTGAATGAATACTTTGCGTCGGTATTCACGAAGGAGAGGGGCTTGTTGACAGCTCCTGTCTCTGAGGGAGCTGTGGACCAGTTGAGGGAAATATCCACACCGAGGGAGGAAGTGTTAGAGCTTCTGGGTAGCATTAAAACTGATAAATCTCCAGAGCCTGATGGCATTTATCCCAGGCTGCTTAGAGAGGTGTGAGGTGAAATTGCTGGGCCTCTAACGCAAATTTTTGTCTCTTCCTTGGACACAGGTGAGGTCCCAGAGGACTGGAGAATAGCTAATGTTGTACCGTTGTTTAAAAAGGGTAGCAGGGATAACCCTGGAAATTATAGGCCGGTGAGTTTGACGTCAGTGGTAGGGAAGCTGTTGGAGGGGATCCTTAGAGATAGGATGTATAGGCACTTTGAGCGTTATGATCTGATTAGGGATACGCAGCATGGATTTGTTAAGGGGAGGTCATGCCTTACAAATCTGGTAGAATCTTTTGAGGAGGTGACGAAAATGGTGGACGAAGGGTGAGCCGTTAATGTTGTCTATTTGGATTTTAGTAAGGCGTTTGACAAAGTCCCTCATGGGAGGTGAGTTGAGAAGGTTAAGGCAAATGGGATACAAAGACAGGTAGCTAGATGGATAAGTAACTGGCTTGGTAATAGGAGACAGAGATTAATAGTGGAAGGGTGTTTTTCTGGCTGGAGGTTGGTCACTTGTGTTGTGCCACAGGGCTCAGTACCGGGACCTCTTCTATTTGTAATATATATAAATGACTTGGAAGCGGGAGAAAGTGGTGTGATCATCAGGTTTGCAGACGATACAAAGATGGCTGGATTTGCGGATAGTGAGGAGCATTGCCAGGCGATGCAGCAGGACATAGTTAGGCTGGTAGCTTGGGCAGATAGATGGCAGATGGAATTCAATCCTGATAAATGTGAGGTGATGCATTTCGGGAGAAAGAATGTAGGGGGGAGGTATATGTTAAAGGGTAGACCTAGTAAGAGTAAGAAATGCAGAGGGACCTGGGGGTGTAGGTGAACAAGTCTCTGAAAGGGGCAGAGCAAGTGGAGAAGGTTGTGAAGAAAGCATATAGTATGCTAGCCTTTATAGGAAGGGGTATAGAGTACAAGAGCTGGCCTTCAATGTTGCAGTTGTATAAAATGTTGGTTAGACCTCATTTGGAATACTGCGTACAGTTCTGGTCGCCTTACTACCGGAAGGACGTGGAGACTCTGGAGAGAGTGCAGAGGAGGTTTACCAGGGTGCTGCCTGGTATGGAAGGTCTGAGTTACGAGGAGAGATTAGGCAAATTGGGACTGTTTTCCTTAGAAAGACGTAGACTTAGAGGAGATCTAATAGAGGTGTACAAGATTATGAGGGGTATAGATAAACAGGGTTAAGCTTTTTCCTAGGATGGACTCGAATAGCACGAGGGGTCATGGGCTTAGGGTGAGTGGGGTAAGGTATAATTTGGATGCTAGAGGGAGTTTTTTCACACAGAGGGTGGTGGGGGGTATGGAATGCGCTGCCAAGTAAAGTGGTGGAGGCAGGTACTCTGGAGTTATTTAAGAAACACTTAGATGGACACATGAACAGAATGGGAATGGAGGGGTATAGAAAACTGATTTAAAATAGGGATCATGAGCCTTGGGAGTCCCTGGGAAGTGTGTAAATAGATGATGATATTGATGTACTTGTTTTTATCCGACAGGTGCTTTGGTCCACCTTGTTGTCTAACGAGGGGCAAACACGCGATGGGTCGTGAGAGGGCTGCTCTTGAATTTTTTTTTCGAGAGTATCTAGTGCTTCACGTCGTTAGTGTACGCTTGACCTGGACCATCTGATGGGCAACACGACAGCTGAGTGACTATCGCTGTGCTGTGCAGATACATGGATTTGGGCCTGTGTCTGTGGGAGTTTACGCATTCTCCCCGTGCTTGCGTGGGTTTTCTCCAGGTGCTCCGGTTTCCTCCACATCCCAAAGGTGTGCTCTTAGGCTAATTGGGAAAACAAATTCTCCCTAAATTGTCTCAAATTTGTTTTTTAATCCATAGATCTATAAACATAGACAGGGATCACGGGTAGAGGTGGGAACATCAGGGTGGCAGCGTGGGCTTGTTGGGCTGAAGGTCCTGTTTCCCGTGCTGTTTTGTTCTTTGTTCTTTGTTCAAATGCAAAACATCCTCGAGGCCACTGATTTGTGATTGTGCATCAAAACCTTTGGCTTTGATCTTCACGTCGTCGTTGGCTACAGGTATAGTGCCGGAAGACTGGAGGATGGAAAATGTTGTCCCTTTGTTCAAAAAGGGGAGTAGGGACCATCCTGGAAATTATAGACCTGGTACCTATATTGTATTGTAATTATAGGTGAGCCTGACTTCTGTTGTGGGCAAAGTCTTGGAAAGAATTATAAGGGATAGGATTTATAAGCATCTAGAGAGAAATAAATTGATTAGGGATAGTCAGCACAGTTTTGTGAAGGGTAGGTCGTGCCTCACAAACCTTATTGAGTTTTTTGAGGAGGTGACCAAAGAGGTAGATAAGGGTAAGGCAGTTGATGTAGCGTACATGGATTTTAGCAAAGCATTTGATAAGGTTCCCCATGGTAGGCTACTGCAGAAAGTGCAGATGCATGGGATTGAAGGTGATTTAGCAGTTTGGATTAGGAATTGGTTAGCTGATAGAAGACAGAGGGTGTTGGTTGATGGGAAATATTCAACCTGGAGTGCAGTTACAAGTGGTGTACCTCAAGATCTGTTTTAGGGCCACTGCTGTTTGTCATTTTTATAAATGACCTAGATGAGGGTGTAGAGGGTTGGATTAGTAAATTTGCTGATGATACCAAAGTGGGAGGAGTTGTAGACAGCGAGGATGGATGTTACAGTTTGCAGAGGGACATAGATAGGTTGCAGAGCTGGGCCATGAGGTGGCAAATGGAATTCAATACGGATAAGTGTGAGGTGATTCACTTTGGTAGGAATAACAGGCATATGAAATATAGGGCTAATGGAAGGACCCTTAATATTGTTGTCGAGCAGAGGGATCTTGGGGTACAAGTACATAGCTCTTTGAAAGTTGGCACCCAGGTTGATAAAGTTGTTAAGAAGGCGTACGGTGTGTTAGCTTTATTGGTAGAGGGATTGAATTTAGGAGCCGTGAGGTTATGTTACAACTGTACAAAACTCTGGTGCGGCCGCACTTGGAGTATTGCGTACAGTTCTGGTCTCCGCATTATAAGAAAGATGTGGAAGCATTGGAAAGGGTGCAGAGGAGGTTTACCAGGATGTTGCCTGGTATGCTGGGAAGGCCTTATGAGGAAAGGCTGAGGGACCTGAGGTTATTTTCATTAGAGAGAAGGTTACGCGGTGACCTAATTGAGGCGTATAAGATGATCAAGGGATTGGATAGGGTGGATAGTGAGAGCCTTTTTCCTCAGATGGTGATGACCAACACGAGGGGGCATAACTTTAAATTAAGAGGTGGTAGTTACAGGACGGATGTCAGAGGCAGGTTCTTTACACAGAGGGTGGTGAGGGCGTGGAATGCCCTGCCTGCAGCAGTTGTGGACTCGCCCACTTTGGGGGCATTCAGATGGTCAGTGAATAGGCATATGGATGATATTGGAATAGTTTAGGTTAGAGGGTCCACTGGCCGGCACAACATCGAGGGCTGAAGGGCCTGAAGTGTGCTGTAATGTTCTACGTTCCATGTTCTAAAACTGGAACTTCTCAATTAAAAGCAATATGTTGATTTGATTCAAATTAACTTAATTTGATTTCATTTTGTTTCGGTGCAGAGACTTCACTTCAAGAATGCATCAAACAGTGACCTTCTCACTTTGCAGCCTATATCCCTTGGCACAATATTCTATATCTGATTGGAATCCAACCATTCCTTCAGTGTGAGAGAAATAGAAATTTGATACTCACTAATTGTGTGAACCTTCTGCTGAGTAGAAAACCGGCAACAGGAGGCATGCCATGAGTTCTCAATGGTGCAAGAATTCCAACACGCACTTCTGTAGATTGTCATTGTTCTTGTGGAGTTTTACAACTGCGGGATGGAGTCGGGGGGGGTGGCGGTTGGCAGAGGCAACAAAATATCCTTCAATTTTCTCAGAGAGATTAAAGAAAATGTTATCAAACGAGCATCAGGGAACAGACTCCAAAGCTTGTTGCTAGGCATTGATGGGTTCTCCAACATCAATGATTTCTCCACATGGCCATTCGCGCCTCATTGCTAACATTGTCATACAGAACTTAATGTTCTACGAAGTTTTCACGCGCTTATCAGCAGTACCTAAACACCAGGTGGTCACCGATCACTTGCTTCACATCCACACTTTCACAGGCCTTCCATTCATACCCCTCTTGCATTCAACTTTCAATGTCTCCAAATACTTGCAGTCGTCCAAATGTGGTGGCACAACACACCAACACCACATTACAAATTCACTAACCGATACCCCATGAGACGTAAGAGGAGAATTGTTTCATTAAAACCATGGAAACTGCTCTGACATTCAATCATGATTGAAAAGTTTCTCGTGCCTTTTCTCAGTAACTTTTGATTCCCTCACCAACCAACAATCTATCTATTCCTGTTTTAACTACACTCAGTGACCTGGGCGCCTCAGCCTTATGTGGAAATGGCTTCTCTAAATTCATGAACCTGTGGCTGATCAAAATCTTTCGCATCTCGTTTCTAAATGGTGGCTCCTTTAATCTTCAATCCATGTGTCTGAGTCTCACCTATTCTTGGAGACACCTTCCCCACGTCCACTGTTCCCAGACATTTCAGTATTATGTTAATTAAAATGAGATTTCCCTCCCTCCCATCCATTTAAATTCCATCGAGTAGACACTAGAATCTTCAAACTTTCCACATACCATAACATCTTCATTCCTAGAATAACTCCTGTAAACCTCCTCTGGGGCTCTCCAGAGCCAACAAACCCTTCCTTTGATACGAGGCCCAAAGTTGCTCACAGTACTCAAATGTGGTCTGCCCAGAACTTTAAAAAAGCCTCAGCAATTTATCTCACATTTTACATTCTACTAGCAACACGCCCGTTCCCTTTTAAGATATGATGGCGCTAAATGAAGAAACAAGAAATAGGGGTGCCTTGATAAAATTCCTTGTCACTGCACCTCATACTTACAGCCACTAACGAAATTATTGGCAACAAAAGGATAAGATTATTTCAGTGAAATGATGCATGGAGCTCAGCGTTTCACAACTATATTAAAACATTTAGGGGAAGTTTACACAGGATATGTTTTGCGTATTATCCGAAATTCGAATGTGTTTATTGCCAGTGCAGCTCAACAAGGATTCGACATAAATGGTGTGCAATGTTCATCCATCCTGTTGTGAGCTGTAGGCTACAGCTGACAGCGAAGCAAAGGACAGTGAGTGCTATATCGTGAAGAACCTCCACTGCTTCTCAGGAAGAAACTATTTGAATTTTGCAGTGAAAACTCACCAAGCCGTTCTGATCTCAATTCTTGCTGCCATAAAGGCTAAGCTGTTGCAATAATAGCAACAAATCTCCATGTTCAAATAGACGAAGAAGCTCACAATGGAGGGCACTGCTCTACATATTATCACATTGGATTATGAGATCATAAGAGCGCCTCTTAATAGAAAAAAAATGCAAATCTGATCCTTGAGAAGGCGGTGATGTGCTGCCATCTTGATACAGTGCTGTCCATGCAGTGCAGAGGCACTCTGTGTGCTGTTATGATGGTACACCGGGATCTTGATTCAGCAACAGTGAGATAAAGAAGGTCTGTGACTTTCAGGACAATGTTGTGTTTGTAACCGCAGAAATCAATTTTCAGAAACCTCAGTCAAGTCTGTTGGAATGGCTGTTTGCCAAAGGATTAGGATACATACTAGGATACATACATACATGTAGGATACATACATAATAGATCCCTGAAAGTAGGCAGTCAAGTGGATAAAGTTGTTAAGAAGGCTTATGGAGTCTTAGCTTTTATTGGTAGGGGGATTGAATTTAGGAGCCGCAGCATCATGTTGCAGCTGTAACAAACTCTAGTGCGGCCGCACTTGGAGTATTGTGTGCAGTTCTGGTCGCCACATTATAAGAAAGATGTGGAGGCATTGGAGAGGGTACAGAGGATGTTTACCAGGATGTTGCCTGGTATGGAGGGCAGGTCTTATGAAGAGAGGCTGAGGGATTTGAGGTTGTTTTCGTTAGAAAGAAGGCGACTAAGAGGAGACCTTATTGAAACATATAAGATGATTAGAGGTTTAGATAGGGTGGACAGTGATATCCTTTTTCCTAGGATGGAGAAAGCTAGCACGAGGGGACACAGCTTTAAATTAAGGGGTATGAGTTATAGGACGGATATCAGAGGTAGGTTCTTTACGCAAAGAGTGATTAGGGAGTGGAATGCCCTGCCGGCAGCTGTTGTAGATGCGCCAAGTTTGGTGGCGTTTAAGAGGTTAGTTGATAAGTATATGGATGAGAAGGGATTGGTTTAGTTAGGAGGGGCATTGCTTTTTATTTTGGTCGGCACAACATCGAAGGCCGAAGGGCCTGTTCTGTGCTGTATTGTTCTATGTTCTATGTTCTATACGAGCATAATTCGAGAAATAAATTGCATTAGATATTCACAAACATATGAGGAAGAAAACAACAGATACAGGCATTGAAGAAGAGTATGTGGGATTAACAAATACAAAAATGAAAGAGTTACGTTTTAACTGTTCCCTGAGTTCAAGAGTGCTGGGATAAGGGGAAGAAACTGGTCCACTCTGAACTCAAGTGAGTTGGCAGACGAATGAAGAATTCACTTTGTGTGTCAGTTGAATAGATTGGAAGTATTAGGACACCAATTATATGTCATAAAATGCTGGATAATCTTAGCAGATCTGACAGCATCTGTGAAGCGAGTAGATTAGAGCCAATGCTTCGAGTCGAGGTGATCCTTCGTCAGAACTGTGAGAATAGCAAGTCAGCAGAGATCGTGGGTAGGGAGGATTGGTAGAATTGGACAACGTAAACGTAAACTAGGCTACTGGATGTTTTGTAGGTTTAACACAATTTGTAGATGATAATAATATTGATGGGCATAGACTTTAAAAACAAATCAGATAAACTGTCGCAAAAAAGATTGTATTAAAAGGAATAGTAGCAACCTGGAGACAGAACTCGCTGGGAATGAGGGACCTGAGAGTAATAGTCAAAGGATGCTTTTGTGGTGCATCAATATTTCTTTTTATGGGGTTGCCCAGCGTCGGTATTGGAAATCTTGCTTTTACTGACACATTGCTCATCTAAATACTGGTATGTAGGCGAAATACAAAGGATTGTAAATTATGAGGAAGATACTGTAGGACTCTAAAGCTGCATAGACAATTTGTTAGACTGCACAGGCAGGTGCTGGCTGACAGTTAAAGTGGTTTGGTGCTGTCCAAAGATAGAAAAATCGACATACAATATTAATTAGAGTGCAATGATTATGATATGCCGGAATTAATGTACGCAGTTTAGAAAAATTAAGGTAGCAAGACAGGTGGAAGAAGAAGTATTCTGGCCCCATTTTGCTTGGCTGACAGCATGCAAGAGCAATATGACTTATGCCCAAGATACAAGTTGGACTTCAGCTGCACTATTTCATACAGTAAACACGTCACACAGTGTGAAGAATACAAACCTATTGATGAGACTGCAACATCAGTTCAAAGGAATGGCACGATAGAAGAAATAACTTCCACTGAGTCATTAGAACATAGAACATTGAACATTACAGCGCAGTACAGGCCCTTCAGCCCTCGATGTTGTGCCGGCCAGTGGACCCTCTAACCTAAACTATTCCAATATCATCCATATGCCTATCCACCGAACATTTGAATGCCCCCAAAGTAGGCGCGTCCACAACTGCTGCAGGCAGGGCATTCCACGCCCTCACCACCCTCTGTGTAAAGAACCTGCCTCTGACATCCGTTCTATAACTACCACCTCTTAATTTAAAGTTATATTCCCTCATGTTGGTCATCACCATCCAAGGAAAAAGGCTCTCAATATCCACCCTATCCAGTCCTTTGATCATCTTATACGCCTCAATTAGGTCACCCCGTAACCTTCTTCTCTCTAATGAAAATAACCTCAGGTCCCTCAGCCTTTCCTCATAAGGCCTTCCCACCATACCAGGCAACATCCTGGTAAACCTCCTCTGCACCCTTTCCAATGCTTCCACATCTTTCTTATAATGCGGCGACCAGTACTGTACGCAATACTCCAAGTGCGGCCGCACCAGAGTTTTGTACAGTTGTAACATAACCTCACGGCTCCTAAATTCAATCCTTCTACCAATAAAAGCTAACACACCGTACACCTTCTTAACAACTTTATCAACCTGGGTGCCAACTTTCAAAGAGCTACGTACTTGTACCCCAAGATCCCTCTGCTCGACAACACTATTAAGGGTCCTTCCATTAGCCCTATATTTCATATGCCTGTTATTCCTACCAAAGTGAATCACCTCTCACTTATCCGTATTGAATTCCATTTGCCACCTCACAGCCCAGCTCTGCAACCTATCTATGTCCCTCTGCAAACTGTAACATCCATCCTCACTGTCTACAACTCCCCCCACTTTGGTATCGTCAGCAAATTTACAAGTCCAACCCTCTACACCCTCATCTAGGTCATTTATAAAAATGACAAACAGCAGTGGCCCTAAAACAGATCCTTGAGGTACACCACTTGTAACTGCACTCCAGGTTGAATATTTCCCATCAACATTGGGGAGGTTGGTATTGTTATTCCTGGAAAGAAGAAGCAAAGGAGGTACCTGACAGGCATGTTCAAAGTCTGGACATGATCAATATGGTGAAACTGCTGGCACCATCAAAATGATGAGAACAAGAGTTCATAGACATAAGGTGGTTTTAAAATAACTTTGTTTTGAGAAAAATATATACCTTTGAACATAGTGAGTTTTTTTAGAACATAGAACATTACAGCGCTGTACAGGCCCTTCGGCCCTCGATGTTGCGCCGACCAATGGAACAAATTTTATGACCCTCTATCCTAAACCACTCCAATGTTATCCATATGCCTATCCACTGACCATTTGAACGCCCTTAATCTTGACGAGTCCACAACTGCTGCAGGCAGCGCATTCCACGCTCTTACTATCCTCTGAGTAAAGAACCCACCTCGAAATCCATCCTATAACTGCCACCCCTTAATTTAAAGCTATGTCCCCTCTTGGTATCCATCTCCATCCGAGGAAAAAGGCTCTCACTATCCACCCTACCTAAACCTCTGATCATCTTATATGTGATGATGTAGAGATGCCGGCGTTGGACTGGGGTAAACTCAGTAAAGTTTTGCAACACCAATTTTAAATCCAACCAATTTATTGCAATTTATTTAAATGCAAACTGCATTTGCCTGACGAAGGCACAACATAGTGTCGAAAGCTCGCGGATTTACTATCAAATAAATTGGTTGGATTTAAAATTGGTGTTGCAAAACTTTACTCATCTTATATGTCACAATTAAGCCACTTCTTTGCTTTCTTCTCTCTAATAAAAATAACTTCAAGTCCCTTAGCCTTTCCTCATAAGACCTACACATCATACCAGGCAGCATCCTGGTAAACCTCCTCTGCACCCTTTCCAATGCCTCCACATCTTTCTTATAATGTGGCGACCAAAACTGTACACAATACTCCAAGCGCGGCCACACCAGAGTTTTGTACAGTTGCAACATGACATCTTGGCTCCGAAATCCAATCCCTCTACCAATAAATGCTAACACACTATACGCTTCTGAACAACTATTGGTAGGGGGATTGAATTTCGGAGCCGCAGCATCATGTTGCAACTGTACAAAACTCTAGTGCGGCCGCACTTGGAGTATTGTGTGCAGTTCTGGTCCCCACATTATAAGAAAGATGTGGAGGCATTGGAGAGGGTACAGAGGAGGTTTACCAGGATGTTGCCTGGTATGGAGGGCAGGTCCTATGAAGAGAGGTTGAAGGATTTGAGGTTGTTTTCGTTAGAAAGGAGGCGGCTAAGAGGGGATCTTATTGAAGCATATAAGATGATTAGAGGTTTAGATAGGGTGGACAGTGATAGCCTTTTTCCTAGGATGGAGAAAGCTAGCACGAGGGGACACAGCTTTAAATTAAGGGGTATGAGTTATAGGACGGATATCAGAGGTAGGTTCTTTACTCAAAGAGTGATTAGGGAGTGGAATGCCCTGCCTGCAGCTGTTGTAGATGCGCCAAGTTTGGTGGCGTTTAAGAGGTTAATTGATAAGTATATGGAAGAGAAGGGAATGGTTTAGTTTGGAGGGGCATTGCTTTTTATTTTGGTCGGCACAACATCGAAGGCCGAAGGGCCTGTTCTGTGCTGTATTGTTCTATGTTCTATGTTCTAACCTTATCAACTTGAGTACTAACTTTCAGAGATCTATGCACCTGTACACCGAGATCTCTCTGCTCATCTACACTACTAAGAGTCCTACCATTAGCCCTATATTCTGCACACATATTACTCTTACCAAAGTGAATCACCTCACACTTTTTCACATTAAACTCCATTTGCCACTTCTCAGCCCAGCTATGCAACTTATCTATGTCCCTCTGCAAAATGTAACATCCATCCTCACTGTCAACAACTCCTCCGACTTTGGCGTCTTCAGCAAATTTACTAACCCATCCCTCTACACCCTCATCCAGGTCATTTATAAAAACAACAAACAACAGTGGCCCCAAAACAGATTCCTTAGGTACACCACTAGTAACTAAACTCCAGGTTGAATATATCCCATCAACCACCACCCTCTGTCTTCTATCAGCTAGCCAATTCCTAATCCAATTTGCTAAATCTCCCTCAATCCCATACATCTGCATTTTCTGCAATAGTCTTCCAAGGGGAACCTTATCAAACACTTTGCTAAAATCCATATACGCCACATCAACAGTCTTACCCTTATCCACCTCTTTGGTCACCTTTTCAAAAAACTCAATAAGGTTTGTGAGGCACAACCTTCCCTTCACAAATCCATGTTGACTATCCCATATCAATTCATTCCTTTTTAAAATATAAATCCTATCTCTTATAATTCTTTCCAAAACTTTCCAAAACTTTCCCCACAACAGATGTAAGGTTCACTGGTCAATAATTTTCAGGATGGTCTCTACTCCCCTTCTTAAACAAGAGGGCAACATTTGCCATCCTCCAGTCTTCCGGCGCTACACTTGTAGCCAACAACGATATGAAGCCAAAGGCTCTGCTATCAACTCTCTAGCCTCCCAGAGTAACCTGGGATAAATCCCATCCGGCCCAGGGGATTTATCTATTTTCATACTCTCAAGAATAGCTAACACCTCCTCCTTATGTACCTCTATCCTGTCTGGTCTACAACCCTGTATCCCAGTATTCTCCCCAACTCCGTTGACATTTTTCTGCATGAAGATTGACGAAAAATACTCATTTAGTGCCTCACCAATCTCTACAGGCTCCACGCACAACTTCCCACTATTGTCTTTGACTGGCTGTATTCTTGACCTAACCAATCTTTTATTCTTAACACATCTAGAACATAGAACATAGAACATAGAACAATACAGCACAGAACAGGCCCTTCGGCCTTCGATGTTGTGCCGACCAAAATAAAAAGCAATGCCCCTCCTAACTAAACCATTCCCTTCTCTTCCATATACTTATCAACTAACCTCTTAAACGCCACCAAACTTGGCGCATCTACAACAGCTGCAGGCAGGGCATTCCACTCCCTAATCACTCTTTGAGTAAAGAACCTACCTCTGATATCCGTCCTATAACTCATACCCCTTAATTTAAAGCTGTGTCCCCTCGTGCTAGCTTTATTGTTCTCCTTCATCCTATCCGCCAAAGCCTTCTCATGTCCTCTTCTAGCTCTTCTTATCTCCCTCTTTAGCTCCCTCCTGGCTAATTTATAACTATCCAGTACCCCAACCGAGCCTTCACGTCTCATCTTTATATAAGCCTCCTTTTTCCTCTTCACTAATGAACTAATTTCCTTAGTACACCACAGTTCCCTGGTTCTACCACTTCCTCCCTGCCTGACAGGTACATATTTATCAAGGACTCGCAGTAGCTGCTCCTTGAATAAATTCCACATTTCAGATGTTCCCAGCCCCTGCAGTTTCCTACTCCACCCTGTGTATCCTAAATCTCTCCTAATAGCCTCATAATTACCTTTCCCCCAGCTGTAACTTCTTCCCTTTGGTATATGTCTATCCCTTTCCATCACTAAGGTAAACATCACCAAATTCTGGTCACTATCACCAAAGTGCTCACCTACCTCCAAGTCTAACACCTGGTCTGGTTCATCACCCAGAACTAAATCCAATATAGCCTCACCTCTTGTTGGCTTATCTACACACTGAGTCATAAAACACATTGTACAAAAACTGACCCCTCTAATGTGCTTGAGCTATAACTTTTCCAATCAATATTTGCAAAGTTAAAGTCCCCCATAACAACTACCCTGTTACTTTCACTTCTGTCCAGAATCATCCTTGCAATCTCTTCCTCCACATCTCTGGAACTTTTTGGGGGCCTATAAAAAACTCCCAATAGGGTGACCTCTCCTCTCCTGTTTCTAATCTCAGCCCAAACTACCTCAATAGTCAGGTCCACATCAAATGTCCTTTCTGCCACCATAATACAGTCTTTGACTAACAATGCCACACCTCCCCCTCTTCTACCACCTACTCTGCTCTGACTGAAACATCTGAATCCCGGAATCTGCAACATCCATTCCTGTCCCTGCTCTATCCATGTGTCTGAAATGGCCACAACATCGAAGTCCCAGGTATCAATCCAGGATGCAAGATCGCCCACCTTATTGCGTATGCTCCTTGCATTGAAGTATACACACTTCAAACCACCCTCCCACCTACCAGTACCCTGTTGAGACCCAGAAAACTTATCCACGACCTCGATATTCCCATTCTCCTGTTCATTTGAGCTACTCAGGACACTGCGCAGCATTAAAGGATCAATCAAATTATTAATGAGGACATTAGCTATGATTTCAAGGTGGGCAAGGGGTAGGTGGGAGGCTGGGATAATTGCACAAATTTATAATGCTGATTTGGAAACCTATTGCAAACAAGTTAAGCAGGAATAGCTGCTGCTGCAATGTAAGAATTCTCCATTTGTGGTTTTGTGATGCTAGAGGGCTTGACAATTCAGTGTTCAAATCAATAATGAGATGTTTAAACTTCAGGTAATTCCATGCCATTCACTGACACAAGTTCGTGAGCATACATATGGTTTGTTGTGATTTAGAATTCAAGCCGCGGATTTAATAATCACAGTAGAACATGAGCTTTTGACATTGGCAAAATGGAGCAGGTAACGTTGATATAGTCAATCTTCTAACTTACAACTGCATGAATGAGGATCTAAACAGCAGTGTGAGGCAACTGGAAGCAAGTGTGAAGTCAGGCGAAGGTAAAGATTTCAAAATTTGCTCAAGGTCGAGGGGATTCAAAGAGGCTGAGAAATGCCTGCCTCAGTAAGGTTCAGAGGTTTGTAATGGGAACTAAGGAAAACTATTTTGTTCGCAAATATCTAACAAAGTCAGTAAGACAGTAAAATCAGCAAGGCACCGATGTGATCACAAAACGTTTTTCTAACAGAGAACCTTACCAGTTACACCAAAACAAGCGAGCATTGGATAGTACAGCGTTGCGACGAGTTCAAGTATGCTACTGATCCGATGGGCTAATGACATATATTCATATGTTTCAGAGATATGATGCAGCAGAAAGGAAAAACTTCTGTTCATTGTTGTACCATTCCAATCTAGTGTTCCTGGATTCTGATCCATTTCTACAGCATTTCAATATGTTGCTCTTAGATTCTGATCAGTCCTCTCCGCTTCTATGAAGTACTGATGCCAATTCTTGCTGGAGATGATGATGCCACTGACAGTAGATGATATGGAGCGAAAGTTCTCCCTTTTATAAAAGAGAACATAGAACATAGAACATAGAACATTACAGCACAGAACAGGCCCTTCGGCCTTCGATGTTGTGCCGACCAAAATAAAAAGCAATGACCCTCCAAACTAAACCATTCCCTTCTCTTCCATATACTTATCAACTAACCTCTTAAACGCCACCAAACTTGCGCATCTACAACTGCCGCAGGCAGGGCATTCCACTCCCGAACCACCCTTTGGGTAAAGAACCTACCTCTGATATCCGTCCTATAACTATCACCCCTTACATAGAACATAGAACACTACGGCACAGAACAGGCCCTTCGGCCTTTGATGTTGCGCCGACCAATATAAAAAGCAATGCCCCTCCAAACTAAACCATTCCCTTCTCTTCCATATACCTATCAACTAACCTCTTAAACTCCACCAAACTTGGCGCATCTAAAACTGCTGCAGGCAGGGCATTCCACTCCCGAACCACCCTTTGGGTAAAGAACCTACCTCTGATATCCGTCCTATAACTATCACCCCTTAATTTAAAGCTGTGTCCCCTCGTGCTAGCTTTTGCCATCCTAGGAAAAAGGCTATCACTGTCCACCCTATCTAAACCTCTAATCATCTTATATGTTTCGATCAGGTCCCCTCTTAGCCTCCTCCTTTCTAACGAAAACAACCTCAAATCCCTCAGCCTCTCCTCATAAGACCTGCCCTCCATACCAGGCAACATCCTGGTAAACCTCCTCTGTACCCTCTCCAATACCTCCACATCTTTCTTATAATGCGGGGACCAGAACTGCACACAATACTCCAAGTGCGGCCGCACTAGAGTTTTGTACAGTTGCAACATGACGTTGCGGCTCCGAAATTCAATCCCCTACCAATAAAAGCTAAGACTCCATATGCCTTCTTAACAACCTTCTCGACTTGACTGCCTACTTTCAGGGATCTATGCACATACACACCAAGATCCCTCTGTTCATCAAGACTACTAAGAATCCTACCATTAACCCTATACTCTACACATTTATTATTTCTGCCATAGTGCATTACCTCACACTTTTCCACATTAAACTCCATTTGCCACCTTTCGGCCCAGCTCTGCAACTTGTCCAAGTCTTAATTTAAAGCTGTGTCCCCTCGTGCTAGCTTTCTCCATCCTAGGAAAAAGGCTCCATCCTAGAAGAAAGGAGCACAGTTGAGATAATTAAGGATCTACTGAGAATGCCATTAATTACAGTTATTGAACAAACACATTCAGTTAACTCCTCCATATCCAAACAAAAATTAATAATATACGCTTGAATTAACTGTCAACTACTTGTTCAGTGGTGTACAATGTGAAAAACGTCAGGGAGAAATGAAAAAGATGTGCTATCAATGTAATGAATTATGTGAAATTTCGAGGGATCTGACTGTTCTTGTGCATGCATCATAAAGAAATCAGATGTAAATCCAGCAAGAACCAATAAGATTAATATGATAGCACTATTATTGTGATGCGAATTGAATGCATGTATGCAAATGTAGGAAGATTGTACAGTGCATGATGGAGGCCATATCTGAAGTACCCTATACATTTCTCATCACTAATTTAAGTTGTACATGCGTTGGACCATTTCAGAGAACATTTACTGGCCTAATATCTGGAATGTGTGAACTGTTTCTTTAGAAGTGCTAGAAAGGATATATGTGCATCTGATGAAGTTTAGAGATTACGAGACAGCTTCATTGAAACATTTCAGATTCGGAGGGATTTTAACAGCCTGCATGTGTAGAGGATACTAATTCTTTTGGGATAATCAGAACTAGGGGAACTGTTTTAAAACAAGATATTGCCAATTAAAACACATAGGATATGTTTTATTTGACTTAATGCCATTACTGTATGAAACTCTCTGTCTAAGTAAGTTGTAGAAGAAGATTATTTGAATATTTTAGAGGCAACTGCAAACAGATTCTTGTGAAGCAAGGGGGTATGTGGTTATCTGAAGTAGGCTAGCTGTAAATTTGTGGTCAAGACCTGATCAGCCAGGACCTTGTGTCATGATGCTATGTTCTCAAACTCTATAATAGCCTTGAGCTGCACCTGGCTTTCTCTGCACTGTTTCAGTGTTATAATAAAGTGGACCTATTAATGGCACCGTGTGATGCAAGGTGTTTGCTTCTTGTGTGCTTTGAGAACCAGAGTACCGGTTTGCCAAATTCTGGGTTACCCAAAGAGAACATTCGTAATGCTGGAAGTGGATGAAATATTCAGTTCATGTTAACAACCACTGTCATGACCTACATCACACAAGTTCACATTTATCTGCATGTGAGCATAAACCTGTCCAGTCACTGGATTTACAATTAGAAATTTGCAGCAGAAACTCTGCAGAAAAGTAAGACACTATTGAGATCTGAGTCTAGTATGGAAGGACAGAGTTACGAGGAAAGGTTAGGCAAATTGGGGCTGTTTTCTTTAGAAAGACGGAGACTGAGAGGAGATCTAATAGAGGTGTACAAGAATATGAAGGATATAGATACAGTAAACGTTGGTAAGTTTTTCCCTAGGTTGGAATCAAATATCACGAGGGGTCAGGGGCTTAGGGTGAGGGGGATAAGGTATAATTTGGATGCAAGAGCGAATTTTTTCACACAGAGGGTGGTGAGGATATGGAATGCGCTGCCAAGGAAAGTGGTGGAGGCAGGCACTCTGGAGTTATTTAAGAGATACATAGGTGGGCGCATGAACAGAATGGGAATGGAGGGGTATAGAAAACTGATTTAAAATAGGGATCATAAGCCTTAGGAGTTAGAACAAAGAACAAAGAGCAACACAGCACGGGAAACAGGCCTTCGGCCTAATGAGCCCGCGCCGCCATCCTAACGTCATAATGACAATTAGAGACCAATATAGGGAAAAGTTCCCTGGGAGTTGTGTAAATTGTCGATGATATTGATGTATTTGTTTTTACCCTACAGGTACTTTGGTCTGCCTTGTTGTCTAACGAGGGGCATACACTCGATGGGTCGTGAGAGGGCTGCTCTTGGATTTTTCGAGAGTAGCCTAGTGCTTCACGTCATTAGTGTATGCTTGACCTGGACCATTTGATGGGCAACACGACAGCTCAGTGTCTATCGCTGTGCTGTGCAGATACATGGATTTGGGCCTGTGTCTGTTGGAGTTTGCGCATTCTCCCCGTGCTTGCGTGGGTTTTCTCCGGGAGCTCCGGTTTCCTGCCACATCCCAAAGATGTGCTCTTAGGCTGATTGGCAGAACAAATTCTCCCTAAATTGTCTCAAATTTGGTTCCAATGCATAAATCTATAAACATAGACAGGGATCACGGGTAGAGGTGGGAACATCGGGGTGGCGGCGCGGCTCGTTGGGCCGAAGGGCCTTTTTCCCGTCCTGTTTTGTTTGTTGTTGTTTGAAGTATTGTACCTGGTTTCATATTTTTTGTTACTTTCAATGAAAATATCAGCTCGGGCTGTCCAAAAGATAAGATAGGAAATCGACTAGAATTATTAAATTTGTTAACAATAAGGTATTAGAAAGGCTACCTATAGTTTAACGGAGCATGAGTGGCGCCTGAGCAGCAATCAGTTATACTAAGGGAAATACACAAAATAAGCAAATGCCGACCTTGCAAAGACATCCATCAAATCAGAGCAGGTGTAAGTAATTTAACCATGAGAAAATAGAGAAGGGATTTTGTCTGATCTCAACACCATAACTCCACACTCTCCCCATCTCTTCTGTCATCAAAACAATCCTGAAATGTATATTATTCATTTCAAAATCAATATAATATTTTAGTCTCCACAAAATAATGGAAAGTACTTCACAAGTTCATCTCTTCTGAGAGATTTCTGTTAATTAGAACATTATTTTCCCATGGATTCAGAGACAGTGACCCATTCTTCTAGCTTCACACTTTTCGGTGTCTTGTTCAAAAGCAAATCCTTCTGGTACCTCCATTCCGATACTTCAGTTAAAGAAGCCAAACGATACGTTTACATTCTCAGAAGATTAGGATACTTGGCACGTCGCCTAAGACTCTCAACACATTTTGCAGATGCAGCACTGAAAACATCCTTTCTCGTTGTATTACAGCTTATGGATCCTGCACTGACCAACACCGCAAGAAAATGTAAAGGGTGAAGCCCTGTCCATTACGCAAACCAACCCACATCCATTGTCTCTGCGAGTACTTCCCGCTGCCTTGGAAAAATAGCCAGCATAACTGAGGCGCCACACACCCTGGTCACATTCCCTTTTACGATCTTGTGTTGCTTTGATTTGGTTTGATTTGATTTACTACTGTCACGTGTTGGAATCCTGGGAGAAGTTTTTTGGATGCTATGCAGAAAAAAGTATACCGTTCATGGAGAAGGAAATGAGAGAATGTAGAATTTAGTCTAACAGTCATAGCTAGGGCGTAGATAAGGATCAATTTACTGCGAAGTCCGTTCGAAAGACCGATGGCAGTGGGGAAAAAGAGTTCTCGAATACCTGTGTATGTAACCTCAGGCGTTTATTTTTTTTTCACAACACAAGATTGTTATAATGATCGTTACAAAACATTACAATGTCCAGCAGTCTGTCTTGCTCTTGCAATGTTACATATTTTATTCAATGAGACATCCTTTCATTCTTCTAAAAGGCTTTCAGTTCAACCACACCTATACAATAAAACGCACATTCAAGAAAACACCGTGTTGCCACTCACTTCCCCAGTACCATGATTTAGGCTCGTCTTCATTTCAGCAGGCATCGTATGATTTCTGGTAGAACTTGCGGATAGCATGTGAGTGGTGGGCTGGGGTATGGGCTGGATGACTTAGGAGGGTGGGCTGGCGTGAGATGTGGAGACAGTCTAATATTCCCGGGTTTTGTATTCCCAGTGGAGATTGTAAGGTTAGGATCTGGTGACGGCAGGACATATTTCCAAACGAGACCTGAACTGTAGCTTGGAGGTGAGGCAAGACCAACAAGAGAGGAAATCTGTGTCACCCGTCTCAATGTATGGTAAACGAATGAGAAGATTGTGCGTTAATATCAATGAACAGGTAATTTTTGAAAGTTATTGAAGGCTATAAAAAGGGAGGAATGTATATAGTGAGATTATTTGTATGCATGTTGGCACAGTGGTTTGCACGGCTGCCTCACAGCCCCGGGGATCCGGCTTCGATTCCGGCCACAGATCACTAGCGGTGCAGAACTTTTACATTCTACTCATGTCTCCGTAGGTTTGCACTCATTGCTCTTGTTTCCTCCCACACTCCGAAGGTATGTAGTTTAATTTGATTTGCTATGCAAAAGTTGCCCAATAGCGTCCGGGTGTCACAGTGTCTTAATCTATCTCAGAGCTTACAGGGCATAGTACAGCAGTGAGACCATGCAGACACTACAGCGATGGACGAACGGATACCATGTGACGGATACCATAGGCAGGGGTGGCCCCTCCTAGTTAGAGAACATGTCAGTGGTCAACATTATTTCGCCTTCGATCTTCGTGTAAGCATACTCTTCGAGATGCAAAAAAACTTAGTTTCGCCAATCAGAAACTGATAGCCAGTTCCAAGCTCATGAAAACCATCTTAACTTGGCTTCGGGTTTAGGTCATGTTACAAGTAACCCATACTATTCAATGTGGGATTTATCTTCCCAAGTGTCCTGTTTTCACACCAGGGTATCTTAATGGTGTGTGATGATACTTCATCTTGAATTAGTATGCATATTGCTCAACACCATTTTATTCTCTGATTATTTGTAATAATCTCTTGGCATTATATTTCAGTTTTTAGGCCATTCGTATTCCTGGTATGCAGCATGTCTAGACTTTGCATATATTAATTACACTGATTGTACTGATTAAACAGGTGAATTTATCAATTAACAATTTTGATTACCTCTACAGACTTTCCATACAGCCAGGCAGTCTGTACTTATGCATTGACCTAATTGATTAACTTTGTGTATCCGGTTACCATCATTCCGCTTATATATTCTGTGACTGTGTGGCTTCCTCCACATCATCTAACAAAGGAGCAGCGCTCCGAAAGCTTCTGATTTTAGATAAACCATGGACTATATCCTGATGTCATGTGACCTCTCATGTCATATAACAAAACTCAAATCCCTGTAAACAGCTTGGTTGAACATGCAACACTCTCCCTATGCCATGTTTAACACTTCTGTTCAGCAGTCAATCCAGAGAGCTGCAGAATTGTGCACATTAAAAACATTTCGAGGAGGAAAAGGGGAGAATGGTTGGGAATAGGGCAGGATTTTTTGTAGCCCAGGAGGAGATTGCAAGAAATTGGATCTGGGGAGGACATCACAGATTTCCAGATGAGAACGAAATGACATGGTGGGATGGACAGCAAACCCTCAATAGAGAAAAAAAATCAACAGATCTTTGTTTCATCTGTGTGAATACATGGTGACACCAGTGGGAAGTTTACTGGTGAATGTCAATGAAAATTAAATCTTGGCATTTGAAAGTTGTTCAAGGCTATGAAGAGGGGAAAGTGTTATTGGAGATTGTTCATTTCCTCGGCGGTGCAAGTTAGCAGTTCAGCCTCACGGCACCCGGGACTTGGGCTCAATTCCGGCCTTGGATGGATGTTTCTTGTATGGGTTTCCTCCTGCTGCTTCAACCTCTTGGGACAATCTAGAGATGTGTGTGCCAGGTTAATTTGCTTTGCTAAAATAGTATTCGGAGCTCTAGCAGCCGAACTACATAGGGTACAGTGTTAGAACAAAGAACAAAGAGCAAAGAGCAACACAGCATGGGAAACAGGCCCTTCGGCCCAACGAGCCCACGCCGCCGTCCTAACGTCTTGATGACATATAGGGACCAATATAGGGAAAATTTGTTGCCCAATCAGCCTAAGAGCACATTTTTGGGATGTGGGAAGAAACCGGAGCACCCAGAGAAAACCCACGCAACCACGGGGAGAACGCGCAAACTCCCGCAGACACAGGCCCAAATCCATGTGTCTGCACAGCAAAAGCGATAGTCTCTGAGCTGTCATGTTGCCCATCAGATGGTCCCGTTTAAGCACACACTAATGACGTGAAGCACTAGGCCACTCCTGAAGCAATCTCCAAGAGCAGCCCTCGCACGACCTGCCGAATGCATGGACCGAATAACCTGTGGAAACAAATACGATATTTAGACAGTCCTGCTATATCCCTCTATCTGCAGACCGCTTATGTGGCTGTCCAAGAGACCCTTAAACAACCCTAGCGTGCCTGCTCCCACCACCTTACTCGGCAGTGCATTCCACACCCCCACTACCCTTTGTGTGAAAAACTGCCCTCTAATATTCGTCTTATACATAGCCCCCCTCACCCTAAGGCCGTGACCCCTTGTTCTATCCGAATCTAATGGTGGTAAAAGCTTACCACCATTTACTCTATCTATACCCCTCATAATCTTATATACCTCTAATAGATCCCCTCTCAGCCGACGTCTTTCAAGGGAAAACAGTCCCAGTGTTAGGACCTGAATGTGATTGCTGTCGGTCAGACTTAATAGGGCGTATCTCCTGCTGCTGAGAAGTACGGAATGCATAATGAATTGTTTAAGAAACAGCAGGAAAATTAACAGAAATTAATTTGCATAAGAACTAAAATAAAACTATTCGGGGGAGAGGAGGAGGAGACTGGGGAAAAAAAACAGCATTGTGTAATTGATTACTTGACATCTTGATGACCCTGGCAAAGGTCGAAACTATTCGGGTAACTGAAGAAAAAGAAAAAGAATCAAATATTACGCGAATGCACAAATATGCAGTCAGGTCAAGGATTTATGTCAGTTTTGGATAGTGTTATACACCCGAATATTCAACCTGAGATGGGAGCAGAGAAGACAGATCTAATCGATGTGAATAAGATGTAGTTGGTAGAATGGGAGTGGGGGTAGGGAGCAATGCTGACACTTCCAATAGTTTTGTTCGAGAAATTTCAATTTGCCATAAATTATTGCAATCAGGTAATGAAGAGTAGAATGCCAAGAGCTGGAAATGCCTGTCAGGCAAGGAGGAAATGGTCGAGTAAGGAAACCATGGTGTACTAAAAAAGTTAATTCACTGGTTAAAAGGAAAAAGGAGGCTTATGTCAGGATGAGGCTTGAAGGCTCATTTAGTGCAATGGATAGTTATAGATTAGCCAGTAGGGAGCTAAAGAGTGCGTTGAGGAGAGCTAAAAGGGGACACGAGAAGACTTTGGCTGATAGGATGAAGGAGAATCCTAAAGCTTTCTTTAGATATGTTAAGAATAGAAGATTGGTTAGGGCAAGATTAGGGCCAGTCAGAGACAGCAGTGGGAAGTTGTGCATGGAGCCTGAAGAGATTGGAGAGGCACTGAACAAATATTTCTCTTCGGTATTCATGCAGGGAGATGTAAATGTAGTTGTGGAGAACGCTGGGATACAGGGTTGCAAACTGGAAAGTATTGAAGTAGATAAGGAGGATGTGCTAGATATTCTTGAGGGTTTGAAGTTAGATAAGTCCCCTGGGCCGGACGGGATTTACCCTAGGATTCTCTGGGAGGCAAGAGAGGCGATTGCAGAGCCTCTGGCTCTGATTTTCAGGTCGTCGTTGGTTACGGGTATAGTGCCGGAAGACTGGAGGATAGCGAATGTGGTCCCATTGTTCAAGAAGGGGAATAGAGACTTTCCTGGGAATTATAGACCGGTGAGTCTTACTTCTGTTGTGGGCAAAGTATTGGAAAGAATTATTAGGGATAGGATTTATAGTTATTTAGAGAGAAATGAATTGATTGGGGATAGTCAGCATGGTTTTGTGAAGGGTAGGTCGTGCCTTACTAACCTTATTGAGTTTTTTGAAAAAGTGACCAAAGAGGTGGATGGGGGTAAGGCAGTTGATGTGGTATATATGGACTTTAGTAAGGCGTTCGATAAGATGGCCCATGGAAGGCTTCTGCAGAAAATGCAGATGTATGGGATAGAGGGTGATTTAGCTAATTGGATTAGGAATTGGCTAGCTGATAGAAGACAGAGTGTGGTGGTTGATGGGAGATATTCATCGTGGAGTTCGGTTACAAGTGGTGTACCTCAGGGATCTGTTTTGGGACCCCTGCTGTTTGTAATTTTTATAAATGATCTGGATGAGGGTATTGAAGGATGGATGAGTAAATTTGCGGATGACACCAAAGTCGGAGGAGTGGTAGATAGTGAAGAGGGGTGTTATAGTTTGCAGAGAGACTTGGACAAGTTGCAGAGCTGGGCCGAGAGGTGGCAAATGGAGTTCAATGCAGAAAAGTGTGAGGTAATTCACTTTGGCAGGAATAACAAATGTGTAGAGTATAGGGCTAATGGTAGGACTCTTAATAGTGTTGAAGAACAGAGGGATCTTGGTGTATATGTGCATAGATCCCTGAAAGTTGGCAATCAAGTCGATAAGGTTGTTAAGAAGGCATATGGAGTCTTAGCTTTTATTGGTAGGGGGATTGAATTTCGGAGCCGCAACGTCATGTTGCAACTGTACAAAACTCTAGTGCGGCCGCACTTGGAGTATTGTGTACAGTTTTGGTCCCCACATTATAAGAAAGATGTGGAGGCCTTGGAGAGGGTACAGAGGAGGTTTACCGGGATGTTGCCTGGTATGGAGGGCAGATCTTATGAAGAGAGGCTGAGGGATTTGAGGTTGTTTTCGTTAGAAAGAAGGTGGCTAAGAGGAGACCTTATTGAAACGTATAAGATGATTAGAGGTTTGGGTAGGATGGACAGTGATAGCCTTTTTCCTAGGATGGAGAAAGCTAGCACGAGGGGGCATAGCTTTAAATTAAGGGGTGGTAGTTATAGGACGGATGTCAGAAGTAGGTTCTTTACCCAGAGGGTGGTAAGGGTATGGAATGCCCTGCCTGCTGCAGTTGTAGATGCGCCAAGTTTGGTGGCGTTTAAGAGGTTAGTAGATAAGTTTATGGACGAAAAGGGAATGGTTTAGGTTAGAGGGTCATTGCTTTTTCTTAATTGGTCGGCTCAACATCGAAGGCCGAAGGACCTGTTCTGCGCTGTAATGTTCTATGTTCTTTAGACATACATGTTAGCTAACTTCACATCTCCGGATGGCTGTGTCAAACGAAGAAGCCAAGCCAGAATTTGTGAGATAATTAGGGATTCTTTCAGTTTACAGTTTACTGAGAAACTTACATTCTGAATGGTAAGTTATGCTCTTCCTCGCTCCTGGGAGAATGTTGTTAGTAGGAGATGGAGTACAGAGGTTCCCCACAATATTGACTGCGTTGGAGTATTTGCGCTGTAAGAAAAGGCTTCGACTGCTTTGAAGAACAGAGAAGGCTGTTGAAGAAAGTCATGATATTGATGTGTACGTTTTTGACTGGAGAGGATGAATATGAAACTTTAGTTCCCTTTGGATCTGAGGAAAATCACAGCGGACCTCATTCTAGGGTAAAGCATAGGAGATTCAGGGAGGATTTGAGAACGGCAAAAGATTTTCACTCAGAGCATGGTGGAAAAGTGGAATGTACTGCCTATGTAGGTAGTGAAGGCCTGAGAAATTACTAACGTTTTGGTATATTTGGATAATCACTTGAAATATCAGAACCTTCAAGAATATAGGACAGGTGCTGAGAAAAAAAATAAGGCAACACGAGTGGTAGTAATTTTTGGTGTCGACTCGATGGGCCAAATGACTTACTTTGCGTTCTATGACACTGTAACTCAACAACTCTAAAGTGCACTGGAGATATACACACTGTTACAACAACAGTTATTCAGAGGTGAGTAATCCTGTGACAAGCAACTCATATCCTTCCTCTGGAAAATGTACATGTCCAAGGATAGAGTTGTGTTACATTACCCTTCAGTTGATTGGATGATTGCAGATCCAAGAGGAAATAAGTCACCATCCAGAACGAAAATTTCCATAATAGGAAACTTTTCCACAATGAATCGCTCCTTCCACCGCCAAAGCACAGTCACTGAGGTGTGTATCTCATATAAGATTCATTGCATGTTATAACCAAGCATCCTTTGGTTCCACCTTCTAAACCCCCGAACACGGATGTCTATATTAAAGGAGACCAGATAAACACGAAAACGTGTTCTCCTCAAGTCGCTCTCCACGCTAACTTGACATTCATTCACTGTCACTGGGTCAACTATTTGAATAGCTCCCACCCCCAGAAGCACAAATAATGCATCTATACCAAGTTGAGTGCAACAGTTGACGAATTTAGTTCGCAACTACTTGGTTAAAGTTTTCCAGGCTGTTGAAGGTTTACCAGGCTGATTCCAGGGATGGCAGGACTGATGTATGAGGAGACATTGACGAGATTAGTATTATTTTCTCTGGGGTTTAGGCGAATGAGGTGGAGGGGAGCGTGATCACAGGAAATTATAAAATTTTAAGAGGACTGGACAGGGTAGATGCAAGCAGGATGCTCCTGACGGTGGGAGAATCCCGAACTAGTGGTCACAGTCTGAAGATTCAGGGTAACAATTTAAGGAGGAGTTAGGAGACATTTCTTCACCAAAAGAGTAGTGAGCCTGTGGAATTCATTACCACAGGAAGTAGTTGATGCCAAAAGTTTGAATGTAATCAAGAGGCTGCTGGATATAACACTTTGGGTGATTGGGATTGAAGGTTATGGAGAAAAAGCAGAGTGTTAAGCTATGGAACGGGATCATCAGTTATGATCGAAATGAATAGTGGAGAAAACTCAGAGCCAAATAGCCTCTGCCTGCTGTTATCTTCTATGTTTCTATCATTATATGCTTCTATTTTTTTCCTGTTAAGGGCAGTTAGGAAAACGCAAAAATGCTTGCTAAAGTTTAGAGAATACTTTATAAGGATAGTTTAGAGAAGAACAGAGAGAGGGAATGTTTGAACTCATGGCTGCGGAGATGGTGCAGGAGGGAGGGGTTCAGGTTCCTGAACAATTGGGACTCATTCTGGGGTAGGTGGGACCTCTACAAGAGAGATGGTCTACACCTGAACCAGAGGGGAACCAATATCTTGGGGGGAAAATTTGCAAAGGCTATGTAGGGGGTTTTAAACTGATTCAGACGGGGGGTGGGATCCTGAGTAGCTTGGATGTTAAGAGGGACGAGAATAGGGGGGTCATAAATGAGAACTGTAAAGCACAGCAGCGTACAGGTGGAGTAGGGCATGGTTTGAAATGCGTATACTTTAATGCAAGAAGTATTCGCAATAAGATGGAGGAACTTGCAGCTTGGATCTGTACCTGGAACTTCGATGTTGTGGCCATTTCAGAGACATGGATAGAGCAGGAATGGTTGTTGCAGGTTCCGGGGTTCAAATGCTTCAGTCGGAGTAGAGAAGGAGGTAGAAGGAGGGGAGGAGTGGCATTATTAGTCAAAGACTGTATCACAGTGACAGAAAAGAAGTTTGATGAGGACTTGTCTGTTGAGGTAGTATGGGCTGAGGTTAGAAACAGGAGGAGAGGTCACCCTGTTGGGAGTCTTTTATAGACCTCCTAAAAGTTCTAGGGAGGTAGAGGAAAGGATTGCAAAGTCGATCCTGGACAGGAGTGAAAGTAATAGGGTAATTGTTATGGGGGACTTTAACTTTACTAATATTGATTGGAATAGCTATAGCTCTAGCTCGTTAGAGGGGTCAGTTTTTGTACAAAGTGTGCAGGAAGGTTTTTTGACTCAGTATGTAGATAGGCCAACTAGAGGTGAGGCTACATTGGATTTGGTGCTGGGCAATGAGCCAGACCAGGTGTTAGACTTGGAAGTTGGTGAACATTTTGGTGATAGTGACCACAATTTGGTTACGTTCACCTTAGTGATGGATAGGGATAGGCATGAACCTGGGGGAATGGTAATTATGAGGCCATAAGGAGGGAATTAGGGTGCATAGGTTGGACTAGGAAACTACAGGGACTGGGAACATCTGAAATGTGGAGCTTATTCAAGGAGCAGCTACTGCGAGTCCTTGATAAGTATGTCCCTGTCAGGCAAGGAGGAAATGGTCGAGTAAGGGAACCATGGTGTACTAAAAAAGTTAATTCGCTGGTTAAAAGGAAAAAGAAGGCTTATGTCAGGATGAGGCTTGAAGGCTCAGTTAGTGCAATGGATAGCTATAGATTAGCCAGGAGGGAGCTAAAGAGTGAGTTGAGGAGAGCTAAAAGGGGATACGAGAAGACTTTGGCTGATAGGATCAAGGAGAATCCTAAAGCTTTCTTTAGATATGTTAAGAATAGAAGATTGGTTAGGGCAAGATTAGGGCCAGTCAGAGACAGCAGTGGGAAGTTGTGCGTGGAGCCTGAAGAGATTGGAGAGGCACTGAACAAATATTTCTCTTCGGTATTCACGCAGGGAGATGTAAATGTAGTTGTGGAGAACACTGGGATACAGGGTTGCAAACTGGAAAGTATTGAAGTAGATAAGGAGGATGTGCTAGATATTCTTGAGGATTTGAAGTTAGATAAGTCCCCTGGGCCGGACGGGATTTACCCTAGGATTCTCTGGGAGGCGAGAGAAGCGATTGCAGAGCCTCTGGCTCTGATCTTCAGGTCGTCGTTGGTTATAGGTATAGTGCCGGAAGACTGGAGGATAGCGAATGTGGTCCCATTGTTCAAGAAGGGGAATAGAGACTTTCCTGGGAATTATAGACTAAGAACAAGAACAAAGAACAAAAAGCAACACAGCACGGGAAACAGGCCCTTCGGCCCAACGAGCCCGCGCTGCCATCCTAACGTCTTAATGACATATAGGGACCAATATAGGGACAATTTGTTACCCAATCTAATAGATCCCCTCTCAGCCGACGTCTTTCAAGGGAAAACAACCCCAGTGTGTTCAATCTTTCCTCGTAAGACAGACCTTCCATACCAGGCAGCATCCTGGTAAATCTCCTCTGCACTCTCTCCAGGGCCTCCACATCCTTCCAGTAGTAAGGCGACCAGAACTGGACGCAGTACTTCAAGTGAGGCCTAACCAACGTTCTATACACTTGCAACATCAGACTCCTACTCTTGTATTCTATACCCCTTCCTATGAAGGTTAACATACCATACGCTTTCTTTATCACATTCTCCACCTGTACTGACACCTTCAGAGACTTGTGAACCTGCACCCCCAGGTCTCTCTGCGTCTCTATACTCCGGATAGTTTTACCTTTTATCCTATAACTCCCCTCTACATTAGTCTGGCCAAAATGCATCACCTCGCATTTATCCGGTGAGACCGGTGAGTCTTACTTCTGTTGTGGGCAAAGTATTGGAAAGAATTATTAGGGATATCATTTATAGTTATTTAGAGAGAAATGAATTGATTGGGGATAGTCAGCATGGTTTTGTGAAGGGTAGGTCGTGCCTTACTAACCTTATTGAGTTTTTTGAAAAAGTGACCAAAGAGGTGGATGGGGGTAAGGCGGTTGATGTGGTATATATGGACTTTAGTAAGGCGTTCAATAAGGTGTCCCATGGAAGGATTCTGCAGAAAATGCAGATGTATGGGATTGAGGGTGATTTAGCTAATTGGATTAGGAATTGGCTATCTGATAGAAGTCATGATGTAAAGATGCCAGCGTTGGATTGGGGTGGTAAGAACTCAGTAAGAATTTAGCAACACCAATTATTAATCCAACCGATTTATTTATTATTATCCAACCGTTTCTGTCTGATAGAAGACAGAGGGTGATGGTTGATGGAAATTATTCATCCTGGAGTTCGGTTACAAGTGGTGTACCTCAGGGATCTGTTTTGGGACCCCTGCTGTTTGTAATTTTTATAAATGATCTGAATGAAGGTATTGAAGGATGATTAGTAAATTTGCGGATGACACCAAAGTCGGGGGAGTGGTAGATAGTGAAGAGGGGTGTAATAGTTTGCAGAGAGACTTGGACAAGTTGCAGAGCTGGGCCGAGAGGTGGCAAATGGAGTTCAATGCGGAAAAGTGTGAGGTAATTCACTTTGGCAGGAATAACAAATGTGTAGAGTATAGGGCTAATGGTAGGACTCTTAATAGTGTTGAAGAACAGAGGGATCTTGGTGTACATGTGCATAGATCCCTGAAAGTTGGCAATCAAGTTGATAAGGTTGTTAAGAAGGCATATGGAGTCTTAGCTTTTATTGGTAGGGGGATTGAATTTTGGAGCCGCAACTTCATGTTGCAACTGTACAGAACTCTAGTGCAGCCGCACTTGGAGTGTTGTGTACAGTTCAGGTCCCCTCATTATAAGAAAGATGTGGAGACATTGGAGAGGGTACAGAGGAGGTTTACCAGGATGTTGCCTGGTATGGAGGGCAGGTCTTATGAAGAGAGGCTGAGGGATTTGAGGTTGTTTTCGTTAGAAAGGAGGCGGCTAAGAGGGACCTTATTGAAACATATAAGATGATTAGAGGTTTAGATAGGGTGGACAGTGATAGCCTTTTTCCTAGGATGGAGAAAGCTAGCACGAGAGGATATAGCTTTAAATTAAGGGTTGGTAGTTATAGGACGGATGTCAGAAGTAGGTTCTTTACCCAGAGGGTGGTAAGGGTATGGAATGCCCTGCCTGCTGCAGTTGTAGACGTGCCAAGTTTGGTGGCGTTTAAGAGGTTAGTAGATAAGTTTATGGACGAAAAGGGAATGGTTTAGGTTAGAGGGTCATTGCTTTTTCTTAATTGGTCGGCGCAACATCGAAGGCCGAAGGGCCTGTTCTGCCCTGTAATGTTCTATGTTCTAAAGCCAGTGATACCAACATCCTCTAAATAAAGAATATGGAAATAAATGTATATAACTGCACTACTGAGGGAAGGAAAATGATTGTTGCAGGTTGCCATAATTAATAACTTCACAAAAAGTAGAACCAATCCAGACAGTCTCACTGAAGAAGTCGAATTCTGCTTGCACCGAACGATCAGATTAACTTTGTTGCACGTCTTTGCAGAAGGGAGAGAAATGGGGATGGAAGATAATTTAAACAGATTGCATCTTAAGGATGGTAATTTACATTTTCAGTACACAATAATAAATATGAATAGGACTGTTAACCATATGAAAACATTACCACAGCCATTTTTGAGACTAATATTTCGTGATTTTTTTAAAACGTGGTTTCAAATAATTTTTTAAAATTGATGTAGATGTTATCCATAATATAAACAATGTCAACATTATTATCTGTATCGCTTTCTCAGAAGATACTGCAGATGGTGTGATGTATTTGTTCAACTAAGTGTGACTAATAGCTATTGTCATGCGTATAAGTAGTTGTTGATGACATTTTCCCTGTGGAAATCAGAGCACTAATCAGCTCAGTTGATATATAAGGCCCATGACTTACAGACCAAAGAGAATCGCAAAAGATCATTGAAATGATGTACTCTGTAATCCATCGGATCCAACGTCTTTACTATCCGTTCCTTGCAGCCTTTGGAATTGCTGGTAAGGTTTTAGCCCAGAAATCCAAGATGTAAAACTCTATTGCCTGATCCGTTGTAATTGACAGCAGTCAGTCCCCTGCGTTTAATAAGCTGTGACTGCTCCACAATTTACATGAAATGTCGTTATTAGTCTCTGTGCTTTCAGTTTTTTAGAGACTACACAATCTTGGTGTTTATTCTTATATTTCAAATCCAACATCTGTCATCTTATTGGCTGTACTGAATCTCTTGGAATCAGTTTTTGGTAAATGGAGCATAGATCGGATCATGAGGATCGTTAATATTTTCCTGTTGTAGAACTAAAATATTCTGTATTATTATAACGTGTGCTATTGAACTATTTGATAATGAGGCTGTTCGTTCTCTCGCTTGTCTGTGTCCAGTGTGTTCTGTTCGGAAGAAAATTGGTCAGTTACACACAGATTTAAACATTATAGGGTAATTGTTCACTAAGGTTTTGACTGACAACTCTTCTGGAGTTAGTCACCTGGAATTGACGGCAACACTTCATATCCCCTACACCCACTGAGAATCTATTCACTGCCGTCGAACATCTCAAATATAAAATACTTCCATGCTAATTTCCACTACACGTATTAGAATCATTCCTCCTTACATATGCGTGTATATTATAAGGGACACATTGTAAAATCAGTGTATTTATTCGTTAGAAGAATTGTAGTATTAAGAAACTTGTGATTGACAGAACACCTTTCATCGTCCAAGACTTACCGGGAGCGGATGAACCATAACATCTTCTTCAGAGCCTTCAACATGTCATGGATGAAGGAGAAAATCTCGCTAAGGCCATCCTCTCATTTCCATTCCTTGCCTTAAAGCAACTATGAAATCTCAAACAGACAATTGTTTGCAGCAAACTACGCAGTGCTCAGGAGAACAGCGGCCACAACAACATACAGCACTGCCACGGCAAACTCTGCAAAGCGTGTGGGATCAGTCACATGGATGTCACCATTATATGGGAGAACGCCATCCACGAGTATATACATGGTACATACTCATGCGACTTGTGCCAACTTTGTCGACCTCATATGCTGAAGTGTATTATATCCCGAGGTATGTACATCGGGATATACCATACCTCGGGATATAATTTCTCTGCAAATGAAGGGACGCCATGCGACAGTCGGCAGGCAGGAATATCAGCAATCAGGCTATTCAGTCTCCGATCTTCAGGTAAGCGTTTTCAAAGTGTTCTCAAAGAAAGTCTTCAAGACACATGGCAATGCAGAATCACTGAGCAGAAACTGATCAATATTTTCTGCAAGGATGCGGATAGCCTCAGCCGGGATATAGGGTTCATCTGACACTACATATGACCCCCACCATTTGACCGGAACTTGCAAAATCCAACCGACTGTCCTGGCTTGAGACAGTTTTCACCACTTTAACCTGTAAAGGCTTGCATTCCAATTAATATATTGCAATTGTGTTTTTGCCTACGCATGTAGCCGATGTGAAACCTACCTTTTCACTCACCTGATGAAGGAGCAGCGCTAAAAAGCTCGTGATTCCAGATTAATCTGCTGGGCTTTAACCTGATGTTGTCAAACTTCTTACTGAACCAAACTCAGTTCAACGCGGGCATTCCACATCATTATTAAGAAAGACAAATCATTGAACACAGCAAAACATGAAAAAAAATCCAATCAACATGCATTCAGTATAGAGGAGTGAGTAACCAAGCCACTAGAAGAACTGGAGAGGGATAGAGAGGGACAAAAGAGCTGGCACTCAAATTTGAAAAGGAAAAAAAAAGAGGAGCAGCAGAAAGACTGGAAACCAAATGAAGATCAACAGAAAAGAAAATGATGCAAATATTGATAATGTATAGTATGAGAGAAATATAGAGATAGAGAAAGATAGAGAAAGAGAGATGTGTCCAGGGCAGCAACACACACTGCAAGGACGTGTTTTGACTTGTATAAAAAACATTTAGATGTGAATCAAACGTAACTCAGAACATTCAGCGAAGATTGTTTCCACAGGAATCAGTAACCTGAGCTATGTCCCGCTCATTTACATGATTATGATTAATGGGAGGTTCCCGAGACCGTAGCCCGTGACAATGGAGTTGCCTATAAGCAGTTGTCCTCTCGACATTTATTCGAGACATTCAAGCTGATTCAATTCTGCCTGGATTGGGAGGCAGGCCTTATGAAGATAGGTTGAGGGAGCTGGGACTCTTCTCATTGCAGAGACGTAGGTTGAGAGGCGACCTGATAGAGGTTTATAAAATGTTGAGAGGAATAGATAGGGTGGACTCTCAGAGACTATTTCCCCGAGCTGAAATGGTCACTATGAGAGGACACAGATTTAAGGTGCAGGGAAGCAAATACAAAGGAGATGTCAGGGGTAAGTTTTTCACGCAGAGGGTGATGAGTGAATGGAACTGACTGCTGTCGGAGGTTGTTGAGGCAAACTTGTTTTTAAAAGACTTCTGGATGAGTATATGGAAACAAATAGGATAGGGGGTTATTGGTAGGTCTGTGGATTGGTAGATGTGATCGGTGCAACTTGTGGGCCGAAGGGCCTGTTTGTGCTGTAGTGTTCTATGTTCTATGTTCTATGTCTATATCCCAAATTAACAAAGCATGAAAGAAATCATAAATATATTGAACACACATTTCACCAAATGGGAGGTGAATAAAAAAGGATTTGGAGGAAGATGAAAGTTTTAATAAACACATTTATTTGTTATGCTACAACTAACATTTTGCTCTGTTCAGCACATTTGAATCTCTGTCTCTCTTTTCACTGTTTCAATCCCTCTCTCTCCTCAATCATTCACTTTCAAAACAACGGGACTTCTCCCAGATCCAGTTTTTATTTTTCCCTTTTAATGTTTCACATTAGACTTCCTTCCATGGCTTGACCTCCTACTGTTTTTGAACTGATTCACCATCCTGCCTCATCTGTTTCACCTTTACGACTCATTTTCTCCATTAACACAATTAAGTCCAATTCCTTTGGCTTCTCATTCGTTTTACCCTGTGTGGGGCTTTCTCATCACACAGTGAACCTCAGTCAGGATATGCAGTGTATGAGGTGCTGACTGTTTCTCTGTGCGCAATTCCCATCCATGCAATGCGTTTATTTGTACCATCCAATGTATCAGACATTGTTCTTTGTTCTTTGTACATGGTGGGGGTTTCATCGAAACACCAAACAGGTTGCAGTTTTGCCTCTAATTCAAATGAATAATCACATGACTGTTTTATTCCTTTTTATTATTCAGTTAATGTCCTGGCGATTTTGATCCTATCGCGAGGCAGGTGTGGTCTGTCCAAATGCATCACTCACTACTTGGTGGGAATGGCCGCGGCGGATCTCCTCGTCGTTATCACTGATCCCATATTAAGGTGGATCGTTCAGCTTTACATCCCGGATTCATTCCTCTTCATTACTCCGGTGTGCTGCCTGTTAAAGTCCCTGAGATTTGCAGCCACAGTGCTTTCCGTCTGGCTCACAGTGGCTTTCACCTTTGATCGGTTTGTGGCGATCTGTTGTGAGAAACTGAAATCAAAATATTGCACTGAGAAAAAAGCAATTGTGATTCTCGGAACCGTGACTGCGCTGAGCTGTTTGCAAAATATTCCTTGGTACTTTACGGCTAAACCACAATATGTAATTAATAATACACCATGGCACTGTGTTACTAAACGGAGCTTCTTTTCTTCTCTTGTATGGATTGCATTTGATATGATTCACCTAATTTTAACTCCTTATGTGCCATTCTTTCTGATTTTGATATTCAATGCTCTGACTGTCCGACGAATTTTAGTGGCTAGTCGCGTACGCAGGGCACTCCATTGCCGCAGCCATGGAGATGATCATAAGGATGCTGAGATAGAGCACCGGAGGAAATCCATCATTTTACTGTTCAGTATTTCAGGCAGTTTCATTCTTTTGTGGGCAGTCCGGGTTGTGTATCCAGTTTATGTGAGAATTACAAAGAGATGGTACTATTCTTCTCCCACTGATCCTCGCTTCATCACACAACAGATTTCAAGTATGCTCCAACTTCTCAGTTCCTGCACCAACACGTGTATTTACGCTGTGACCCAGACTAAGTTTAGAGAGGAGGTGAAAAATGCGGTGAAATATCCGCTGCATGCTGTTCTTAAATTAGTTAAATCATAGGAAATGTAAAACGTGCGAAGACAGAAAGTTAAGCCCATTCTATAATGCATTCCGCCCACTCTTTAGGGAAAAAATAAATACATTTTGCATTCACAATACTGATCATTCAAAATATAAAGAACACCATTCGGCTACATTGCACACGGATTAACTACATGGAGCATAAAGAACGGACTTATTCTTTAGATATGACAGAATCTATTTCTCAGAAGACTTCATTACATATTAAGCTGAGGTGCAACAACCAACCGCCCTAGACAAACAGAAATACTTAGAAAATGATCAATGTGTGTTGGCGCTTTGGATCAAAATGGCAGCTTTTCACACCGGCAGAGAAGGAAAGTCAGAAGTATAAGAAGATGAAAGTCTACAGTAAAATAAATAAGCAGAATTCTAAACATACTGGTTTCTCTTAATCTTAAACGTTCTTCCTACGTTATTTTATTGAACCATGTGACTCTTTCAAATACATAAGCGCTCTGATATATTCTCCCTTGACTTTGCACCATCCGACTCTGTCTCTATTCTGGATCGGTGCAGAAGGAACAGAATCGTTATAGTGAGAAATTTTAATCTCCCTAGGGTGGATTGGAAGGTACCTAGAGCTGGGGGTTTGGACGGGCAGGAATTTGTAAAATGTGTACTGGAAGGATCATTAGCAGTATGTGGCTAGCCCGACTAGAGAAGGGGCTATAAATGATTTAGTTCTGAGTAATGAGCCAGGGTAGGTGGGTTGATGTTGTAGTAGGGGAACATGTGGCTAACAGTGACCACAATTCTGTCTACTTTAGGATTCAGATGGAAAAGGATGCTTGTTGCCCTGGGGGCAGGGTGCTGAATTGGGGGAAGACTAACTACAGTCGGATTAGGCAGGAACTTATGGAAACTGATTGGGAACGGTTGTTTGAGGGTAAGTCCACACTAGGCATGTGGGATTCTTTCAAGGAAATACTGAAAATGTTGCAAGATAGATATGTGCCGGCTAAGAGTAAAGATGGGAAAGGTAGGATTAGAGAGCTGTGGATTACTAGGGATATTGAGGACTTGGTTAGGAAGAAAAGAGAGGCGTATGATAGGTCGAAGCAGCTGGGAACAGAGACAGCATTGGAGGAATATAGACAGAGTAGGAGGGAGCTCAAATGGGGAGTTAGAAGGGCAAAAAGAGGGCATGAAATGATTTTGGCAGATAGGATTAAGGAAAATCCAAAGGCTTTTTACTCCTATGTTAGGAATAAAAGGGTGGTTAGAGGAAAAATTGGATCTCTTAGGGACAGAGGAGGGGAACTGTGCTTAGAGCCCGAGGGAATGGCGGAGATCCTGAATGAATACTTTGCGTCAGTATTCACGAAGGAGAGGGGCTTGTTGACAGCTCCTGTCTCTGAGGGAGCTGTGGACCAGTTGAGGGAAATATCCATACCGAGGGAGGAAGTGTTAGAGCTTCTAGGTAGCATTAAAACTGATAAATCTCCAGAGCCTGATGGCATTTATCCCAGGCTGCTTAGGGAGGTGTGAGGTGAAATTGCTGGACCTCTGACGCAAATCTTTGTCTCTTCCTTGGACACAGGTGAGGTCCCAGAGGACTGGAGAATAGCTAATGTTGTACCGTTGTTTAAAAAGGGTAGTAGGGATAACCCTGGAAATTATAGGCTGGTGAGTTTGACGTCAGTGGTAGGGAAGATGTTGGAGGGGATTCTTAGAGATACGATGTATAGGCACTTAGAGCATTGCAATCTGATTAGGGTTTTTTTCCTGATTCTTTCTTCCATATGTCCTGTCCCTGAGACTTGGATATCTCAGGGACAGGACTGGGTACTACAGGTCCCGGGATTCAGATCCTTCAGGAAGGACAGGGAGGGAGGCAAAAGAGGTGGTGGAGTGGCACTGTTGATCAGGGACAGTGTCATGGCTGCAGAGAAGGTGGATACCGAGGAGGGAATGTCTACGGAGTCTCTGTGGGTGGAAGTTAGGAATAGCAAAGGGTCGGTGACATTGCTGGGTGTATTCTATAGGCCGCCCAATAGTGACAGGGAAGTTGAGGTGCAGATAGGGAAACAGATACTGGAGAGATGTAGAAATAACAGAGTTGTTGTGATGGGAGACTTCAATTTCCCAAACATCGACTGGAATATCCCAAGGGTAAGGGGTTTGGATGGGGAGGAGTTTGTTAGGTGTGTTCAGGAGGGTTTCCTGACACAGCACGTGGACAAGCCTACGAGAGGAGAGGCTGTACTGGACCTGGTACTAGCTAATGAACCAGGACAGGTGATGGATCTCTCGGTAGGAGAGCATCTTGGGGATGGAGATCATAATTCTATCTCCTTCACCCTTGCATTGGAAAAGGATAGGATCAGGCAGGCTAGGAAGGTGTTTGTCTGGAATAAGGGGAAATATGAAGACATCAGGCAGATGTTGGGGCGAATAAACTGGAAGGAGGTGTTCTTGGGGAAAAGCACAGAAGGAAGGTGGCAGATATTCAAGGAATGCTTGTCTGGAGCTTTGCACAACAACGTTCCGGTGAGACAAGGAGGTTTTGGTAGGATGCGGGAACCGTGGTGCATGAAGGCTGTGGTGAACATAGTCAGGAAGAAAAGAAAGGTGTATAAAAGGTTCAAAGAGCTAGGAGATGTTGGGGATCTAGAGAAGTATAAGGCTTATAGAAGAGAGCTTAAAAAGGAAATTAGGAGAGCCAGAAGGGGTCATGAAAAGGCCTTGGCTGGTAGGATTAAGGAGAATCCCAAGGCCTTCTACAAATATGTGAAAAGTAAAAGGATGAGAAGAGAAGGGATAGGACCTATAAAAGGTGAAGGGGGAAAAGTCTGTATGGAACCGGAAGAAATGGCAGAGGTGCTTAATGAGTACTTTGCCTCGGTATTCACAGTGGAAAATGATCTGGGAGGATGCACTACAAGTTTGCGGCAGACTGAAAAGATTGAGTATGTAGATATTAAGGAAGCGGATATGTTAGAACTTTTAAATGCTATCAAGATAGACAAGTCTCCGGGACCAGATGGGATGTACCCCAGGTTATTGTGGAAGGTGAGGGATGTCATTGCAGAGCCCCTGGCGATGATCTTTGCGTCGTCGATGGAGACGGGAGAGGTTCCGGAGGATTGGAGGATTGCGGATGCGGTCCCTATTTTCAAGAAAGGGAACAGGGATAGTCCTGGAAATTACCGACCAGTGAGTCTGACCTCAGTGGTTGGTAAGCTGATGGAGAGGCTTCTGAGGGACAAGATTTATGAGCATTTGGAGAAGTTTAGGTTGATTAGAAATAGTCAACATGGTTTTGTAAAAGGCAGGTCGTGCCTTACGAGCTTAATTGAGTTCTTCGAAAATGTGACTGAACACATTGACGAAGGAAGAGCAGTGGACGTGGTGTACATGGACTTCAGCAAGGCATTTGACAAGGTCCCACATGCAAGACTTCTTGAGAAGGTGAGAGGCCATGGGATCCAAGGGGCTTTGGCCTTGTGGATCCAGAACTGGCTTGCCTGCAGAAGGCAGAGGGTGGTTGTGGATGGCTCTTTTTCTGCATGGAGGTCGGTCACCAGTGGAGTGCCCCAGGGATCTGTTCTAGGACCCTTGCTGTTTGTCATTTTCATAAATGACCTGGATGAGGAAGTGGAGGGATGGGTGAGTAAGTTCGCCGATGACACGAAGGTCGGTGGTGTTGTGGATGGTCTGGAGGGATGTCAGAAGTTGCAGCATGACATCGACAGGATGCAAGACTGGGCGGAGAAGTGGCAGATGGACTTCAATGTGGATAAATGTGTTGTGGTCCATTTTGGCAGATCCAACGGGATGAATGAGTACACTATCAAAGGTAGGAGCCTTAGCTGTGTGGAGAGTATAGAAATTGGGCTGAGATTAGAAACAGGAGAGGAGAGGTCACCCTGTTGGGAGTCTTTTACAGACCTCCTAATAGTTCTAGAGAGGTTGAGGAAAGGATTGCAAAGTCAATTCTGATTAGGAGTGAAAGTAGTAGGGTAATTGTGATGGGGGACTTTAACTTTGCTAATATTGATTGGAATAGCTATAGCTCTAGCTCGTTAGAGGGGTCAGTTTTCGTACAGAGTGTGCAGGAAGGTTTTTTGACTCAGTATGTAGATAGGCCAACTAGAGGTGAGGCTACATTGGATTTGGTGCTGGGCAATGAGCCAGACCAGGTGTTAGGCTTGGAAGTTAGTGAACATTTTGGTGATAGTGACCACAATTCGGTTACGTTCACCTTAGTGATGGACAGGGATAGGCATGAAGCTGGGGGCAGTAGTTATAGCTGGGGGAAGGGTAATTATGAGGCCATCAGGAGAGAATTAGGGTGCATAGATTGGACTAGGGAACTACAGGGACTGGGAACATCTGGAATGTGGTGCTTATTCAAGGAGCAGCTGCTGCGAGTCCTTGATAAGTATGTCCCTGTCAGGCAGGGAGGAAATGGTCGAGTAAGAGAGCCTTGGTGTACGAAAAAAGTTGATTTGCTGGTTAAGAAGAAAAAGGAGGCTTATGTCAGGATGAGGCTTGAAGGCTCAGTTAGTGCAATGGATAGCTATAGATTAGCCAGGAAGGAGGTAAAAAGTGAATTGAGGAGAGCTAAGAGGGGACACGAGAAGATGTTGGCTGATAGGATTAAGGAGAATCCTAAAGCTTTCTTTCGATATGTTAAGAATAGAAGATTGGTTAGGGCAAGATTAGGGCCAGTCATAGACAGCAGTGGGAAGTTGTGCGTGGAGCCTGAAGAGATTGGTGAGGCACTGAATAAATATTTCTCTTCGGTATTCACGCAGAGTGCTGGAAATGTAGCTGTGGAGAGCACTGAGGTACAGGGTTGCAAATTGGGGAGTATTGTAGTAGATAGGGAGGATGTGTTAGAAATTCTCGAGGGTTTGAAGTTGGATAAGTCCCCTGGGCCGGACGGGATTTACCCTAGGATTCTCTGGGAGGCAAGAGAGGAGATTGCAGAGCCTCTGGCTCTGATCTTCAGGTCCTCGTTGGTTACGGGTGTGGTTCCGGAGGACTGGAGGATAGCGAATGTGGTCCCATTGTTTAAGAAGGGGAAGAGAGACCTTCCAGGGAATTATAGGCCAGTGAGTCTTACTTCTGTTGTGGGCAAGGTATTGGAGAGAATTATTAGGGATAGGATTTATAGTTATTTAGAGAGAAATGAATTGATTGGGATAGTCAGCATGGTTTCGTGAAGGGTAGGTCATGCCTTACTAACCTCATTGAGTTTTTTGAGAAAGTGACCAGAGAGGTGGATGGGGTAAGGCGGTTGATGTAGTATATATGGACTTTAGTAAGGCGTTTGATAAGGTGGCCCATGGAAGACTTCTACAGAAAATGCAGATGTGTGGAATAGAGGGTGATTTAGCTAATTGGATTAGGAATTGGCTGGCAGATAGAAGACAGAGGGTGGTGGTTGATGGGAGATATTCATCGTGGAGTTCGGTGACGAGTGGTGTGCCTCAGGGGTCTGTTTTGGGGCCCCTGCTGTTTGTAATTTTTATAAATGATCTGGATGAGGGTATTGAGGGATGGATCAGTAAATTTGCAGATGATACTAAAGTTGGTGGTGTGGTAGATAGTGAAGAGGGGTGTTTTAGTTTACAGAGTGACTTGGACAAGTTGCAGAGCTGGGCCGAGAGGTGGCAAATGGAGTTTAATGTGGAAAAGTGTGAGGTAATGCACTTTGGCAGGAACAATAAATGTGTAGAGTATAGGGCTAATGGTAGGGCTCTTAATAGTGTTGAGGAACAGAAGGATCTTGGTGTATGTGTCAATAGATCCCTGAAAGTAGGCAGTCAAGTGGATAAAGTTGTTAAGAAGGCATATGGAGTCTTAGCTTTTATTGGTAGGGGGATTGAATTTAGGAGCCGCAGCATCATGTTGCAACTGTACAAAACTCTAGTGCGGCCGCACTTGGAGTATTGTGTGCAGTTCTGGTCGCCACATTATAAGAAAGATGTGGAGGCATTGGAGAGGGTACAGAGGAGGTTTACCAGGATGTTGCCTGGTATGGAGGGCAGGTCCTATGAAGAGAGGTTGAAGGATTTGAGGTTGTTTTCGTTAGAAAGGAGGCGGCTAAGAGGGGATCTTATTGAAGCATATAAGATGATTAGAGGTTTAGATAGGGTGGACAGTGATAGCCTTTTTCCTAGGATGGAGAAAGCTAGCACGAGGGGACACAGCTTTAAATTAAGGGTTATGAGTTATAGGACGGATATCAGAGGTAGGTTCTTTACTCAAAGAGTGATTAGGGAGTGGAATGCCCTGCCTGCAGCTGTTGTAGATGCGCCAAGTTTGGTGGCGTTTAAGAGGTTAATTGATAAGTATATGGAAGAGAAGGGAATGGTTTAGTTTGGAGGGGCATTGCTTTTTATTTTGGTCGGCGCAACATCGGGGGCCGAGGGGCTTGTTCTGTGCTGTATTGTTCTATGTTCTATGTTCTATGTTCTAAATGTGTAGAGTATAGGGCAAATGGTAGGATTCTTAGTAGTCTAGATGAACAGAGGGATCTTGGTGTGTATGTGCATAGATCCCTGAAAGTAGGCAGTCAGGTCGAGAAGGTTGTTAGTAAGGCATATGGAGTCTTGGCTTTTATTGGTAGAGGGATTGAATTTCGGAGCCGCAACGTCATGTTGCAACTGTACAAAACTCTAGTGCGGCCGCACTTGGAGTATTGTGTGCAGTTCTGGTCCCCACATTATAAGAAAGATGTGGAGGCATTGGAGAGGGTACAGAGGAGGTTTAACCATGATGTTGCCTGGTATGGAGGGCAGGTCTTATGAAGAGAGGCTGAGGGATTTGAGGTTGTTTTCGTTAGAAAGGAGGAGGCTAAGAGGGGACCTTATCAAAATATATAAGATGATTAGAGGTTTAGATAGGGTGGACAGTGATAGCCTTTTTCCTAGGATGGAAAAAGCTAGCACGAGGGGACACAGCTTTAAATTAAGGGGTGATAGTTATAGGACTGATATCAGAGGCAGGTTCTTTACCCAAAGGGTGGTTCGTGAGTGGAATGCCCTGCCTGCAGCAGTTGTAGATGCGCCAAGTTTGGTGGCGTTTAAGAGGTTAGTTGATAAGTATATGGAAGAGAAAGGGAATGGTTTAGTTTGGAGGGGCATTGCTTTTTATATTGGTCGGCGCAACATCGAAGGCCGAAGGGCCTGTTCTGTGCTGTAATGTTCTATGTTCTATGTTGTGTGTAACAGTGTTTGATAAATTTCCGAATACAATACATAACTAGTCTTTTTTGACTATTCTCTGCAATCATCTTAAAAATGGATGTAATTGCCCTTTTCGTCCTTTTCTCGTCCGTTGTCACCCTGAATGTTTTATTCTATTCACTGATGGACACTATCATTCTAAAGGATACACCACGAGTTTCTCCAATTTCTACTTGTGAATTTGGACTTGTAGTCCCGGGAGCATTTCTATTCAGATCACATTATATTCCAGTTATATCTCTCTGACATAGCGAAGTAATGTGAAATGTTTTCCAATCAAAAATTATGGTCCACGAATCAAAAATACTTTGGACACTCCTTCCATCATTGGAGAATCAGAACCTTCTGCAGTTGGATGCCTTAAGTCCCATTATTGCCTCTGTTCTGTAAATCTTCTTGTTCTGTGTATGGGTGGTACGGTGGCATACTCGTTAGCAGGGCTCAAGTTGAATCCTGACCTTTGTTGACTTTCTGTGTGGAGTTTGCACGTTGTCCCTGTCTCTGTATGTGTTTCCTCCAATTAGAACATAGAACATTACAGCGCAGAACAGGCCCTTCGGCCTTCGATGTTGTGCCGACCAATTAAGAAAAAGCAATGACCCTCTAACCTAAACCATTCTCTTTTCATCCATAAACTTATCTACTAACCTCTTAAATCCACCAAACTTGGCGCATCTACAACTGCAGCAGGCAGGGCATTCCATACCCTAACCACCCTCTGGGTAAAGAACCTACCTCTGACATCCATCCTATAACTACCACCCCTTAATTTAAAGGCTGTGTCCCCTCTTGCTAGCTTTCTCCATACCTAGGAAAAAAGGCTATTCCCTGTCCACCTTACTTCTCCAAAAGTTGAGTGGACATGCAAAATAAGGGATTTGACCATAAAACAAATATCCCTATTATGGGCTAAATTTAAAAGTGATAAAGATTGGAAGAGCAGTGGACGGGGTGTACAGGGACTTCAGCAAGGCATTTGACAAGGTCCCACATGCAAGACTTCTTGAGAAGGTGAGAGGCCATGGGATCCAAGGGGCTTTGGCCTTGTGGATCCAGAACTGGCTTGCCTGCAGAAGCAGAGGGTGGTTGTGGATGGCTCTTTTTCTGCATGGAGGTTGGTCACCAGTGGAGTGCCCCAGGGATCTGTTCTAGGACCCTTGCTGTTGTCATTTTCATAAATGACCTGGATGAGGAAGTGGAGGGATGGGTGAGTAAGTTCGCCGATGACACGAAGGGGTGGTGTTGTGGATGGTTATGGAGGGATGTCAGAAGTTGCAGATGACATCGAGCAGGATGCAAGACTGGGGCGGAGAAGTGGAGATGGACTTCAATGTGGATATAAATGTGTTGTGGTCCATTTGGCAAGACCCAACGGCGCATGCAATGAGTACACTATCCAAAGGTAGGAAGCCTTAGCTGTTGTGGAGAGTATAGAAATTGGGCTGAGATTAGAAACAGGAGAGGAGAGGTCACCCTGTTGGGAGTCTTTTACAGACCTCCTAATAGTTCTAGAGAGGTTGAGGAAAGGATTGCGAAGTCAATTCTGATTAGGAGTGAAAGTAGTAGGGTAATTGTGATGGGGGGACTTTAACTTTGCTAATATTGATTGGAATAGCTATAGCTCTAGCTCGTTAGAGGGGTCAGTTTTCGTACAGAGTGTGCAGGAAGGTTTTTTGACTCAGTAGGTAGATAGGCCAACTAGAGGTGAGGCTACATTGGATTTGGTGCTGGGCAATGAGCCAGACCAGGTGTTAGGCTTGGAAGTTAGTGAACATTTTGGTGATAGTGACCACAAGTCGGTTACGTTCACCTTAGGGATGGACAGGGATAGGCATGAAGCTGGGGGCTGTAGTTATAGCTGGGGGAAAGGGTAATTATGAGGCCATCAGGAAGGAATTAGGCGTGCATAGATTGGGACTAGGGAACTACAGGGACTGGGAACATCTGGAATGTGGTGCTTATTCAAGAGCAGCTGCTGCAGTCTTAGATAAGGTATGTCCCTGTCAGGCAGGGAGAAATATGGTGAGTAGCGAGCCTGGGTACGAAAAAGTGATTGTGGTTAGAAGAAAAAAGGAGGGTTATGTCGGATGAGGCTTGAAGGCTCACTCAGTTAGTGCAATGGAAGCTATAGGATTAAGCCAGGAATGAGGTAAAAAGTAATTGAGGAGAGGCTAAGAGGGGACCGAGATAGATTGTTGGCTGAATAGGATAGGAGAATCCTAAAGCTTCTTTCGATATGTTTAAGAATAGAAGATTTGTTAGGGCAAGATCTAGGGCCAGTCATAGACAGCAGTAGGAAGTGTGCGTGGAGCCTGAAGAGATTGTTGAGGCACTCTGAATAAATATTTCTCTTTCGGTTATTCCGCAGAGTGCCTGGAATGTAGCTATGAGAACACTGAGGTACAGGGTTGCAAATTAGGGAAGTGATTGTAGTAGATAGGCGAGGATGTGTTAGAATTCTCGAGGGTTGAAGTTGGATAAGCCCCTGGGCCGGACGGGATTTACCCCAGGATTCTCTGGGATGGCAAGAGAGGAGATTGCAGAGCCTCTGCTATGATCTTCAGGGTCCTCGTTGGTTACGGGTGTGGTTCCGGAGGACTGGAGGAAGCGACTGTCGGTCCCCATGTTTAAGAAGGGAGGAGAGACTTCCAGGGAATATAGGCCAGTGAGTCTTACTTCTGTTGTGGGCCAAGTTATTGGAGCGAATTATTAGGGATTAGGATTTATAGTATTTAGAGAGAAAGAATTGATGGGGATAGGCAGCATGGTTCGTGAAGGGTAGGTCATGCCTTACTAAACTCATTGAGTTTTTGAAGAAATGACCAGAGAGTGGATGGGGGTAGGCGGTTGATGTAGTATATAGGACTTTAGTAAGGTGTTTGATAAGGTGGCCCATGGAAGACTTCTACAGAAAATGCAGATGTGTGGAATAGAGGGTGATTTAGCTAATTGGATTAGAAATTGGCTGGCAGATAGAAGACAGAGGGTGGTGGTTGATGGGAAGATATTCATCGTGGAGTTCGGTGACAAGTGTGTGCCTCAGGGTCTGTTTTGGGGCCCCTGCTGTTTGTAATTTTTTATAAATGATCTGGATGAGGGGTATTGAGGGATGGATCATAAATTTGCAGATGACACTAAAGTCGGTGGGAGTGGTAGATAGTGAAGAGGGGTGTTATAGTTTACAGAGTGACTTGGACAAGTTGCAGAGCTGGGCCGAGAGGTGGCAAATGGAGTTTAATGTGGAAAAGTGTGAGGTAATGCACTTTGGCAGGAACAATAAATGTGTAGAGTATAGGGCAAATGGTAGGATTCTTAGTAGTCTAGATGAACAGAGGGATCTTGGTGTGTATGTGCATAGATCCCTGAAAGTAGGCAGTCAGGTCGAGAAGGTTGTTAGTAAGGCATATGGAGTCTTGGCTTTTATTGGTAGAGGGATTGAATTTCGGAGCCGCAACGTCATGTTGCAACTGTACAAAACTCTAGTGCGGCCGCACGTGGAGTATTGTGTGCAGTTCTGGTCCCCACATTATAAGAAAGATGTGGAGGCATTGGAGAGGGTACAGAGGAGGTTTACCATGATGTTGCCTGGTATGGAGGGCAGGTCTTATGAGGAGAGGCTGAGGGATTTGAGGTTGTTTTTGTTAGAAAGGAGGAGGCTAAGAGGGGACCTGATCGAAATATATAAGATGATTAGAGGTTTAGATAGGGTGGACAGTGATAGCCTTTTTCCTAGGATGGAAAAAGCTAGCACGAGGGGACACAGCTTTAAATTAAGGGGTGATAGTTATAGGACTGATATCAGAGGCAGGTTCTTTACCCAAAGGGTGGTTCGGGAGTGGAATGCCCTGCCTGCAGCAGTTGTAGATGCGCCAAGTTTGGTGGTGTTTAAGAGGTTAGTTGATAAGTATATGGAAGAGAAGGGAATGGGTTTAGTTTGGAGGGGCATTGCTTTTTATATTGGTCGGCGCAACATCGAAGGCCGAAGGGCCTGTTCTGTGCTGTAATGTTCTATGTTCTATGTTGTGTGTAACAGTGTTTGATAAATTTCCGAATACAATACATAACTAGTCTTTTTTGACTATTCTCTGCAATCATCTTAAAAATGGATGTAATTGCCCTTTTCGTCCTTTTCTCGTCCGTTGTCACCCTGAATGTTTTATTCTATTCACTGATGGACACTATCATTCTAAAGGATACACCACGAGTTTCTCCAATTTCTACTTGTGAATTTGGACTTGTAGTCCCGGGAGCATTTCTATTCAGATCACATTATATTCCAGTTATATCTCTCTGACATAGCGAAGTAATGTGAAATGTTTTCCAATCAAAAATTATGGTCCACGAATCAAAAATACTTTGGACACTCCTTCCATCATTGGAGAATCAGAACCTTCTGCAGTTGGATGCCTTAAGTCCCATTATTGCCTCTGTTCTGTAAATCTTCTTGTTCTGTGTATGGGTGGTACGGTGGCATACTCGTTAGCAGGGCTCAAGTTGAATCCTGACCTTTGTTGACTTTCTGTGTGGAGTTTGCACGTTGTCCCTGTCTCTGTATGTGTTTCCTCCAATTAGAACATAGAACATTACAGCGCAGAACAGGCCCTTCGGCCTTCGATGTTGTGCCGACCAATTAAGAAAAAGCAATGACCCTCTAACCTAAACCATTCTCTTTTCATCCATAAACTTATCTACTAACCTCTTAAATCCACCAAACTTGGCGCATCTACAACTGCAGCAGGCAGGGCATTCCATACCCTTACCACCCTCTGGGTAAAGAACCTACCTCTGACATCCATCCTATAACTACCATCCCTTAATTTAAAGCTGTGTCCCCTCGTGCTAGCTTTCTCCATCCTAGGAAAAAGGCTATCACTGTCCACCCTTACTTCCAAAAGTTGAGTGACATGCAAATTAAGTGGATTGACCATAACAAATATCCCTATTATGGGCTAAATTTAAAAGTGTATAAAGATTAGCCATGACTAATATTTGGGTTTAAGGAATAGGTCTGCGGAAAGTCACAGGCCAGAAACTTACATTTAAGAAAACAGTTAGATGATAGCAAAGTTGTTTGATAGAAGGTTCTGAGTGATTCCACTTATGCTCATTAGAGACACTATAAAATGTAAGACTTAGCGTTTAGGTGAACTCACAAAACATCATGGAGTTTCTGGCCTGAGACTTAGTAGTCTTTCCGCAGACCTATTCCTTAAACCCAAATATTATGTTAATCCATTTTGCTATTATCTAACTGTTTTCTTAAATGAAAGTGGATTATCTTTACCACTTACAAAACTTACACATCACAGTAAAATTCTTTAAAAACTAGATATCTGTATTGCTCCAATTGAAGTACAATCCCTCAGGTATACACTCATCTTCAGATTTAGGTCGCATTGAAACAAGTATGCTCACGTGATAGTTTATTTCCAGCTTTTTAACATCTATGGACAGAAATATAAACAACACCTTACAGAGAATATGTCGCTAAGGCAGAACAACAAAGAACAAAGAGCAACACAGCACGGGAAACAGGCCCTTCGGCCCAACGAGCCCGCACCTCTGTCCCAACATCATAATGACAATTAGGGACCACTATAGGGAAAATTTGTTGCCCAATCAGCCTAAGAGCACATTTTTGGGATTTGGGAGGAAACCGGAGCACCCGGAGAAAACCCACACAACCACGGGGAGAACACGCAAACTACTGCAGACACAGGCCCAAATCCATGTGTCTGCACAGCAACAGCGATAGTCTCTGAGCTGTCATGTTGTCCATCTGATGGCCCAATTTAAGCACACACTAACGACGTGAAGCACTAGGCCACTCCTGAAGCAACATCCAAGAGCAGCCCTCGCACGACCTGCCGAATGCATGGACCGAATAACCTGTGGAAACAAATAAGATATTTAGACAGTCCTGCTATATCCCTCTATCTGCAGACCGCTCATGTGGCTGTCCAAGAGACCCTTAAACAACCCTAGCGTGCCTGCTCCCACCACCTTACTCGGCAGTGCATTCCACACCCCCACTACCCTTTGTGTGAAAAACTGGCCTCTAATATTCGTCTTATACATAGCCCCCCTCACCCTAAGGCCGTGACCCCTCGTTCTATCCATTTCTAATGGTGGAAAAAGCTTACCATCATTTACTCTATCTATACCCCTCATAATCTTATATACCTCTAATAGATCCCCTCTCAGCCAACGTCTTTCAAGGGAAAACAATCCCAGTGTGTTCAATCTTTCCTCGTAAGACAGCCCTTCCATACCAGGCAGCATCCTGGTAAATCTCCTCTGCACTCTCTCCAGGGCCTCTACATCCTTCCTGTAGTACGGTGACCAGAACTGTACGCAGTACTGCAGATGAGGCCTAACCAATGTTCTATACACTTGTAACATCAGACTCCTACTCTTGTATTCTATACCCCTTCCTATGAAGGCTAACATACCATATGCTTTCTTTATCACATTCTCCACCTGTACTGACACCTTCAGAGACTTGTGAACCTGCACCCCCAGGTCTCTCTGCGTCTCTATACTCCAGATAGTTTTACCTTTTATCCTATAACTCCTCTCTTCATTATTCCGGCCAAAATGCATCACCTCGCATTTATCCGGATTAAATTCCATTTGCCATCTATCTGCCCAATCTACCAGCCTATCTATGTCCTGTTGTATTGCCTGGCACTGCTCCTCAGTTCCCGCCAATCCAAACATCTTAGTGTCATCAGCAAATTTGCTGATCATACCACCTACCCCCTCTTCCAAGTCATTTATATAAACCACAAATAGAAGAGGTCCTAGTACCGAGCCCTGTGGCACACCACTAGTGACAGACCTCCAGTTGGAAAAACAGCCTTCCACTACTACCTGCTGTCTCCTCCTCCCAAGCCAGTTCTCAACCCATCTACGTACCTGGCCCTGTATCCCATGCGCCTTCACGTTTTCTATCAGCCTACCATGAGGAACCTTGTCAAACGCCTTACTGAAATCCATGTAGACGACAGGCAGGAAGGGATATTAAGGTCAGAACTGTGCATAATGCACAGTGTTGCCCAAATGGTGTATGTGGAGAACAGAACTGAACACAATTCTTCAGATTTTGTCTCAATTTAACATATGGATGTTGGGAACTCTGTAGAGTGTATTAGGTGGGAACGAAATGAGGGGCATGAACACTATTTGCAATGTCAAAATTGCTGACTGGATGAAGGAAGTAGGGAACAGAAGTGCGCACAGTCCTCAAATGCAGTGAAAATGAGGGATAATCAGTACTGAAGTGTACGCAGGCCTTCAGTTTGTTATGTAAATGAGGGATATGGATAACAAAACCGTACACTCTTCACTGCATATTTCCTAAACGAGGAGAGTAACTGTTCTTTAAAAACTAGTTCCAGTGTGACTGAAATGAGGGACATGGAGAGGACATCATACATAATAGTGAAAGTGTAGTCCAAATGACAGATACAAAGAGCAGGACCATCGACCATGTTTCACATTTGTTCCACAATATAAACACGGAGACCAGAACTGGGCATAACATTCTAAGTGAAATCTAAAAAATTAATACATCATCCAAGAAGCCAATATGCAGTCCAAGCATCGCATCCAAAACCAAGGTTTTCCATAGTATTTCATATTGTTCAGAACCAATCCCCAAGTAGGTTGGAAAAGTGTACGTTTCTGCATGTGTTTTGTAATCCAGGGGAATGGAGTCTATTTCTTTAATCAATGCTTACAATATTGTCAAAATTGTGATCTATACGTTGAAAAGTCCAAGAATAACAATTCTCAGATTGTTCTCTAACTGAGTCATTCCATTTTCTGTCCTTTTCCCTTTGTTATTTTTATCCATCTTGTTTACTGCTATGCACTTCCTGTCTTTATCTCGCTCTGTCTCCTGTTACAATTTGAGTTTTACAGAATTGTTTTGTTTTACAGTCGTCTCTTAATTTATAAAATACTAAGATTTAGATTGTAAACCTAATTTAAGATGAACAAAAGTGTGTGATATCACTCCTACTATAGTCTGCCATTCTAAAAATATTTTTGGTTGCAAAAAGCAATCTTTAGTAGAATGAGTTGTTTGTTTGTGAAGATGGAATATGTGTATTCACTTGAGGACTATATTATTCATTCAACATCCACAATGAACAGACACAATTTTTCCTGAGACTCAAAAATATGCTGCCTGTTTCAAGTTGATAAACGTTGTTCAGAAGAACATTTTTTCATTCATTCATGGGACATAAGCATCACTGTCTGGACCAGCATTTGCTGTTCATCCAAAATTGCCCTTTTACTGAATGATTTCTCCTCTTTGCCCGACCTTTCCTTTTGTGGATAATGCGGTAAGTGGGGTAGAAGGGTTGAAGGGAGAAATGGGTGCAGTGGAGGAAAGGGGAGTGTTTGGGTATATGAATTGTATATTTTAAACACTGATTGTTCAATAGCAGGAATCGCCAGGCAACCTCAAACTGCCTTTGCATCACCTCAATCTTAGGCTTCTCCGTCAGACTCCATATTGTTCTCATCCAGCTCCTTCATCACTTTCGGCAAGCAATCGTCTAGGTGAATGTTCACTCCATGCTGGAGGGCAATGTTACATTTCCAGGAGCTGTTGTCATGGTCAGAGGTAACATTAACTCTGAAGAGCGAATGAATCATCCCTTTGTCGCTGTTGTTTGTCTTTACAGTGAGGATCCTCATTTTTGCATCATACACTGCCATGGCATTTAAAAAATGGAATCCCTTCCTGCTCATAAACAAAGCAGCGTTAGCTTTTATTGCCTTCAGTTCAATTTGCGTTTCATCAACCGCACCAATTACATTTGGAAAATCAGCAATCCCGTGGAGTGTGATACACCTCACCTTCACTTTTTCAGTGGATGTATCAAGATTAATGCATTGAGAAAACCTACGAATCATCACATTATTTGCCTAGTGAATGCAGATCCTCGCAACAGTTTGGTGAAATGGTAGAAATGCCACTGATGCCAAGCTAAAAGGACTCAGATGTCGAATAATCAGTGTTGTTGTGATTTCCTCCTCCAGTATTGAGACAGTGCGGTGGATAGATTTGTATTTCAGGTGTTTTGTCAACATTTTTCAAAGGCGTCCCATTGTCTCCTTGTTGAATCCCAGTCTCTTGGCACATATCTCCTCTGACACCATTTCACATGATGTCTTTGCCTTTGCACTCTCACGGATGGATAACTAATTTGCCTCCTGATCAGGTAGAGATGTAGCCTGACTCTTTGTTCACGATATCTGCGCCTGAACTGACATCACAAAAGAGTAATAACAATTCTTAAAGCCATTGCTTATAGTGTGAGGCTTGTGGGACATGGCTCCAGATTTACAGTCAGCTCAGGATTCTAACTTCCTGTCAGATAGATAGTTCATATCAGCTGACAGAAGACTTGCGCACATTACCTAAACATTAAACTTTTCTGAGGCATTTGAAGTAAATACTTCAGCATGAAATAATCAACGCAAAACATATTGTTAAATTATTTATTCATTTTCTTGCTCAGGTTTATATATAAAAAACAAAAGCATTTTAAATTATTTATGTATTTTGTTACTGGGGGTTGTAAGAATCAACAGAGACTGCATTATTAAATCATTTATATATTTTATTATTTAGGCTTGTAAGAATCAGAATAAACTGCAGCATTAAAATATTTATGTATTTCAGAAGTGAGGCTTATAACGTCACACAACAGAACTTAAAATAAATTATTTTCCTTATCTGTAAGGATTACAATAAACTGCAGCATTTAAAATGTTTTCAAACATGCCAAGCTCAAAACTACCCCGAGAGAAATCTCCTGCTTCGTTTTGCACAGATTCTAGACCAGAAGGAAAAGTGCAAATTTTAACGTAATACTTGTAGTAACATCTGGGCAACCAGACGAAGCTCATGCTGAATCGTTAACCTATATTACAAAGGAGATGTCAGGGGTAGGTTTTTCACACAGAGGTTGGTGAGTGAATGGAACCGACTGCCGTCGGAGGTTATTGAGGCAAACTCACTGGGGTCTTTTAAAAGACTTCTGGATGAGTATATGGAAAAGAATAGGATAGGGGGTTATAGATAGGTCTGTAGATTGGTAGATATGATCGGCGCAACTCGTGGGCCGAAGGGCCTGTTTGTGTTGCATTGTTCTATGTCTATGTTCTATATTCTGCTGCTTCAGCAAGTCACTGCCCATCCGAGATATTAAAATGCACATTTTCAGCACAAATTTGCATGCACCATTTTGTCTGTGGCATTCCACTTACATGTTTGGAGTTCAATAAGTTCAACAAAGAAGTTTGGGCCGGAAGTTACAAGTTGTTAGAACGGGTAGCTACTGATGATGCGGCTGCTGTGATCGAGGAGGAACACGGCCCAAATCTCTTTCATGTATGCTAGTCTGCCTCTGGTCAGTGAATGGCTCTGGACATTATGTGCAATTTTTTGCCCGCAGAAATAAATTTAAATGAAATTTAACATTGCCATCAACTGTAGCTAAAATCAATTGGTCCTAGAACAGTGTTCACAATCCCTAAGCATTGTGTGGCCATCTTCAGGTTAGTAAAGAAACGGTACCATTTAAACAGCTTCAGCGATTCCCATTGTTTTTCAATTTTACACCTTTTCTGCAAATCTGTGAGCTATTTACCCAATACAGACTGAAATCCTTACTATGAGATTTATGTTTCAATTCTATTTTTTCATCAAAATCTGCTGCTTATCTTGGATTAATGGGTCAAATCATTACGTTTGCCCTGATATTCGCACTTCAGAATTTGCAGTCACCAAGGTTGAAGTTTCCCTCCAGGCCAAAGCTTGTACTTTCCATCGAGCCTAAAATTTGAACTTCTTTCAATTCCATTTGATGCATGAAGTTTTCCAAACCATGTTCATCAAAAAATCGGAGTTCTTTATTTCAGTGGCAATATTCTAAATTAAGACACACCAAGCAGGCCACACACACTCAAGGTTTACATCATGCAGATTTAAGGCAACACCTGGCATAGTGGTTAGCATTGTTGCTTCTCAGTTCCAGGCTTCGAGTTCAGTTCTGGCCTCAGGTCAATGTCTGTGCGGAGTTTGCACGTTTTCTCCGTGTGTAGGGGTTTCTTCTGCGTGCTCTGGTTTTCTCCAAAACTCCAAAAATGTGTCCATTAGATTAATTGGCCATGCAAAGTGGCCTAGTGACAGCAGATTAACAACCTAAATTCATGGAGGTATAGGGATAGAGTCTGGGTGGCATTGTTATCAGTGCAGGCTTACTGGCTAAATGACTTCCTCATAGTAGGGATTCTACAGCCGGATTTTCTAGTCATTTTCTCTCTGAAACTGGGAAAACCCATCTGAGGTTAACAAACCTGTTCATGATCCATCCCTTGAAGTTCTGAATCTAAGTAGCACTTTCATAAATTTAAAACAACGAAAATATTTGCTGTTACAGATATTAAATAGTAGTCATGTTCAATACTTAAAATTTAATGAATTTTAAATGAATTTAAAAAAGTCCAGTTTGGATAAGCCGAAACAGTTGTATTAACTAATTAAAATAAATAGCAACAAATTTGAAATAACTAACTTTTATAAGAGCAATGGTCCTGTTTTCACAGCAAGACTGCCTTTTGAAACTTGGACCTCAATGAGCATTCCCAGGATTGCTGCCATGTAAGAGGCACGGTTGAAAATCTCTGACGACGGGGGCTAGTCAGATGATTGTGCTTATGGTCCGCGGCTGCTGCATATATCGGAAGTTTGGGCGGGGCTGCACAGAAAACACAAGTCTGCAGTACGATTTTTATCTATTTTTGGAGGACCATATATTTCTGCAGGCGATCGGAATTTACGATGTTCAAGGAACGTTTTCGAGAACCTTCCTGGTACTATGGAGGTGGGAAGCATTGTCCTGAAAAGCCAGCTGAGGCGCTGAGTTGGGATGTTAGGTTGGGATGTTGGGATGCATCTTAATAGCAACTAAATGTATCAAAATGCTTGAACAATGTCCTTGCGTTGTCTGTGTGTGTGTGTGTGTGTGTGTTTGTGTCTGTCTTTCTGTGAGTGTGTGTGTGTGAATCTTTCTGTGTGTGTGAGAGAGAGGGAGAGAGAGAGAGAAACGTTGCTCGCCCTTCACAACGCTTGTGTTTCATGCTGCTTCTTCTGACCTGATCAATTCAGTAAATCTTCACCTATTCGTGTTGAAATAAAAAACACCCTTTCAAAGACATTTCAGACAAAAGAACTGGCACCGACTTGAGCAAAGACGAAGGCCAACAAAGCATGAGCCAATCCAATTGTGTAGTGTGTACGATGAAATGTGCTGCCGCTTTCTTACAAGTCTTACAAGTCTTCCTCACCTGGACCATTTTAGAATATATTTCCTCATCTTCTCCAAGATGCTGACCCTTGATCAAATACACGCTGGGCGGTGTTTGCTAAGAAATCAGCTAGGCCTGTCTAGTGATTCATAATGTTTATAAGTTGTTTTTTCTTTTTTTTTTAAGTTTCCATTGCTCTCTTTGTTTTTGCTCTACATTTGTAACAAATTAAAGACATTCTCTACATATTGGAAGACTGGTAACCATGCAACTCCACTCCCAGTAGCGCAATTACATTTGTTCAATTCAAACATTATTGTAATTTCAACTCCACGTACCTTTTCACTTTAGTAACTGGTGTTTACTCACCAACCGCCTACAATTATCGCCCTTGATGTGTTTTTTTCACCGTTTTGACAAGTGCCAGCGCCTCCTTCACAAGCGTTCGAATTATTTTCTTTATGCATAAGAATGGACCGTTTATTGAATGAAATGCTTTGTTTTTAATACGCCAGTAAAAACGCTGTATGGTTTGGCCTGAATGATTAACAAGACTCTACTTCTTTGATTTTTGTATCTTTTGTATCTTTGTAACAACCACATGATGGTCAGTAACCATTTCCATAAATTCATTTGACTTCCTTTAAGTTTGTCAGAAATTTTTTCTCTATTAAAAACAATATTGCTAGCCATTTATTTATGTTTTTTGCGGAAACAAATGAATTCATCCCTAATTATGATAGGTTGAGGGAACTAGGTCTCTTCTCCCTGGAGAGACGAAGGTTGAGAGGCAATCTAATAGAGATTTATAAAATGTTGAGAAGAATAGATGGGGTGTATTCTTGGAGGCTATGTACCAGGGCTGAAATGGTTGCTACAAGAAGACACAGGTTTTAAAGTGATGGGGAGCAAGTACAGAGGAGATGTTAGGGATAAGTTTTTCAGAGGGTGGTGAGTGAATGGAATCGGCTGCTGTTGGTGGTGGTCGAGGCGAACTCGCTGGGGTATTTTAAAAGACTTCTGGATGAGTACATGGGATTAAATGGGATTGGGAGTTACAAATATGGCCTAGCAGGTATGGGTATGATCGCCGAAACTTGTGGGCTGAAGAGCCTGTTTGTGCTGCAGTGTTTTATGTACTATGATGTCTGGAATCTTAGCAACATCAGTGTCTATTACACTGTATTTTTTTGAGTCATTTTCCAACATGTTCATTCCTCAAAACTGTGGCATTACTTCAAAATCCAGGAATGATTGACAGAATGAAGTAAGTGTGTGATCCAAAACTTGCTTCATTGGAAAGAGTTAATAGAACCTGTTTTATTTTCCCCAGAGAATGAGAACTATCTTAATTGTTTTCCCTGAGGGATTCCACCTTCTTTAAAAAGAGGTTCGTTTCAGTGTATTTTCCAATAGCCTCTGTAAGAGACCACTGAATATATCTAAAATCAGTGCCTGTAAATGAAGGGAGATGAAAGATCGCAATCTGAAATTGGAGTTGAATATTAAATCAGCAGCTCATTATCTGGGAACAGTGGAGTTTAATAATTCAACAATGACCCCCAAAATGAGAACAACAAATTGGAATTTTCCATCAGTGGACCATAATTGGAAAATCATAGACTTGACTGTTCCAATGATGACCAGGGGCTTATCTGGAGCTCTTTATGCACTTTCTACATATTATGATTGGCTGTCATTAGATGCACGGATCTGTTTGGTATTGTGGATTATTCAGGCAGGTTACTATCCCTTCCTCGCTATTGTTGGCGTTCCTGGTAAGTTTTTTTTTATTTCTCTGTTAATCATGTTATATTTTTAAGTCCAGTAATGCTCCTGTCACTTTATTTGAGAAGACTAGATGCGTTTTTTTAAGTTCCTGTCACGAAAATGGCGCCCTACCTACCAATGTCATTTCCGCAAGCTGCCCAATGTTTGAACCTCAAGGAAAAAAATATGCACAACCTTCAAAATTGATTTGACGTTGATTTGTATCCAGAATCCACCTTTTCTACATTATCAAACACATATCTTGCCTCAACTCTGCCTTCAGAAAACTCTGCACAAATCATCATTTGTGTTTTTGTTACAAAAATTCTCGATGATTGGAAAGTCGTCTGTAGTTGCAAAATTTCATAACCCACAGCCCATTCAGATAATACCTATCTGTAATCAAAATTACAGCAAACCAGTTCAGTCACTGTCCTGTTCAAAATTGATTGAGAACCTTTCAATGCCAAGAGCTCATTAAGTTAAGTGGTTTCCCTATTTCTCCAAAACATTTCCTTGAATATTGATTTTATGTCCTTAAAAATTAATTTAATCTGTATCTGCCCTTTGCTATTTCTGCTTCCTCTCTTCATTGGAGAAGGTGCTACAGAATTGTGAATCATTATGGTGATGCATTTTGCATTTCTGCCCCATTCGCCTTCGGTTTCACAGACCCCCTGCAGGACAATGCAGTCCGCTGTTTGCATTGCCAATGCTCCAGCAGAATGCACAGGGATCTGTTAAAGACAGAATTGAACAGTGGTCCTGTTCATTTTCCTGCACCAATTTCGACTCCACCCGTCAATGTTTTCTTAACCCTTGTGTTTGTCACGTTCAGGTTAACCAGTGAGCTGTAGCTTCAGGAACACTCTGTGCTGTTACTTAAACATATTAGCCAGCACATGAGGCAATATAGAGCCTAGAAATCAATCCTGCTGGTTATTTAGAGGAAGTGCTGTGGGTGTTTTCTTGTGGCTGTTTGCTGACTTCCAACACGTAATGAGTTTATCTAGCCCTGAGTGTGAATCTGATCTCTTTGGAAAGCAATGTGATGAATTCCAGTCTATTATTCCCAAGATGCCTATCTTTTAATTTCTACGTGGCATGGCTGACTTGGGTTTAATTCCCAACTTGGACCACTAACTGTATGAAGTCTGGAATTCCTCCCGTATCTGTGTCAATTCCTAGTGATGCCCTGGTTTCGTCCCAGAGTTAGAAAGATGTTAGAAAGAGATAGAAAGGTTACATGGATTCGTCATGCTAACTGTCCAGTAATCCATACAGGCGCTGAAGTGTGGCGACTAGCAGATTTTCACAGCAACTTCGTTGCAGTGCTAATGGAAACCTGTTTGTGTCACTAAAAATAAACTTCAATTTAGCAGTTTGAGAATTCCTTCATGAAAGACATTTTTGAATCAGTTTTAGGCAACGCAGTGCTGTTTTCCACGCCCTTCCACCATCGCCGCCTGGAAAATATGGCTTCATTTTTCAATAAGAGTAGTACATTGATACGATTGGATTACAGGGTATGGGTTTCACGTCAGTTATGGGGAATCCTTGGAGACAAATCTGTATCAGAAAATTAATCTACAATTCATGAGAAAAGTTATGATCAGGGATAATCTCCTGGATTTTCTGGAGGGAGATTACGCCAAATGAAGAGGATTGAATATTTTGATAAGGTGATTTGGTGTGTAGATGCGGGAAGTTTGATGAATTTAGTTCATATGGCTTCTCATGCTGAATTTGTCTCATATACCACTGCCTTCCAAATGCCGATTTATGACACCCTTGACAATAGAGCCTTGCACCTTCCCCAGTATCAATGGTAAGCTAACTGGTCTATATTTCCAGCTGTCTCCCTAAATAGTGGGCTTCCATTCACAACTCTCCAATCTATAGGAACTATTCCAGTGTCCAAACCATTGTAAAAATAAACACCAATAGATCAAATATTTTCCTATTCTCAGGGCCACTTACTTATGTACTCTGTGATGAAGATTATCAGCACAAATAAATTTATCCACTTGAAAACCTACCAATTTTCTTGAGACCTAGTGTGGATTTCTTCAGCTCTCAATCTATTGCGTTTCCTTGTCAATTTGTATGCTTCATCTTTAAATCTGATGTTATCTCTAATTTCCCTTGTATGCCATGCATGGCTCTAATTACCATCTCACTCTTGCACCAAACATGAATAAACAACTTCTGGAGTTCACCAAATCATTATTTAAATACCTGCTATTGCCTGCCTGCTATCTTTCGTTTCAGTAATGTTTCTCAGTCCATTATGGCCAAATCCTGTCTCGTGCAGTCATAGTTACCGTTATTGAGGTACAGGACACTGATCTCAGAACCAATTACATCACTATTCACCCTGACAATGAATTGTACCAAATTATGATCACTCATCCTGAAGAGTTCTCTCACTGGACTAGATTGCCAGTAAATCTTTCCAACTGCACAACACAAACTCCAATATACAAAGAACAAAGAACAAAGAGCAGCACGGGAAACAGGCCCTTCGGCCCAATGAGCCCGCGCCTCCATCCTAACGTCTTAATGACATATCCATGACTAGGCTATGCCTATTGTGGAAGATTCCCATATAGGGACCAATATAGGGACAATTTGTTACCCAATCAGCCTAAGAGCACATTTTTGGGATGTGGGAGGAAACCCACGCAACCACGGGGAGAATGCGCAAACTCCCGCAGACACAGGCCCAAATCCATGTGTCTGCACAGCAACAGCGATAGTCTCTGAGCTGTCATGTTGCCCATCAGATGGTCCAGTTTAAGCATACACTAATGACCTGAAGCACTAGGCCACTCCTGAAGCAACATCCAAGAGCAGCCCTCGCACGACCTGCCGAATGCATGCACCTTGTTGGTCAACAAGGTGGACCGAATTGCCTGTGGAAACAAATAAGATATTTAGACAGTCCTGCTGTATCCCTCTATCTGCAGACCGCTCATGTGGCTGTCCAAGAGACCCTTAAACAACCCGAGCATGCTTGCTCCCACCACCTTACTCGGCAGTGCATTCCACACCCCCACTACCCTTTGTGTGAAAAACTGCCCTCTAATATTCGTCTTATACATAGCCCCCCTCACCCTAAGGCCATGACCCCTCGTTCTATCCACTTCTAATGGTGGAAAAAGCTTACCACCATTTACTCTATCTATACCCCTTATAATCTTATATACCTCTAATAGATCCCCTCTCAGCCGACGTCTTTCAAGGGAAAACAACCCCAGTGTGTTCAATCTTTCCTTGTAAGACAGCCCTTCCGTACCAGGCAGCATCCTGGTAAATCTCCTCTGCACTCTCTCCAGGGCCTCCACATCCTTCCGGTAGTACGGTGACCAGAACAATATGGTCTGACTCTGTTTTGGTTCCTCAATGTAATTGCCTGCATGCATTCCAGAATTTCCTCACTATTGTACTGTGACGGATTTGATTCTCCCAATCTATGTGCAGTTTAAAGTCGCCCAAACATATTGATGCTCCTTTAACATATGCATCTCTGATTTCCTGCCCAATGTTTTTCACAATATTGCCACTACAGCCTGGAGATATAAATAGCACCCCCATTAAAGTTTTTTGTCCCTTGTTATATTTGTAACTTTACAAGTTTAGATTCCAGCTCATAAATGTTAATATCATTCATCAAAATCGTATCAATATTAAATTTATTTAACAAATTTAATCAACAATGCAATTCCACCAACTTTCCCTTCCTGTCAGCTTTTGTGATCTTGTTTGCGATGCTCTCTCTGGCGAGGAAAAAACTTGCTCCCATGAACAGGGAACAGTTACTCGCCAGCAGAAATGGAGGCCGTTGAAGCACGCCCTCCCACCCCCCCCAGGGAGGCAGATGGCAAGAAGATACAATGCGTTGGTCACTACTAGCCTGATATTGTAGCCTGTCATGATAACAACTTGAAAATGCCTTCTAGGCGCATTTGCAATGCCTGCCATATAGTGACAGTTGTAGGGCCTAAAAGCTAGGGGGAGGGGTCTGCCAGAGCAGCACGATCAGGGAGATTGTGATTGGCAAGGGGAGGGAGCGAGACCTGCTGTCACTGTCTACATGATCAGTATGGGGGGTTTATGGGTCTGGGTTGTGAGTGTTACGCAGCGGGAGCTATATTTATGATCTTGTGATTGGCTGTGGGCCACTGCAATTTAGTTAGGTGGCTTGAGACTGGGTTGACACTGACTCTTTTCCTAAAGTTCCGCCCAGACCGTGGTGTTCAAATACTGATTATCTGACCGGAGGCCTGTGGCCATTGTGATCATTGTGTGTTGTATACTGTTTATGACATATGTGCACAATGTAAACCAGAATTTCTTTTGAGGTGGAGTTTTGCAGATGATAGAAAAAATCTGCAAAAGTGGAGAAAAAGGTTTTGCGTTGCTGAATGGTGTGGGTTGGACTTCTGGGCAGATGAGTGGCAGATGGAATGTGAAATTGAAAATAATAGCTTGATTCACTTTGAAAGGAACAAAATGACAGCATTTACCCAATGAATTATTGGGCACTCGACACTGAGAACAGAGGAATGTCTGGGATGCTGGACAAGGGACACCTGATTGTAGCAGGACAAGTTATTTAGTTGTTAGCAAGGCATACGGGTCGTTTACACTTGTCAGTCGTATTTAATTTGACTTGATTTAATTTATTATTGCAACATGTATTCTTATACAATGAAATATATTATTTCTTGAGTGCTATAGACATCAAACAGAAGGAAAAGAGATTCTGCAGAATGTAAAATTGCAGGCATTGCTAAGCTGCAGAGAAAGATAACCTTAGTATAGAACATAGAACATAGAACACTACAGCACAAACAGGCCCTTCGGCCCACAAGTTGTGCCGATCGTATCTATACTTACATTAATATAGCGTAGGTTCATTCAAAAGTCTGAATGCAGCAGAAAATAATTTGTTACTGAGTCAGTTGGTGCATGACCTTAGACGTTTGTATCTTTATTTCCGATGGAAGGTGTTGGATAAACATATGTCCAGGAGCAAGCGATTCTTAATTATTGTGGCTCTTTCCAAGGCAGCGGGACATGTAGTCATTTTTAATGGATGGGAGACTGCAAATTTTGAGGATTGAACAATGCCCCACCTGTTCTTCTGGTGACCAACATAAAGGCACATCTGGAAATTGCAGTGCACTAGTTTCCATGCTATTTGTTGCACTGGGATTTGTCAGTCAGGAAATTGGACTGGATTCCAAGATGAACACAATGTTGTGCTTTGTTGAATGAGAAGATGCCCTGCCCGTTCCAAAGAGTGCCATAACCGCATCATTTATCAAGCAACAGGGCTTTCCAATTGGCAGAAAATATTGTGAGGCGACCTTTAATCCAATGAATCCTCCATAGAGGCCACACAATGCGACTCTTATATTGGTTGCATCAGCTCATCAATGGCACGGCTACTCAAATAATCTCAGCACTACTTCAATTTCTGGTAACCAGATACCATTTCCGGCATGTACCCTATGGTTTTTTTTCAAAGCAGCATCTTATCAAGCACTCTCCAGTCACATTTTATAAAACCACACCACCTGTAAAATGCCATCCCGATCAAGTCGAGCTCCTGCTCAGCAGCAGTACCTCGGGTTCCACATGTGTCATTACATGCCATCTGCACCCTCCATCCCAGAAAAGTCAGCCAAAGACTCTGAGGTTTTGTCCCCAACGACAATACTCACCTCTGTCTGTCACTGCCACCCAGACTCATTTAACACTGACTTGTTCATTGATGATCCGACATAACCATGTCATACCGCTCTCCTGTCACTCATGCACATGCACACACACACGCACACGCACACACACACACGCACACACACAAACACACATAGACACACCCTGCGTCATTCACTTCTGGGTATCTCCCTGAGAGCTCAAATACAAACTTTTGATCATTGCTTTTAAATTGTTACTGAATGTTATAGATTTTAAGGGTCTCTTGGACAGCCACATGAGCAGTCTGCAGACAGAGGGATATAGGAGGACTGTTTAAATACTTTAATTGTTTCCACAGGCTATTCGGTCCACCTTGTTGACCAACAAGGTGCATGCATTTGGCAGGTCGTGCGAGGGCTGCTCCTGGAGGTTACTTCAGGAGTGGCCTAGCGCTTCACGTTGTTAGTGTATGCTTAAACTGGACCATCAGATGGGCAACATGACAGCTCAGAGACTATCACTGTTGCTGTGCAGACACATGGATTTGGGCCTGTGTCTGCGGGAGTTTGCGCGTTCTCCCCGTGGTTGCGTGGGTTTTCTCCGGGTGCTCTGGTTCCCTCCCACATCCCAAAAATGTGCTCTTAGGCTGATTGGGTAACAAATTGTCCCTATATTGTTCTCCATATGTCATTAAGACGTTAGGATAGCGGCGCGGGCTCGTTGGGCCGAAGGGCCTGTTTCCCGTGCTGTGTTGTTCTTTGTTCTTTGTTCTTTGTATTCTTCAAAACTGGACAGGTGGCTCAGCACCTCCCCAGTACCCCAACCTAACTTCACACCATCATATAGCACCCGGGGGTCGAAGGCTCTCTCTCTCTCTCTCTCTACGCCCCCTCCTGCCATGAAATCAAACACCTCCTGATATGTATACTAGAAACACGACCAACACTCCTGTCTCTGCTTTCTTCACTCTTCAACACGCCCTATTGAGAACCTCAACAGGTAACATGACAGCTCAGTGTGTATCACTGTGCTGTGCAGATACATGGATTTGGGCCTGTGTCTGTGGGAGTTTGTGCATTCTTCCCGTGCTTGCGTGGGTTTTCTCCGGGTGCTCCGGTTTCCTCCCACATCCCAAAGATGTGCTCTTAGGCTAATTGGCAAAACAAATTCTCCCTAAATTGTCTCAAATTTGGTTTTTAAATCCATAGATCTATAAACATGGACAGGGATCGTGGGTAGAGATGGGAACATCAGGGTGGCGGCGCGGGCTCGTTGGGCCAAAGGGCCTGTTTCCTGTGCTGTTTTGTTCTTTGTTCTTTGAAACATTGCCTCCATTGACAACTTTATAATCAAACAACAAACGCACACCTACTGCTTCACAGTGCTCTCACAATTGCCAATTGCATCGTGTACGTTTGAGAGTTGGGATGTGAAGGCTCAAGGAAACTAGAAATAAAAAACAAATCCTGAACTATGGCAGTGAGACCATTGCATGTGTCACTTTGGGCGAGCTGGATGTAGTAAGCCAATAAGGAATCAGTGTGAAAAGTATGAGTGAAATTACACATTGTAAAGAATCAAGAAAATTCACCAGTACTTTTCCATGATGCAAATTCTCAACGCGTATTTAGCTCAAAATATTAAATGGGGAAGTAGCCTCACCTATCACTTTGAAACAGAACCGTGCTGCAACAGGTGTAGCAAGACATTGCTGTAAATGGGAGGAGGGGAGATGGGAGATGGGAGGGGGAGGAAATGTGGGAGGCGGATGGGGGGTGGTGGGAAAGTGATTCTGTTCATGAAACGGTCACTGGCCAACGGTAATTTGATCAAGACACAATGATTCAGCAATTGGAACTCGATGAGTTCCGGGAGGGAACCAACTTAAGACATGAAAGGAACAGAATGGACAATGATGTTTAACATCAAGTTCAACAACTTCAATACCTTCTGCTTTGCCAATCAATCTGACCTGAATTCTCCTACGTAACTGACTTTTGCAATTTATTCAATATAAAATATCTTCATTATATTACTTGATTAGGGAACATTTTTGAAGACAGTGAATAAGTCTTCTGACAACCTCATGTGCTTCACGTCCTTATATAATGTCTCTGTTTTTTTCTGTTTCCTGCAGCTAACTTAGCCACAATTGCGATCTTAGCCTTTCGAAAATGTGGTATCTCTAAATGTGTAACACGCTACCTGCTGGCCATGGCAACAGCAGATCTACTCATCATTATTATCGATTTGGTATTGAGACATATTCCAATTCTTTATTGGGAACATTTTAACTTTCTGTGGCCCATGCGTGTATGTAATATCCATGCAGTTGTCCTGTATGCAGCCACTGACTGTTCTGTTTGGTTTACTGTTGCTTTCACTTTCGATCGATGTGTTGCAATATGTTGCCAGAACCTGAAAAATAAATACTGTACAGAGAAAACAGCTGCTGTGGTTCTGGGAACTGTTGCTGTGCTGAGCTGTTTCAAGAATATCTTCTGGTATTTTATGTTGTCAAGCAGGTACTTGGTGAGGAACACACCATCGTTCTGTTTACTAACATTTGGTGTTCAGGTGTCTCCAATCTGGATAATTGTCGAGTTTCTGCATCACATTCTAACCCCATGTTTGCCATTTGTCCTGATTCTGTTGTTCAATCTTGTCACCATTCGGCACATTGTAGTGAATAGCAGAGCCCGTAGAAGACTTCGAGCTGTGAGAAGTGAGGATAATTCTAAAGACCCAGAGATAGAGATTCGAAGAAAATCTATAATTTTATTGTTTGTTATCTCTTTGAATTTCATTTTGCTGTGGGTGGTTATAATGGTGTATTCCATATGCAGGCGGATGTTTTATCTATTGGATAATTTTGTACTGGTAAGTGATTTTGTGCAGGAAATGGGCTTCATGCTACAGCTCCTGAGTTGCTGCACAAACACTTGCATTTACACTGTGACCCAGACTATCTTCAGGCAACAATTGAAAATTGTACTCAAATATCCGTTTATTTCCATTGTTCAATGCATTCAAAGATATAAAGAAATGAATCACTGATCAATCAATCATTTGTCCATCATATGTTTTTTTTCCCATCTTGGTTCTGTAACCCACTTGATTAATTCCCTGAACCATCACTGGATGTTTGGAACAGATGTTTTTGTTTTCTGATCTAATGCTCCCAGCCACTGTAATATATTATCAAGCGTATTTTCTGTTTGTTGATTGCTCCACAGCCTTGGTTTGACTGTTTGTAAGGACTTATGGGCTGTGATGAGTGAGCAGGTAAATGGAGCTGAGTCTACGAAAAGATCAGCCATGATCCTTTTGATTGGCAGAACAGGGTCAAGGGTTCAGATAGTCTATTCCTACATCCACCAGAGAGGTGGATGGGGGTAAGGCGGTTGATGTAGTATATATGGACTTTAGTAAGGCTTTTGATAAGGTGGCCCATGGAAGACTTCTACAGAAAATGCAGATGTGTGGAATAGAGGGTGATTAGCTAATTGGATTAGAAATTGGCTGGCAGATAGAAGACAGAGGGTGGTGGTTGATGGGAGATATTCATCGTGGAGTTCGGTGACGAGTGGTGTGCCTCAGGGGTCTGTTTTGGGTCCCCTGCTGTTTGTAATTTTTATAAATGATCTGGATGAGGGTATTGAGGGATGGATCAGTAAATTTGCAGATGACACTAAAGTCGGTGGAGTGGTAGATAGTGAAGAGGGGTGTTATAGTTTACAGAGTGATTTGGACAAGTTGCAGAGCTGGGCCGAGAGGTGGCAAATGGAGTTTAATGTGGAAAGTGTGAGGTAATGCACTTTGGCAGGAACAATAAATGTGTAGAGTATAGGGCTAATGGTAGGGCTCTTAATAGTGTTGAGGAACAGAAAGGATCTTGGTGTATGTGTCAATAGATCCCTGAAAGTAGGCAGTCAAGTGGATAAAGTTGTTAAGAAGGCTTATGGAGTCTTAGCTTTTATTGGTAGGGGGGTTGAATTTAGGAGCCGCAGCATCATGTTGCAGCGGTACAAAACTCTAGTGCGGCCGCACTTGGAGTATTGTGTGCAGTTCTGGTCCCCACATTATAAGAAAGATGTGGAGGCATTGGAGAGGGTACAGAGGAGGTTTACCAGGATGTTGCCTGGTATGGGAGGCAGGTCTTATGAAGAGAGGCTGAGGGATTTGAGGTTGTTTTCGTTAGAAAGGAGGCGGCTAAGAGGGGATCTTATGGAAGCATATAAGATGATTAGAGGTTTAGATAGGGTGGACAGTGATAGCCTTTTTCCTAGGATGGAGAAATCTAGCACGAGGGGACACAGCTTTAAATTAAGGGGTATGAGTTATAGGACGGATATCAGAGGTAGTTCTTTACTCAAAGAGTGATTAGGGAGTGGAATGCCCTGCCTGCAGCTGTTGTAGATGCGCCAAGTTTGGTGGCGTTTAAGAGGTTATTTGATAAGTATATGGAAGAGAAGGGAATGGTTTAGTTTGGAGGGGCATTGCTTTTTATTTTGGTCGGCACAACATCGAAGGCCGAAGGGCCTGTTCTGTGCTGTATTGTTCTAGGTTCTATGTTCTATGTTCTATTTCTAATGGCTTTATGTTCTTATGTACACTACAGTGCACCAACTTCCAGTCGCTTGAACAGTTGTCTCATCTAACTCGCGAAGTTTCCCTTAATTCCACGTGTTTCATATACATTCGTATAAGACCACCACCACCCCCCCAATTCTTCTGAATTCCATAATTATTCCTGCAGTCTACTCGTTCTCTCTACATAAGTCAGACCTCTCAACTCCGGAATCAACCTCGTATCATTCACTCTCTCAGGTGGGATTTTCTCAAAATCTTTGCTAAATTCGATATAAAGTTAAAAAAAGAGCTTTCTTCATCCATTTGTTTGGTCACATTTTCAAAGAAATTCTGAAAAATTTGTTTGGCAGCACTTCTCTATGATAACACCATCCTGACATTTGTTGCGATGTGTCGATGTGTATTTTCACTCCGTTCGATTGAGAACTCCCAAAGATATTTACCCTGCCACGTAATCTTATACAAATGTGTGTGAGATGATAGGAAGTTTTAGGATTTGATGAATTAAAGAAGGATCTGACACTGTTTATCATGAACAACGAGCAAAACTTTAATTTAACAACCTCACGGATACAATTAATAAAGTGAATAACAATCTGAATGGAATTCTGTTCTAACAATGTTTGTAATTTTTATAAATGATCTGGATGAGGGTATTGAAGGATGGATTAGTAAATTTGCGGATGACACCAAAGTCGGAGGAGTGGTAGGTAGTGAAGAGGGGTGTTATAGTTTGCAGAGAGACTTGGACAAGTTGCGGAGCTGGGCCGAGAGGTGGCAAATGGAGTTTAATATGGAAAAGTGTGAGGTAATTCACTTTGGCAGGAATAATAAATGTGTAGAGTATAGGGCTAATGGGAGGACTCTTGATAGTCTTGATGAACAGAGGGATCTTGGTGTGTATGTGCATAGATCCCTGAAAGTAGGCAGTCAAGTTGATAAGGTTGTTAAGAAGGCATACGGAGTCTTAGCTTTTATTGGTAGGGGGATTGAATTTCGGAGCCGCAACGTCATGTTGCAACTGTACAAAACTCTAGTGCGGCCGCACTTGGAGTATTGTGTGCAGTTCTGGTCCCCCGCATTATAAGAAAGATGTGGAGGCTTTGGAGAGGGTACAGAGGAGGTTTACCAGGATGTTGCCTGGTATGGAGGGCAGGTCTTATGAAGACAGGCTGAGGGATTTGAAGTTGTTTTCATTAGAAAGAAGGCGTTTAAGAGGAGACCTTATTGAAACATATAAGATGATTAGAGGTTTAGATAGTGGACAGTGATAGCCTTTTACCTAGGATGGAGAAAGCTAGCACGAGGGGACCTAGCTTTAAATTAAGGGGTGGTAGTTATAGGACGGATGTCAGAGGTAGGTTCTTTACCCAGAAGGTGGTAAGGGTATGGAATGCCCTGCCTGCTGCAGTTGTAGATGCGCCAAGTTTGGTGGCGTTTAAGAGGTTAGTAGATAAGTTTATGGATGAAAAGGGAATGGTTTAGGTTAGAGGGTCATTGTTTTTTCTTAATTGGTCGGCACAACATCGAAGGCCGAAGGGCCTGTTCTGCGCTGTAATGTTCTATGTTCTAATACAAGACTCATGAATGAATCCACAGCTTATACATTCGGCTCTTGTCGGAAGTCTGAAGTTTTTTGTTGTTCTTTGTTGTTCAACTTGTTACAGCTTCCGAGTTGACCTAATTTTGGCTGTATTTGGTAAGTATTCGGAAAACACATATTAAATTGAGGATTCCTTGAAAGCTTAGCCTATTCTCTACCTTGTTAAGAGGCAGAAGATGACTCAAACTTTTTTCTCTCTCTCTTTGGCCAGTTAACAACAGTGGTTCTCAATTTTACACATAGAATTACTTCACAGTATTCAGGCAAAAGTTTAGTTCATGGCTACACATACACTTACATTTCAATTCTATTGGTTCTAGGTCCCTGAGAGTGTGCTTTTACGACTAATCTAAGTGAAAAGCCTGCATGCGTTGATGCAAAAATCTGTTGCCGGCTTTTGAAAAGAAAAGTGTTGCAAATCTCCGCGAGCCTGTTACCTTCACTCTGCAGTTTAAATTGCAAGCAGAAAGCTGTCTGCTTTGTGCAGAGAAATGCTACCTGACAGTTGAATATTTGTTTACAATATTTACAATCGTTAAATACCACATTTTTAAAAATATATTTTATACGGAACTTCATACCACTATCCCTTATTAACTCATGCTTTTCCAAATCAATGTTCAGATAAAGGTTAGACCTACTAAGAGTATAGAAACGCAGAGGGACCCTGAGGGTGCAGGTGCACAAGTCTCTGAAGGTGGCAGAGCAGGTGGAGAAGGTTGTGAAGAAAGCTTATGGTATGCTAGCCTTTTTGGGAAGGGGTATAGAGTACAAGAGCTGGCCTTTAATGTTGCAGTTGTATAAAACGTTGGTTAGACCTCATTTGGAATACTGCGTACAGTTCTGGTCGCCTTACTACTGAAAGGACGTGGAGACTCTGGAGAGAGTGCAGAGGAGGTTTACCAGGATGCTGCCTGGTATGGAAGGTCTGAGTTACAAGGAGAGGTTAGGCAAATTGGGGCTGTTTTCCTTAGAAAGACATAGACTTAGAGGAGATCTAATAGAGGTGTACAAGATTATGAGGGGTATAGATAGAGTAAACAGAGTTAAGCTTTTTACTAGGATGGACTCAAATGGCACGAGGGGTCACGGGCTTAGGGCAAGGGGGTAAGGTATAATTTGGATTCTAGAGGGAGTTTTTACACACAGAGGGTGATGGGGGTATGGAATGCGTTGCCAAGTAAAGTGGTGGTGGCAGGTACTCTGGAGTTATTTAAGAGATACTTGGATGGGCACATGAACAGAATGGGAATGGAGGGGTATAGAAAACTGATTTAAAGTATTCATCACGAGCATTGGGAGTCCCCTGGAAAGTGTGTGAATAGTCGATGATGTTGATGTATTTGTTTTATCCTACAGGTGCTTTGGTCCTTCATGTCTAAAAAGTGACATACACGCGATGGGTTGTAAAAGGGCTTCTGTTGGATTTTTTTCGAGAGTATCCTAGTGCTTCACGTCGTTAGTGTACGCTTGACCTGGACCATTTGATGGGCAACACGACAGCTCAGTGACTATCGCTGTGCTGTGCAGATACATGGATTTGGGCCTGTGTCTGTGGGAGTTTGCGCATTCTCCCCGTGCTTGCGTGGGTTTTCTCCGGGTGCTCCGGTTTCCTCCCACATCCCAAAGATGTGCTCTTAGGCTGATTGGCAAAACAAATTCTCCCTAAATTGTTTCAAATTTTATTCTAATGTGTAGATCTATAAACATAGACCGGGATGACAGGGATCATGGGTAGAAATGGGAACATCGGGGTGGCGGCGCAGGCTCGTTGGGTCGAAGGGCCTGTTTCCCGTGCTGTTTTGTTCTTTGTTCTTCTTCTTTGTTTGTTCTAAGTCTCACTTGCAGAAAGTTTACATTAGTTTTCCTACAAATGTGTTGAGACTCATAGTTTGTAATTCTTTGTTCTATTCTACCACCTCTCTTAAAAAGATTGATGCATATTACCTGACCTCCAGGCCATTGGCACTTCCCAAGTAGTTAGCGAGGAATAATAAAAATGTAAGAACACTTGCAAATTCCAGTCCTGTCTCCAACATCAGCCTGTGTTGCAATTTATCTGACCCAAAGGTTTTGACCATTTTTAAGCCAATTAAATAGAACATAGAACATAGAATATAGAACATTACAGCGCAGTACAGGCCCTTCGGCCCTCGATGTTGCGCCGGCCAGTGGACACTCTAACCTAAACTATTCCAATATCATCCATATGCCTATCCACCGACCATTTGAATGCCCCCAAAGTAGGCGAGTCCACAACTGCTGCAGGCAGGGCATTCCACGCCCTCACCACCCTCTGTGTAAAGAACCTGCCTCTGACATCCGTCCTATAACTACCACCTCTTAATTTAAAGTTATGTCCCCTCGTGTTGGTCATCACCATCCGAGGAAAAAGGCTCTCACTATCCACCCTATCCAATCCATTGATCATCTTATACGCCTCAATTAGGTCACCGCGTAACCTTCTTCTCTCTAATGAAAATAACCTCAGGTCCCTCAGCCTTTCCTCATAAGGCCTTCCCACCATACCAGGCAACATCCTGGTAAACCTCCTCTGCACCCTTTCCAATGCTTCCACATCTTTCTTATAATGCGGCGACCAGAACTGTACTCAATACTCCAAGTGCGGCCGCACCAGAGTTTTGTACAGTTGTAACATAACCTCACGGCTCCTAAATTCAATCCCTCTACCAATAAAAGCTAACACACCGTACGCCTTCTTAACAACTTTATCAACCTGGGTGCCAACTTTCAAAGAGCTATGTACTTGTACCCCAAGATCCCTCTGCTCGACAACACTATTAAGGGTCCTTCCATTAGCCCTATATTTCATGTGCCTGTTATTCCTACCAAAGTGAATCACCTCACACTTACCCGTATTGAATTCCATTTGCCACCTCACGGCCCAGCTCTGCAACCTATCTATGTCCCTCCGCGAACTGTAACATCCATGCTCGCTTTCTACAACTCCCCCCACTTTGGTATCGTCAGCAAATTTACTAATCCTCCAGTTTATCTGATACGGTAGGTTGCAGTGGCTCGTCACAGTCCCTTTTCCTGAATTTTGTACCTTTGTCACCTTTCCTGAGTGAAGACCCCAAAGAAATCTGTATTTCACACTCTTCCAATATCCTGTGGATTCCCCCCTTACCTTGAATGGGGCCTACTCTGTCTCTGGTTCATCTGTTCCCTGTTATGTATTTAAGGCTTTTATGACATGTCTTAGAATTCTCCCTAAACCTGTTTGCAAGTTATCTTACATGTACATTTTTTACTTCCCGAAATTCTTTGCTGCACTTCCAATATTCCTATAGTGAAACATTTGATTTGCTCTCTTTTGATTTTTTTAAATCTACTGTACCATCCTGAATTTGTCCTCAACAACCAAGATTGAGTGAACACATTGGTCTTGTGTTCTGTCCTGCAGGATCTGCACTCTCCTCAGCTTCTTTTTGAATACCACTGCTCTGTTGTAGACCTATCAGCAAGTAGCTATTTCCAGTCAATGTTTGCCAGATCCTTCCTTCTACTAATAACGTCTACCTTTTCCAAAAACAAAGCCGTCTTTTGCAGGCCATTTCTCTCCTTGACAATAACAAACCGCCCGGTTATTTGGAGCTCAATTTTCCGTGCTACCTTTCTCACTCTTATGGGGGGCATTGGAGAGAGAGGGAGGAGGGGGTTGCAAAGTGGAGACTGAGGCAACATAAAACCCAGGCTTTTTTTTGTTATCAACCACAACGGATCTGTAAGCGTGGCTAGAATCTACCAATGCTATTAAATTCGGCTGGCAAAGGCATCCAATCTGTAGGAATTGGATTTTGGGCGTTTTTGTCTCGTATATAATTCCATGGCTATTTGCCGAGATTATAGATGGAGCAGTGATAGAGTATTGAAGAGAAAAATGGTAAATAAATTTAAAGTAAAATAAGGTTGGCCAGTGTTATTATTTTAAGATTATTCTAAAGCTGTTATACACTGAAGGTGAGGTAATTCATAAGTAGAAATGCAATTTTGAAAACTTCTGTTAGACATGAAATGGAGTAGCCTTGGCACAAAACAAACTATTCCAAGTTTTCAATAATGTGTATCCTCGCGAGTATCAATCACTCTTTGATATTAAGGAAAAGAAAACAGCATATCATCGTGCTTATTTTTGCAGTGAGAACTTTGATTATTCTTTGATAAATGGTAATTTGGGTAGTGCGATAGCACATTTACTGCCTCACAGCACCTGGGAACAGGGTGCAATTCGAGCCTCATGTCAGTGTTTGTGTTAACCTTGCATGTTCTCCCCGTGCCTAGGTGGCTTTCCTCTGGTTTCTCATGTTTCCTTCCATACTCCAGAAGAAATGGCAGAGGTGCTTAACGAGTACTTTGCCTCGGTATTCACGGTGGAAAGTGAACTGGGAGATTGCACTGCAGGTTTGAGGCATACGGAAAAGATTGAGCATGTGGATGTTAGGAAAGAGGATGTGTTAGACCTGTTAAATTCTATCAAGATAGACAAGTCGCCGGGATCGGATGGGATGTACCCCAGGTTATTGTGGGAGGTGAGGGAAGTGGTTGCAGAGCCCCTGGCGATGATCTTTGCGTTGTCCATGGAAACGGGAAAGGTTCCGGAGGATTGGAGGATTGCGGATGTGGTTCCTATCTTTGAGAAAGGGAATAGGGATAGTCCAGGAAATTACCGACCGGTGAGTCTGACTTCAGTGGTTGGTAAGCTGATGGAGAGGCTTCTGAGGGATAAGATATATGAACATTTGGAAAAGTTTGGACTGATTAGAAATAGTCAGCATGGTTTTGTCAAGGGCAGGTCATGCCTTACGAGCCTAATTGAGTTCTTCAAAAATGTGACTGAACACATTGACGAAGGAAGAGCGGTGGACGTAGTGAACATGGACTTTAGTAAGGTGTTTGATAAGGTCCCACATGCAAGGCTTCTGGAGAAGGTGAGAGGGCATGGGATCCAAGGGGCTTTGGCCTCGTGGATCCAGAACTGGCTTGCTGGCAGAAGGCAGAGAATGGTTGTGGATGGGTCTTGTTCTGCATGGAGGTCGGTAACCAGTGGAGTGCCCCAGGGATCTGTTCTGGGACCCCTGCTATTTGTCATTTTCATAAATGACCTGGATGAGGAAGTGGAGGGATGGGTTAGTAAGTTCGCAGATGATACAAAGGTCGGTGGTGTCGTGGATGGTCTGGAGGGATGCCAAAAGTTGCAGTGGGACATAGGATGCAAGACTGGGCGGAGAAGTGGCAGATGGACTTCAACGCGGAGAAATGTGTAGTGGTCCATTTTGGCAGGAATAATGGGATGAAGGAGTACAATATAAGGGGTAGGAGTCTTAGCTGTGTTGTAGAGCAGTAGGATCTCGGGGTCCGGGTCCATACAACTCTTAAATCGGCCCCGCAGGTGGAGGTAGCGTCAAGAAGGCGTACGGTGTACTGGCCTTCATTCATCGAGGAATAGAGTTTAGGAGTCAGGAGGTAATGATACAGCTCTATAAGACTCTTGTCAGACCCCACTTGGATTATTGTGTGCAGTTCTGGTCGCCTCATTATAGGAAGGACGTAGAGGCTATTGAGAGAGTTCAGAGGAGTTTTACAAGGATGCTGCCTGGATTGGGAGGCAGGCCTTACGAAGATAGGTTGAGGGAGCTGGGATTCTTCTCACTGGAGAGACGTAGGTTGAGAGGCGACCTGATAGATGTTTATAAAATGTTGAGGGGAATAGATAGGATGGACTCTCAGAGACTATTTCCCCAAGCTGAAATGGTCACTACGAGAGGACACAGATTTAAGGTGCAGGGAAGCAAATACAACGGAGATGTCAGGGGTAGGTTTTTCACTCAGAGGGTGGTGAGTGAATGGAACTGACTGCCGTCGGAGGTTGTTGAGGCAAACTCACTGGGGTTTTTTAAGAGACTTCTGGATGAGTATATGGAAAAGAATAGGATAGGGGGTTATAGATAGGTCTGTGGATTGGTAGATGTGATCGGCGCAACTCGTGGGCCGAAGGGCCTGTTTGTGCTGTATTGTTCTATGTTCTATGTTCTATGTATGGGTTATGTTGATTGACCATGCTAAATTGTACATTAGGGTTCGGGCGGCTAGGTGGGTAAATATATAAAGTTACGGGGATATATTCTGGGTCGGATTGTTGTTGGTGCAGGCTCCATTGGTGAAATGGCCTGCTTCTGCAATATAGATTCTATGATTCCATAAACTTCAACTGGTATATTTTATGTTCGCCATCACTGAAATGTTCATTCAATGTCACATTGAAGACTTCTCCACATTTGGTCCTCAGAAACAGATCCAACACTGCCCCATTCCTTGTTGGCCCTTCCACATATTGATACAATAATCTTCTGAATACATTTCAAGAAATGCATCTGCTCTAAACATTTCACACTATGACTATCCCAATTTTTGTTGAGAGTATCTAAACTCACTAGTAAAATTACCAGCTGATTGTCCTAACACACATGTGTGAATTATTTTCATACTTGCTCTTCGATTTCCTGGTGAATATTGGGGGAGGGGGGAGGGGTGATATTGCACTCCCAGTAATGCAGCTGTCCAATTTCTACTTCTAAGTTCTGTCAAAAGAACCTCGTTTGAAGTCCCTTCTAAGGCATCATCTCTAGTTACTGCGATAATCAACTTCGTTATTAATAACGCTCACCAACACTTCTTCACCCTCTTTGTCTCACCTAAAGATCATGTACCCAGAAATGTTGAGTTGCCAGTCCTGCACATCTTGCAACCATGTCACTGTCATGTAAAATTATCAGATTTCTTTTTGTCAATGCACACCTTTGACTCAACTACCTTACCAATTACACTTCTGGTATTAAAATAAGGACAATCCTGTCATGATTTTAGTCTCTTGACGGCCAACATAGCTGAACTCACTCAGACTTGTTTTGTTTACTGTGTCATGATGTGCCTTTATTTTACAAATATTCTGTGTTGTCTGTTATATACTTGCCATATATAGGCGTCTTTCTGATCCTGGTTGACGCATCGTGTAGTGTGTACAAGTGATTCCTTGTGTTTTGTTGTTATGTGAGTTTTCATATATGTTTGTGTAAATTTCTGTGTGTCTTTGTTATTTGTTTGTGACTGTGGGTTTCATTGTGTTGCTCTGAGCTCATGTGTTTCTGTCTGTAAATTTGAATATAAATGTGTGATGGCGTGGATGGCTAACACTGGGACCTCGGCTAATGATCTGAGAACACGGGTTTAAATCAGAACGCAGCAGCTGATGCAATTTGCATTCAATTAATAAAATCTCAGATGTAAATCAAGTCTCAGGAATGCTGACTATGAAACTATCATCAATTGTTGTAAAATCACACCTGGTTCAGTGATGTCCTTTAGGGAAGGAAATCTGTCATCCTGGCCAGGCTTGTATGTGACTTCAGTCTCACAGCAAAGTTATTAATTTAACTGACCTTTGAAATGTCACTCAGTTCATGATCAATTAAGGATGGGTGACGAATGCCAACGATGTCAAACCTCATGAAACAGTGAACAAAATAGCTGTGCTTCTGTCTGTAGAGCCTTGCACACGAAAACACAGACCAACACACATTGATACACACACACACACACACACACACACACACACACACACACACACACACACACACACACACACAAATGCATTTGCACATACACACACACACATAGAAACACACATACTTACCTCAAAAACTGAATTGATCAAAACACACAGATTCATTGACACATAGAGATGTACTCACAGGTTAATTGGCAACCCACACGTGCAGGTGCAGCCACCCATGACAGAGATACATATGCATTCGCACACTGTGTGTACTTTGACTGAAACTGACTCTCTTTCTCCTCTCATTCAGTCTCTCTGTCATACACAAATGTATCCATTCAGCCAACCACGCTCACTCATCCACATTCATGTTATTCAGATACGTATGCACATTCTCACACACAAGAGCACACAGACACATACATGTAAGTGCACACAGACACAAATGTGCTAATGGGCCAACAGGCCAGTTTCCATGCTGAGTTGGTCTATGACTCCATGACATAAAAATACGCACAGATACATACTCAACCTCAAAAGGACATGATCACACAGAAATACACATGAACAACCATTGACACACACATTCACACACACACACACACATAACACACACACACACACAACCAATCATTCAGACACACACATCTGTTCTCAGATGTGCATGCACACATTTTTACACACACAAAAGGATGCATACACATGCACACATTTCCACACACAGACAATTACACACAAGTCCACACTAGCACACATTCACTGGCACACACATTCACACACACATGCACATTCAATCTCAAATCTACATACACACATAGACACACTCATGAGAAATAAGAGTGCGCTAACACATTCACAGGAACTCCATGCTACAAGCTCAAACTTTCACAATTGTACAATTTAAAGTCCAAAACAAGGAAACTCACACACACACACAAACACACACACACACACAAACATACCTGCATGTGCACACACAAAGGCATACATTTGTACAAACATTCTCACACATCGAAATACATACAGATGTACACCCATCTAAGGACACACACACACACACACACACACACATCGTGAGATCATCACCAATACATGTGTGCACAATGAATAATAACAGACACATGCACAGAAACTTGAACAAAGGGATGTAACATCTTTGCAGAAACGTTATTTTTAAACACTCTCACTCTCTGTGCCATTCTGTACGATGAACAGACACACTGAATTGTGAGTGTGAAGAGCTGTGAGGTCGTGGGTGTTTCTTTACACTCAGTGTGAGCAATCAGGGTGATGAACAGACACACTGATCAATGCAGTGCAGTCTTGTGAGAAATTGGGCGTTTCAGTGTGTGACTAGCAATGGATGAGCAGATCGATAAATTGGGTATTCCTGTTCAGTTGCTTTGAGGCAATGCACTTAATAACAGGTAGGCTAGCCATTAGATGCATACAGACCTGAGGATATTTCTCCTTGCACCAGCCATCGAGAGGACCGTTGAAGATGTGTGCATGTGTGCGAGTTTTCATTTTTGTACTCTAAATTGTGGAAGCTGCCAATGTCAGAGGAAATCTGCCCATTTGGCTCTCCCCAGTAGATCTGTGAAATTAAAAGTGCGGTATTCTTAAAATCTCAATGATTCAGTTGCACTCAATTTTAATAAATTGAATAATTGGAGCAAAGGGATATTTCAGTGCATGTTTAAATTGCTGCCTGAACTGAGTTTGTGTCACGGCATAAATCACAGTGTTCGTGCAGCAACTCAGGAGCTGCAGCATAAAACCTAGTTGCATAACATATGGATCTAACCAAACAGAATCATATCCCAAATAAAACATCCGGCACCATATAGAGTAAACCATTATTACTGACCAGAAGAGGATGAAATTGGCCGATATAATGAACAATAAAATGATGGATTTCCTTCGATTTTCTAACTCTGGATCTCTGAGATTTTCTCCACTTCTTTGAGTTTGGAGTCGCATACGAGCTCTGTTGGTCACTAATATGTGTCTGACAGTGAAAACATTGAGGAGAACAATCAGACCAAACGGGACACACGGGGTTAGAATGTTGTGGAGGAACTCAATTGATGTCCAGATTGGAGATTGCACAACAGTTATTTTAAAATCACAAAACCAAGGGTCATTCCACATCTGGTATTTACTCAATAACATAAAATACCAGAAAGTGTTCTTTAAACAGCTCAGTACTGCCACAGTTCCCAGAATGACCACAGCCATTTTCTCACTGCAATAATTACCTTTCAGATTTGGGCAACAAATGGCCACAAACCGATCAAAGGTGAAGGTGACGGTGAACCAGACAGAACAGTCAGTAGCTGCATAAAGCAGGACAGCGTGGATGTTACATGTAGGGATGGACTCCACGAAATGCAAATGTTCACGGTAAGCAATAGGAATGTGCCTCAAAATCAGGTCAAGGATAATGACCAGTAGATCCCCCACTGACATGGCCAACAGGTAACACGTGACACATTTGGAGAGACCACAGGTTTCACGCTTCAGGATCACAATTGTGATTAGGTTCACTGTAAAGAAGGAACATTAACAGTGACGTTATACATCAAGATGGGAAAGGATTTACCAATTGAATTAAGATGCTGTTGTCAAAGATGAACAATTAATCATATATACAGACCCTCAGAAGAAAAAAAATTGCTCTCGTGACTGAGAAACACACATAAACTGACAAAGAAACAGCAAGAAGCACACTCATGCAAACACATGCATACATGTCTGCGCAAATACATTGACACATACAAACATGAACCCACATTCCATGTACAGACATGCACAGAAGCACAGAAACTCACTGAGCTAATGAAACAAAAGAAACTGAATTACAACAGGACATTCATTCAAACGTACATAAATATCCACGTATACTCAAGCACATTCATGCACCCAAAACAAAATCCACAACCTCACAGTCTGACACAATCCCAGCCACATATACAACTGGATTCACAGGAATATAGTTACAAACACGCACAAGCTCAGATAGGCAACAACCGCTGTTGTCTCAACATGCACACAAACACATTTACAGACATGCGCCTGCACATCGAAACACAATCCTGCACACACAAACAGAATCATCTAACAACCAGATACAGCTGTGTAAACATTGCACAGACTGTCTACACGATAATCAAATGCAGAATCGGATTCTCCATGGAATATATATCTATGCATGATGTTTTCCACGTGAATACATGTGATCTGTATTTGTCGAAGAAAGAGTGTCCATGGATGTGGGTTTCAGGAGAGAACAAAGAACAAAGAACAAAACAGCACGGGAAACAGTCCCTTCGGCCCAACGAGCCCGTGCCGCCACCTGATGTTCCCACCTCTACCCATGATCCCTGTCTATGTATATAGATCTATGAATTTAAAACCAAATTTGAGACAATTTAGGGAGAATTTGTTTTGCCAATTAGCCTAAGACCACATCTTTGGGATGTGGGAGGAAACCGGAGCTCCCGGAGAAAACCCACGCAAGCACGGGAAGAATGCGCAAACTCCCACAGACACAGGCCCAAATCCATGTATCTGCACAGCACAACGATAGTCACTGACTGTCGTGTTGCCAATCAAATGGTCCAGGTCAAACGTACACTAATGATGTGAAGCACCAGGATACTCTCGAAAAAAATCCAAGAGCAGCCCTCTCACGACCCATCGCGTGTATGCCCCTCGTTAGACAACAAGGTGGACCAAAGCATCTGTAGGATAAAAACAAGTACATCAATATCATCATCTATTTACACACTTCCCAGGGACTCCCAAGGCTCATGATCCCTATTTTAAATCAGTTTTCTATACCCCTCCATTCCCATTCTGTCCATGTGCCCATCTAAGTATTTCTTAAATAACTCCAGAGTACCTGCCTCCACCACTTTACTTGGCAGCGCATTCCATACCCCCACCACCCTCTGTGTGAAAAAACTCCCTCTAGCATCCAAATTATACCTTACCCCACTCACCCTAAGTCCGTGACCCCTTGTACTATTTGAGTCCATCCTAGGAAAAAGCTTTACCCTGTTTACTCTATCTATACCCCTCATAATCTTGTACACCTCTATTAGATCTCCTCTAAGTCTACGTCTTTCTAAGGAAAACAGTCCCAATTTGCCTAACCTCTCCTCGTAACAGAATGTGTATGCGAGTGTCATCACGACTATGTTTGTGTAAGAGTAATTTGTGTTTGTGTGTGTGTGTGTGTGTATATGTGCGTGCGTGCGTGCGTGCGTGTGTGTGAGTGAGAGAGAGAGAGAGAGAGAGAACAGAGTGTTGAGATTTGATTATGTCAACGTGTGTTTTAATGTGCACTTGCATATATGACGGTGGTTTCTGTGAGTTTGTATGTGGTTTTATGCTTGAGCATGAATATTTGTGACCATACATGTCCTTGAATATATGCTTGTGTCAATGTATAAGTGTGTGAGAAAATTTGTCAGTTGGCAAATGTCAGTGCATATTTGTGTATGTAATTGTCAGTGATAATGTACGAGTAAGTTTGTGTGTAGGTGTGCCAGTGTGCATGCGTGGAATGGACTGTGTGATATTATGCAAAATTGTGTGGATGTGTTTATGTGAATGTGAGGTTTTAATTGAATGTGTGTATGCCTAAGAGTATGTCTGACTGTATGTATATGCATATGTGTGAGAAAGAGAGCGTGTAGTACACGCAAGTTTCTGACTTTGTACAAACATTGAGTAAGGGTGTCTGCATAAATCTGTATATGTGTTTCTGTGGGGTGTGTGTAAGGACGAGTGTTCTCAGGTGTTGCATTCATGAACGTTTGTGTGTGAATGCATTTGCGTATGCATGCATCAGTGACTCTATGTGCATGTATGTGTGTCTGTGTGTGTGTGTGTGTCATTGTGTGATTGTGTGTATGAGAGAGAAAAATAGAACATAGAACATAGAACATTACAGCGCAGTACAGGCCCTTCGGCCCTCGATGTTGCACCGGACAGTGGACCCTCTAACCTAAACTATTCCAATATCATCCATATGCCTATCCACCGACCATTTGAATGCCCCCAAAGTAGGCGAGTCCACAACTGCTGCAGGGAGGGAATTCCACGCTCTCACCATCCTCTGTGTAAAGAACCTGCCTCTGACGTCCGTCCTATAACTACCACCTCTTAATTTAAAGTTATGTCCCCTCATGTTGGTCATCACCATCCGAAGAAAAAGGCTTTCACTATCCACCCTATCCAATCCCTTGATCATCTTATACGCCTCAATTAGGTCACCGCGTAACCTTCTTCTCTCTAATGAAAATAACCTCAGGTCCCTCAGCCTTTCCTCATAAGGCCTTCCCACCATACCAGGCAACATCCTGGTAAACCTCCTCTGCACCCTTTCCAATGCTTCCACATCTTTCTTATAATGCGGCGACCAGAACTGTACTCAATACTCCAAGTGCGGCCGCACCAGAGTTTTGTACAGTTGTAACATAACCTCACGGCTCCTAAATTCAATCCCTCTACCAATAAAAGCTAACACACCGTATGCCTTCTTAACAACTTTATCAACCTGGGTGCCAACTTTCAAAGAGCTATGTACTTGTACCCCAAGATCCCTCTGCTCGACAACACTATTAAGGGTCCTTCCATTAACCCTATATTTCATATGCCTGTTATTCCTACCAAAGTGAATCACCTCACACTTATCCATATTGAATTCTATTTGCCACCTCACGGCCCAGCTCTGCAACCTATCTATGTCCCTCTGCAAACTGTAACATCCATCCTCGCTGTCTACACATCCCCCCACTTTGGTATTATCAGCAAATTTACTAATCCAACCCTCTACACCCTCATCTAGGTCAAGTGGCCCCAAAACAGATCCTTGAGGTACACCACTTGTAACTGCACTCCAGGTTGAATATTTCCCATCAACCACCACCCTCTGTCTTCTATCAGCTAGCCAATTCCTAATCCAAACTGCTAAATCACCTTCAATCCCATGCATCTGCACTTTCTGCAGTAGCCTACCATGGGGAACCTTATCAAACGCTTTGCTAAAATCCATATACACTACATCAACTGCCTTACCCTTATCTACCTCTTTGGTCACCTCCTCAAAAAACTCAATAAGGTTTGTGAGGCACAACCTACCCTTCACAAAACCGTGCTGACTATCCCTAATCAATTTATTTCTCTCTAGATGCTTATAAATCCTATCCCTTATAATTCTTTCCAAGACCTTGCCCACAACAGAAGTCAGGCTCACCGGTCTATAATTTCCAGGATGGTCCCTACTCCCCTTTTTGAACAAAGGGACAACATTTGCCATCCTCCAGTCTTCCGGCACTATACCTGTAGCCAATGATGACATGAAGGTCAAAGCCAAAGGCTCTGCAATCTCCTCTCTAGCCTCCCAGAGAATCCTAGGGTAAATCCCATCTGTGGGTGAGGATGTGTGATTTTGTGTGACTGTCCACATGTATTTTTGTGTGGTAAATAGAAAGAGAAAGTTTTTCTGTATGTGTTCTAATGTGTTTGTGTGTATTTGGCTCTGTGCATGACTGCATGACAGTTTGTATGTGTGTGTGTGTGTCTGCTTGCTTGTGCATGCATATAATGTATGTGGTTCTTCCTATATGTCTGCTAATAAATGTGTTTTTTTCATTATCATGAGAGAGAGACATTGTCTAGAGATCTACCACCTCGCCTGCTGAGAATCAGAGAAGGCAAGCAGTGCGATAATAAAAATGTCTATTGACCTTGGGCGGGGATTTCCAGTCTCGCTCAAGCAAGGCCATGAAATTCCACCCATGGATTTCTATATGTATTGCTCTGTGAAGGCCTGGGACCTGCTGCTTCCCAGGTGTTGCATTGCCTTTGTTCAAATGTAGGGATCTTTTGGATTAAAGTTTCTTTCAGTGGCTCCAAATTTCCTGGGCACGGAAGAAATTATTCAATGTTTTTTTTTCTTTAAAGTGGTTAAAACAAAAGATTTGGTACTGGTAAACAAGAGGCAGACATCTTTCCCCGAAGGAATGAGGAAGGCTGATTGATAGCTCACCATTGAAAAATGGCAGAAGCACAGCCTGAAGCATTTACAATTGTGTGGAATTCAATCGCAAATGATAGTTTGAATTCAAATCTAAAGAAAGAGAGAAGTAGGTGGTGGGGGGGTGGGAGGCAATCACATTTGACCAAGGAGAAAGGGAAGGAAGACAGATTGAAGAAGGAAAGATAATTGAGTCAGTGTGAATTTCAATCAAAAGTAGCAGGAGGAAGGAAAAACAAGAAAAAAAAATCCTTGGTAGAAAACAAGGAGGAATAACCCTCGCAGAAAAAAAAACACGAGGATGGAGAGGGAAAAGGAGACAGATTTCAAACTTCAGAAACTAAAAAGTGGACATCAACTTCAACTGGCTGAGGCCATGTTGGGAGTCGTTATGAGGAGGTAAGGCCCAATCAACCCATTGTTGTCAATGGCCTGGTGGGGATTTGTGTAAATATGTTCAAGCAATGTTTGATGAGAAAGATCTGCAATCCTGAGGGATTTGAGGTTGTTTTCGTTAGAAAGAAGGCGGCTAAGAGGAGACCTTATCGAAGCATATAAGATGATTAGAGGTTTAGATAGGGTGGATAGTGATAGCCTTTTTCCTAGGATGGAGAAAGCTAGCACGAGGGGACACAGCTTTAAATTAAGGGGTGATAGTTATAGGACGGATATCAGAGGTAGGGTCTTTACCCAAAGGGTGGTTCGGGAGTGGAATGCCCTGCCTGCAGCAGTTGTAGATGCGCCAAGTTTGGTGGCGTTTAAGAGGTTAGTTGATAATTATATGGAAGAGAAGGGAATGGTTTAGTTTGGAGGGGCATTGCTTTTTATATTGGTCGGTGCAACATCGAAGGCCGAAGGGCCTGTTCTGTGCTGTAATGTTCTATGTTCTATGTTCTATCCAGTCTCATTTTATTTGAAAAAGCAGGTAAATAAGTAAGAATGCCAGAGCAATGCGTGTACTGTTCGTTCAAATTATTGTTTTAGGTCGAGCTATTGCCGTGAGGTGATATCTCGGGATTATGATGAAGTCAAAGAGATAAGTCAACTTCTTATGTGCACAAGAACCAGTGCCAAAAACCTGCAGAGGACAGTTGAGAAATCTTAGGAAGTAACCTTGTCGAACAGACATAGAATTTGAAAGATCAAATAAAGTAACTTTGAGGTATGAATAAGAGCATTGAAAATACAGCCGATGTATGATGGTCTGAAGGAAACAGTTATTTCAGAAGAATTTAAAGATGCACTGATGGAAGTGGTGGGGAATCATGTGACACAGAAAAGTGATGAAAATTTCAGATCAGCGGGAGAAACGGCAGATGATTGAGTGGCAGCCTTCAGAGATCTGTGAATATGAACCGCAATATCTCTCTGTTTGTCCACATTGTGATTGGAGAGGTTGATTGATGACTCACAATTCTTTTCCCACTGGCACTAATGGATAATGTTGGCCCCGTTTCACTTTTTCTTACATTATCCTTCCAATAGACACTATTTACTGTCAACAAGTCATTTTTTATTTTCCCTGCTTTTGTTCCAGAAATTTCCTGACTGTTTGTCTTTAAATAAACACTCAGCAGTGAGGACATCCCATGTCACAAACTCAGTCAGAATCACCTTGATATCTCACTCGCAGAGTGGTGGATTTTCAGTCCAAAATTCTCGCAGTCCCAAATGAACTGGTCTTCAGGTTGGTGTAAGTATGACACCTCAGCATTGTGTCATTAGCAATCAGCAATTCATTAAACAGGATAGTCACACTTTAATCCGACTGTGAAGATTGTTTCAAATTGCAAAACTTGTTATTAGAACTGTTTACAGGTGGGCAGCAGGAAGAGTTCATCATCACAAGAGACAAATATCATCAGAGCATAGTCGCTGAAAATCCTCTTCATTTAACTTGTCAAACGTGCAAAATATCCGTATGCAAAACAACATTTGAAAGGGAGTGAGAGCATCTCTGTATCACCCCGTTATTGATGGTGAAAGTCTTAATGATGCTTTATTGTGACTGACAAAATTGAGCCCATTTCAATGTAAATTAGGAATTGTACCCAGGAGATCAGGGACCATATTATTTTTCATTGCAGTTTAAAGAATCTGCGCTGATTAGGTTAAATGTTTTTGCGAGATCTATGAAGGCATATCGGGTTTGGGATACAGTCTATTGTTTTTAAATAGTTAAAAACTATTGTTTTTAACATAAATCCAACTCTACTCTAACGTGTTGATTTTTTTTCTCTGTTTGCTTTCTCCAGTTAAAATAGCATATTTTCTTCTCTGTTGCTTAAAGAACCCACAATGACCTTTCCATGTTTTTTAACTCAGCAATGTCCAAATTGGGCACCGCCAATTCATTATCAATCACAGTTGTTTTGTGACCATCACCAAGTTGCAGAGTATCATAGTCCCTATCGTTCAGCTTGTTAATTGGGAGTTTGCTTTTGTGTTGAGTTTTTTTTCCTGACTGGTGTTCCGATTTGCAACTAGCTGGTGACAAGCTTTCTCACATCAGCTTAAATAATCCATTGAAAAAAGCCTTCCTCAGAATATCTCCCACAACCCATCCATACCACTTCCACTAACTTTCCAAAAGAAGAACAAAGTCAAAGGCCCACCAGCTGCACTTTAGATGCTTGGACCATTTCAAACTGAAGAGTTTTCCTCGTGTTATTGAACTCATGTTCAGCCAGCAGTGACTAGGACAAGCTAGTCCTAGTTTACAGACAGAAACTAAGGTTCAAAGTCAGGCCTGCTGAAGGCCCTGTCAAAGATGGAGCAGCACATGGAGACACCAAGAACAGAACACTCATGTTATGATTTTTGAACCATGTCACGTAAGTGACACCAGTGAATCTACAGATCTCAAAAAATGCATGCCCGAGATAAACAAAGAACAAAGAGCAACACAGCACGGGAAACAGGCCCTTTGGCCCAACGAGCCCGCGCCGCCGTCCTGACGTCATAATGATAATTAGGGACCAATATAGGGACAATTTGTTACCCAATCAGCCTAAGAGCACATTTTTGGGATGTGGGAGGAAACCGGAGCACCCGGAGAAAACCCACGCAACCACGGGGAGAACACGCAAACTCCCGCAGACACAGGCCCAAATCCATGTGTCTGCACAGCAACAGCGATAGTCTCTGAGCTGTCATGTTGCCCATCAGATGGTCCAGTTTAAGCATACACTAACGACGTGAAGCACTAGGCCACTCCTGAAGTAACATCCAAGAGCAGCCCTCGCACGACCTGCCAAATGCATGGACTGAATAACCTGTGGAAACAAACAAGATATTTAGACAGTCCTGCTATATCGCTCTATCTGCAGACCGCTCATGTGGCTGTCCAAGAGACCCTTAAACAACCCTAGCGTGCCTGCTCCCACCACCTTACTTGGTAGCGCATTCCACACCCCCACTACCCTTTGTGTGAAAAAATGCCCTCTAATATTAGTCTTATACATAGCCCCCCTCACCCTAAGGCCGTGACCCCTCGTTCTATTCATTTCTAATGGTGGAAAAAGCTTACCACCATTTACTCTATCTATACCCCTCATAATCTTATATACCTCTAATAGATCCCCTCTCAGCCGACATCTTTCAAGGGAAAACAACCCCAGTGCGTTCAATCTTTCCTCGTAAGACAGCCCTTCCATACCAGGCAGCATCCTGGTAAATCTCCTCTGCACTCTCTCCAGGGCCTCCACATCCTTCCGGTAGTACGGCGACCAGAACTGGACGCAGTACTCAAGTGAGGCCTAACCAACGTTCTATACACCTGCAACATCAGACTCCTACTCTTGTATTCTATACCCCTTCCTATGAAGGCTAACATACCATACGCTTTCTTTATCACATTCTCCACCTGTACTGACACCTTCAGAGACTTGTGAACCTGCACCCCCAGGTCTCTCTGCGTCTCTACACTCCTGATGTAGCGGGACATTAAATTAACTTTAAACATCAATGTGGAGAGCAACATAAGTTGTAGACATCTGAAAAAAAAGTGAATGCGAAAAATTAGAGGAGACATTCAAACACAAGAATGAGATTATTTATTGGTTCCATTGGTCGGCGCAACATCGAGGGCTGAAACGGCTTGTACTGCGCTGTAATGTTCTATTTTCTATGAAATCCAGTACAGTGGGATTGATTGAAGCAGATTTCTGTTCCGCAGTTCAATCTGATCTCATATTCCCAGCTTAGTTTGATACTCCCAGAGGTAACATCTTTCTGGCATGGTGAAATGTGCAGCACACATTGAAATTGATCACCTGACTATTGCACCATTTATAGATCGAGATTTCCATAGTGAATGTACCATAGGAATAGTATCAGTGCGAATTTCTGTCAGTGAGAGCTATGTTGTGGTGTTGGGTAAATGTTGGGGGTTGGTGTTTTCAGATAGGTTCCATGAGAACAAATAGAAAAATTTTGAGATTATGTACAGGAACAGAGAGAATCAGGTGGCCAAAGGGATTTCAGCAAATGGATGAGGGAATTAATATGTGGCCAGAGCAGCTGGTGATAGATGCCAGGAAGCAGAAGAGTCATGGATACAGAGGATTTGGTGAAGGCTGATAAATGCACAGCAAAATTTGAGATGAACATTGATGTTGTGATTAGATACAACAGAGTATTGTCAGCAGAGAGCTGAAATATTTGTGTCTGGAATTCACAGAGATATCTGTGATAAAAGAAAAGGATGGTATTCTGGACGTGCCAATACACAGAATTAATGATGGAGTGCCTATAGGGCCAGTAATCTACTCAGGTTCAAACGCTTAACAAAGGCTGTAATCAGTCTAGGACAGCTTTAGGTTCCTGAATGTAGAACATAGAACATAGAACATAGAACATTACAGCGCAGAACAGGCCCTTCAGCCTTCTATGTTGCACCGACCATTATAAAAAGCAATGCCCCTCCAAACTAAACCATTCCCTTCTCTTCCATAAACTTATCAACTAACCTCTTAAATGCCACCAAACTTGGCGCATCTACAACTGCTGCAGGCAGGGCATTCCACTCCCGAACCACCCTTTGGGTAAAGAACCTACCTCTGATATCCGTCCTATAACTATCACCACTTAATTTAAAGCTGTGTCCCCTCGTGCTAGCTTTCTCCATCCTAGGAAAAAAGGCTATCACTGTCCACCCTATCTAAACCTCTAATCATCTTATATGCTTCAATAAGATCCCCTCTTAGCCGCCTCCTTTCTAACGAAAACAACCTCAAATCCTTCAACCTCTCTTCATAGGACCTGCCCTCCATACCAGGCAACATCCTGGTAAACCTCCTCTGTACCCTCTCCAATGCCTCCACATCTTTCTTATAATGTGGGGACCAGAACTGCACACAATACTCCAAGTGCGGCCGCACTAGAGTTTTGTACAGTTGCAACATGGCGTTGCGGCTCCGAAATTCAATCCCCCTACCAATAAAAGCTAAGACTCCATATGCCTTCTTAACAACCTCAGTGGATCGGGGACAGTTTGATAGTGGAACTGAGGTCAATCCCTATGTTGCAATGTTCTTAAGTAACAAGGAAGTGACATATTGAAATATGGAAAATAGCTGGATATGGGTATACGCCAGTAATCTTCCCAAGAACAAGAACCATAGAACCGTAGAGCCATAGAATCCCTACAGTCAAAATGAGGCCATTCAACTTTCGAGTCAGTACCATTTGTCCAAAAGATCATCTTGCACAGGCCCATCCCTCGCGCTATCTCATGAGTTTTAACATAGAACATAGAACCCATCATTTTGTGCATTTATCACAGCTAATTATCGCACACTACACTTCTTTCCATAAAATAAGTGGAAATGTAACATGGTCAATCCACCTACTTATATTGTAAGTGGAAAACGGAATACCCACAAAAAATAATAATTGTTAAATACACTGCTAAATAGTTTCATGTCGGGATACAGAGAATCATTAGCAACACCAGTACATGAAAAATGGAAACAACAATACAGTTAACCAGGGTTTATAGAAATCATAGATGTACAGTGATACTTACCAGGGAGACCAACAATAGCCAAGAGTGGATAGTACATTGCTTGAATAACTAGAAGTACACCTTCAATTTTGTATGATAATGGCATCCAAACTTGTGTAAGATAAAAAACGCCTACGTAAAGGTTCCGGTCTATGCTTGTAGCACTCCAATCTGTTTTAAAGCGAGTCTGATCCATTGGTGGATAATTCCAAGACCGTATTATCAGGCTTTCATTCATTGTTATAACATTCCCGTTTCCTGTGCTCACATTCAGACCCATTGTTGGAACATTCTACCTAGTGTTGTCAGATTAGGGTTCCTCCTTCTTCTCTCTCTGCAGCCACTGATCTCGGAGCGTGTCCAAGTTGATGCTTTTGCTGACACTATAAGAAAACGGATTGAAGACAATCCTTTATTAATAGGAGAGGAAAACTGTTCAGTGGCACCCTTAGGATCCAGAGAGATGGAAATTATTTACAGTCACTGAACAAACAAATTCACTTAATCCCTTTCAGTTCAGCACTTCTAAAATCACAGCGGAGTGATTAGTAACACTGAAATCAATGTGCATTGGGAGCAAAATCTCCGCATGCTGGAGTCACACCTGATACATATGAAAAAGGTTGTGTTGTAAAGGTCAGTCATCACAGCTCCAGGGCATCTCTGCAGGAATCCCTCAGGGTAATATCCTCGCCCAACAATTTTCAGCTGCTTCATCATTGACCTTCTCTCTACCATAAAGTCAGTAGCGAGGATGTTCACCCATCATTGCACAATGTTCAGTGCGGTTCTTCAGATACTGAAGCAGCCCATGTTCACAAGCAACAACATCTGACAACATCCAGGTTTTGAGCTGACAAATGGCAAATAACGTTTGCATCATATAAATGTTAGGCAATGACCATCAGCAATAAAAGACTCTAACTATCGTCTCTTTAACATTCAGTGGTGTAATCATCAATGAAACCTCCACTGTCAATTTCCTTGTGATTCCCATTGACCAGAAATTCAACAGAACTCATCACATAAAGGCAGTGGCTACAAGAGCAGGTCATTTTGAGGAACTTTGCAGTGAGTAACTCATCTCCTAAATCCCCTGAATCTCACGCACAAGTCAGGAATACAATGGGATACTCCCCACCTGTCTGGAAAACTACAGCTCCAAAAATGCTCTACAAGCTTGACACCATCCAGGACAAGCTAGCCCCCTTGACTGGCACCACATCTAAAAGTATTTCATACCTCCACCACTCTCACTCAATCAGAGTAGTGTACTATCTACAAGATAGAACATAGAACATAGAACATTACAGCACAGAACAGGCCCTTCGGCATTCGATGTTGCGCCGACCAATATAAAAAGCAATGCCCCTCCAAACTAAACCATTCCCTTCTCTTCCATATACTTATCAACTAACCTCTTAAACGCCACCAAACTTGGCGCATCTACAACAGCTGCAGGCAGGGCATTCCACTCCCGAACCACCCTTTGGGTAAAGAACCTACCTCTGATATCCGTCCTATAACTATCACCCCTTAATTTAAAGCTGTGTCCCCTCGTGCTAGCTTTCTCCATCCTAGGAAAAAGGCTATCACTGTCCACCCTATCTAAACCTCTAATCATCTTATATATTTCGATTAGGTCCCCTCTTAGCCGCCTCCTTTCTAACGAAAACAACCTCAAATCCCTCAGCCTCTCTTCATAAGACCTGCCCTCCATACCAGGCAACATCCTGGTAAACCTCCTCTGTACCCTCTCCAATGCCTCCACATCTTTCTTATAATGTGGGGACCAGAACTGCACACAATACTCCAAGTGCGGCCGCACTAGAGTTTTGTACAGTTGCAACATGACGTTGCGGCTCCGAAATTCAATCCCCCTACCAATAAAAGCTAAGACTCCATATGCCTTCTTAACAACCTTCTCGACTTGACTGCCTACTTTCAGGGATCTATGCACATACACACCAAGATCCCTCTGTTCATCTAGACTACTAAGAATCCTACCATTTGCCCTATACTCTACACATTTATTATTTCTGCCATAGTGCATTACCTCACACTTTTCCACATTAAACTCCATTTGCCACCTCTCGGCCCAGCTCTGCAACTTGTCCAAGTCCCTCTGCAAACTATAACACCCCTCTTCACTATCTACCACTCCACCGACTTTAGTGTCATCTGCAAATTTACTAATCCATCCTTCAATACCCTCATCCAGATCATTTATAAAAATTACAAACAGCAGGGGCCCCAAAACAGACCCCTGAGGTACACCACTTGTCACCGAACTCCACGATGAATATCTCCCATCAACCACCACCCTCTGTCTTCTATCTGCTAGCCAATTCCTAACCCAATTAGCTAAATCACCCTCTATCCCATACATCTGCATTTTCTGCAGAAGTCTTCCATGGGCCACCTTATCAAACGCCTTACTAAAGTCCATATATACCACATCAACCGCCTTACCCCCATCCACCTCCTTAGTCACTTTTTCAAAAAACTCAATGAGGTTAGTAAGGCACGACCTACCCTTCACAAAACCATGCTGACTATCTCCAATCAATTCATTACTCTCTAAATAACTATAAATCCTATCCCTAATTATTCTCTCCAATACTTTGCCCACCACAGAAGTAAGACTCACTGGCCTATAATTCCCTGGAAGGTCTCTCTTCCCCTTCTTGAACAACGGGACCACATTCGCTATCCTCCAGTCCTCCGGAACCACACCCGTAACCAACGACGACCTGAAGATCAGAGCCAGAGGCTCTGCAATCTCCTCTCTTGCCTCCCAGAGAATCCTAGGGTAAATCCCGTCCGGCCCAGGGGACTTATCCAACTTCAAACCCTCGAGAATATCTAGCACATCCTCCCTATCTACTTCGATACCTTCCAGTTTGCTACCCTGTACCTCAGTGTTCTCCATAACTACATTTACATCACCCTGCGTGAATACCGAAGAGAAATATTTATTCAGTACCTCTCCAATCTCTTCAGGCTCCACGCACAACTTCCCACTGCTGTCTATGACTGGCCCTAATCTTGCCCTAACCAATCTTCTATTCTTAACATATCTAAAGAAAGCTTTAGGATTCTCCTTAATCCTATCAGCCAAAGTCTTCTCGTGTCCTCTCTTAGCTCTCCTCAATTCACTCTTTAGCTCCCTCCTGGCTAATCTATAGCTATCCATTGCACTAACCGAGCCTTCAAGCCTCATCCTGACATAAGCCTCCTTTTTCCTTTTAACCAGCAAATCAACTTTTTTTGTACACCAAGGTTCTCTTACTCGACCATTTCCTCCTTGCCTGACAGGGACATACTTATCAAGGACTCGCAGCAGCTGCTCCTTGAATAAGCTCCACATTCCAGATGTTCCCAGTCCCTGTAGTTTCCTAGTCCAATCTATGCACCCTAATTCTCTCCTGATGGCCTCATAATTACCCTTCCCCCAGCTATAACTACTGCCCCCAGCTTCATGCCTATCCCTATCCATCACTAAGGTGAACGTAACCGAATTGTGGTCACTATCACCAAAATGTTCACTAACTTCCAAGCCTAACACCTGGTCTGGCTCATTGCCCAGCACCAAATCCAATGTAGCCTCACCTCTAGTTGGCCTATCTACATACTGAGTCAAAAAACCTTCCTGCACACTTTGTACAAAAACTGACCCCTCTAACGAGCTAGAGCTATAGCTATTCCAATCAATATTAGTAAAGTTAAAGTCCCCCATAACAATTACCCTATTACTTTCACTCCTGACCAGAATTGACTTTGCAATCCTTTCCTCAACCTCTCTAGAACTTTTAGGAGGTCTATAAAAGACTCCCAACAGGGTGACCTCTCCTTTCCTGTTTCTAATCTCAGCCCATACTACCTCAACAGACAAGTCCTCATCAAACTTCTTCTCTGTCACTGTGATACAGTCTTTGACTAATAATGCCACTCCTCCCCCCCTTCTATCTCCTTCTCTACTCCGACTAAAGCATTTGAACCCCGGAACCTGCAACATCCATTCTTGTCCCTGCTCTACCCAAGTCTCTGAAATGGCCACAACATCGAAGTTCCAGGTACTGGTCCAAGCTGCAAGTTCCTCCCCCTTATTGCGAATACTCCTTGCATTAAAGTATACGCATTTCAAACCATGCCCTACCCACCCGTACGCTGCTGTGTTTTACAGCTTTCCTCTATGACCCCCTTACTCTCATCCCTCTTAGCACCCCAACTACTTAGGATCCCACCCCCCCCGAATCAGTTTAAAGCCCCCTGCATAGCCTTAGCAAATTTTCCCCCCAAGATATTAGTTCCCCTCTGGTTCAGGTGTAGACCATCTCTCTTGTAGAGGTCCCACCTATCCCAGAATGAGTCCCAATTGTTCAGGAACCTGAACCCCTCCCTCCTGCACCATCCCCGCAGCCACGAGTTCAAACATTCCCTCTCTCTATTCTTCTCCAAACTATCCATGGCACAGGCAAGAGTCCAGAGATAACCACTCTGCCAGTTTTGGCACTAAGCTTCCACCCCAACTCCATAAATTTCTGTTTAATATCCCCTTCCCTTGTCCTTCCTATATCATGTGTCCCTACATGAACTATGACTTGGGGTTGACTCCCCTCTCCCTTAAGAATCTTAAAAAACCTATCTGTGACATCCTGGACTCCAGCACCTGGGAGGCAACACACCAGCCCTGAGTCACTTTTATTACTACTTACTCTCCTATCTGTCCCTCTAACTATGGAGTCTCCAATTACTAGGCCCAATCTCTTATTCCCCCTACCCACCTGAGCATTCTCAGCAGGCTCACCCCCAGAGACCTGCTCCCTTTGGTCATCTCCAGTTGATTCTTCCTCAACTGTAGCCTCCAAGACAGAAAATTTGTTTTGGAGGGGAACAGCCCCAGGGGATTGTCTACCCGATTGCTTCTTACCCCTCCTCCTAATAGTTACCCAAGAATCACTTTTAGGAGTGACTATCTCTTTGTCACTCCTGCCAATATCCTCCTCAACCTCTCGGATTATCCTGAGTTCCTCTAATTCCAGCTCCAGCTCCTTAACACAATCCTCAAGGAGCTGCAAATGGGCACACTTCCTGCAGGTATAATCAGCAGGAACACTACTGGTGTCCCTCACCTCGTACATACTACAGGAGTTGCAACGGACTGCCTGCACTGCCATCCCTGATACTTTAATTTACTTTAAGGAGAGAGAGAAAAAAAAAATTCCCACACACTTATATTATTAGGTTAGAGGAGGGGGGAGGGTGGGATACTCTACCTGTGTAGAGTATCGGGTTTCCTCTCTGGACCAATTTATAGAGACAGAGAAAACTACAACTACCGGCAGCCTCCTAGATGCACTAGAGCAAATCACCAAAGATAATTAGATAACACCTTCTAAACACACGACAACTTATATCGAGAAGGAGAACATAGAACATAGAACATTACAGCACACAACAGGCCCTTCGGCCTTCGATGTTGTGCCGACCAAAATAAAAAGCAATGCCCCTCCAAACTCAACCATTCCCTTCTCTTCCATATACTTATCAATTAACCTCTTAAACGCCACCAAACTTGGCGCATCTACAACAGCTGCAGGCAGGGCATTCCACTCCCTAATCACTTTTGAGTAAAGAACCTACCTCTGATATCCGTCCTATAACTCATACCCCTTAATTTAAAGCTGTGTCCCCTCGTGCTAGCTTTCTCCATCCTAGGAAAAAGGCTATCACTGTCCACCCTATCTAAACCTCTAATCATCTTATATGCTTCAATAAGATCCCCTCTTAGCCGCCTCCTTTCTAACGAAAACAACCTCAAATCCTTCAACCTCTCTTCATAGGACCTGCCCTCCATACCAGGCAACATCCTGGTAAACCTCCTCTGTACCCTCTCCAATGCCTCCACATCTTTCTTATAATGTGGGGACCAGAACTGCACACAATACTCCAAGTGCGGCCGCACTAGAGTTTTGTACAGTTGCAACATGACGTTGCGGCTCCGAAATTCAATCCCCCTACCAATAAAAGCTAAGACTCCATATGCCTTCTTAACAACCTTATCGACTTGACTGCCTACTTTCAGGGATCTATGCACATACACACCAAGATCCCTCTGTTCATCAACACTACTAAGAATCCTACCATTTGCCCTATACTCTACACATTTATTATTTCTGCCATAGTGCATTACCTCACACTTTTCCACATTAAACTCCATTTGCCACCTCTCGGCCCAGCTCTGCAACTTGTCCAAGTCCCTCTGCAAACTATAACACCCCTCTTCACTATCTACCACTCCACCGACTTTAGTGTCATCTGCAAATTTACTAATCCATCCTTCAATACCCTCATCCAGATCATTTATAAAAATTACAAACAGCAGGGGCCCCAAAACAGACCCCTGAGGTACACCACTTGTCACCGAACTCCACGATGAATATCTCCCATCAACCACCACCCTCTGTCTTCTATCTGCTAGCCAATTCCTAATCCAATTAGCTAAATCACCCTCTATCCCATACATCTGCATTTTCTGCAGAAGTCTTCCATGGGCCACCTTATCAAACGCCTTACTAAAGTCCATATATACCACATCAACCGCCTTACCCCATCCACCTCTTTGGTCACTTTTTCAAAAAACTCAATGAGGTTAGTAAGGCACGACCTACCCTTCACAAAACCATGCTGACTATCCCCAATCAATTCATTTCTCTCTAAATAACTATAAATCCTATCCCTAATAATTCTCTCCAATACTTTGCCACAACAGAAGTAAGACTCACTGGCCTATAATTCCCTGGAAGGTCTCTCTTCCCCTTCTTGAACAACGGGACCACATTCGCTATCCTCCAGTCCTCCGGAACCACACCCGTAACCAACGACGACCTGAAGATCAGAGCCAGAGGCTCTGCAATCTCCTCTCTTGCCTCCCAGAGAATCCTAGGGTAAATCCCGTCCGGCCCAGGGGACTTATCCAACTTCAAACCCTCGAGAATATCTAGCACATCCTCCCTATCTACTTCGATACCTTCCATTTTGCTACCCTGTACCTCAGTGTTCTCCATAACTACATTTACATCACCCTGCGTGAATACCGAAGAGAAATATTTATTCAGTGCCTCTCCAATCTCTTCAGGCTCCACGCACAACTTCCCACTGCTGTCTATGACTGGCCCTAATCTTGCCCTAACCAATCTTCTATTCTTAACATATCTAAAGAAAGCTTTAGGATTCTCCTTAATCCTATCAGCCAAAGTCTTCTCGTGTCCCCTCTTAGCTCTCCTCAACTCACTCTTTAGCTCCCTCCTGGCTAATCTATAGCTATCCATTGCACTAACCGAGCCTTCAATCCTCATCCTGACATAAGCCTCCTTTTTCCTTTTAACCAGCAAATCAACTTTTTTCGTACACCAAGGTTCTCTTACTCGACCATTTCCTCCTTGCCTGACAGGGACATACTTATCAAGGACTCGCAGCAGCTGCTCCTTGAATAAGCTCCACATTCCAGATGTTCCCAGTCCCTGTAGCTTCCTAGTCCAATCTATGCACCCTAATTCTCTCCTGATGGCCTCATAATTACCCTTCCCCCAGCTATAACTACTGCCCCCAGCTTCATGCCTATCCCTATCCATCACTAAGGTGAACGTAACCGAATTGTGGTCACTATCACCAAAATGTTCACCAACTTCCAAGCCTAACACCTGGTCTGGCTCATTGCCCAGCACCAAATCCAATGTAGCCTCACCTCTAGTTGGCCTATCTACATACTGAGTCAAAAAACCTTCCTGCACACTTTGTACAAAAACTGACCCCTCTAACGAGCTAGAGCTATAGCTATTCCAATCAATATTAGTAAAGTTAAAGTCCCCCATAACAATTACCCTATTACTTTCACTCCTGTCCAGGATCGACTTTGCAATCCTTTCCTCTACCTCTCTAGAACTTTTAGGAGGTCTATAAAAGACTCCCAACAGGGTGACCTCTCCTTTCCTGTTTCTAATCTCAGCCCATACTACCTCAACAGACAAGTCCTCATCAAACTTCTTCTCTGTCACTGTGATACAGTCTTTGACTAATAATGCCACTCCTCCCCCCCTTCTACCTCCTTCTCTACTCTGACTAAAGCATTTGTACCCCGGAACCTGCAACATCCATTCCTGTCCCTGCTCTACCCAAGTCTCTGAAATGGCCACAACATCGAAGTTCCAGGTACTGGTCCAAGCTGCAAGTTCCTCCCCCTTATTGCGAATACTCCTTGCATTAAAGTATACGCATTTCAAACCATGCCCTACCCCACCCGTACGCTGCTGTGTTTTACAGCTTTCCTCTATGACCCCCTTACTCTCATCCCTCTTAGCACCCCAACTACTTAGGATCCCACCCCCCCCCCGAATCAGTTTAAAGCCCCCTGCATAGCCTTAGCAAATTTTCCCCCCAAGATATTAGTTCCCCTCTGGTTCAGGTGTAGACCATCTCTCTTGTAGAGGTCCCACCTATCCCAGAATGAGTCCCAATTGTTCAGGAACCTGAACCCCTCCCTCCTGCACCATCCCCGTAGCCACGAGTTCAAACATTCCCTCTCTCTATTCTTCTCCAAACTATCCATGGCACAGGCAAGAGTCCAGAGATAACCACTCTGCCAGTTTTGGCACTAAGCTTCCACCCCAACTCCATAAATTTCTGTTTGATATCCCCTTCCCTTGTCCTTCCTATATCATGTGTCCCTACATGAACTATGACTTGGGGTTGACTCCCCTCTCCCTTAAGAATCTTAAAAAACCTATCTGTGACATCCTGGACTCCAGCACCTGGGAGGCAACACACCAGCCCTGAGTCACTTTTATTACTACTTACTCTCCTATCTGTCCCTCTAACTATGGAGTCTCCAATTACTAGGCCCAATCTCTTATTCTCCCTACCCACCTGAGCATTCTCAGCAGGCTCACCCCCAGAGACCTGCTCCCTTTGGTCATCTCCAGTTGATTCTTCCTCAACTGTAGCCTCCAAGACAGAAAATTTGTTTCGGAGGGGAACAGCCCCAGGGGATTGTCTACCCGATTGCTTCTTACCCCTCCTCCTAATAGTTACCCACGAATCACTTTTAGGAGTGACTATCTCTTTGTCACTCCTGCCAATATCCTCCTCAACTTCTCGGATTATCCTGAGTTCCTCTAATTCCAGCTCCAGCTCCTTAACACGATCCTCAAGGAGCTGCAAATGGGCACACTTCCTGCAGGTATAATCAGCAGGAACACTACTGGTGTCCCTCACCTCGTACATACTACAGGAGTTGCAACGGACTGCCTGCACTGCCATCCCTGATACTTTAATTTACTTTAAGGAGAGAGAGAAAAAAAAAATTCCACACACTTTATTATTAGGTTAGAGGAGGGGGGAGGGTGGGATACTCTACCTGTGTAGAGTATCGGGTTTCCTCTCTGGACCAATTTATAGAGACAGAGAAAACTACAACTACCGGCAGCCTCTAGATGCACTAGAGCAAATCACCAAAGATAATTAGATAACACCTTCTAAAAACACGAAAACTTATATCGAGAAGGAGAAAATAGAACATAGAACATTACAGCACACAACAGGCCCTTCGGCCTTCGATGTTGTGCCGACCAAAATAAAAAGCAATGCCCCTCCAAACTAAACCATTCCCTTCTCTTCCATATACTTATCAACTAACCTCTTAAACGCCACCAAACTTGGCGCATCTACAACAGCTGCAGGCAGGGCATTCCACTCCCTAATCACTCTTGAGTAAAGAACCTACCTCTGATATCCGTCCTATAACTCATACCCTTAATTTAAAGCTGTGTCCCCTCGTGCTAGCTTTCTCCATCCTAGGAAAAAGGCTATCACTGTCCACCCTATCAAACCTCTAATCATCTTATATGCTTCAATAAGATCCCCTCTTAGCCGCCTCCTTTCTAACGAAAACAACCTCAAATCCTTCAACCTCTCTTCATAGGACCTGCCCTCCATACCAGGCAACATCCTGTAAACCTCCTCTGTACCCTCTCCAATGCCTCCACATTTCTTATAATGTGGCGACCAGAACTGCACACAATACTCCAAGTGCGGCCGCACTAGAGTTTTGTACAGCTGCAACATGATGCTGCGGCTCCTAAATTCAATCCCCCTACCAATAAAAGCTAAGACTCCATATGCCTTCTTAACAACTTTATCCACTTGACTGCCTACTTTCAGGGATCTATTGACACATACACCAAGATCCTTCTGTTCCTCAACACTATTAAGAGCCCTACCATTAGCCCTATACTCTACACATTTATTGTTCCTGCCAAAGTGCATTACCTCACACTTTTCCACATTAAACTCCATTTGCCACCTCTCGGCCCAGCTCTGCAACTTGTCCAAGTCACTCTGTAAACTAAAACACCCCTCTTCACTATCTACCACTCCACCAACTTTAGTGTCATCTGCAAATTTACTGATCCATCCCTCAATACCCTCATCCAGATCATTTATAAAAATTACAAACAGCAGGGGCCCCAAAACAGACCCCTGAGGCACACCACTTGTCACCGAACTCCACGATGAATATCTCCCATCAACCACCACCCTCTGTCTTCTATCTGCCAGCCAATTCCTAATCCAATTAGCTAAATCACCCTCTATTCCACACATCTGCATTTTCTGTAGAAGTCTTCCATGGGCCACCTTATCAAACGCCTTACTAAAGTCCATATATACTACATCAACCGCCTTACCCCCATCCACCTCTTTGGTCACTTTCTCAAAAAACTCAATGAGGTTAGTAAGGCACGACCTACCCTTCACAAAACCATGCTGACTATCCCCAATCAATTCATTTCTCTCTAAATAACTATAAATCCTATCCCTAATAATTCTCTCCAATACCTGCCCACAACAGAAGTAAGACTCACTGGCCTATAATTCCCTGGAAGGTCTCTCTTCCCCTTCTTAAACAATGGGACCACATTCGCTATCCTCCAGTCCTCCGGAACCACACCCGTAACCAACGAGGACCTGAAGATCAGAGCCAGAGGCTCTGCAATCTCCTCTCTTGTCTCTTGACAGCAAATAAATGGGAACACCACTATCTGTATGTTCCCCTTCAAGACACTCACCATCATGACTTGGAATTATATCGCCCGTCTTGCGCTGGGTCAAAATCCTGGAATTCCCTCCCAAACAGTATTGTGGGTCAACTCAGAACATTTAATGCCAAAGAACAAAGAACAAAGAACAAAACAGCATGGGAAACAGGCCCTTCTCCCTAACGAGCCCGCGCCGCCACCCCAGCCTCTACCCGCGATCCCTGTCCATGTTTATAGATCTATGGATTAAACACCAAAATTGAGACAATTTAGGGAGAATTTGTTTTGCCAATTAGCCTAAGAGCACATCTTTGGGATGTGGGAGGAAACCGGAGCTCCCGGAGAAAACCCACGCAAGCACGGGGAGAATGCACAAACTCCCACAGCCACAGGCCCAAATCCATGTATCTGCACAGCACAGCGATAGTCACTGAGCTGTCGTGTTGCCCATCAAATGGTCCAGGTCAAGCGTACACTAACGACATGAAGCACTAGGATACTCTCAAAAAAAAATCCAAGAGCAGCCCTCTCACAACCCATCGCGTGTATGCCCCTTGTTAGACAACAAGGTGGACCAAAGCACCTGTAGGATAAAAACAAGTACATCAATATCATCATCTATTTACACACTTCCCAGGGACTCCCAAGGCTCATGATCCCTATCTTAAATCCGTTTTCTATACCCCTCCATTCCTATTCTGTTCATGTGCCCATCTAAGTGTTTCTTAAATAACTCCAGAGTACCTGCCTCGACAACTTTATTTGGCAGCGCATTCCATACCCCACCACCCTCTGTGTGAAAAAATCCCTCTAGCATCCAAATTATACCTTACCCTCCTCATCCTAAGCCTGTGACCGCTCGTGCTATTCGAGTCCATCCTAGGAAAAAGCTTAACCCTCTTTACTCTATCTATACCCTTCATAATCTTGTACACCTCTATTAGATCTGCTCTAAGTCTACGTCTTTCTAAGGAAAACAGTCCCAATTTGCCTAACCTCTCCTCGTAACTCAGACCTTCCATGCCAGGCAGCATCCTGGTAAACCTCCTCTGCACTCTTTCCAGAGTCTCCACGTCCTTCCGGTAGTAAGGCGACCAGAACTGGACACAGTATTCCAAATGAGTTCTAACCAACGTTTTATACAACTGCAACATTAAAGGCCAGCTCTTGTACTCTATACCCCTTCCTATAAAGGCTAATATACCATATGCTTTCTTCACAACCTTCTCCACTTGCTCTGCCACCTTCAGAGACTTGTTCGTCTGCACCCCCAGGTCCCTCTGCGTTTCTATACTCTTAATAGGTCTACCCTTTATCATATACCTCCCCCCTACATTCTTTCTCCTGCAGTTCAAGAAGGCAGTTCACCAGAGCCTTCTCAAGAGCAAACAGTGAAAGGCAATAAATCTTGGCCAGCCAACAATGTCCATGTCCCACGACTGAAGAAAGGTTGGTGTTTGGAGACAAGATATTTTTCATAGTCACTTCATTGTTCTGTTAATGTTAGCATACCCATGACACATATGATTAAATAATATATAACATACACTCTAGTGTTTTGCTTTGTTATATCATTTAATTTATGCACCTTCTCCATTATTTCTTACATATTCGAATATCCTATTTTCTGTCTTGGTTTTTTTCCATCTTGACCTTCCCTTTTTTTGTGCGTTCTTGTTCCATTATTTTCGCTTTAAACAATGCATCCTAATCCATCATGTATAATTGATAATTGACTTATTCCTTCGAAGTTGAAAGATATTACAAAAAGTCAGATTTTTATCCAAGTCAGCGACCATTAATCTGTATTAATCATATAGAAAGTAAATTAAATTTCAAAAGATCGATTTAATGAAAACTGACTAGCAATAGCATTGAGCAGAGACATCGAAGAATTATATTGGATGTTAGTGAAGCATCAACTGCAGTGTTGTGCTCATTTTTGTCGCCTTGCTACCAGAAAGATGTAATTAGATACATTGCAGGAGAGGTTTCTTTACAAGGATATTTACAGGACTTAAAGGAAGGAGTTATAGGGACAGATTGGACACACAAGGGCGCATTTCTTTAGAGACTGAGAGGTAATGTTACAGAGGTATTTAAGACGCAAATCTTTGCCTCTTCTTTGGACATAGGTGAGGTCCCAGAGGACTGGAGGATTGCAAATGTAGTACCGTTGTTTAAAAAGGGTCAGAGGGATAACCCAGGGAACTATAGGCCGGTGAGCTTGACTTCAGTTATAGGTAAGCTAATGGAGAGGATCCCCAGGGACAGGATGTATGAACATCTGGAGCGCTGCGATCTGATCAGGGATACGCAGCATGGCTTCGTTAAGGGGAGGTCGTGCCTTACGAATCTAGTGGAATTTTTTGAAGAGGTGACAAAAACGGTTGAGGAAGGACAAGCCGTTGATGTCGTCTACATGGATTTCAGTAAGGCGTTTGACAAGGTTCCCCATGTTAGGCTGATAAAAAAGGTGAAGGCGCATGGGATACAGGGCCAGGTATGTAGATGGGTTGAGAACTGGCTTGGGAGGAGGAGACAGCGGGTATTAGTGGAAGGCTCTTTTTCCAACTGGAGGTCAGTTACTAGTGGTGTGCCACAGGGCTCAGTACTAGGACCTCTTCTATTTGTGATTTATATAAATGACTTGGAAGAGGGGTTAGGTGATGTGATCAGCAAATTTGCTGATGACACTAAGATGCTTGGATTGGCGGGGACTGAGGAGCAGTGCCAGGCAATACAACAGGACATAATAGGCTGGTAGATTGGGCAGATAGATGGCAAATGGAATTTAATCTGGATAAACAGGTGGATAGGTGGGACATCTACAAGAGAGATGGTCTACACCTGAACCAGAAGGGAACTAATATCTTGGGGGGAAAATTTGCTAAGGCTATGCAGGGGGCTTTAAACTGATTCGGGGGGGGGTGGGATCCTAAGTAGTTGGGGTGCTAAGAGGGATGAGAGTAAGGGGGTCATAGAGGAAAGCTGTAAAACACAGCAGCATACGGGTGGGGTAGGGCATGGTTTGAAATGCATATAATTTAATGCAAGGAGTATTCGCAATAAGGGGGAGGAACTTGCAGCTTGAACCAGTACCTGGAACTTCGATGTTGTGGCCATTTCAGAGACTTGGGTAGAGCAGGGACAAGATTGGATGTTGCAGGTTCCGGGGTTCAAATGCTTCAGTTGGAGTAGAGAAGGAAGTAGAAGGAGGGGAGGAGTGGCATTATTAGTCAAAGACTGTATCACAGTGACAGAGAAGAAGTTTGATGAGGACTTGTCTGTTGAGGTAGTATGGGCTGAGATTAGAAACAGGAAAGGAGAGGTCACCCTGTTGGGAGTCTTTTATAGACCTCCTAAAAGTTCTAGAGAGGTAGAGGAAAGGATTGCGAAGTCAATTCTGGTCAGGAGTGAAAGTAATAGGGTAATTGTTATGGGGGACTTTAACTTTACTAATATTGATTGGAATAGCTATAGCTCTAGCTCGTTAGAGGGGTCAGTTTTCGTACAGAGTGTGCAGGAAGGTTTTTTGACTCAGTATGTAGATAGGCCAACTAGAGGTGAGGCTACATTGGATTTGGTGCTGGGCAATGAGCCAGACCAGGTGTTAGGCTTGGAAGTTAGTGAACATTTTGGTGATAGTGACCACAATTCGGTTACGTTCACCTTAGTGATGGACAGGGATAGGCATGAAGCTGGGGGCAGTAGTTATAGCTGGGGGAAGGGTAATTATGAGGCCATCAGGAGAGAATTAGGCTGCATAGATTGGACTAGGAAACTACAGGGACTGGGAACATCTGGAATGTGGAGCTTATTCAAGGAGCAGCTGCTGCAAGTCCTTGATAAGTATGTCTTGGTCAGGCAAGGAGGAAATGGTCGAGTAAGGAACCATTGGTGTACGAAAAAAGTTGATTCGCTGGTTAGAAGGAAAAAGGAGGCTTATGTCAGGATGAGGCTTGAAGGCTCGGTTAGTGCAATGGATAGCTATAGATTAGCCAGGAGGGAGCTAAAGAGTGAATTGAGGAGAGCTAAGAGAGAACACGAGAAGACTTTGGCTGATAGGATTAAGGAGAATCCTAAAGCTTTCTTTAGATATGTTAAGAATAGAAGATTGGTTAGGACAAGATTAGGGCCAGTCATAGACAGCAGTGGGAAGTTGTGCGTGGAGCCTGAAGAGATTGGAGAGGCACTGAATAAATATTTCTCTTCGGTATTCACGCAGGGAGATGTAAATGTAGTTGTGGAGAACACTGAGGTACAGGGTTGCAAACTGGAAAGTATTGAAGTAGATAGGGAGGATGTGCTAGATATTCTTGAGGGTTTGAAGTTGAATAAGTCCCCTGGGCCGGACGGGATTTACCCTAGGATTCTCTGGGAGGCAAGAGAGGAGATTGCAGAGCCTCTGGCTCTGATCTTCAGGTCGTCGTTGGTTACGGGTGTGGTTCCGGAGGACTGGAGGATAGCGAATGTGGTCCCATTGTTCAAGAAGGGGAAGAGAGACCTTCCAGGGAATTATAGGCCAGTGAGTCTTACTTCTGTTGTGGGCAAAGTATTGGAGAGAATTATTAGGGATAGGATTTATAGTTATTTAGAGAGAAATGAATTGATTGGGGATAGTCAGCATGGTTTTGTGAAGGGTAGGTCGTGCCTTACTAACCTCATTGAGTTTTTTGAAAAGTGACTAAAGAGGTGGATGGGGGTAAGGCGGTTGATGTGGTATATATGGACTTTAGTAAGGCGTTTGATAAGGTGTCCCATGGAAGACTTCTGCAGAAAATGCAGATGTGTGGAATAGAGGGTGATTTAGCTAATTGGGTTAGGAATTGGCTAGCAGATAGAAGACAGAGGGTGGTGGTTGATGGGAGATATTCATTGTGGAGTTTGGTGACAAGTGGTGTACCTCAGGGGTCTGTTTTCGTTAGAAAGGAGGCGGCTAAGAGGAGACCTTATCGAAACATATAAGATGATTAGAGGTTTAGATAGGGTGGACTGTGATAGCCTTTTTCCTAGGATGGAGAAAGCTAGCACGAGGGGACACAGCTTTAAATTAAGGGGTGATAGTTATAGGATGGATATCAGAGGTAGGTTCTTTACCCAAAGGGTGGTTCGGGAGAGGAATGCCCTGCCTGCGGCAGTTGTAGATGCGCCAAGTTTGGTGGCATTTAAGAGGTTAGTTGATATGTATATGGAAGAGAAGGGAATGGTTTAGTTTGGAGTGTCATTGCGTTTTATATTGGTCGGCGCAACGTCGAAGGCCGAAGGGCCTGTTATGTGCTGTAATGTTCTATGTTCTATGTTCTAAATGCGAGGTGATGCATTTTGGCTGGAATAATGTAGAGGGGAGTTATAGGATAAAAGGTAAAACTATCCGGAGTATAGAGACGCAGAGAGACCTGGGGGTGCAGGTTCACAAGTCTCTGAAGGTGTCAGTACTGGTGGAGAAAGTGATAAAGAAAGCGTGTGGTATGTTAGCCTTCATAGGAAGGGGTATAGAATACAAGAGTAGGAGTCTGATGTTACAAGTGTATAGAACGTTGGTTAGGCCTCATCTGGAGTACTGCGTCCAGTTCTGGTCGCCGTACTACCAGAAGGATGTGGAGGCCCTGGAGAGAGTGCAGAGGAGATTTACCAGGATGCTGCCTGGTATGGAAGGGCTGTCTTACGAGGAAAAATTGAACGCACTGGGGTTGTTTTCCCTTGAAAGACGTCGGCTGAGAGGGGATCTATTAGAGGTATATAAGATTATGAGGGGTATAGATAGAGTAAATGGTGGTAAGCTTTTTCCACCATTAGAATCGGATAGAACGAGGGGTCACGGCCTTAGGGTGAGGGGGGCTATGTATAAGACGAATATTAGAGGGCATTTTTTCACACAAAGGGTAGTGGGGGTGTGGAATGCACTGCCGAGTAAGGTGGTGGGAGCAGGCACGCTAGGGTTGTTTAAGGGTCTCTTGGACAGCCACATGAGCGGTCTGCAGATAGAGGGATATAGTAGGACTGTTTAAATACTTTATTTGTTTCCACAGGCTATTCGGTCCACCTTGTTGACCAACAAGGCGCATGCATTCGGCAGGTCGTGCGAGGGCTGCTCTTGGATGTTACTTCAGGAGTGGCCTAGTGCTTCATGTTGTTAGTGTATGCTTAAACTGGACCATCAGATGGGCAACATGACAGCTCAGAGACTATCGCTGTTGCTGTGCAGACACATGGATTTAGGCCTGTGTCTGCGGGAGTTTGCGCGTTCTCCCCGTGGTTGCGTGGGTTTTCTCCGGGTGCTCCGGTTTCCTCCCACATCCCAAAAATGTGCTCTTAGGCTGATTTGGTAACAAATTGTCCCTATATTGGTCTCTATATGTCATTAAGACGTTAGGACGGCGGCGCGGGCTCGTTGGGCCGAAGGGCCTGTTTCCCGTGCTGTGTTGTTCTTTGTTCTTTGTTCTTTGTAAGAGGGGAAAGAATTAATGGGAACCTGATGAGCAATGTTTTTTTTTACACAGAGGACGGTGCGTATGTGAAATAAGTTGTTGGAGGAAGTTGTTGAGGCAGAGACAAACATAACGTTTAAAAGGCATTTGGACAGATGGATGGATAGGAAAGGTTTAGAGGAAAATGGGCCAAATGCAGGGAAATGGAATAAGCTTAGCTGGGCATTTTGGTCGGCGTCGACAAGTTTGTGCAGACAGGCCTGTCTCTGTCCAGTTGATCATATGATTCTATGAATTCTATGAATTCTATGTCTTCGGTTTTAACAGGTAATTTTAGTGAAATTCCCAATTTCGTCACAGATCCGCTGTTGGGTGTTTATGATGTTGCTGAGAGTGAAGCATATTGAACACGGGATTGTCACATCCTGGTGGACAGAGATCCTGATCAACAGCTCACACAAAGAAATGATGTCGGTGATCTCTACCCTGAGTTGAATCACTAAAACAAACAAGTAAAACGTTACCCGTTTTACGCAGCTATTTTAAATTCCATTCAAACCCTCAACCAAAATATCGAGAAGGAACTTCCAAGGATATCAGAGTCCGCTATGCAGAAAGTGACATTGTAAAGTAACAGTCGTACTGGAGGCCATGTTAATGGCAAGATACTTTATTTGAAACAAATTCATTCTCAATACGCTTCAATACGTGGTGTTAAGTTCTTTAAATCAGACAAAGACACGTGTTATTGGAAGTGGCATAAACACGCTGTGACAGAATGTAATTCTATTAATTTCAGGTAGTCAGCAAATCCGATTTTCATTGGAATACATAGTAGCGAGAGATTGAATGAAAGACCTGACTTCTCAAGGACAATAGTTTTAGGCGCTGCAGTTCTTGTGGTTTGCTGTTAAGGCAATTAATATTCAAAAGTATGTTTGGGTCCTCTTTTGTATGAATTGTCTGCCTCCTGAACTGGTACAGCTGAAAACCAAACAGACATTTCTTTGGAAACTCTGAACATTTCTTCTTTCTCGGCAGCCACGTTTTATCCTCCACACATTCAGCCTCATAAAAATAGTTCTTTCAGGTCTAAAACGTCACCATTTTGTGTGGACTATCACGATTCCCCGCTCAGAACCGGTCAGAATATTGTTTCTTACTCCCGTATCACTTCAGCACTCTCTTTGCAAAATTCCCTAGCCCTAGAACTGTCCACAAAAGCTGGTCTTTTGAAATTCCAGAAACAAAATTTTCAGGATGTTGCCTGGTATGAACGGCATTAACTATGAAGCGAGGTTGGAGAAACTTGCCCTTTTCTCACTGAAACGGTGGATGTTGAGGAGAGATCAGAAAGAATCTACAAACTTACGAGGGACATGGACAGATTCGATCGTAAGAAGCTATTTTTTGCCCCAGTTGGAAGAGTAAATTACTAGGGGGCAGAATTTTAAAGTTTGAGGAGCAAAATTTAAAGGAGATGTACGAGTTACTTTTTTATACATAGAGTGAAGGGTGCCTGGAACTCACTGCTGGGAATGCAGTGGAAAGAAATATGACAGTAACTTTTAAGGGACTCTGGACAAATACATGAATAAGTTGGGAATAAAGAGATAAGGTCCCTGGAAGGAAGGTTTTTTTTTCTTCAGACGGGCAGCATGATCGTTGCAAGCGTGGAGGGCTTAAGGTCCGATTCCTGTGCTGAAAGTTTTGGTTATATTGAAATATTATTGCTGTCAGGGTAGGATATCTTGAAGTATAAAAGGAACCTGGGTGTAGACTAGTTACTGAATATCCAGGTTCAGCTTGTAGTCATGAAGATGCATGGCATGCTGGCCTTGATTCCAGAAAGAATTCAGTTCAGAAGCAATGATGCCCTACTGTAACTGTACAGTGCCTTGGTGAGACAATACCTGGAGTATTTAGCATTGTTTTCGTCCCAGTATCTAAGAAAATAAATAGTTACCATCGACATTCACCAGATTTATTCCAGGAATGGCAGGATTATTGTATGTAGAAAGACTGAAACAACTATATCTGTATTCACTGAAACTTAGAAGAATGAAGGGGGATCGAAGTGAAGCATAATATTCCGAGAGGGGTGGACTGACTGGATGCAGGGTTTTTCCCCCCTCTGGATGTAAGGTCAGAGTAGGGGATCGCCTCTTAATCTTCTAAATTCCATTGAATAAAGACACAGTTTATTTAATTCTCCCTCAATGAACAATTCCTCTATCTTAGGAGTTAATGTGAGGGACCTAATTGAACTTTCTATGTGACAAGCACATGCCAGGAGTGTAGTGAGTAAAGTAGATGAGCTCAGGGCCTGGATTGCTGCTTGGGAATGTGATGTGGTGGCCATTACAGAGACTTGGATGTCTCAGGGACAGGACTGGGTACTTCAGGTGCTGGGATTCAGATGCTTCAGGAAGGACAGGGAGGGAGGTAGAAGAGGTGGGGGAGTGACATTGTTGATCAGGGACAGTGTCACAGCTGTAGAGAAGGAGGATGCTGTGGAGGGACTGTCTACAGAGTCTCTGTGGGTGAAAGTTAGGGACTGCAAGGGGTCGAAAACTTTGCTGGGTGTTTTTTATAGGCCCCCCAATAGTGACAGGGATGTTGAGGTGCAGATAGGGAAACAGGTCCTAGAGAGATGTAGAAATAACAGAATTGTCATGATGGAAGACTTTAATTGCCCAAACATCGACTGGAATGTCTCCAGGGTAAGGGGTTCGGATAGTGAGGAGTTTGTTAGGTGTGTTCAGTAGGGTTTCCTGACACAGCACATGGATAAGACTACAAGAGGAGAGGCTGTGCTTGACCTCGTGCTGGCTAAAGAACCAGGACAGGTGTCGGATCTCTCGGTAGGAGAGCATCTCGGGAATGGTGATCATAATTCTATCTCCTTCATAATAGCATTGGAAAGAGATAGGATTAGGCAGGATAGGAAGGTGTTTATCTGGAGTAGGGGGAAATATGAAATCATTAGGCAGGAAATTGGAAGAGTAAACTGAAAGGAGGTGTCCTTGGGGAAAAGTACTGAAGGAAGGTGGCGAATTTTCAAGGAATGATTGTCTGGAGCTCTGCACGACAATGTTCCGGTGAGACAAGGCGGTCTTGGTAGGTCAAGAGAACCGTGGTACACAAAGGTTGTGATGAACCTAGTCAAGAAGAAAAGAAAGTTGTACAATATGTTCAGGAAGCTAGGGGATGTTAAGGATCTAGAGGCATATAAGACTTGTAGAAGGGAGCTTAAAAAGGAAATTAGAAGAGCCAGAAGGGGTCACGAGAAGGCTTTGGTGGGTAGGATTAAGGAGAATCCGAAGGCATTCTACAAATATGTGAAAAGTAAAAGGATGAGAAGAGAAAGGATAGGACCTATAAAAGGTGAAGGGGGAAAAGTCTGTGTGGAACCAGAAGAAACTGCTGAGGTGCTTAATAAGTACTTTGCCTCAGTATTCTCAGTGGAGACTGATCTGGGGGGTTGTTCTACAGGAATTCGGCAAACTGAAAAAGATTGAGTATGTGGACATTAAGAAAGAGGAGGTGTTGGAACTGTTAAATTCCATCAAGGTAGACAAGTCTCCGGGACCAGATGGGATGTACCCCAGGTTACTGTGGGAGGTGAGGGATGTCATTGCAGAGCCCCTGGCGATGATCTTTGCGTCGTCGATGGAGACAGGAGAGGTTCCGGAGGATTGGAAGATTGCGGATGTGGTCCCTATTTTCAAGAAAGGGAACAGGGATAGTCCTGGAAATTACCGACTGGTGAGTCTGACCTCAGTGGTCGGTAAGCTGATGGAGAGGATTCTGAGAGACAGGATTTATGAGCATTTAGAGAAATTCACTATGATCAGGAATAGTGTCCTCGTGCTAGCACGAGGGGACACAGCTTTAAATTAAGGGGTATGAGTTATAGGACGGATATCAGAGGTAGGTTCTTTACTCAAAGAGTGATTAGGGAGTGGAATGCCCTGCCTGCAGCTGTTGTAGATGCGCCAAGTTTGGTGGCGTTTAAGAGGTTAATTGATAAGTATATGGAAGAGAAGGGAATGGTTTAGTTTGGAGGGGCATTGCTTTTTATTTTGGTCGGCACAACATCGAAGGCCGAAGGGCCTGTTGTGTGCTGTAATGTTCTATGTTCTATGTTCTATGTTCTATAGTCAACACAGCTTTGTTAAGGGCAGATAGTGCCTTGCGAGCCTAGTTGAATTCTTTGAAAATGTGACTGAACACATTGACGAAGGAAGAGCGGTAGACGTGGTTTACATGGATTTCAGCAAGGCGTTTGATAAGGTCCCCCATGCAAGACTTCTTGAGAAGGTGAGAGGCCATGGGATCCAAGGGGCTTTGGCTGAAGTTGCAGCGAGACATAATAGGATGCAAGACTGGGCGGAGAAGAGGCAATTGGACTTCAACGCAGATAAATGTGTGGTGGTCCATTTTGGTAGGACCAATGGGATGAAGGAGTCTTGGCAGTATGGAGGAGCAGAAGGATCTTGGGGTTCGGGTCTATAGGACTCTTAAATCTGCCCCGCAAAGTGGAGGATGTGGCCAAGAAGGCATATGGTGTACTGGCCTTCATTAATAGAGTTTAGGAGTCGGGAAGTAATGCTGCAACTTAATAAGACCCTTGTCAGGCCCCACTTGGAGTATTGTGTGCACTTCTGGTTGCCTCACTATAGGAAGGATGTGGAAGCTATCGAGAGGGTGCAGAGGAGATTTACAAGGATGTTGCATGTAGTGGGGGGCATGCTTTATGAAGATAGGTTGAGAGAGCTAGGTCTGTTCTCCCTGGAGAGACAAAGGTTGAGAGGCGACCTGATAGAGGTTTAAAAGATGTTGAGAGGAATAGATAGAGTGGATTCTCGGAAGCTATTTCCCAGGGCTGAAATGGTCGCTACGAGAGGGCACAGATTTGAGGTGCTGGGGGGCAAGTAGAGAGGAGATATTAGAGGTAAGTTTTTCACTCAGAGGGTGGTGAGTGAATGGAATTGGCTGCCGTCAGTGGTGGTAGAGGGGAACTCACTGGGGTTTTTTAAGAGACTTCTGGATGAGTACATGGGATTTAATGGGATTGGGAGTTACAGATAGTTCTATGGCCTGGTAAGTATAGATATGATCGACACAATTTGTGGGCCGAACGGCCTGTTTGTGCTATAGTGTTCTATGTTCTATGTTCTAAACAGGGTAAGAAGTTTCACAACAAAAGGTTAAATCCAACATGTTTATTTGATAGTTCTAGCCACTAGCTTTCAGAGTGCCGCTCCTTCATCAGGTGAATGGGAATTCTGTTCACAAACAGGGTATATAAAGATACAAACTCAATACAGGTAATCAAGTCCTAAAGGCACAGGCAACGTGAGTGGAGAAAACAAAGAACAAAGAACAAAACAGCATGGGAAACAGGCCCTTCCGCCCAACGAGCCTGCACCGCCACCCCGGTGATCCCACATCTACCCATGATCCCTGTCTATGTTTATAGATCAATGGATTTAAAACCAAATTTGAGACAATTTAGGGAGAATTTGTTTTGCCAGTTAGCCTAAGAGCACATCTTTGGGATGTGGGAGGAAACCGGAGCACCCGGAGAAAACCCACGCAAGCACGGGGAGAATGCGCAAACTCCCACAGACACAGGCCCAAATCCATGTATCTGCACAGCACAGCGATAGTCACTGAGCTGTCGTGTTGCCCATCAGATGGTTCAGGTCAAGCGTACACTAACGATGTGAAGCACTAGGATACTCTCGAAAAAAATCCAAGTGCAGCCCTCTCATGACCCATCGCGTGTATGCCCCTCGTTAGACAACAAGGTGGATCAAAGCACTTGTAGGATAAAAACAAGTACATCGATATCATCATCTATTTACACACTTCCCAGAGACTCCCAAGGCTCATGATCCCTATTTTAAATCAGTTTTCTATACCCCTCCATTCCCATTCTGTTCATGAGCCCATCTAAGTATTTCTTAAATAACTCCAGAGTACCTGCCTCCACCACTTTACTTGGCAGCGCATTCCATACCCCCACCACCCTCTGTGTGAAAAATCTCCCTCTAGCATCCAAATTATACCTTACCCCCCTCACCCTAAGCCCGTGACCCCTCGTGCTATTTGAGTCCATCCTAGGAAAAAGCTTAACAATGTTTACTCTATCAATCCCCTTCATAATCTTGTTCACATCTATTAGATCTCCTCTAAGTCTATGTCTTTCTAAGGAAAACAGTCCCAATTTGCCTAATCTCTCCTCGTAACTCAGACCTTCCATACCAGGCAGCATCCTGGTAAACCTCCTCTGCACTCTCTCCAGAGTCTCCACGTCCTTCCGGTAGTAAGGCGGCCAGAACTGGGCGCAGTATTCCAAATGAGGTCTAACAGCATTTTATACAACTGCAACACTAAAGATGTTAAAAGCGGTGCGTGTTGTTTCCAGACAGGACAATTAGTGAGACTTTGCCAGCCCAGGCAAGTCATGGGAATTACAGATAGTATGTCACGAAACCAAGATCCCGATCAGGGACAATTTGGATGATTTTGATGGACAACACGACAGTTCAGTGACTATCGCTGTGCTGTGCAGATACATGGATTTGGGCCTGTGTCTATAGGAGTTTGCACATTCTCCCTGTGCTTGCGTGGGTTTTCTCCGGGTGTTCTCGTTTCCTGCCACGGTCCAAAGATGTGCTCTTAGGCTGATCAGCAAAACAAATTCTCCTTAAAATGTCTCGCAAATTTGGTTCCAATGCAGATTTCTACAAACATATACAGGGACATGGGTAGAAGTGGGAATATTGACGTTGGGCCGAAGGGCTTGTTTCCCGTGCGGTTTTGTTCTTTGTTCTTTGATACGCTTTGCAGTTGAATTCAATAATAAAACCATGCAGTTTATAGCTATGAGGCTGCGTGGGGTTTGTATTTCCTTGTACAAATCCCCTTCCTCTTCCACTGACGGAGAATGACTTATTCTGCACGTTTGAACTGACATTTATTTGTTCTGCACGTTTGAACTGACATTTATTAATGTCTTAATGACATATAGAGACCAATATAGGGACAATTTGTTACCCAATCAGCCTAAGAGCACATTTTTGGGATGTGGGAGGAAACCGGAGCACCCGGAGAAAACCCACACAACCACGGGGAGAATGCGCAAACCCCCGCAGACACAGGCCCAAATCCATGTGTCTGCACAGCAACAGCGATAGTCTCTGAGCTGTCATGTTGCCCATCTGATGGTCCAGTTTAAGCATACACTAACGACATGAAGCACTAGGCCACTCCTGAAGTAACATCCAGGAGCAGCCCTCGCACGACCTGCCGAATGCATGCACCTTGTTGGTCAACAAGGTGGACCGAATAGCCTGTGGAAACAAATAAAGTATTTAAACAGTCCTCCTATATCCCTCTATCTGCAGACCGCTCATGTGGCTGTCCAAGAGACCCTTAAACAACCCTAGCGTGCCTGCTCCCACCACCTTACTCGGTAGTGCATTCCACACCCCCACTACCCTTTGTGTGAAAAAATGCCCTCTAATATTCGTCTTATACATAGCCCCCCTCACCCTAAGGCCGTGACCCCTCGTTCTATCCAATTCTAATGGTGGAAAAAGCTTACCACCATTTACTCTATCTATACCCCTCATAATCTTATATACCTCTAATAGATCCCCTCTCAGCCGACATCTTTCAAGGGAAAACAACCCCAGTGCGTTCAATCTTTCCTCGTAAGACAGCCCTTCCATACCAGGCAGCATCCTGGTAAATCTCCTCTGCACTCTCTCCAGGGACTCCACATCCTTCCGGTAGTATGGCGACCAGAACTGGACGCAGTACTCCAAGTGAGGCCTAACCAACGTTCTATACACTTGCAACATCAAACTCCTACTCTTGTATTCTATACCCCTTCCTATGAAGGCTAACATACCATACACTTTCTTTATCACATTCTCCACCTGTACTGACACCTTCAGAGACTTGTGAACCTGCACCCCCAGGTCTCTCTGCGTCTCTATACTCCGGATAGTTTTACCTTTTATCCTATAACTCCCCTCTACATTATTCCGGCCAAAATGCATCACCTCGCATTTATCCGGATTAAATTCCATTTGCCATCTATCTGCCCAATCTACCAGCCTATCTATGTCCTGTTGTATTGCCTGGCACTGCTCCTCAGTCCCCGCCAATCCAAGCATCTTAGTGTCATCAGCAAATTTGCTGATCACACCACCTACCTCCTCTTCCAAGTCATTTATATAAATCACAAATAGAAGAGGTCCTAGTACTGAGCCCTGTGGCACACCACTAGTGACTGACCTCCAGTTGGAAAAAGGGACTTCCACTACTACCTGCTGTCTCCTCCTCCTAAGCCAGTTCTCAACGCATCTACATACCTGGCCCTGTATCCCATGCGCCTTCACCTTTTTTATCAGCCTACCATGGGGAACCTTGTCAAACGCCTTACTGAAATTGAAGTAGACGACATCAACGGCTTGCCCTTCATCAACCGTTTTTGTCACCTCTTCAAAAAATTCCACTAGATTCGTAAGGCACGACCTCCCCTTAACGAAGCCATGCTGCGTATCCCTGATCTGATCGCAGCGCTCCAGATGCTCATATATCCTGTCCCTGAGGATCCTCTCCATTAGCTTACCTATAACTGAAGTCAAGCTCACCTGCCTATAGTTCCCTGGGTTATCCCTCTGACCCTTTTTAAACAACGGTACTACATTTGCAATTCTCCAGTCCTCTGGGACTTCACCTGTGTCCAAAGAAGAGACAAAGATTTGCGTCAGAGGCCCAGCAATGTCATCTCTCATCTCCCTTAGCAGCCTGGGATAAATACTATCAGGCCCTGGGGCTTTATAAGTCTTTATGCTACCTAAAAGCCCCAACACTTCGTCCCTCATAATGATTATTTCCTTTAACGGGTCCTCAAAATCCTCAAAGCCGGCATCAGACATCAGGCCCCTCTCCTGCGTGAATATCGACGCAAAGTATTCATTCAGGATCTCCCCCATTCCCTCAGGCTCTAAGCGTAGTTCCCCTCCTCTGTCCCTGAGAGGTCCAATCTTCCCTCTAACCATCCTTTTGCTCCTTTCATAGGAGTAAAATGCCTTAGGATTTTCCTTAATCCTACCTGCCAAAGCTATTTAGTGGCCCCTTTTTGCCTTTCTGACACCCCTTTTAAGATCCCGTCTACCCTCTCTATATTTTTCCAGCGCTGCCTCTGTCCCCAATTGCCTGGATCTAACTTACGCCTCCCGCTTCTTCCTGACCAAGTCCTCAACATCCCTAGTAACCCACGGTTCTCTAATCCTACCCTTCCCATCCTTCCTCCTTACCGGCACTTGTCTTTCCTGCAAAAATTTTAGTTTTCCCTTGAAAGATTCCCACATGTGCAGCGTCGACCTACCCTCGAACAGCTTATCCTAGTCGGTATCCCTAAGATCCTACCTAATCTGGCTATATCTAGCCCTCCCCCAGTTTAACAGCCTCCCCTTAGGGCAGGCTTCATCTTTTTCCATTAATATCCTAAAGCAGACAGAGTTGTGGTCACTATTAGACACATGTCATAACACTTTCAGAACTCTGGAATATATCCAAAAGAAAAAAACAATCTGGTCACCCTGGCATATGGACTACAAAACGCTGGAATGAACAGAACAAGTAATTGCGAGAACATATGGCTCAAAGCCGTTCATTGCAAGGATAACTTAATATAACACGAGTGGAGTGTTATTAGAGTTGGAGAATGCATTATTGAGATAACATGTCAATTATTGTGTAAGTTGCAATCGCTTGCCGGAAGGCAGGACAGAATTGATAAAGAATGAGCTCAGATAAGTTTCATTTGACTGATTCCTTAGCTGAAAGAGTTCTCAGATTAGGCGGGATTGGGCAGGCAGGACCTGTCATTTGGCTATTAGAAGAATTAGAGCTGGTGTTGACGAAACATATATCGTCATAAGGGGTGGTGGAATTTAATGCTGAAAATAATTTCACCCTATATGATAAAAACAGGACTCGTGGACGCAAGTTAAGAACTGAATTAATGAAGGCGACTTTGCGAACTCTTATTAGCGCGGAACATCTTCCCAATTGCCTGCAGCAGACCAATGCATGTTCACTGAACTTATTGAACTCTGGGTTGTTGGTTGAAATGAGGGATGACAAGGTCGAGCAGCGTGGAGGAAGAATAGTTAACACTGCTGCCTCACAGCGTCACGGACCCGGATTCGATTGGAGTTTACCGTTCTCACTGTATCTGCTTTGGTTCGCTCCCACAGTCCAAAAGACATGCTGATTAGGTGTACTGGCTGTTAGTGCGCGTGGGCGAAATGATCACTACGGACTCAGGGTCAAGTTCAACAATGGTACAGCTTTATTTTATTTAATGTCAGTGGAGGTGCAGTCAGGACATAAGATTGGACTGTCCTGAAAGCACTCTAAAGGCCTGCCATTACCCGGCTATAGAACATAGAACATAGAACATAGATCATAGAACATTACAGCACAGAACAGGCCCTTCGGCCTTCGATGTTGTGCCGACCAAAATAAAAAGCAATGCCCCTCCAAACTAAACCATTCCCTTCTCTTCCATATACTTATCAATTAACCTCTTAAACGCCACCAAACTTGGCGCATCTACAACAGCTGCAGGCAGGGCATTCCACTCCCTAATCACTCCCTAATCGTTTTTGTCTGATTGGTTATCAATGGTCTGGAATCTCCGGGGCTTGAACAATAGGTGTGCGATTATTCTCAGGAAGTTTGAGGGGCCAGGGATGCATCCTTAGCTGTGCTAATCTGAGGGTGTCTCCATAGGTTGTTTGACTGGTTTAGAAGTGCTGATTTTGTGGGGTGTGGGTATGTTTTCTTAAGTTATTTCCTGGTGTTGTCTTCCTGACCAGCTTCCCCTGTGTGTTAGCCTTCATTTGCATTTTAAAAGCATGCTCCTGCCTGCTAGTTTGCGTCTGTAATTTTGTGATTTTTAGTGGAGAGGCTCTGATTGTGATTTTAGTCTCCTTCCATATTGTGTGCCCAAATTCACAAAATTTATTGTCCAATAACACTGGCCATGTTAAATTCTCCCTCAGTGTAACTGAACAGCTGCCGGAAAGTGGCATCCATGGGATTTTCACAATAACTTCATTGCAGTGTTAATTTAAGCCTATTTGTGATGAATGAATAAATTTTAACTTAATGTGATTGGTGTAAAAGTGTAATTGAACCAGACCAGTGATGATTTTATAAATGGTCCAGAAGGGGTCAGAGAGGAGTTATGCCTTATTGAAATGACACTGCTGTCTGCGCACGTGCATTAGGGTTGAGACTAAAGCTGCTGCCTCTCTCACCCAGCACCACATGCACAACAATTCTACTGGTCCCCAGTCCCAACCCGGTTTCAAACACTTCCCAGGAAACTCCAGCTGTTCAAGTACTTTTAAGGAAATATGTGCATAGAACCCATTCCGCACAGCTCCCTCGAGATCAACATACTGACTAAGGACATTCAATGTCACGTGACATTTTGAACTGCCCCATTTTTTATCACATTTCCTACACCAATATGAATCGTTTGCCACTATGTCAAGCCTTCAGACCCTACACTGCGTTCGAATCTCACCTGAGGCATCTCCAGTTAAAACAGTCACAAATTCTCCAATGTATCTGTGTAACTGAATCTCCTTATCCCGGTCATGGTGTTCGTAATTATTTACTGCATTGGAATCACTTCAGATGAATTGAATCAATGAGTGCATGGAATGTGCAGTGTGTCTTCAGCGGATATGTTCAGCAAATTCTGCTGACATCTATTGAATGTTAAGTGAGAAACAGGCAATTTGGTTAAAACACAACATGGTGACCAGGATGTGGATTTGGATAGGATAATTCCTCAAAATGGAGTATCAGGAATTGGATTCTCTGTTACTAATAAAGGTCTTCATTAAGACTGAAGTAGATATATTTTTCAACGACGATCACAGATGGAACCACAACTTTTAAATTATGTTAAGGCACAGTTGGACAGATTATTCGGAAGCAAGTGGCGATTGGCTGTTTGCATATGTGAGATTATTGCCCTCTCTGTGTCAAATATATGAATATATAGTTTTTTATTTTCTCGTTTGTCATGGTAAAAACTGTCAAAACTATACAGATGTTTTCTCACAGACGACTGATGAAGTAGGTACAAAACTCATGTACTTTTGGATTCAATGCATCTTGCAATAAACATTTGGAATTCTGTGTGCTGCTCTAGTCAGTTCACTATGGGGGCGGATGTGATTGCATTGGAAGATTAAAGAAGAGATTCACCAGGGTTTTGCCTGAGATGGTTCATTTGAATATAAGGAGAGACCGGATGTTTTTGAACTTTTTTTTTCATAGCGCATAGAAGGCTGAGGAGAATTGAAGTGCAATGATTATGAGAAATTGAATTGGAAGTAGCTATTCGCCTTGGTTGATGGACAATGAAGAGGGGATATAGATATATGGTAAGGGGCAGCAGGTTTGCAGGGGATTTCAGAAAACATTTCTTTCACACAGAGGATAGTGGGAATCTAGCATTCACTGCTGGGAAGGTAGTGGAGATTGGAAATTTTACAAACATTAAAAACTATTTGGATGAGCATTTAATGCATCATTTCATTCCAGGGACAGGACAATCATTGGACAACAGGATGAGTGCGCATATATTGGTACATATTGATGGTGCACACTCGATACCTGAAGGCTCTTTCCTGTGCTATATGATTGTATGACTTTATCACATTCAATGTCATTTTCTACATCATATTCTAGTCATGTCCTGTAGCTGCATATGAACATTTTTCTTGGCATATACTGCGGAAGAAATACCTCGAGATGACACAATGATACAATTTATCCTTTTGAATAAGATCATGATTTGATTTCATGCAATGTCCAGAGTTTGTCGACGAAGAAACTCAGTTGCTATATTTGTGATCACTACCTTAAACTATCAATATGTTCTCACACTTCATTACTGGCCTCACAGTTACTGTAAGTAGTCTGACAACACCAGGTTTAAATCCAACCGATTTATTTGATAGTAAACTCACAAGCTTTTGACTCTATGGCCTTCGTCAGGTGAAGAGTGGAAAGGCCATAGAGTCGAAAGCTTGCGAGTTTACTATCAAATAAATCGGTTGGATTTAAACCTGAGTATAGGGCTAATGGTAGGACTCTTAATAGGGTTGACGAACAGAGGGGTCTCGGTGTATATGTGCATAGATCCCTGAAAGTTGGCAATCAAGTCGATAAGGTTGTTAAGAAGGCATACGGAGTCTTAGCTTTTATTGGTAGGGGGATTGAATTTCGGAGCTGCAATGCCATGTTGCAACTGTACAAAACTCTAGTGCGGCCGCACTTGGAGTATTGTGTGCAGTTCTGGTTGCCACATTATAAGAAAGATGTGGAGGCATTGGAGAGGGTGCAGAGGAGGTTTACCAGGACGTTGCCTGGTATGGAGGGAAGGTCTTATGAAGAAAGGCTGAGGGATTTGAAGTTATTTTCATTAGAGAGAAGGCGGCTAAGAGGTGACCTTATTGAAACATATAAGATGATCAGAGGATTAGACAGGGTGGACAGTGATAGCCTTTTTCCTAGGATGGAGAAAGCTAGCACGAGGGGACATAGCTTTAAATTAAGAGGTGTTGGTTTTAGGATGGATGTCAGAGGTAGGTTCTTTACCCAGAGGGTGGTAAGGGTGTGGAATGCCCTGCCTGCAACAGTTGTAGATGCACCAAGTTTGGGGGCTTTTAAGTGGTCAGTGGATAGGTTTATGGATGAAAAGGGAATGGTTTAGTTTGGAGGGTCATTGCTTTTTCTCAATTCGTCAGCGCAACATCGAGGGCCGAAGGGCCTGTTCTGCGCTGTAATGTTCTATGTTCTATGTACTTACTGTGTTTACCCCAGTCCAAAGTCAGCATCTGTACATGCTCACAGTTACTGAGCAGCCTACCTTAATATCATTAGCAAATTTATAAATGATGGATATAGTTCATTCATCCAACTGAAAGATATTAAAAAAGCAACACAGATCATCATTACATATACCATTAAAACGTGCATAGAGAAACTCACCAGGAACACCAGAGAGAGCACAGGATAATAAAAGTACAGAATAACGTAAAGTGCGTACTCGATCCGTGTGTCCATCCATCTGGCTGTACTGGCAATGTGATGTGAAGTCCCACTGATAAATCCCTTTCCAATGTTGTAACATTCGAATATATTGTTCAGGGGGAGAGAGGTGTGTGCTGATCTATTGTTGTATCGTTCCAAGCTATTGTTCTGAGATCCTGACCTATTGCTAAACCATTGTAGATCATTGCTCTCAGATTAATATCAATTGTAATTTTTCAAACTACAGCTCCAATCCCTTCTGTAACTCTCACTTCGGCCACGATTCCCTGTTGTGGCTGTTGCCAGTCCGTAATTTATCAAATTGCCTCTCTTATTAATAAAACAATCTCCCATGAGGAATAATTGTCACGAATCCATGGAGAATTAAATTAATATCTCTCACTAAACAAAGAGGTTCCATAACCTCAAAGAGGGCCAGTCATAGACAGCAGTGGGAAGTTGTGCGTGGAGCCTGAATAGATTGGTGAGGCACTGAATAAATATTTCTCGTCGGTATTCACGCAGAGTGCTGGAAATGTAGCTATGGAGAGCACTGAGGTACAGGGTTGCAAATTGGGGAGTATTGTAGTGGATAGGGAGGATGTGTTAGAAATTCTCGAGGGTTTGAAGTTGGATAAGTCCCATGGGCCGGACGGGATTTACCCTAGGATTCTCTGGGAGGCAAGAGAGGAGATTGCAGAGCCTCTGGCTCTGATCTTCAGGTCCTCGTGGGTTACGGGTGTGGTTCCAGAGGACTGGAGGATAGCGAATGTGGTCCCATTGTTTAAGAAGGGGAAGAGAGACCTTCCTGGGAATTATAGGCCAGTGAGTCTTACTTCTGTGGTGGGCAAGGTATTGGAGAGAATTATTAGGGATAGGATTTATAGTTATTAGAGAGAAATGAATTGATTGGGGATAGTCAGCATGGTTTCGTGAAGGGTAGGTCATGCCTTACTAACCTCATTGAGTTTTTTGAGAAAGTGACCAGAGAGGTGATGGGGGTAAGGCGGTTGATGTAGTATATATGGACTTTAGTAAGGCTTTTGATAAGGTGGCCCATGGAAGACTTCTACAGAAAATGCAGATGTGTGGAATAGAGGGTGATTTAGCTAATTGGATTAGGAATTGCTGGCAGATAGAAGACAGAGGGTGGTGGTTGATGGGAGATATTCATCGTGGAGTTCGGTGACGAGTGGTGTGCCTCAGGGGTCTGTTTTGGGGCCCCTGCTGTTTGTAATTGTTATAAATGATCTGGATGAGGGGATTGAGGGATGGATCAGTAAATTTGCAGATGATACTAAAGTTGGTGGTGTGGTAGATAGTGAAGAGGGGTGTTTTAGTTTACAGAGTGACTTGGACAAGTTGCAGAGCTGGGCCGAGAGGTGGCAAATGGAGTTTAATGTGGAAAAGTGTGAGGTAATGCACTTTGGCAGGAACAATAAATGTGTAGAGTATAGGGCTCATGGTAGGGCTCTTAATAGTGTTGAGGAACAGAAGGATCTTGGTGTATGTGTCAATAGATCCCTGAAAGTAGGCAGTAAAGTGGATAAAGTTGTTAAGAAGGCTTATGGAGTCTTAGCTTTTATTGGTAGGGGGATGGAATTTAGGAGCCGCAGCATCATGTTGCAGCTGTACAAAACTCTAGTGCGGCCGCACTTGGAGTATTGTGTGCAGTTATGGTCGCCACATTATAAGAAAGATGTGGAGGCATTGGAGAGGGTACAGAGGAGGTTTACTAGGATGTTGCCTGGTATGGAGGGCAGGTCCTATGAAGAGAGGTTGAAGGATGTGAGGTTGTTTTCGTTTGAAAGGAGGCGGCTAAGAGGGGATCTTATTGAAGCATATAAGATGATTAGAGGTTTAGATAGGGTGGACAGTGTTAGCCTTTTTCCTAGGATGGAGAAAGCTAGCACGAGGGGACACAGCTTTAAATTAAGGGTATGAGTTATAGGACGGATATCAGAGGTAGGTTCTTTACTCAAAGAGTGATTAGGGAGTGGAATGCCCTGCCTGCAGCTGTTGTAGATGCGCCAAGTTTGGTGGCGTTTAAGAGGTTAGTTGATAAGTATTTGGAAGAGAAGGGAATGGTTTAGTTTGGAGGGGCATTGCTTTTTATTTTGGTCGGCACAACATCGAAGGCCGAAGGGCCTGTTCTGTGCTGTATTGTTCTATGTTCTATGTTCTATAACAGTTCTGATTCTTGGATTCCAGGGCTTCAATACAACGATGGTCAGTTGATTGTCCGTGACACTTTGACATTTTGCAATACAGTCATTGATAACGAACTACTTGATTTTAGCAAATTATCTGCATTGCTGAAACAAATCAACAGTTGACAGCTGATCTGAGAGGTGCACCGAGTGAATGGCACGGAATGTGCACTCTCTTTTCCCTTCTGCATTCCCAGGCCCATCATAACTTTGATATTTGATAGTCAAAACGGTGTATTCCCTGAGGCAGATTGAACATTTAGCATCAGCTTATTTGAACCATCGCCTCTACCCACCGTCATGTGCCCTTCACCAACCCCCACGTTTCCTTTCGCTCACCGCCACAGAAAATCACCATTCACTTTCCCCTTGCCGTATTGCACGTCTCTACTCGGGCTGGACCTCTGTGTCTGGTCCGTCGCAAATCTCAAGCAAGACTTCCATTCACAAAGGTCTAAAAATGGGATGTGGGGTTTCTTTTGGATGGGTTCAGGGGGTAAATGAGATGATAAAGTGGAAGCAATATGACAGAGATTGAAAATGCATGTGCATTAATTCATGCCAGCGGAAATGTTTGACTTAGAGGAACATGAGAAGAGCCATGAATTTTGGGGGAAAATGGCAAAATGTTGGAGCGTCAATTTGAGGTGAATTGAGACTGATTGAGAGCAGGATCCTTAAGCATGATAACTGATGAGAGTTCAAGTAATTACCAAAAAAAAAGTCAATTACTTGGACATATATTGAAGTGAAATTTAATGAAATTCAATTCCACAAAGGCCCATCCCTGTAACTCCAGATGTTTATCCTGCTAGTCCCTCTGACATTAAATGGCAATTGAGCATGACCAAGCACCCTACCTCGCGCATCTTTGCTGTCGGAGGAAACCCACGCAGACATGGGAAGAATGTGCAGTCTCCATACGGACAGTCACCCGAAGCCGAAATTGATCACAGGTCCCTGGCACTGTGATACAGCAGCGTTAACCACTGCGCCACTGTGCCGCCCATATGAGAGCACAAATCCCAAACTTAACCGGGTGGATAGCGTCCCAAAAGGAAAACCAAATGTGGAACTTTGATTCTGCAAGGACAGTTTTTTTTTTGCAATGTGTAATCTAGCTCATGTTAGAAATTTAGGGGATGGTTCAGATGAGTCAATGGCATCGCTATGAAAAAAAGAATGCCAGATTCTTACAAGGCAAATTCCAGGGGAAAGTGCCAAGCAGAGTAATATAGAAATGAAAAATAGGAATTGCCATTTGCCCCCTTGTGATGTGAAAGCATCCTGTAAGCAGCAGATTATCTATCCGTCATAACTCTGATTACCCGCTCTTCACCTGTTGCTGCATCAAAAACTTTGTATGGCCAGTCGAGTTTGTTTGTTGGTCAAAAGTAACTGCTCGGATGCTGAAGACAGTGTTCATCACTGCTAAAGGGAACTAAATATCAAAGAATCTGGTTGGACATTCAAAATTTGTACATGTGTGTTGCATGCCACGTGTGGCACAAATGTCTCGATTAACTTGCCAGTCCAAATCTCTATCTGAATTCACAGTTCAATATGATGTTATGGATTGCTTCGTCATTGGAGGAATGATGAATTGTGCTGAAATCTCTGCTTTTTAATTTCATAAAACGTGACGATGACAACATAATTGGAAGAACAGAGTCATATTTATGTAAGAGTATAAACTATGAGAAGGAAAAGCGCAGGATTTAGAACATAGAACATAGAACATTACAGCACAGAACAGGCCCTTCGGCCTTCGATGTTGCACCGACCAATATAAAAAGCAATGCCCCTCCAAACTAAACCATTTCCTTCTCTTCCATATACTTATCAACTAACCTCTTAAACGCCACCAAACTTGGTGCATCTACAACTGCTGCAGGCAGGGCATTCCACTCCCTAATCACTCTTTGGGTAAAGAACCTACCTCTGATATCCATTCTATAACTATCACCCCTTAATTTAAAGCCGTGTCCCCTCGTGCTAGCTTTCTCCATCCTAGGAAAAAGGCTATCACTGTCCACCCTATCTAAACCTCTAATCATCTTATATGTTTCGATAAGGTCTCCTCTTAGCCGCCTCCTTTCTACGAAAACAACCTCAAATCCCTCAGCCTCTCCTCATAAGACATGCCCTCCATACCAGGCAACATCCTGGTAAACCTCCTCTGTACCCTCTCCAATGCCTCACATCTTTCTTATAATGTGGGGACCAGAACTGCACACAATACTCCAAGTGCGGCCGCACTAGAGTTTTGTACAGTTGCAACATGACGTTGCGGCTCCGAAATTCAATCCCCCTACCAATAAAAGCTAAGAATCCATATGCCTTCTTAACAACCTTCTCGACTTGACTGCCTACTTTCAGGGATCTATGCACATATACACCAAGATCCCTCTGTTCATCAACACTATTAAGAATCCTACCATTAGCCTATACTCTACACATTTATTATTCCTGCCAAAGTGCATTACCTCACACTTTTCCACATTAAACTCCATTTGCCACCTCTCGGCCAAGCTCTGCAACTTGTCCAAGTCTCTCTGCAAACTATAACACCCCTCTTCGCTATCTACCACTCCTCTGACTTTGGTGTCATCTGCAAATTTACTAATCCATCCTTCAATACCCTCATCCAGATCATTTATAAAAATTACAAACAGCAGGGGCCCAAAACAGACCCCTGAGGTACACCACTTGTCACCGAACTCCACGATGAATATCTCCCATCAACCACCACCTCTGTCTTCTATCTGCTAGCCAATTCCTAATCCAATTAGCTAAATCACCCTCTATCCCATACATCTGCATTTTCTGCAGAAGTCTTCCATGGGCCACATTATCAAACGCCTTACTAAAGTCCATATATACCACATCAACCGCCTTACCCCCATCCACCTCTTTAGTCACTTTTTCAAAAACTCAATGAGGTTAGTAAGGCACGACCTACCCTTCACAAAACCATGCTGACTATCCCCAATCAATTCATTTCTCTCTAAATAACTATAACTCCTATCCCTAATAATTCTCTCCAATACTTTGCCCACAACAGAAGTAAGACTCACTGGCCTATAATTCCCTGGAAGGTCTCTCTTCCCCTTCTTGAACAATGGGACCACATTCGCTATCCTCCAGTCTTCCGGAACTATACCCGTAACCAACGATTACGGGTGTGATTTGGTAGCAAACAAAAGTTGCTTTCGCACACATACAATGAACCGAACAGTGGGACTTATAAGGGCACCGACAGTTTAGGTCAAAATAGAGGGAAGTGAGTATAACAACAGAACTTTGTTATCTTCAGACATTTTCTTTTCTTCATTAGGTCACTGTGATTTGGATCCCCATGTAACTGTAACAGTGTGAGTACCACAGACGTGGGCGAAGCGGTTCACTATGGTTAACACTGCTGCCTTACAGCAACAGGGGCCTTGGGTCCGATTCCCTGCTTGGGTAACTGTCTGTTTGGAGTCTGCACATCCTTTCCTGGTCTGCATAGATTTCCTCTGGGTGCTCCGGTTTCCTGCCACAGTCCAAAGAGGAGTAGACGAGATTGATTGGTGAAGCTAAATTGACTTTAGTGTCAGGGCAATTAACAGGTCAAATACTTGGGATTACGGGAATAGGGCGGGGATGGGATTGTGGTTGGTGCACAGTTGAAGGAATGTCCTCCTTCTGTATGTAAGGATTCTATTTTCCCAAAAGGACTTTAGTGAAGCAGATGGGTTTCAGCGAGAATGAACATTTTATATTGGTTACCATTAAACATCTGATGTCAGATTTTTATTGACTTCAAGCCTGAGAGCTCAGGTCATTTCTAGGGTCTCTGGATGACTATTCTATTAAAAATATCGCTGCAACACTGCCTCCCCAATGTAATATCGAACAAAAAGGTGAAATGGAAAACGGCAGGATTTGGGAACAAACAGATTGTTGAAATGCAGCAGTTAGTGAGGATCGAAAATGTGTAGGTTCGGTAGATTGGTCATTGCATACTACCCTGCAGTGTCCAACTCTGTGCATCTCGGGTGGATTAGCCATGGTCAATGTGTGGAGTCACGGAAAAAAAGGAGGGGAGCGGGGTGGCGAATGGGCCTGTAAATCGGTGCAGATTAGTGGTCAAAATGCCCGCCTTCTACACTATGGGGATTCGTTGGTTCTGTAACATCAGATTTGTGAGGACATCAACAGGTTACGGAAAATATTAATTCATGAGTTGGCAAAAGATACCATCTAGTAAGGATGAGAAAGCAATGGCAGCTTCCTGAATTGGAGTAGATAGTTTACATAACAGCATTCATGATGATGCCACTTAATTGATGAAATGCATCACATGGTCGGAATGGGAAGAGTATTAGAGAAGATAGAGGCAGATGTATGAAATATAGCAAACATTGAGGATCAGTGCAGGAATGGGGAAAACATAGACTGTTCCCTGAAATTCGTTAAAGTGTGGGGAGGGGAAAACACGAATTATAGGACAGAGGATGATTGGCAGATTGCAATAAAATAGAGAGACCATAGCTGATTTGTTAACACAGAGAGGCACTGGTCAAACGTAATAAGCCGCAAGCAACGTGACAAGTATTTGCAGAAACAGACATCTACTTTCTCAAATTCCGAGAGTACACGTTGTCCAAAATAATGATCTTGAGGTCTTACTACTGCCAAGTCCAGGAAGGAGTCTCCATAAAGGACTTGGACCTTTTCTGGAAACATGTTCTTTTAAATGAGAGTAGAAATATTGGGGTCTAACAGACGGAGCTTTCTTCTGCTTTCTGCACAACATTATTCTAGGAGAGAGTTAAATGCAGAGCTCGTTGGGTGGAACACAAGGGTTTTATTCTGCTTTCTGCACATTTGCTAGATTCCTCAGGAAGAAAACTATTGTCAAATAGAAAGTGGCCATATTTAGGTTTCTTGACTGCATGTAGGCCACTGTGCTTAGAGGGTGCAGCTTTCATCTTTGTACTAGCCGAGCCTGCAAGAACAAAGTCTTGTGCTGCAAAGTTTCTTCAGTTTGTTTCAAACTTATCAATTCTTTCTCATGCTAACTGTCTAACGTTATGTTCAAATCGAGTCCACATAGAATTTTATTCTTTCTTACACTCTTTAATTCTAAATTAAATACACTTTAAAATCATCTTTCTAACGTCCAACAATACAGACACCGATTATTTTACAGTACTTAATAGGGTCGACCTATTAAGAGTACAGAAACGCAGAGGGACCTGGGGGTGTGGGTGAACAAGTCTCTGAAGGTGGCAGAACAAGTGGAGAAGGTTGTGAAGAAAGCATATAGTATGTTAGCCTTTATAGGAAGAGTTAGCCTTTATAGAGTACAAGAGCTGGCCTTCAATGTTGCAGTTGTATAAAACATTGGTTAGACCTCATTTGGAATACTGCGCCCAGTTCTGGCCGCCTTACTACCGGAAGGACGTGGAGACTCTGGAGAGAGTGCAGAGGAGGTTTATCAGGATGCTGCCTGGTATGGAAGGTCTGAGTTATGAGGAGAGATCAGGCAAATTGGGACTGTTTTCCTTAGAAAGACGTAGACTTAGAGGGGATCTGATAGAGGTGTATAAGATTATGAGGGGTATAGATAAAGAGGGTTAAGCTTTTTCCTAGGATGGACTCAAATAGCACGAGGGGTCACGGGCTTAGGGTGAGGGGGTAAGGTATAATTTGGATGCTAGAGGGAGTTTTTTCACACAGAGGGTGGTGGGGGTATGGAATGCGCTGCCAAGTAAAGTGGTGGAGGCAGGTACTCTGGAGTTATTTAAGAAATACTTAGATGGGCACATGAACAGAATGGGAATGGAGGGGTATAGAAAACTGATTTAAAATAGGGATCATGAGCCTTGGGAGTCCCTGGGAAGTGTGTAAATAGATGATGATATTGATGTACTTGTTTTTATCCTACAGGTGCTTTGGTCCACCTTGTTGTCTAACGAGGGGCATACACGCGATGGGTCGTGAGAGGGCTGCTCTTGGATTTTTTTGAGTATCCTAGTGCTTCATCGTCGTAGTGTACGCTTGACCTGGATCATTTGATGGGCAACACGACAGCTCAGTGACTATCGCTGTGCTGTGCAGATACATGGATTTGGGCCTGTGTCTGTGGGAGTTTGTGCATTCTCCCCGTGCTTGCGTGGGTTTTCTCCAGGTGCTCCGGTTTCCTCCCACATCCCAAAGATGTGCTGTTAGACTAATTGGCGAAACAAATTCTCCCTAAATTGTCTCAAATTCTGTTTTTAATCCATAGATCTATAAACATTGACAGGGATCACGGGTAGAGGTGGGAACATCGGGGAGGCGATGAGGGCTTGTTGGGCCAAAGGGCCTGTTTCCCGTGCTGTTTTGTTCTTTTTTCTGGGTAGCTACAAATATGTTCGCAACAGTCATAGAACATGGATTTAGTATTCCATAGAGAGTACTGTGAAATTTCATAAGTAATAGGGAAATCAATCGAATTTTGTAGGTGGTAGCCAGATAAGCGAAATTTATAAAGAGTGAAGACTGCAACATTAATTAGGAAGATACAGGTACTTTGGAAAATGTATGACGGCAAGTACATCTTTGGTGGGACACAGCGATATCAGTGGAATTGTAAATGCAGTGCGGACAACAAGAGGGCATGATAAAACTTGCAGAGAAAAAAACAATGAAGGGACTGATAGTTGATGTGAGGTCACAAAGTGAATCAAATGTGAACAATATTTCAGTAAATTTAACATGGGAATGGTGAGATTAGTGAAATGTTATAGACAAAGAAAATAATATTTGCAGGAGGCAGACAGTTTAGAGAATTACAGTGAGGATGACAACAATAATTTGGAGAAGACACACAAACTCGTGATATTTAGCAAACAATGAGAGTAAAACCTGAGTTGGTGTGGCACATTTTAAATTGTGAAATATGGTAAAGAGTGATGTTAACAATAGAATCTGCGTGGACAAGAAATGGATGGGTAAATTGTTTGAAAAGTGAGGATATTTTCTACAACATTTGCAAGAATGCAAGAACACAGGCATCGTTAAGTTACGTATGTGAATAGAAACAAGTTCTGGGAAGCATGGACAACTGTTGAGATGTACAAAGAGTGAGAATAACAGCAGATGTTTTAGGATAATGATGAATAGGTCAAATATTGTAACATTTATACCGATGGCTGCAGGATTTGGAAGGACAGAGACAAGCTGGTGAAATGTTTAAACCATATGATGGAGAGCAGGAAGTTTTAGGAAGTCATTGGCACATTGTTGAGAGGAATCAAGAGAACAGTCCGTTATAGTTCTCGAAAGGCAAAAAATACAGAATGAACAATAGATGTTTTGTAGGACACAGACTGATAATTGGAGGGAGCAAACATTGAGAAAGAAAACCAAATGACATCGAGGAGAGGGGGAAGGAGAACGGGGGCGGGCACAACCTTCTATACAGCCGGCTAATTCAGCATTCATATTCATCTGGGTTGAGAAATAGAATGATTAAATCAAGCAACTCGGCATTTTGTTTTCCATTTCCGTTTAGAATGAGCATCTCCTTATACTAAGACGGTTTGACATTCAGCAGAAATCGCTTTTCTGCGTTAACTGTATAATACCTTCAGAGTTATGTAGTTTTCACTCGATTTGTTTTTCAAACTCCTAAACTCCACACGTTATTAACACAAATGTAGTGCATCTAATATTCGGCTAATCCTTCACCTCCAGCGAACAGGTTGATCCTTGATTCAGTGACGAGTCAGCCATTCCAAATAGTATTGCAAAGGTAGACTCTGCAGCATCCTGTGAATTTGGGGCAAATATCTGTTGGTCTTTAACCTCAGGGAATTGTCTCAGTCCGAACTTTGTTGTAGGATCTGATATTATATATATCACTCAGAGCTGTATACTGTGTTAAAAGTGCTGTATCGATCTGACATTGGGGACAATTACAGGGTCTTGTACTTTTCGAATACCCTGTCCAAGTTACAGTAGTTGTAACAATTGTCCTTTCCACAGAGAATGCAATCTTTATAGCTAATAGAGATTTTATTATGAAACGCTAGGTGTTGTGAACAAAGAACAAAAAAAAACACACAGCTCGCGCCTCCATTTTAACAGTGTGAGTTCGCTCTTCCACCCACGACCCTTATCCATGCTTCTGGAAATTCACATTGGAAACCAGATTGAGGGGAAATAATTTAGGGACAATTTGTTACACCAATCAGCCTAACAGCACATCTTTGGAGTGTGGGAGAAAACGGAAGCACCCAGAGAAAACCCACACAATCACGGGGAGAATTGCAAACTCCCACAGATACGGGCCCAAATCCATGTATCTGAACAGCAAACAGTGATAGTCACTGAGCTGTTGTGTTGCCCATCAACTGGTCCAGTTTAAGTGTACACTAACGACATGAAGCACTAGGCTACTCTCGAAACATCAAAGAGCAGCCCCTGCACGACCCATCACGTTTATACCCCTTGTTGGACAACAAGGACAACAGATCTGTATTGTTTCGTGCCCTTACTCTTAAAAACTTGAACTGTTTATTGCATGTATTGTTTTCAGTTGTGATGCTAATTTGAAATGCTCTATCCTTTTCTGACTTTTAAAATTTTGTTTCTAATATATTATTGAGATTTTTGATACATCTTGTGGCTCATTGAATAGTTTGTGTGCCTCGAAACTGGCACACTCCAGTCTCACTCTCGAGTTTGGGACTTAAAGCTGCAGATCACTTGGTTCAACATGTGCTTCATAAACCAGTCAAATTCTTGCTGAGTCCACACAAACCATGGAGAGAGGAGAGCAATGCAATGCATAGCTGAGGAAAACTTGATGTCACGTTATTGAATCATCTATCACAAATAGCCCCCTCTCGTTAGTGATTTGCATATCCGCTACTATAAATAGAGAAATAGAACAGAAACACCACCGAGACTCACGTAAACATTTTGAATATAGAGGATTGGTGCGATGTGTATTTTTGAGTGATGACTAGTACAAAATCAATATGATCACTAAGAGGGGACACAGATTTAAGGGGCTGGGGATCAAGTACAGAGGGGATGTTAGGGGAAGGTTTTTCACTCAGAGGGTGGTGAGTGAATGGAATTGGCTGCCGTCAGTGATGGTAGAGGCGAACTCTTTTAAAAGGCTTCTGGATGAGTACATGGGATTTAATGGGATTGGGAGATACAGATAGTTCTATGGCCTGGTAGGTACAGATATGATCGGCGCAACTTGGGGGCCGCATGGCTTGTTTGTGCTGTAGTGTTCTCTGCTCTATGAAATCTCAGAATCAGGGTTGACAATATTTCAATGAAGCGCACAAAAAATAAAGTTAATTTTTAATACAATTTAATTAACACAAAGTGAGAAGTCCCACTGCTAGTTATGGGATTTCACTCGAGGGATTTGAAGCCTGTTCATTACTTAAAACAAACAAAAAAAGTAGAATGATGTGGCAACCTCTTTTTTTCCCCGAGCTGCCGCCAAGAGTATAAACAAAGAACAAAGAGCAAAGAACAACACAGCACGGGAAACAGGCCCTCCGGCCCAACGAGCCCACGCCGCCATCCTAACGTCCGAATGACATATCCTTGTCTTTAGGCTATGCCTATGTGGAAGATTCCCATATAGGGACCAATATAGGGACAATTTGTTACCCAATCAGCCTAAGAGCACATTTTTGGGATGTGGGAGGAAACCGGAGCACCCGGAGAAAACCCACGCAACCACGGGGAGAACGCGCAAACTCCCGCAGACACAGGCCCAAATCCATGTGTCTGCACAGCAACAGCGATAGTCTCTGAGCTGTCATGTTGCCCATCTGATGGTCCAGTTTAAGCATACACTGACGACGTGAAGCACTAGGCCACTCCTGAAGCAACCTCCAAGAGCAGCTCTCGCACGACATGCCACATGCATGCCCCTTGTTGGTCAACAAGGTGGACCGAATTGCCTGCGGAAACAAATAAGACTTAATTAAACATGCTAAAAAAAAAACTAAGACATTCCCGAGACAAAACTAAAAGATAGTCTACTACTATTTGGTCCTCCCGATATTCAAACAGTCCTGCTATATCCCTCTATCTGCAGACCGCTCATGTGGCTGTCCAAGAGACCCTTAAACAACCCTAGCGTGCCTGCTCCACCACCTTACTCGGTAGTGCATTCCACACCCCCACTACCCTTTGTGTGAAAAACTGGCCTCTAATATTCGTCTTATACATAGCCCCCCTCACCCTGAGCCTGTGACCCCTCGTTCTATCCATTTCTAATGGTGGAAAAAGCTTACCACCATTTACTCTATCTATACCCCTCATAATCTTATATACATCTAAAAGATCCCCTCTCAGCCGACGTCTTTCAAGGGAAAACAACCCCAGTGTTTTCAATCTTTCCTCGTAAGACAGCCCTTCCATACCAGGCAGCATCCTGGTAAATCTCCTCTGCACTCTCTCCAGGGCCTCCACATCCTTCCGGTAGTACGGCGACCAGAACTGGACGCAGTACTCCAAGTGAGGCCTAACCAACGTTCTATACACTTGCAACATCAGACTCCTACTCTTGTATTCTATACCCCTTCCTATGAAGGCTAACATACCATACACTTTCTTTATCACATTCTCCACCTGTACTGACACCTTCAGAGACTTGTGAACTTGCACCCCCAGGTCTCTCTGCGTCTCTATACTCCGGATAGTTTTACCTTTTTATCCTATAACTCCCCTCTACATTATTCCGGCCAAAATGCATCACCTCACATTTATCCGGATTAAATTCCGTTTGCCATCTATCTGCCCATTCTACCAGCCTATCTATGTCCTGTTGTATGCCAGTATAAATCAAAGTCTCTCTGAGTACAATGATAGAGATCTGAGTTTGGAAAGATTGTGACCAGGACAACTGCAGATGATGAAAAACAACAATCTGACAAACCCCAGGTAATATCTGCCAGGATAAAATAAACACTTTGATAAATAATGATAATATCTGACATCATGCATCTGTCCTGAGATCGTTGGGAGGATCCAAAATGAAACATACATTCAGAAATTAAATAACGCTGAGGTGTGTGTGAGGGACAGAGTGAAATTGTGAGTAATGCTATAGCTCTGCATCTGCTCAGTGAGATATAAGGAACAAGGAAAGAGGAAACTGCATTTCTGAGGCTCCGATCCTGGGAAATGCTGCCCCAGTGTTCCTTTGTTGCTTTGGTTCTGGGGATGTCAGTTTCAGAGAAAATGTTATCATTGCTGTTTAATTTAAATGTTCTTTGGTTATGGGGTGCTGAACATTCACTACCCGTTGTAATGCATGGGTTTGTGATTGTGGTGCATTTCTGTGGGTGGTGGCTGCAATGTTGTGTGTAATTGGGAGAGGTTCTAATATATAGAGGTTCTATAGGGCTAATGGTAGGATTCTTAGTAGTCTTGATGAACAGAGGGATCTTGGTGTGTATGTGCATAGATCCCTGAAAGTTGGCAATCAAGTCGATAAGGTTGTTAAGAAGGCATACGGAGTCTTAGCTTTTATTGGTAAGGGGATTGAATTTCGGAGCCGCAACGTCATGTTGCAACTGTACAAAACTCTAGTGCGGCCGCACTTGGAGTATTGTGTGCAGTTCTGGTCCCCGCATTATAAGAAAGATGTGGAGGCTTTGGAGAGGGTACAGAGTAGGTTTACCAGGATGTTGCCTGGTATGGAGGGCAGGTCTTATGAAGAGAGGCTGAGGGATTTGAGGTTGTTTTCGTTAGAAAGGCGGCGGCTAAGAGGGGACCTAATCGAAACATATAAGATGATTAGAGGTTTAGATAGGGTGGACAGTGATAGCCTTTTTCCTAGGATGGAAAAAGCTAGCACGAGGGGACACAGCTTTAAATTAAGGGGTGATAGTTATAGGACGGAATATCAGAGGCAGGTTCTTTATCCAAAGGGTGGTTCGGGAGTGGAATGCCCTGCCTGCAGCGGTTGTAGATGCGCCAAGTTTGGTGGCGTTTAAGAGGTTAGTTGATAAGTATATGGAAGAGAAGGGAATGGTTTAGTTTTGAGGGGCATTGCTTTTTATATTGGTCGGCGCAACATCGAAGGCCGAAGGGCCTGTTCTGTGCTGTAATGTTCTATGTTCTATGTTCTGTGTTCCTCATTGTAAGTCTCTCTGTGTAACAAAACATGGGTAAGAGTGTGAAGTGTCTGAGTGTGTATCTCTGTGCCTGTGAGCATGTGTGTGAGCTTGTCAGTATGTGTGCATTGTAAGGAATGGACACCCTGCTGCACCAGAGTCAAACCTGAAACTTTCCCACATAAGTATGTGGGAAATTTTTGTTGAGGTTGATAATTGGCATGGTTGGGGAGGAGGGCGGGTGGTGAGCAGGGTGGGGAGAAAGGGGTGGAATGAGAGCATTTTGATTCCAATGGAGCTGCTCTCTGTCTCACCCTGTGGAATTGAAAAGCAAGAGCTGCAAAACGAGGAATAGTTTGTTTGGAAATTATTTTCCCTTCAAGCAGGAACAAAATATGATTAAAGGATGCAATTGTGTCTAAAATATTTCTATTTCCAATTTTCAAAGAATCAGCCTGTGAAATTGGGACAATTATCTTGGAAACATTAAAAGAACCGTTGACAGGATCCACTGTGGAAGATTAAACACTGAATGTCAGACACATGAATTCCACAGTTTACCCACTCCCATTCAGTGGCTCACACTGAAATTGTCTGAGGCTCACAGAGAACAGACCCTGCTCTGTTCTTTATGCAGATGGCGGCATTGAATCTCTTTAATCACCAGATAGTGAAAGAGATTTTGAGGAAAGGCTAGTGAAGTCTTTAATTCATTCAAAGAAACAGAGAGGAAACTGTGACAAGATTGACCAATCTGTCCTCTGCTGGGTCCTCTCAGAATCACACACACTGTTCTCTCTCTCTGGAGAATGATTTCTGCTGCTCCATTTTGAAAGGAGAGTGAAGACTCTGTTGCTGAGAACACTGAAAACACATTACAGCTTAAACAATGGTTTGCAGCGATCTTTCCTACAACGTGCAGACTAAAACTACAACAGTTTTCCAGCTGGGAAAATCAGGTAAACAGGGAAATCACTGCCAGGCCGGAGGGGCTGATGGAATAGGGAGGAAGAGGGGCAGGAATGAAAGGTTTGGAAGGAGCTGTTGAAGATCTTCACAATTCAGGATTTCACTGTAACTGGTGGAGCAGCAATGTTCAAAGATTAACGTGCTCGCAATATCACTATCAGTCCCGGTCTGGATCCCTGCAGCGGCTTCAGCTGTGTCTTTCCATTTGGATTGAACTGATTGTCCATCAGACTGAAACAGATTAAAGATGGAACAGGAAATAAACAGATTGAACAACAGGGTAGACAACAGGAGACTAGAGCTAATGGGACAAATCTTCTGGTATCTGAGTCACCAGAGACCCAGACACACAACTAAAGATGAGCATCGAGATCCTGTGGATGTCCTGACGCACTGATCTAGCAGTTAGAGTCAGAGATTTGGGACAGCTCCACAAAATTTCCCTGGATAGTTACTCAGGTAATGTTAGACAACTCACCACCTGAGCTAATACCTAAATAGCACAACCAAGACCCCCAGTCACTTATCACTAATCCCTATACTACATTTCCCACAATCTGACTAGACCCACTCATCCGTACCTCCCCTCCAGCCTGGTGACCTCCCATGAGCCCTTAAACTAATCGGACTAACCGTCCCAATGTGGCCTCATCCTGACCCATCCTCTTCTCACCTGACATAGAAATATCAAAGACTGGAGCAGGATGAGGCCATTTGGCCCTTTGAACCTGCTCCACTATCCATTATAATCATGGCTGATCGTCCAATTCAATAATATCATCCTGCTTTCTCCCCATAACCCATCTCCCCATACTGTGCACCCCAAGTTCTATATCCAGCTGTCTCTTGCATACATTCTTGACTAAACCTCTGAATTAAATTCTTTCCCCAGGACCAACTCCACCCCACTACTTTCTTCTCTTTCTTCTGAGGTTTCATGACTCAGTATGTAGATAGGCCAACAAGAGGTGAGGCTATATTGGATTTGGTACTGGGTAATGAACCAGACCAGGTGTTAGACTTGGAGGTGGGTGAGCACTTTGGTGATAGTGACCACAATTCGGTTACGTTTACCTTAGTGATGGAAAGGGATGGGCACGTACCGAATAACAGTAGTTATAGCTGGGGGAAAGGTAATTATGAGGCTATTAGGAGAGATTTAGGATGCATAGGGTGGAGCAGGAAATTGCAGGGGCTGGGGACATCTGAAATGTGGAGCATATTTAAGGAACAGCTTCTGCATATCCGTAATAAATATGTACCTGCCAGGCAGGGAGGAAGTGGTCGAGTGAGGGAACCATGGTGTACTAGGGAAGTTGAATCTCTGATGAAGAGGAAGAAGGAGGCTTATATAATGATGAGACGTGAAGGCTCAGTTAGGGCACTGGAGAGCTATAAATCAGCCAGGAAGGAGCTAAAGAGGGAGTTGAGAAGAGCTAGAAGAGGACACGAGAAGACTTTGGTGGATAGGATTAAGGAGAATCCTAAAGCTTTTTACAGGTATATAAATAATAAAAGATTGGTTAGGGCAAGATTAGGGCCAGTCAGAGATAGCAGTGGGAAGTTGTGCGTGGAGCCTGAGGAGATAGGAGAGACACTGAATGAGTATTTTTCATCAGTATTCACGCAGGAGGAAGACAATGTTGTCGGGGAGAATACTACGATACCAGGTTGTAGACTGGGCAGGATTGAGGTTCATAAGGAGGAGGTGTTAGCGAATCTTGAGGGTATGAAAATTGATAAGTCCCCTGGGCCAGATGGGATTTAAGAACATAGAACAATACAGCACAGAACAGGCCCTTCGGCCTTCGATGTTGTGCCGACCAAAATAAAAAGCAATGCACCTCCAAACTAAACCATTCCCTTCTCTTCCATATTACTATCACTAACATCTTAAAACGCTACCAAAACTTGGCGCATCTACAAACAGCTGAGGCAGGCATTCCACTCCCTACACTCTTGAGTAAAGAACATACCTCTGCTATCCTTCCCTATAAATCATACCCCTTAATTAAAGCTGTGTCCCCTCGTGCTAGATTCTCCATCCTAGGAAAAAGGGCTATCAACTGTCATACCCTATCTAATCCTCTAATCATCTTATTATGCTTCAATAAGATCCCTTCCTCTTAGCCGCCTCCTTTTAACGACAACAACCTCAAATCCCTCAAACCTTCTTCATAGGACCGCCCTCCATACCAGGCAACAATCTGGTAAACCTCTCTGTACCCTCTCCAATGCCCTTCACATCATTTTTATAATGTGGCGGACCAGAACTGCACACAATACTCCAAGTGCGGCCGCACTAGAGTTTTGTACAGCTGCAACATGATGCTTGCGGCTCCGAAATCAATCCCCTACCAATAAAAGCTAAGACTCCATATGCCTTCTTAACAACTTTATCCACTTGACTGCCTACTTTCAGTGATCTATTGACACATACACCAAGATCCTTCCGTTCCTCAACACTATTAAGAGCCCTACCATTAGCCCTATACTCTACACATTTATTGTTCCTGCCAAAGTGCATTACCTCACACTTTTCCACATTAAACTCCATTTGCCACCTCTCGCCCCAGCTCTGCAACTTGTCCAAGTCACTCTGTAAACTAAAACACCCCTCTTCACTATCTACCACACCACCAACTTTAGTATCATCTGCAAATTTACTGATCCATCCCTCAATACCCTCATCCAGATCATTTATAAAAATTACAAACAGAAACAGTTTACCCTAGGATTCTCTGGGAGGCTGGAGAGGAGATTGCAGAGCCTTTGGCTTTGATCTTCATGTCGTCGTTAGCTACAAGTATAGTGCCGGGAGACTGGAGGATGGCAAATGTTGTCCCTTTGTTCAAAAAGGGGAGTAGGGACCATCCTGGAAATTATAGACCGGTAAGCCTGACTTCTGTTGTGGGCAAGGTCTTGGAAAGAATTATAAGGGATAGGATTTATAAGCATCTAGAGAGAACATAGAACATAGAACATAGAACACTACAGCACAGAACAGGCCCTTCGGCCTTCGATGTTGCTGTAATAAATTGATTAGGGATAGTCAGCACGGTTTTGTGAAGGGAAGGTCATGCCTCACGTAGAATCCGTTAT